>VKOC01000001.1:47004458-47070279 GCA_009364415.1 Spea multiplicata
CATGAGAGCTAGAAATCAGAGAAGAGGATAGAAGGAGATCATTGGATGAGCGGAGAGACCGTTTAGGAGTGTATTTAGAGATGAGTGAGGAGATGTAGGGAGGGGAACCGCTGTGAAGGGCTTTGAAAGTAAGAGTGAGGATTTTGATATGAATCCTGAAGCGCTCATGCAGCCAATGAAGAGACTGACAGAGGGGAGAGATGTTAGTAAAGCGATGGGAGAGGAAGATAAGTCTGGCAGCAGCATTCATGGTGGATTGTAGAGGGGTGAAACGGTTAAGAGGGAGACCGGCTAAGAGTTACAGTAATCAAGGCGGGAGATAATGAAGGCATGGACAAGAGCCTTGCTAGTTCTTTTGATGTTTTGGGTGGTTAGTTGTACCTGTAAAGAAGATTTAGTGGCTAAGTTGATTTCTGTTTTGTCTGAATCAGACACAAAGCACAGGAGTAACAGATGTAATTCACATGCGATATAGGACAAGGACATCATTGAGACGACCAAACACATTACAGAGTTCACCTCCCGCTTTAAAGAGCTGGAAGCAGGACTGAGGGAGACCAGACTTGGGGAAGCCTCTGCTATTAAGGAAATACAAGATCTGAAGCAGAGGTTAAAAGGATTGAAGAGTGAAGTTGATAAACTAAGAGGTGAGAGGTTTTTCAGACGTCCTCTGAGAAAAATTCTTGCCTGATTTGACTGCATTCTTGCATAAGTTAAATTATAACTCAGCTGGCCTTAATAAACACAATGCCATATGGTGTAGAGACTGCTACCCATCAATACTCAAAAAGAATGTTTTTTTCCTCTTTTTGTATGATAAAGGATTATAATATAATCATTTATTGTATTTTGCCAATAGTTATTGAATTTAAAATATTATGGTGTCCTGTTAAAAAGGGCATTACAGACTTTACAATTTGCTTCGCTAGAATGTATTATCTATATTTTCAGATGATCTCATCCAAAAGACTGCAGAAAATAATGAGCAGAGAGAGGAACTAATTCGTCTGAAACAGGAGAGTGCATACTGGCAGGCTGAATTGGCTTTTGCAAGTAAGTGATTTCTCATGGGTTTATATATTAGGCCAGGTGAATTAATGGATAGTGTTCACAAAATCTCTTTTATTTGGTTAATCGTGTATTCATGCCTGTGCATTATACTATATACTATGTATAATTTTTTGCATTAGCTCTATTTGTGTAGAAGGTACATTATCAATTCTACAATTTGTTTTCAAAGTTGCTTGAAACTGTGACCTATTTCAGAACTTTTTCTTTGCCAACCATTCAATGCAAGGCATGGAAAAAATATGTGCACCCATGCAAACGGAACCGTGAAAGCAGCGAGGAAATCCTCAGTAGAGCCGGATAGAGTCAGTGCAAGTTTCCATTATTTTGGTAAACCGTTTTGGGGTGCAAGTTCTGCTAGCGAGTCTTGGATACTAAGCACTGCCTTTCGGAAAGCCCACAGTCCCGCACCAGGGTAACAGAAAAAATAACAAGTAAACACAAGTTATATGATATTTAAAATGGATGCCTTTGATTAGCCCTACAAACCAGGATTGATTTGTATATTATATAGTATTGTATATAGTGTAAAGAAGGAATATTCTGCAAGCAGTACAGGATACTCTTTATTGAATGACCCTAACTACAATTAAGCAAAGGGCTACATGTGGTTGTGGGGGATAAGGGCTCTAATATAGTCCAGGCAGGTAGGTAATGGTAGGGAAAAAGTTTAATAATAAAAAAAAAGTACAGGTGCCTCTTCTTGCACTGGCAATTGCTGCCTGCATTTTTTGCTTGCCCAGTGCTTGCGCGTGGCTCACGCTACACTAAAGGCTGGACAGTACCTTATAAATAAATATTTTTTTAGGGTGTAAGCCATTGCCTAAGGAGAACCGTGGCTGTCCACTCTGACCTTGTATAAGCATCTGTGAGCAGCAGCCTTGCAGGAGAACCAAAAGGCAGAACTATATAAGAAGTTCTGTGCAGGCGCCTAAAAAATATTTTTCCAAAAATATAATGTTGTGGCTTTTATTGGGGTTAAAGTTGCATCTTTCTCAAAAGGGTGAACTACTTGTTTAAGTTGGCCTTCTGGCTTAAGGGCGGATGGCCTGGGTTTAGTTAAAAGATTGTTTCACTCTGGGTTTGGGCCAATATAGTTAATACAATTGTTTTTGTGTGTTTTTAATTGAAGAGTTTTTGTTAATATTATGTAAAGCTAAATAAAAGACCACGGCCTGTTTATAACCAAAAAAGTTGTAATGTTTTATTATGTTAATTATTAAGGTTGATGTGTATCCCTTACAAACATGTGTAATAAAGCTTCTTTTCTTTGCTAGTAAGTCCTACTAACAATGTTTAGATATGTTCAAGTACATAAGCAAGTAAAATTTGTTTCTCTTTTTTATCATTTTTTACCATTTTTGCTACAGCGGAGAGAGAGAGGCGCAAAGATCAGTTACTTCTGCTGGCAAAATCAAAACAGGGTAGAACAGACACGGAACTTCAGAACCTTCGGCAGGTAGGTTTCGTTCTACAGAAATTTTCCCACGGATGATGGATTGTGTAGCTGGAAATATTTGTTTCTGAGCCTAGAACACATGACATTTTTTCTCCATAGAACCAGCTGCCAATTTGCTTTCTTTAAAATGTGCATATTGCCTTTCAAACCCCAGTTTTGTGCGTTTTTACCCAGATTTATATGAAACAGCATCATGACCTACAGTTTCTTCACTTGACTTTAGAATGTTCCCAGGATACGCAGAAGCACGAACAGAATGAGGATGACACAAGGTAATCATCCCTTTCCGACTATACATAAATAAGCCTTTGCACATTAAAAACACTGTTT
Organism: Spea multiplicata; assembly: GCA_009364415.1. NCBI lineage: Eukaryota > Metazoa > Chordata > Amphibia > Anura > Pelobatidae > Spea > Spea multiplicata. The sequence continues at coordinate 47,007,316 of VKOC01000001.1, forward strand.
ACACTTATTTTTGAATAAACGCGTCGTGACAAGGTGGCAAGGTGGCGTTTTGTACAGCAGAAAACCTTCACCTTCTTAGGAAATGTCTAGATAAAATCTATTCTGTTGCCCGGTTACCTTATATATGTTTGTTGTTGAGTGTTGTGGTTGGGTTGGATGCATGCAAATCCAATATCCAGCATGCATAGGTCAGTTTCTAAGAAATCAGTGAACTAATAATCCTTTGCCTGCATTAGAAGAAGAAAAAAAAACAGACTACATATTTCTATTGAAATATCTTCTTTAACACATGATTATCTGAAATACAGGCAATAGTTATGTTACTAACTTTTAATTTAATGTTTTCCTTCTTATTGTTCAAAATAGAGAGCAGCCATGTTGCCTTAATATACTGCCAGCATAAGAATCAGCTTTTGTAATTTAATTGTTGTAACTTATTTTCCGCATAGTTTCCCCATTTTAAATGGAAACTGTTATGTGTGGACTGCTCATTTCATTTTGAATTGAAAACCCCTGGGGTTTTTGTCTTGTGATTATAGTCCAGTTATTATTCTATTTTGTTCTAGTGATGGCCCGTTAGACCTAAAATCCCTGTCTCTGGAGACCCCTGGGAATGATGGGTTACTAGGAAGCAGCCAGAGCCATCTTAGTTTTCTTTCAGAATTGAAAGGACCGCTAATGCATTCAACACTTAGAGACTCAACAGGATCTAAGATCCGGGTAAGTACTTACAGTGCATTATACTTTATTCTTGTCCATTTACTTATTCTTGAGATCTTTCAACAGTGTTTTAATTCTTTATTATTTTGGTAAGCTTGAGGGACGAAAATATTGCATATTAAAGTGATGTAAAAGTACTTTGATATGCATTAGGGGGGAAACAAAACACTAACCACAGGGGCAGCTGCCCTTCTCCTCCATGGTTGACTATGGGAATACATTTCTCACATGCACTCGGGCCTCTGTAGACCTCCCACTCCACAGCGATTGCCACGCCAGTGCTGGGGTTGACTGGTGGCAACTATTTCACAGGGCAGGTGGTGTGTATCCGGCTGAACATATCTCCTGCACAAAAAGCTGTGTTTGTGTGTGGAGGGGGGTAAATCTACCTATACATTTGCATAATAATTTAAAAGTAACTCTAAGTGCATATGACGGCCGGTGTGCCTCTTAATTAGTAATTGTCAAATGCAGTTGTAATTTTACATGCAAACTTATTAAGAGCAGTACATTATATAATATATATATATATATATATATATAGTCTTGATGTAGTGACATATCACTGGCAAGTTAAGAAATGTTGCCTCTTGTTTTATCAGATCAGGTAAGAATTGTGTGAGGCCACTTTACATTAATTATTTAAACTTTAGTAACCTAATGCCACTAGCGAGATACAGTTAATATTTTATTACTCGGGTACATCTCATCTTTAAAGAGATATACTGCAGGTTGGCTCTTAGCTTCTCTGGTGTGATGTTGCCTTTTGGCAGGGTCTCAAACTCCTTTTGTGCCAATGGCCTCAGCAGAAAGCAGACCCGTTCCTCTTAAAAGTAACCTGAAAACATTGTCCCATATTTTAGGAAAGTTTTTTTTCTTGTGTGATAGGCCACTGCTGGTCATTATTTCCTCAGCCTGATTGTTTCTTTGGTTTTCCAGAAGTCCCAATCTCCAACATCCAAGCTGCAGCAGTTACTAGCAGAGTCACGTCAGATGGTGGCAGATCTTGAGCTTAGTACCCTGCTCCCAGGGTCTTACACCAGTTCCAACATTTGCTGGGACCAGAGCAGGGTAAGCTGCAAACTAGTTAGGATCAAAGTTTTCAGATAACATTGTTTTTACAGTGGATTGATTGCATGTGCAGTGTGTGATTCTGGGTTATTATTTTATGGATGTTATAAGCAGTACTGGCCATGAAAGACACCACAAACCCTTATTGGTTGCATACCCATGCATGGTGATGACAAATGCAGATACCACTTAGACCACAAACCCCATCTTATTCAGCATGTGTTCTGGTATAATATAATTCATATGAAACCGCAACAAAGCGTGCCTGGCATGGTGGCCTTGAAGCATAAAAAAATTGACATGCTTATTTCGTGTTTCTTTTTAAATATTACAGCAAAGAGGAGAACCATCACAGGAGACAAATCTTCAAGAAATCAACAGCAGGAAACCTAACACAAGTAGACCTTGATTATCTTTGGTAAGATTTTGTGGTTTCATTTGTGCTACATGCACAAAAGTAATTAGCTTATAGCCAAATCTGTAACCTTAACAAATATTTATTTCATTTCTCTTTATTCCTAGACCAAGCTAATTATTGAAATTAAAATTATTTAGCTGATATTTCCTTTTTATGTGTGAAAAGTTAATTACAGTACAGACTTAGTATTAGTGCATTATAAATATAAACACTAGGGTTACGCTTTGGATTGTTAGTCTGTGTATCCAAATGCTGCGTGATAGGAAGCAAGTTAATAGCTATCATTGTGTAGCTCCGTTAGAACGGTAGAAACGTATATTGCATTTAAATGAATTGATATGTGTGTGTACAGATGTTATCCGCACATTTATTCCTGGTAAGATTTGTGATACTCTGACACAAAAAACATGGTAGAGTTCTAGGAATAGATGTCAACAGAGCTAGAATAAAGAAATACTATTTAGATAGGAAACCATGTCCATAGCGTATGTCCTACACACTGTATCTGGTGTGTCTGCTCCCTCTACAGCAGCTCAGTAGCGTGACAACAAACAGTTTCTCATCTTTTCTCCCTTCCACTTACGCACAAAACTTGGACTTAACATTCACAACATTTTCTTACATATTTCCATTTAACGACAAAGCTTTTCATGGAGATATTTTACTGTTTAACCCTTTTTATCGATTCTACGAAGAGTCAGTATTGTAGTACAACAATGTCGATAGTTGGCAACAGAGGGTAATGTCATGTCAGAAGATCTAAACAAAAATGCATTGCGATAAGAAACATAACAGGAGCGTCAAGTCTAAATATCCATGCCAATGTTGGTTATAAACCGTTGGCTACTTCGCTACAGAATCATAAACCCAATTTGGGGGCAGAGTGGACTCCAGTGCCCTTATCACCAAGAGTACAATGTGCATCACATGTTCAGAAACCTGAAAGACAATGTAAAGATAAAAAGAAGCAGCTTGGCTGCCTACCAAGTAAATTGGGTTTGTCCCTGTCGTGTGTGTCACCTTGTTTCTCTGACCCACATATTCAATATTGGCCCTTGTCTTAGGTTACTCCGCATCATGGACTCTGAAGGGACTGCAGTAGGTAGGTTATTCCTGACAAATTTCAAAGTATAGCACAAAGTATGGTGAACAACATTAAAAGGCAGACAATACTGACTTTACAACATGTACAAAATTGATTGGTTTTGCTATTTTTTTTACAGGACTGTTACTTTGCTGCTTGATGTTATCCACATATGGTAATGTCTATGAATGTACATGATGGTAATGAAGGAATAGCCCCGTAGCACAAACCCAGAGCCGCAGAATTCTGGCCCGATTAAACCATGCTTGTTTCATTGGCATTGCAGTCTAAGAAGCCGAACGAGACACAAGGCTTGCAAGTTGCCACCCACACCTGTTGAAGTCAGTGTGGATTTTGTGGCTAGATAATCATAATTCCAGCAGTATTTTTTCCTGTGGATTCCAAAGAAATATATTCTTTACGTGAAATCTGAAGTTAACTGGTGTTACAGGGGTTTGTAAATACAGACTTTTTGTGGAAAGAGACATCAATGTATATAACAGCACGTTAGAAGTTTATTTAAAGATATTATAATTAATCCATATTAAATGTAAAATATATATCTCACTGCCATTTTTGTACATTGCATTTTTTTAATATTGTCAAATAAACCTCCTGATAGGCTTATGTATTTATTTTGTTGGGGTTTTTTTTTGTTAAATTAACTTCACACTGTGAAGGATTGGATTTGACATCTGAACGGTGGTTGGCTGGACATAGTGAAACGAACCAAAGAAGAGACACTATAGCAGCCTCTTATTAATGATACGATGCTTATTGACTAACAATTTGATTCCCCAATGAATGATCATACCAGTTATACTTTTGTTCCTGTTTTTCTCCTGCTCAAACTTTTTAATGCGAAAAGGGATGTTTTCACCAGGATTGTGTGTTAAAGATAGAATAGACTTAGTAACAATCGCTCAACAAATAAAAATACAGTTCTTCTGAATCAAAATACTATTACAATGGTCTACATTGTATAATCCACACACAAATGTACAATGTGATTTACATCTGCTTGTGTGAAACAAATAATGCAATCTTTGATGCATATGACCATGACACAATATTAACTGTTTGGACCTCGACAGCTTGGGGTCTCCTCTGTTAGCATCGCTAGCCTCTGGCTGACTGATTGGGTGTTATGGTGCCCGTGCAGGTTACACAGCATTGAATGCTTTAAGAAAATTCAAAATGAAAAGGTTCCCAGAAAGCCTATCCAGACCCTCCTGAATGCTCTGCGAGCAGCAATGCAGGTCATTGAATCCTGGTTTACTAATCATTTTTTAATCAGCAGCTTTAGAGAAAAGAGGGAGACACTGTGTTTTTACCTCTTCAAGAAATATTTTTTTTAAAAAAATAATAAAGATAGTTACAAAAATTAATAAATGATTAAATGGACTCCAGTGATGTCACGTGACATCATAAGGGATACCATCCATCGTGGTGGAAAAAAATGGCAAAAATTCTTCAGCCACTCTTGTGAAAGTGAAGTGAAATCTCTTGTCGAAAGAGGTTAACTAACACAGCAACTGTGTATATGCAAAACTAAAGGGATCTGTAGCCAGAATTCTTGTTTTCTGAGATTTTCGAGATTTTCTAGCAGTCCTGGGCTGCATCTCCTGTGGTTAGTCTATACCTGCCATACCGCTCATGTATCAAACAAATGTATCACTTACTGTATAATATCTTTTAACTATAGAAAAGTTACTAAGGAATACGTGTTTTCTTGTAGCTTTGTGACTGTATGCTCGTACGGTAATTAGACAGGGGTTTATAAAGCCTCAGCAGGTGAAAAAATACATTTGCTGTTGAATTTACTAGCAGTAATAATGTATCGAGTCAGCTTGTTTCAAGCTACTGCTTCCTACTTGTAATCTGCATTGTTTTCCTTTTCTTATCACACATCCCCTAAGCAATGTTCACAGTGTCTCCGTGCCGTATCTCCTTCTGATTAGGACAGTCTCACGTCTTGAACCCTACTTTAACCTTGGTTTGTATAAGGCAGACCTTTGCATTCAAACCCTTATCGGTCACATGACACCACCGGTTTCCCACTTTATTATTAGTTATTATTTATTTACACCGGGTAAGCAGGATATAACAAGTAGTGCATCACATATCAATTAGAAATTACGGAAACAAATGTTAAGGGAGGTCCCTGCCAAATAGGCTTACAATCTAGTAGCTCTCTCACCTTAAAGCCATCACATTACTGCGTGTCCGTCTCTAGTACCGTCTAATGATGACGTTGTTTGGAAAGGTGTATTTTAACTGACTATGCCACTGACTAAGGGTTCAGTATCAGAACAAAACAAAGGCTAGACTTATGTGAAGTCCTCAAAGACTTATCTACGATAATACTTGATTAACATTATAGGCTTTGATGATGTGGGATCCTGCCCTATGGTTGTACTGGGCTGAAAATGTCAGATGTCTGCCCTGTATACCATAGGTGATTATAAACTACAACCAGATCTGAACTTTCTGTAGCAGTCAAGTAACAATGTAGATGAAAAGTCTTCTTGTCTACTGAAATTGGAAAGCTCCTAATAGCATAAGCTATTAGGAGGTACGTAGTACATGTACCTGGCGGTCACATGATGGGTTGGTGACGCCATCTGTTGAGCTGCAAGATGGTCTAGATATCTACCAAAAGGCCTGTGGAGACAGGCAAATAACATCTCAGACATGAAACAGAACACTAGGATCCAGCCTGTATCCCTCTGTTAGATATAAATATTAGTGTAAGATTAGGGATGATTTCTTTGCTGTATTAAAAATTAAGGGGGGTAGCAGAGGCATTAATTGAAGACATCCACATCCACCAGGCAAGCCAAAAGACCTTTTCCTGTGGAAATTGTTGGCGCTATATAAATAAAAGATAATAATAATATTGGTGCTACCACCACTGCAAGGGATTCTGGTTGGGTGTATGTACATAAGGCATACATACATGAGCGGTGATCTGGCTTCTGCACCTCTGTCCTCTGCTCCAAGGGTTCCATGGAATTTTAAGAATGGCTCTGCTACCCCCTTAATTTTAAGTGGAGGGGTTTTCCATTACCTTACCAGCTCTAATCCAACCGCATAACTGCTCATTCTTTGAACGCAGCAAACTCCATCGTGTGACATCTACACCCTTTTGGGAGAGGTCAAAGATAACTATGTGGTTTCCTGTAGAGAGGTCACAATGGCATTGCTGTTCATGTCAACAGCTGTGTTAGTGTTTCTTTCGGCGAGGTTCACACAGAGATGTGAGATTCTGCAGACAGAGTGGGTTTGTTTCGCCATCCGTTCACAGTTAGCATGTTCTGATTGATTTTCGGCCCCTTTACCCCTTGAAGAAAGGGTGGTGCATTGCTCCTCAGATACAGGGATCCTTCATCTTTGGCTTCACATAATTCATCGCAAGTCAAAAAAGTCTGGGGTAAATGATTTGTAGTGTATTAGGGGGTACTTATACATCATTTTAACCACCGTAGCAGAATTAGTTGCAATTTTTTCCTTTATTATTGGGGGGGGTTATGTTGATTGCATGTATTTAAGTGGTTTCTTAACTATACTAGGAATCTGATGTACAAAAAAAACATGAAAAAAGGTTTTCTTTTAATTTTCCAAATATTTAAATATTTGGATAGAAGGGGTTAAACCTCACCCATAAAAGCAATGTATACACCTTGAAGATGAATCATATTGCGTCAATTTATTGTTTTGAAGCTTTTTCCCACAAGCCATCTGATTAGTCCTAATGCAGTATAATTCTGAGCGGCTTGTTTGTAGTTCAGCTAACAGTATATTCTGGCATATAAATAGGCTTTCCCACACGCCTCAATGTATATTTGCTTAATATGTGTATACATTACTGTACCTGGGTGTTCTACTGTGACTCATCAGGGAATCGAATTGTAGAGGAAAAACCTAAGATATGGGGCCTGTGACATTTAGCTATACTTCTACTGAAAAACAATCAGTTTGGCTCTAGGAATAACACCTTTTTTACCGATCAGAATCCTGTCTCTTAATATGGTACACAGTATGTATTGTAGTACATGCGCAGCACTGCTCCTTGGCCCGTTTGCACTACAAGGTTTGTACTGAGCCAGCAGAGCCTCCATAACTCTACTTCCCTGTCCCTGTGAGGCTTTCAGAACAGCGGATCCAAGGTAGAACTTCAAGAGACAGCTGAGGAAGCTCCGTTGGGCCAGGCCAAGGCAGAGCCTACTTAAATACCCCACTGTATATAATTTTCAACTATTATTATTGCATTTTTTTCAGGGGGCATTTTAAGGAACTTCCACCTGCTTTAGATACTATTATGTAATTTCATAAAGGTTGGGAATCCACCAAACCAACGTCTGTGGAATATTCCATTGCTCCATGACACGTTGTCAGTGAAGTACCTGCTTAAGGGAAATCATGGAGAAGCTACAACACATAGTACGTGGAGATCTATAGAGCCGTCGTAGCCCTCATCGTACTTATATCCCAGAGCTGGAAATGTACTGTGCCTCTTTACATGGTGCTCCCATATAACCAGTACAATTAATGCCACCACCAGCTGTAGTGTCTGGCTAGTGATAGCCAGCAGCGTGGCATGAAACATTATGCAGAACAGGCCAGCAGCAAACAGTTAACAACCTCCTCCTGAATGTTTCCACGGCTGAATTACAGCTCACGGTTAATTATGGGTCTTCGGCGCAGCTATTGTTAGTATGAGGTTTGTATGTGTTTGCTTTGTACAGAAGCAGTCGCTTGTTTCCTGGCTAACCTGGCTCCTTTGTTTCCAGGGTCTGGACGTTCGTACACAACTTCCACCCTCTTTGGAACAGGGGTTGGCCAGGCGCTGGAAGGCACGTCCTACCGCATCACCCCCTCTAGATTATAACATCTGCCGGGCAATTATTGTATGAAGAGGAAAAGGGGTTTTATATCTTTATTGCTTGTACATACTGATAAAGACAGGCTGACAATAAGCGCCCTCTCCACACTCGGGCACGTGCATTTTCAGCTCGCTGGTAAAACAGTCCATGTGTGTTTTAGGCTACGTCCTCGTCGATTTAAGGTCAAGTTTCCCTGTAGTATGTTTCTTTATATCGTGCATTCTGGGATTTTCCAGGTATTGTGTGGGTGTTAGTGTGTGTTGTAGCATATTTATGTCCCTCTACCTACTGGGAGACAGAAATCCCTCTAGAAAGAACAGGGACATGTACAAACTTTCGGCTCTAAGACATATTTGTCCCGCTTTTCAGGACTGTGTTGGAGCTTGGAAGGGCAGCGCAATTGCAACCATCTTATTAGCATTCTAGGGACACTAGGGAGCAGATCTTGAGAGGTCAGCGCTAGTGCACAGTTGGGTTTACCTCTCAAGTTCTGCCCCCCAACATCCTGATACGCAGCGGGAGCAAGTCGGGAGGTATGGCAGCACACCTGGGAAAACTTCTAAATAAGCAAACTGTGAGCTTACGTAGAAATATTCTCTTGGAGTGATTTGCTTATGGTGGCAACCAAATAGTGCTAATAATGGTCCTTAATGGAAACCATTCATGAAGGTGAAGATGCTGCGCTCACAATCGAAGGTGTTGCTTCATCTCCTTTTGTATATACATTCAATAGAAATATTGAAAAGTTTTTAGTGTCCTGACTCTTCTCAGAAATAATAAAATAAAAATCAGCCTCACTCAAAATTTTGCAAGGAACACTTGTGCCACAAACGCAGGCAGTGATAGGCTGTTGCTATGGAAACTGAAACCGCTTCTTAAGAGTTCTTTTATGTTATTAAACTTTCAGTGAAAATAATTAAGAGCTTAATAGACAACTTCGTGTCTACCCATGTGGAACAGCGCCTTACGTGAATACAAGTCTGGACTGGCCATCGGGCAAATGCTTGGCGGGCTGCTGGCCAACAGCGTTCCATACTCGACCAATCTCCTGCTCCAGCTGTTTTCAGGTGTACGCCGTCACAAGCGCCATGGACACCGCATCATCCCCAGTTTGTACATCAATCAATCAATAAGAAAAGCCCCTGTTGGGTCACTCAGGTTCATTAAATCACTGAGGATCGTGAAGGGGTCTGATCCAGACATTTCATGGTGAGATGCGTGTAAATCCACTAGACCCAGGGTCAAACCGCGAGGGTTCCCACGAGTTATTCGAATTTATATTGAACCAACAAATCGTGCAACATAATAAAACTGATACATATGGTAAAGCTGGAGGCAGATTAAATACTTAGAAGGATTTAACAAAGTACAGGAAGAGAAATGCTAGCATAAAAGCTCATAGTCTAAAACTAGAGGGTCAGAGGTTTACATGTAAGGTAAGGAGGATATTCTTTACTTAGAAGGTGATAGATAAATGGAACAGCCTCCCATCAGGAGTGGTAGAGCTTCGACACGGTGTCCAAAGACTAGGCATTTTGCAAGTAGACCTGCCCGACTGTGTACATCATCGGTGATAGACAACGTATTTTTCCGCCACTTTAACACACATTCGCCTCTCGGACCACTTCCGTATAATGTACAGCCCCGCCCATATGACGCAATGTCGCCACCTAGCGTAGGCTGGAGGCTCCTGGACACGCCTACTCTGGTTTTGCTTCACTAGCGCAGATTTCTCCCAGAAGCCCCAGCGCCCTGTTCTACGGACAGCCGAACGATCCATTCAGCTCCCCTGCAGTCGTGAGCGGACAGCCAGTGAGGGGGTGTTGTTGAGTTTGAGTGGGCGGTCTGGCGGCGGTCACCTGGGACCGGAGAGAGGAAGGAGAAGATGAACTCCATTAAAAACGTGCCGTCCCGGATAAGCCGGCGGTCAGGACACGGTCTGGAGGTAGAGAGGGAGCAGTTTGACAAGAACCAGGTGAGACCGGGTAACCTGGAGCACCTACATATGATTTGCGTAGAAAGAATCCCACAACAACACATCAGCGGGTGTCTCCCAGCTAAGGACACACACACCCCACAACACACAACACCACACCATATGCGTTAAATACATAGCGGTGTGTCCGTGACAGTGCCTCTAGTAACCCGCCGCTGTGTGCCTGGGCTAGGGCAGAGTACAAGGCGAGCTCGGAGTGTGTGGGGCGGACAGAGCCTTATTGTATCACAGGTAGCAGTGTGTGCCAGGACAGCCCAGCTGCTTGTGTGATGTGCCGGGGGTTACAGGACGACCCAGAAGAGAGCAGGACTGTGAAACGTGTCAAGACCCAATAAAAGTATCATTGTGTGTGTGTGTGTGTGTGTGTGTGTGTGTGTGTGTGTGTGTGTGTGTGTGTGTGAAGCTGTAAGCCTAGACCTGGCAGGGTGTGTACCTGTGGGGTGTTACTGTGTTCAGCCAAGCTAGCAGCAGGATCCCTGCAATCCAATAATAATAATAATATTATTATTTTACTCACGCAGCAGGCGGTTACATGGAGTGATTAACGATTTGCTGGTATATGTTAAGGATACATACTAAAATATTAAATGCCTACAGCGTAGTGTGTGTGTGTGGCTGATTATGTGATGGACCACGGCAAATATACCCCCCCACACTGCGTCTGCACACACAGGGGGGTATAACAGGGATAACATTGCACTGTCAGACCTGTTGCTGAAACACCGATCCTGTGTAGTCACCGACTGCCACACCTGCCAGAACTTAAACTGTCACCTAAAAATAAATCACTGTACAGCATTAAGCTGCCTCCTGTGCATTATCGCTGTATATTAATATATGCATTCATATTTACGGTTATTATTTTAGAATGGGGGGGGAAATAAACTCTTCGTCATAGAACGTGCTGGGAATGATACCTCTGTGTTCGTATCGTGTACATTTTCCTATAAAGCTGCTGCAGAGCGAAAGTTTATTATCAGACAATCAAATTTCTAAATATTTTTTTTATTTATAGTAAATATATATATAGTAACCCTTCTGCGGTATAATTCTGAAAGCTATTTGATAAGCGTATTTGGAAAAGATAATGCTTTATTATTTATTATATTGCAACACCTCTTAGGTCTCTTGTCTAGATGAACTATTTTGAAATACCGTATATGTCTATGCAAAGTACCACCTCCCGTTCTTACTTCATTTCCCATGTTGCAAATCACCGCTTGCGTGTTAAAGGTGCATCGTTCCGTTAAATGACAAGCACTTTGATTTTCATACAGTTTATAAATCATTATTTATGAGATGATCATCAAGTAAAACAAAAGGCTCCTAATCACCAGTATGGGTTCTAAAAGCGATGGATACTGGGGTTGTACCCCCGTAACTCTAATGTCATTTTTATTGGCAATTCTATATATAATTATATCTAATTCATGGTGGTGTCCCACCTACTCTGCTGGACTTCAGATCCTGGTGGCTGAATGCAGTATAAGAAACATTGCTCCTAGTGCTATTGAACTCTTGGCAGAAAATTATTCAGTGATATATGTATTTTCTTTCTCATTCATAATATTTGCCTGGAATATTCATCACGTGACACGAAATCAGGCACTGGTAGGTTGTTACCATGGAAAAGCTTCTTAAACGTTTGAGTTGTTCTTAGACAGATTTCCTGAGGTTTTGCAGTTAATATTATGCCTAATTGACAAAATTCAAAAACAAAATAATATTTTTTAAAAAATAAGGCACTTTTTTTTTGCGGGCGTAAACTGTCCCGTCGAACAAAAGCAGGCACTGACAAGTTACCATAGAAACTGAGAAAGCATCTAAAAAGTTTGTGTTTTCTTGCATGATCAGACCTACAGAAGAAAGTATGTAATGACAGAACAGCTAACGTATGTGCTTGGCATGTTAGAGGGTGCAATCAATGTTTTTTGTAGTGGTAGCATGTCGGTTATCGTACTATATTAATGTTTGCTTTATTAGGCAGTTTCATTCTTTACTGTGATTTTATGCCTCAAAACTCTTGCTTAGCTTTGGCTCCATAAACTGCTATGTATAACTTCCATGCTGCACTGTGACGCGTCTTCCGCTTCACACAAGGATAATATTCATGGCTCTTGATGTGTTCCTGCGCAGCGTGGTAGACTTTTTTTTATGCTGTCAGACTTTCAGATGTTATGCATTTATTACACAAGCATCTTCATTGCTTACCAGTACATGAGTAAGGTGTAAAATATACATAGTGTGTGTGTGTGTGTGTATATATATATATATATATATATATATATATATATATATACCGGTAAATCGTATACACGTAGAATGTGTATAGAGCATAGAATATATTCTGGTTGCTGCTTTGACATGGTAATTTGTGAGATTCTCGGAAATAAAGCATCTGTTTTTCTAGTGCATACAGAGAGGTGTGACAGAAACCGTGTTTGCTTAAGCCGTGTTTAATGAGATATGAGTCCTGCATGGACCGGGGATTAAAGAAAACAAAACATATGAGCAAGCACTGACTATAGAACGCGCCACTGCTTACTTCTAGGCGACTCTTTCTGTAGACAAATGTCAGATTCTGCCTCTTCTAAATTTAGTGGGAGGTTGTTTGTATAATGTCCGACGCCGAAAATGCCAAATGTTTGCGTTATCTGGCATGCTAGGCTTTCTTTTTCTCCACCTTTTGCAGAACATACAAGAAGAAGGCAAATAATTATGGAAGCTATGCTGGCCAGACCGCAATTACTGTGATGGGTTTGAAGCCATCGAACTTGCGCGTTGTCATGTCTACCTGCTTCCTTACATTCCGAAATTAGATAGTGTTATACTCATCCCAAAGAAGATACCCCCAAAGATATTTGTGATAGCCTTCTAGTGGGCCACCATTCATAGCTTAAGATGTAGGGTCACATCAGCTTTTAAACGTGGATCACATGGATTCTGCACCAGATTTTCCATTGTAAATCGGTCGGCTCATAAATATCTCTGCGTGGCTTCTAAATTACACAGATGCGCCTGGACGAACATGAGTGCATTTTTTGTTCTTTTCCTATGAGAAGTACAGTGCAATTGGAGGAATTCAGTTATTAAAAAAAATATAAAAACTAGATTGTTTGTGAATCATAAATAATGAGGATTAGGTGTGTTTTTTTTTCTTATTGTTTTCACTGGGTAGGCGCTGAATTATTGCGTTGTTTTATGTGCTTATCGGTAGTTATTATTCTAGCAGCACCCTGGGAATCTGATTTTTTTTATGCTTTTTAGGTTGAGCGATCATCTATTTTTGTGTATTTTTTTGGTCCTAAATCATGTTCGTGTAATTACATTTTTCTTTAGTACTAAGAAAGCGGCACACTGCTGTAACCACACCAAACTCTCTCTCTTTCTGCTCTCTGATCCAACACATTAAGACAAAATGTGACAAATGAGAGACACGCATGTACACACGTACACGCACACGCACTCTGATCAAGAGAAACCCGGAGTGGAATCCCTTTATGCATTCTATAGCTGTGCGTCAGCATCTGGGGAATGGTTGATCACTTTACAGTGAAGCATTGGGATATGTATACAGAGCCGTGTCGGTGATGAGCAGGAACATTGTTTTCTTTTTTACTATGGTACTTAAGCAGTTCCACCCCCAAACCTGCCGTTATAAAGTATTAATTCACCCTAAACATACACTAGTTTTTTAATTTTGTGTAAATATCCATATTTGGGTTTATACTACACTGTATACCGGTGCTTCCTCTATTATCATTTTGTAATGTATTTTTAAGTTGCAGAACCTGTTTTTGTTGTTATCTTTGCTTCTGCAATGTGATCCGCGGTGTCCTAATTTAATGGGGTTGGGTGTAACTCTTTCCCTGGCAGGGGCTGAATAATTGCGATATGCTCCAGAATGTCCTGGAATGGAAGCCACGGCGGTCTCGCGTATAGGGGGGAACAGGGCAGTCACTCGGAGGACCCTGCACCTGTGTGCGGAAATACTTGGGTTTCAGAGCGTTCCTTTGTTGGCTGTGAATGAATTTGTACTTCTGATGACCATATTACTGGGAAGAAGAACCCACGGGAAACGGCAGGCACTTTTGTACCGAATTCTCTCCCAGTAGAAGTTGTATTCTGCGTAGCAGCAATGCCCCAAATGATCCTATGCCTTAATTATTGGATAGAACAATGGCGATCTGAATGCATGGTCGTTTATAGTCTGCTTAGGTCACGAACTTTTATTCCACATAAAGGAAACCTGCTAAACAATGGTGCTACAAGCCGGCTGTTCATTGTCTGGGGCTAATCCAGAAAATAACAGCCATGCATGTCAGAGAAATGATTGCTGTGAACATTTTATAGTATAGTGTGTGTGTATATATATATATATATATATATATATAATATAATATAGCATATTTCCCCCAAAGCTCGGTGGTATGAAGGACGACATCCATTTATTGAGGACATATCTTAAAACAGTGGCATGAAATACCAGCCTTGGTGTATCATCCCCAGCAGTGGGGCTTTGTAAATCTTCAGTGTTTCTTTACAAGTTAAATGTAAATAGATATAGATAGATATATGAATATGCAATATGCTTATCATTGTGACCAATTTGATTACCAGTGGCTGTTATAATGTCTCTAAGGCCATCATCCCCATTGAGCACCAGATGAAAAACTGCATGTTTTTTTGTTATCCTCTTAAAAATAGTATAAAAAAACCTCTGTATAGGAAATGTAAATCTGTCCCCAAGATGATTCTCTGTAATCCTCACCAAAATCTTTTTATTTGCAATTTTTTTTCCCAGCAATAAAACGCCTAATATAGCAGGAATCTCATTCTTTGGAACGAGGTTCCGGTAAACATTTAAAACAATAGTCTTTATATCCTATTATTTAATACTGAGCATATTTGCAGACCCAGAAATATTACATTCTACTGGCCTTGCTGAAGAATGTATGCAAAACCTTTACTACATCTTACGAGCTTTGATTGTATATATATAATATATATATATATATATTATTTTTTATTTTTTTCTTTCATTTATTAATCTTGGGCTCCAAGCCAAGGTTTCTTCAGCTGGGTCTCTGCTGAACCGTTTCGTATTTGAGGACAAATGGCCACATTAAATCTACTCATATTATTTCTCACTCTGTTATGCATGGCAAGCTGAAAGAATGTGGCTCCTGGTGCTGGGCTTTCTGTATCCAGTGCTGCTGGCTGACTTTCACCGGGATAACCGTGCATCGTGTTTCATTTACACGCGAGTGGACTGCATGGTCACGGGCAAACGGATGTCACATATACCACCTCTATAATGTACCTGTATTCATGTTAAGTGTGTATGTATGTATATATAATATATTATTTTTTATTTTATTTTTTTTTAAAAAAACGTTTACAGCATTGTTTTTTTGTTTTTTTTGCTAATCTTTGTTACTTTTTTTTTAATAAGATTGTGTTCCGCCCCCTGGTGTTATAAATCTTTATAACAGTACATTTTGCTGCTGTATTTGTCTTGCATTAAAAGGTCCCTCAAATGTCAAACCTTTCTTTTTTTCCAAGTCGAAATTCTTTTGACAAACCTGCACAACAAAAAATATGGGCAATGTACCAAAGAGATCAAATGATAAAATGTATCAGATTCCTTTTTTTCTCTAATGGGCAATTTTCTTTTGATGTTGAAGGTTAATTAATTATTGCCAACTGTGGCTGTGCTACATTTGTTTATTTTTGAGAAGGTGGCTTGAGGTGATTAGAACCCAAACCGTCCTTGAAATGCCTTTGATTTCCGATATTCATGTGATACTACAAATTCCTTAGAGCATTTAAAATGAAATATTGGTACGTTTCCCATATACTGACTCGCGTATGGTTGAGTGCATTATCTTCTCTCTTATCGCTAGCTGATCAGATATCCAAGCGAGAGTTTCCAGGAGAGTTGTGGTTTCAACTCCCTCACTTCACCATGAATGATCAGGAGCCAACTCTAATATGTTCCTGCATAATTCAATGTGTGAGGAGACTGGTGACGTCTCACAAATTTCGTTATGCACTATACAGGGCCAGCCAAGCTTTACATGCAACAGAAGCTTATTGAGGTTCTTCATAATGTATAGTGATGTCTGAAGCCACAACTCTCCCACCATCTAGTGAATAAACCCGTAAGTGTCTCAGAGTTTTTTTTAATTTTTTATTGGTTTCGCTATGTTACGGTTTACAGTTCAGAAACCTGTTTTTTTCGTAATTGTAATAAATGTAATCAAATGCAAGGAGCTGGTTAGCCATGTCTTCTACGAACGTCTTACCATCATCTCCATGGTATATACTTACTGCCTGAGACTCGATGTCTGGCTAAATTCTGTATACATTTTGACACACCGTATACAAATATGGCAGTTCTGTCTGACCTTTCACTTTTATGTTGTGGAAAACCCAGAACAAATTGCTTTCCTTTGGCGCCAAACATAAAAACGTATTATGGTTTTAGTCCTTGCGAATGCTTAGATCGTTCTTTTGTTATTTCTGATCTGTTGTAGGAAACTCGGGGCTATCAAAATGATGTAACGGCATTGCTGGATAAATAGTACACATTCCCATGAAGATGTTCTTCATTGGTTTTCCTTAGAGTGTCTAAATCCAGCATAGCTCGTATTCCGCCTCTGAGACCACGGTGGACAAACCTGTCTGATAAGTACACCAAAAAACAGGGGCGTACCTGGAGTATTTGGCACCCCTCCAACATATGCTCTGACACACCTTTTTATACACACACACACACATCAGTGCTCACACAAACTTACACACTCAAACATTTACACGTTCATGCTCACACTTACACAAACACATGCACATTCATTCTGACGCACACACACTTACCCGACTTGGACCTGACATTTTAAAGTAAATTTGAACCAGCCCGTGGGGCAGTTTTGGCACCCGGGATCCCCTAAGAATGCTCCTGTCCAAAAGTATTACTGGTACTCGCAGATTAATTAAGATGTTTACTATTTGTTTAGAGATATGTTCATCCAAATGTTTTTTCCAGTTTAGAAAACTTTGTTACACCCAAATAAACATTGCTGAAATGTTTAACAAGATGAAAATTTTATAACAGGAGCCAACCTTTTACCTTTCATCCCCAATAATGTTTTTACTCTCATATATTACTCAACTTGGAACCCATTCAAAAACGAATTGCTATTGGCAGAGTTCTGTGCTCTACAACACAAGCTAAATCTTGACACTTTCTCGCTAATTCACTGAACCCATGCATCACGCTCTTGCTGCAGTATTCTTTACGATTTGGTCACAGCTACGCTACACTCAATTTCAACCAGAGAGGCTTTTGCCTGATTCACTAAACAGTGTGTTTCCACACGTGAATCATGCAACTAAAATACCAATTCCCCTCTGGATTATTACCTACTAACTCTGTAAAACTCCCTACTAACAGGACTTTTACCACTTCAATCCATTCTGAACACCTCTGCCAGAATAAACCTTATCCCATCACCTTTCATCTGCTGAGCCATTGGACCGATACTTCCACTGGACTCCCATACCATCCAGAATAACCTTTAAACCCATCATCCTTCCCTTCCAAACCTTAAGCCGCACTGCAGCCCCTATATATATATCCCCTTGTACCTCCACATATTGTCCTTACCACCCTCTTTGCTCTGGTACTATTCCACTTACACAAAACATTGAGCTCTCTAGTGATAATAAACAAATAATCCCTAGTGGATCGCTTATTTCCTTCTCCCCTAAACCGTGTCTTCTTTGTGTGATTAATACGTATCAGCCAGCTTTCGTGTCGCATTGCACGACGAGTGCTCCGCTCTCACCAGTATTGGTGTCCAAAGTATTTGGAACACAGAAATAAATGGCTGGTTAGAAAGGGATTTACTGCTCTAAGTACAGAGGTGCAGATGCTGAGAGCGTCTATGTAAAGCCTGCGGGATATATGAACTAAACGGTGCACATTCATCGTGAACAAATGTTGCGTCTGGGTTTTTCGAGCTTGTGTCTGGGCGTTTATAGACTTCACGTAGGCTCAATAAGACGCTGCCTAATTTATCCGGGACTTGGCTGAATGGGAACCTTTGAGGCTCTTTGAAAGGGTTTAGTGTAACTGTACATTTGTAACACTGCTGTTGCTCTGTGTTTATGCTGAGGTTTCTAGATTTCCTTCTTCACGTACACTAGGTTATTGAGCGCCGGGCCTCTCTGCAGTATTCACCAGACCGTGATAAGTGTGCCGGAGATGCTTGCTTTGGAAAGTGCTTTAAAAAATATATAGTGATGACAGAAAAGAACCATTTTTGTAGTCACCTTAGAATAGCTAAGGCTTTCTGGAATCCTTTTACTGTGTTTCTTGTGTCTGTACTAGACCTACCGACAGTCTGTTCTTCGTACCTACTACCCCTTCTGTAGATTCGTCTCACATTACCCTTTGTCTTGCACTCTCTAACTGCAAATTGTGCGCTTTACATTTAGTCCTCATTTTATCACAAATGCTTCCTTTTTGATCTTTATTTCTTTGACATATTTCATATTTCGTTTTGTTCCATATGCAAACCAGTAAGACCGGTAAGTGTGATCATGAGCGGAGCCTCTAAGAGGTTGAAGATTTTATTGCGTTTACATCCTGCAACCCCCAAACACTTCAGGTGACCAAAGTGAGACACCTTTGTGTATGTGAGGGGGGTATATGGTCACAGGAGGAACTGGGAGCTGGACTGGTTTCCATTTACGGCCACCTTGCAATCCATTGAAGGAGAACACTGGAACGTGACTTCATACCCGGCACATCTCTTCAATAGGTCTTGAGGTGTCCGCAAGGCACAACTCAGGAGATCGGGACAGACGGGATGCCTGGAGGCTTGGTGAAGGAAAATGTTTATATGAAAAGTACATTTTTATTTTGTGATGTATGTAAAAGCTGCGTTCTTTTAGTGAATAATGGCTTTACAGAGTTCCTGAACTGTTGGGAAAAAATCGCTACCATTAGTCTGCTAAAACGCAGTAGAATGGGTGCTTCCAGGATCCATGTGGCAATGTTTCACTATGGCCAACAATTCTAATGCAGCATTCGCTGAACGGTCTTGGGAAATGAAGGATACTTTGTATACTTTATTTCTGATCAGTGTTTTTTTGTTAGAAGTGACTGCTCCCTTTTTAAATAGATAAATGCTTAAAAATAGAATCTCTCTCACTACTTGCAGCGCCAGTTGCAGAACTTGTTACAAAAAGCAATGAAACGGCAAATATAAACAGGTGTTGTGGGATGAACACTAACTAATTCTACACACAGCATTCTCCTGGAGCTCCTCATTAGCCTGTTGTCTCGTTATCTGTCATGCAGAAATGGGTCGGGGGTTAGGCTTCCTTTAGCGTATATTAAAGGGAAGGGGGAGACGTTGGTGGATTTTACACAGTTTTGAAAACAGAGTGATGACCATGTCTCCAATTATTTACAACCCCTAGTTTATTGTTGTGTATTTTTTTTTTTTTATTTCTCAAGTTTCTCTTTTGATCTTCCAACTACCCATTTCGCTTGGTTTTTAAGCTAGTTTTGGCAGGAAAGAGCTTCCATTGAAATCAATGGGAACACTTTCTGTGCATGTGGAGGTCTGGAACGTGCATGAGCTAACACTGGAGCTGGCTAGTGGTGAGGATACCACGCATGCACACTGGTGAACAGGAGATGTGTTTGGTCGACAAGGTAAACTTCTGTTGAGTGGAGAAGGAGGACACGTGCTTAGGTAGGATCCCCTCCTTGCGTTTATAAGGGGGGGGGTGATGCGGGATACGGTGCTATCATGCATTCAATTGTATGAGTAAGTCCTGTATAGAGCTGTGCGTCTGGGTTTGAGAAGAAATGGAATAAAAATTAGATTGCCTGTATCCACAGTTCCGTCTGTTTTTTACTTAAGTGGTCAGGAAGTATGTACTTTCTATTTTGTGTTGGATTTTGATCTTGCAGTTTGAGAAGCCGCTCCTACATATCTGTATACTGGGCTGAGTCACATATACGGTATATACGTTAGACACAGCTGCCATGCTCAAGGAGTATATTTTGTATCCCTTTAGTAGAAATTCCTTTTGATCACAAGAATAGTAAAGCTTAGAATGCTTACGCACAAATGTTTAAGGGACGGGCTTTAAATGCTTGACCATTATACTTCCCCAATTTGGAACATTAGTTTGTGGCTAATGGTGTTTTATACAAAGTGCAATGTATTAATTACTGATCTGAATAACCCAAGATCGGTTTACGTTGTGTAACCCAGGTGTGGTAAAGGCTGCAATCAGTGTAGTCGCGTTCCTCTCCAAGCTGCTTTTTTGAGTTGAAGGTAATTTATGTACCTCGATTCACAACGTCTCGAAGTAATATGTTTAAGCCGTACATAATTCTTTTGGCGCGTCGTATTTAAATATGTAGCACACCCTTATCGTTGCATTATTGAATGCATGGCAGCTGTCTTCTTGTCCGTGACTTAATTCTCTACAGTGCGAGGCTGAGGGAGATCTGAACCTCGTCAGCTTCCTGGCTTTAGATTGCGTTATTTAAGGTCAACCACAGTGAGCTTCTCATCTAAGAAGAGCTGAGCTGGTCTTTTATATCTGTTTGGCGAATAGAGACCTCTAAATTAAAACTCACTGTCAGTGAAGTTAAATTCCTCTGTAATCAGCATAGCTGGGAATTTATTGTTAGGATCTCCGAATTCCACCTAATTACCGTATATCTTATGTGCCCCGTGGACTCTGCGGGTGATAAACTCGCTTACAGCAAGGCCCTACAAACGTCACGTATGCTTAGTAGCTTACATTGGACTCTCGCTTGTGAACTTATCAAAGTCCTTATAGCAGCTGGTAGAGATCTGTGCTTGTCTTTTCCGACACGTGCTGTGGATAAACACTTATACGGAAATGAGTTCCAACTCGTTTGCCCTGCTGATCTCTAAGCTCGGTTCCCCCAGACTGCCAGCTGCGCCAAAATTTAAAGAGCATTGCACATTCCTCGTGCAAAAGGAAAAATCCATAATTAAAAATCCCTGAAATGCTAACCATTTCCATGATCTTACAAATCACATTCCAAGGACTTAATCATTGGTCACGTACTGTGGGGGCTCTGTAGAACCGCTGTTTTCCACTGTTTTGGCGAGCCCTAGGCAACCTGATTCCCTGTCTAGTATTGTTGGCTAGGCTATTGCTGATCGACTCTACTTGTATTACAGTCCTTCTCTATAGCTATGAGGCGTACAGGGTCACCTGATATATATTTTTTTGTTCTACGTAAGGTTTCCAGACCCCTGGGCTATGTGCATTTTAAGTATATTTATAAAACTTTGTCTACTCCAAGAATGTTTTTTCCCTGAATCCTTTATGTACTTGAATTAAGGTTATTTGTTTAATAGTATGGTTCATTATGGGGAGGGGATCATACATTTTGAGGTTATATATAATATATAATATATCACAGAATTAAGACTGGGTCAGAAGTATAGTTTTGAGACAAAGGTGTCGTGCAAAAACACACAATTTCATACTAAATGTTTGTGTTAGAATAGGTAATCCTATGTTAAAAATAAAAAAATAAATTCTAGAATAAGAACATCAATACCTACAGTCATACACATTGGTGATAATGTGATGGGGCTGCTTTAGGGACTGGGCGACTTGCCATAATTGATGGAGCCATGATCTCTACTCTAATCCTGATGAGTGATGTCCAGCAATCAGTTCATGACCTGAAGCTCAAGCGCAGTTGGGTTATGCAGCAGGACAATGATCTGAAGCATGAAGCAGGTCCACCGCTGAATGACCCAAAAGAAACACAAGATTTTGGAGCTGCCTAGTCAAAGTCCAATCCAGGTTAGATGCTGTGGCATAACCTTAAAAAGGGAGTTCATGCTAGAAAACCCTCACGTGTGGCTGAATTAAAATCTGTCAAAAAGAGTGGGCTAAAACTCCTCTACAGCGATGTAGAAGACTCATTGCCGGTTATCAAGAACGTTTGATTGCCAAGGTTTAGGGACAATTACCTTTTTCCATGGGTGATATAGGTTTTAACTCTTTACCTTCAATAAATGAATGATCATTTAAAAGCAGTAGCACAGCATATATATGTAACTCATGCATTTCGTAGAAGGGAGGGATGGAGCACTGTCACTGATGTGGGGGAAAAAACATTGTAGTCAGGGGCATAACTAGAAACCACAGGGTCCTGCTGCGAAAATTGCCAAATAGATTATCGTAATGGAGTTTGGTACAGCAAGTGTATAGACCAATGTTATTTGGAAGGTCTGTCGGTAACCTGCTTTGTTTGCTTTTGCAGCTTGGCTCGCATGATACCGCAGCTTGGACAGATGTTTCAGATACCATGTGATCTTCAGCATACAGTTTCTATATGCTTTGTTGAGTTTCAGACCTAAAGGCTCAGACCTTGAGCTTTTACATCAGGCTCTTGGTTTCATGATGGCTGTATGCCTATGATTAAATCAATTAGCTTGAACCACTTCTGACGGCAGGCTGTTCCATTTATCTATGACACTCTCGGTAATGTAAAACTTCCTTACGTTACATCTAAGCCTCTGACCATCTATTCCTAGAAAGAAAAAACCTTCCTTAATACATTTTATTTTAGTCCTAACGCTTGACTGGTGAACCGCGCAGAATGTCCCTTCATGTCCGCTATCAAATAAAATCAGCTCAGCAACTCCAAGTTTTTTTTTGGGGGGGGGGGTTATGCGTTGAGGTATTAAGTGGAGCCGGCACGCATCACTCCTAAGTGCCAAGGTTGTCGATTCTGTTCACACTTTTAATGGTGCTGTTCCACTTAGACAAAATATTAATCACTCTCTAGTATGTTTAACAAATTTCAGATTTGTCATTGTATTCTTTTCTCTGAATATTTAATTGTGTGACACTTTGTACAATCTTTTTTGTTTGTTTGACCTATAATATTTATATTCCCTACAAGCATGAATGAAAATGTATTGGAAGAGTCTGGTGCTCGGGACGATGTGTCTAATGCCGCATTCAGTTACAGGATTGTACACGTTTTGGAGACGTAGAGTAACGTTCAAATCAATTTGCTTCCTTCTGTGCCATTCCAAGAAACAAACACAACCTTAAGCAAGGACTATGCGTGATATTTAGTGCATGCAACATATATTCTGCCTCCAGATAAACACACGGATTGGCATGCAGAGTATGAGACTCGCATCAGACCGCGGATATCAGACCGCGGATAAATGCACGGCGTTTATCAGGTCTCGGGTGTTTTCAGTAAAGGGGCGAGTGGAACGGAAAGAGACTGGAGAGTTGTCTTTTGTCTTTTATTTCACTATTCATTGTGAAAGGCTAAACCCCAGCGAGCTTCCTGTGGCAGGAAGATATATGTTGGTATTGTCTAATGTATAGATAAATCAGTGCCGTATAGTAAATCAGTCTCTCTAATCATTTAATAATGCATTAGGCCAGTTTATCTCCCTCCTACTGTTGGCCCTTCTTAATGAATAATTGAAAACAAATTCTCCTTCCACCTGTCCGTTTTAGTGAATGACCCCAAAGAGTATAGTGATCCCAAAGCAACATTTTTTAGACAAATGGTTTTGTACGTAAGCCGTCTGCTTTCCATATACTAGTATACAAATCCAGCTTAGAAGAGTTAATGTAGTTTGTTAACACAGTAGCAAGACATTTTTGATGTATCTTTTTATTGCAGTGACCTTGTCAGGGTCTGGTTAATGTGTTTTAATTTGGTTAATTTTTTCAAAATGCAGATCTACGATAAGCAACCTTATGTGGCTCTTAACTGCTGTCATACTCCGAGTACCATGTTAAACATTTGTAATGGTGTCATATAATGCGGATTTGCATGAAGAATGACATTTTATCTGCATATAATACCCTTTAGACCTTTGCAGGTGTCAGAGTCCAATGTAGCTTGCATGTCCATTAATTATTTGTCCCAGTTCTCCGTGTACCTGTTCGCGATTAATGTACGTGGGTAGAGTAAGCTCACTTTGTACACTACATCCACAAATACGATTTCATTTCATTGTGTTATACGTCCGTGCATGCTGTCCTAATATGCTTTTAGGATGCAAACGTCTGCCATCTGTATTTTTATATATTCACTTGTAACCGCCGGTTAATTGGAATGTTTGGGCAGCTGCCGAAGCAATTTAAATAGGAACTATTACCTACGCGACTTTATGTATCATTAAATGAATTAGGGTTATTTAGGTGCAATTCTTAAAACGGCACTTTATTGCATATGTGCTATCACCATTTGAGACATTTCATTTTGGGCTTGTTCCTCCTGTAAAGGTTTTATTTAGTTTGTGTGTGTGTATATATGTATATATATATATATTATATATATATATATATATATATGTGTGTGTGTGTGTGTGTGTATATGTGTATATATATATATGTGTGTGTGTGTATATATATATGTATATATATATATGTGTAATATATATATATATACTTATGCACATGGGCAAACTGTAAAAATGCTTATAATTCTTTTCCCATTTCCACACAGGGAATCAGCATCAGCAAGGCCATCAATGCACAGGAAGCCCCAGTGAAAGAAAAACATGCGCGCAGTATCCTTTGCAAACAATGACCTGGCCATTCTCTGGATGGGGAGCACAACTGTGAGAGTGTCTTCAGTTCCTGCCTAGATCTGCACAGAGCTATTGAAATAAGTAGTTACTCCATGTTGTGCCATATGTAACCTCTATGTTGCCCTTAATCAAAGGACAGATAAAACTGTTACTTTTTGAAAAATATATGCTTATCTTTTTCACTAAAGCTGCTAAATAGAAGGGTATAATCTCTTCTCTCCTAAAGGCTCTTTTGTCTTATGTTCTGTGCCTTTTACAGAATATATGTAAAAATATTAAATTGTGGTTAGGAACTGTCTGATTTACTCTTCTTTTGATTTTACCATGTACTCTTATCTTGACGATTTGGATTTAAAACAAAACAAAAAAAAAGAGCAAGCACATCCATACTGTATGCGAGCTGGAACATGTCGGATTGTAGGTAGGTTGTGATTTAAGCAAGCTCACCTCTCTTCTTGCAGCTGCTTGTTCATAGTTCCCTTTCCTAATGTACAGAACATTGCTTCAAGTGTTGTACGTTTTTATTTATCTACCGTTAAGCATCTCTAAGTTTTCCTCAACTACACTGTAGGAATAATACTGGGTACTCACCGTGAAAAAGGTGCCTTTACATTTTGGTCATATGCCATTGGACTTCCTCTGCCTAGCAGTTCCATCTTGAGCTGGAAATTCTGCCATGTTCTTCACAAAGTCCTGCGAGATGGGCACCCAAATGTAAGGATATGTTCCATGTATGCTATTAATGTTAAAGATAAAATACATAGGAACATGAGCAAAAGCCTTTAGATGTATACATTTTGGACATCAAGAAATATGAATTTGTACCCTTGAAAGAACTGTGTATGGATTTGGTTCCTTTTCAGAAGGTAATCAAAAGATGGCACTAGGGAAGATGGGATAGAATTCCTTCCCGCACCATTTAAAGTGTGAAATGTCATTGATAGGAGTCAATGTATGGCTCAGTTTCTTTACACAGTTGTAATGCAGTCTAGTTGGTGTGTCCAGTATTTCACATTTTGATTTTTGCAGTTTAATTTACTTTTAATTCTTTACTTTGGTTATAGGTTCTCTCAGATTGTCAACGATACCGCGGTAATATACGGGAAACGGGAGAGCTGTGGGTGAGAATAAAACTATATTTATGAGTGTTTATTTGATTTGAGGTTTTATTGGAGGCAATTCTTGATGCCACTTTTATTTTGTATATAGTTACCTTAAATTAGGATCCTTATTTTATTTCAACATAATCCATGAACACTCTAAAGACACTCACTCTCACGTGCACATACAAAGCCGCACGCACACTCTAACACCATACACACTCTGCCTTTATCCATACACATTGCACACCCCCCCCCCCGCCACCTCATTTGGATAGCCTTCTTCACTGCAGCTTTTGCTGGTACTACTGCAGGGTCACATAATAACACTTCCATTTAGTGGTTATAAAATGAAAAGAAACCGTGTTCTTTAATGTTATTGCTGTGTTTTTCCTTGCAAACATTTTGTTTACCTGTGCTATAATGGCATACATTATAAGTGAGAAATAATGATGCTAGTAAATAGACATCATCATCATCATATACTCCCTTTGTCTATTAGGCTGCTGTTGTCATTTTTACATCCAGACTGGCTGGTTTTAGAATGACAGGGTAAAAATGAATTAACCATGAAATGATTTCAGATACATTTGATTTAATTACATTTCTATGTTGCATATTGTTTTAATCCAAAGATTAAAGGCTTTTAAGCACCTTTTTGTGGTTATTTGCTGATCTGTTCTTATTAGTCACCGTTTCTTTGATTTGCTAAATAACTTAAATATATTTTCCACCAGGGACATTTGCATGATCGGTATGGACAACTTGTGAACGTATATACAAAACTTTTGCTTAATAAGATAAGCTTCCATATAAAGGTAATGTCCCTTTTGTGTTTGTTTATATATTCCTTTTTTTCTCTTTGTTGCTTTGCTTATGTTAAAATGTCTTGCTTATTACTCTTCTTTTTTGAAGCATCCTGAATTTCCACCAAACCTGGAAGTGACTGATGATGTCCTTGAGAAAGCAGCTGGCACTGATGTCAACAATATGTACGTTGGCCCCGTGTTCCCATTGTTCTGCTGCACGCTGTACACTTCCTGCAAATGGATTGTTTTGTTGTTCTCTTAATGTGTTATCTCATTTTGTTTTAGATTTCAACTCACCGTGGAAATGTTTGATTACATGGATTGTGAACTGAAACTATCTGAGGCTGGTAAGCGATCATTCTGTCTGCTTACTTTAATCCGCTGTGGCAGAATTTGCTCAGTACATACCGTGAAAAAAGGCTATCTATATATATATATATATCCCTTTTTTCACGGTATGTATATATATATTAGTATTTAAACATTTCTGTCACATCTTCTGTGGGGATTTTTAGTCTTTCCTGATTGATTTGCAGGATTAAACCTTTCAAACAATGTCTATATATTTCTGGATATGGCTTCTCCAGAACTTTACACGATACTTTGGGAGGTCTGACCAGGTTTGGATAGGCAGAAATTGATTTTTTCCGTAACTTGTTGCATTGCCAGCTTACCTTTTAATTCCTCAGAGATAAATACCCCCAAGCCCCCTGTTTTATGTTGTCACTGATGGAACAGAAATACCAGTAAATGTGGATGTAGAGTCAAGGCCGTGAAACAAAACAAACAAAAGTGCTAAATTGTACATATTTCTATGGATGTGATTTCCTCTGTATTTCATTCTTATTATGTAGCCGTCAATCAGAAAATCATACATGGTGTTATAGAATCTCTGTTGCTTCAGTTTCCAGGCAGCTGAACAGCGCGATTGCGGTGTCTCAGATGTCCGCTGGGCAGTGTAAACTGGCCCCACTCATCCAGGTCATTCAGGATTGTAGCCATCTTTATCACTACACAGTCAAGCTAATGTTTAAACTCCATTCGTGTAAGTAGTGTTTCTATAGGTTAACTAATTCTTTGTATTTCTAATTATAATGTATTGTGAGTAATTCTAGCACTGTAACGTCTTGTCCGACGAATTCACTGGCCAACTAAAAAGCATCAAATAGGCGTGACTTTGAAAGCTAATAATTTTCCACTATGGATTTTATGATTATATAGAAGCATTTTTTTTTTTTTCCATCCGTGACTTTAATGTAAATTGCTGGACTGAATGGTAAAGCAATTAATTTCACATTTCATTCTCAACTATTAGTGAATTGATACATGTGTCTGAATAAAGCAGCAGGCAGTAAAAGCAAAAATGTAAACCCAGTTTTCTACTGTGACCTATAACATGGATTTTGATGCAGATATTTCATAAGTAAAGGTTACTCGTATATGTTTGGTGTAAAATGACTCATCTGATTTTGCTGTATGTCATGTATGATGGGTGCAGCTACTTAATTGGTACCAAAACTTTTATGTGTCTCCAAACAACTTCACCTTGTATGTCTTGTTAAGAATCAGAAAGCTGATTGTCTTCTCTGGGACATTTTTGGTTGGTTGCTTTGCCCACAATGCTTGTACTTACAAAATAAGCCGTTCTGAAGTCCTGTCTGCCACCGGTCCTTACATTCTAAATGACAGAGTATTCCCTTAAACTCCAGGTCTGCCTGCGGACACCTTGCAGGGACACAGAGACAGATTTCATGAACAGTTTCACAGGTAAACATGCTTGATGCTGACATAGGCGGTGAGACACGGTCATCAGTAGATCTTGTTTGCTACAGAAGTTCTCAAGTCATGCCATATTTTGAAAGAATGAGTAAAGAGTTGTTTGGCCTATTACTATTTTTTAAATTTTAGTTCTAACAAACCTTTCCAACATGGGAACGGGAAAAAGTTTGTGTGTTTGAACGTCTTTGTGTTGTGTTGGTGTAGAATTCAGCCCTCAAGCCATTATATGAATGAGGGCTTCACCTTTTCACATGGCGAAAATAATATCAATTGTAAGCCAGAGCATATATGGCCTGAAAATGAAGTTCTATATAGTATTTTGATTTGACGGAACCTGTTTTCTAAGAGGAAATTAAGAACCCCCCCTTAATGTTCATCAATACTGTAATTTTTAGTTTATCAAATTCAAACCCGCTGTGGATTTGTGAAATATATGATTCTCACTAGAATTAAATGGGCATTGAGAGCCCACATTACGTCATAAAAATAACTTGTTTAATGGCATAGTTACAGTATAAATGTATTTGTCCTCATCATTGTTGGGTACCATATTCCAGTTATAATTGAATTGTTTAATATACATAGCTTAACCAAAATTAATAATGTTTTGTTATGTTGTACCTTTCAGTCTCAAAACCTTCTTCAAACGAGCTTCTGACATGCTGTATTTCAAGCGACTTATTCAGATACCCCGTCTTCCTGATGTAAGTCTGCCATGTGTTGTGTGTGAGATGATTCTAATGGGGAGTTGTAATAAATAGACTGCCATGCAGATAATAATGTATTCTATATTTGTAATTTGCTGTCACATACATTCTACCTTTTGTTACCACTGTACTGCTTGTTCCCGTGTTCTTGGATTTTTTCCCGGTAAGTTTCAACTATTTTTCATTACCATGTACCCATGTTAGTTTTACCTTTGTAAAAAAATCTGTTTCTCCAAAATTGCAACTAGTAAATATCCATGAATTCCTAGTATTTTGCTCGTTTGTGTCTTTTACTTTCTTTTGTATAGTTTTTTTTGTCATTCTTAGGATCCTCCAAACTTTCTGAGAGCATCGGCCCTCGCAGAGCATGTGAAACCCGTGGTGGTCATTTCCAACGAGACTCCTGAAGAGGAGGAACCAGCGGAGCCTCTAATCGAAATCAACATGGCTCAGCCAGTGGAACAACAGGTAAATGGAAACGTTGTTTTATTCATTTAGGTGTAAAAATATAATTTGTTCCCCTGTATGGATGCAATGGCGTATTTTTTCCCCTTATTAACAAAGTTTAAAGGAATTTGTTTGTCTGTTTGAACAGGGTTCTTTTTAAGGTATGACATTTTGGAAATTGTTGTTTCAACTCCAGTTTTTTAACATGTTTTTTCTTTTCTTTTAAGGTTGTGGAAGACCTATTTCAACAAAATTTTGGCCCCCCAAATGGCCTTATGAAAGATGACAAGTAAGAAGAAGGGAAAAAAAATACCTGGACCACACCTACAAAGATACTATTGTTAAAAATGATATAATTTATTTTGTTTCAGGGATCTTCAGATTGAAAATCTCCAGAAAGAAATAGAACTTCTGCGTGCAGAGCTGGAAAAAATTAAACTAGAGGTAAGAATTTTAGTGTCTTTAAAAGCAGTGAGTAAATTAATAGATGAAACAAGGTATATGGGCAGTATATCACCTACATACAAAGTGTATAGGGGAGTCAAAGTACATGGCACCCACATCATTACTGTCAGAAGGGCTCTATATGGTTCTAAATCTTGATAAACCTACATTACTATTATTATTAATGTTCTTTCCTACATTACTATTATTATTAATGTTCTGTAGTCTACAAATTTACATGATTAAAATATTATTTCTGGGTATTAAATGGTACTAGGCATGCTGCTTAGTAACTGGATAGCTAAAGTAATAGATCAGGGAGCAGCAGTTACGTATTTGCCGCTCTTCCTCATAGAAGACCCTTAAATACATTGTAGTATTTGGGTTTGGATGTTAAAATGGGTGAAGAAAGAGGTTTAGTTAATGGGGTACCTCGAGGATTAGTATTGGGGGCATATGTTTTTTTTGTTTTTTTTAATACAATATTACAACGTCTTAATGGCAAGGTATGTACTTTTGCAGAAGATACAAAGGTCTGCAACTGGGTAGATGTTCCTGGTGGAACATGCATAACAGCTGGCAAGGGGTTTAAGTAAATTAGAAGAATGGTGAGAGTGTAGCAGCTTCAGTTTAATGTTGATAAATGTAAAATAATACACTTGGGGTGTAGAAATCCCAAAGCAGGATATAGTATTGTGGTACTGTTCTGCCAGTGACGTGGGCATAATTATTTAAGGACTTTAAAGTTGCGTAGGCAATGCAATAAAGTGTTGTAAAAAACATGTCATTAATCTCTCAGTGGAAATGTATTATATCCCTGATGCAGGATACACTGAGTCACTGAGTCATTCAGTATCAAGCTACCATGATTTCCTTAAATTGCTTTTTGAAAACTGTATCCCCAACGGGTCAATATGTTTTGCAATGGTCTGACGTGTCGCTGTTCTCTTGTAACAGGCTCAGAAGTACATCATGCAGCTGAAAGGTCAGATTAACACTTTAGAGGCTGAGCTGGAGGAGCAGCGTAAGCAGAAACAGAAGGCCCTGGTGGATAATGAGCAGCTGCGGGATGAGCTGGAGAAACTAAGAAAGCAGAAGCAAGAAACAGACAAGACCCAGGGGCTTTTAGTAGAGTCAGAGAGTAGGTTGTTATATTATCAATATAAACATGTAAAGGCCTTTAACACGTGCAAGGAAACCAATGCCAAGATGTTAACTGTATTATTTGATGTGCACGCCTCACACGATATTCCTGAGGTTTAATTGTCTTCCCGGGATTTCATTAACTACTATCAAAGGGGGTTACAGGAAGAGGTTACACTGCAGTCATTAATAAGGTGGTTTGAGCAGCCATGGATGTATTGATTATTTTCTTAGATGCTCGTTAAGAAATATGATTGCTTTTTTGTTTCTCAAAACACAGGTGATTCTCAAGATTTTAGTGTAAATTATTAGTTTAACCGTGCAAACCTAAAGAATAGTTTTTTGTTTTTTTTTTTTAAGAGAACATGGTCTTATTGCAGTCGTCAATTGTTAAAACTTAAGTATTACTGATTTGGTTCTCTTGATTGTAGAGAAAACACAGGCAACAGAATTACGCTACAATAAACTGAAAGAAAAGCACAATGAACTGATAAATGCCCACGCTGCACTTCTCAGGAAGGTAAGAAACATTTAACCATTTACTATCTGTCATCTTGAAAAGCTTTTGTGTTTGCTGCCATCGGCCTCTGAAAACGTTTTTTGTTTCGCTATAGAGAGGTTTCAGCTGAAAAAAATATGTAAAATATTTTTGATCTATGATTTAGCACCCTGGCTGCACCACTACTTTGTGCCAAGAATGTTATACATTTATTTAGTCTTTTATTGGTGTTTTTCTTTTTCTTTTTGTATAGATGTGCTCTTAGATACAAATTCAGGAGGAATTTGCATTGAATGACTAGCAGTAATTTCCGGCATAACAAATATCACATAATTTGACATTTTGTTTGGTCTGAAGTTGCAAGCAATCTACGTTTTATGCTGTTGTAAACTGATGCCTGTTACAATTTTGTTGGGTGAACGCATCACTGAAACACTTGAGAATCGATTTTCGGGCACTTGTGATTTTGCTAATTCATAAATAATACATATGTTTAACTCACATGGACATTGTGTGGTAGTTTTATGTAGATTATGGTTTTTTGTTTTTTAACCCTCCCACTCACAGTGAGACCTAGTGTCTCCAAGTTGTAGTAGAAGTTGTCACCTTGAGCACCAGTGCATATCTCCTAACCTGTCTGAATGTGATCCATGACTTGTAGTGTTGTATTGCCTTAAAATCATATGTTCACCTTCTATTGTCTCTTGCGGCGCAGAATGCTGACACAGCCAAACAGTTGACTGTGACGCAGCAAAACCAGGAAGAGGTGGCTCGTATCAAGGAGCAGCTGGCACTTCAGATGGATCAAGTCAAGCGAGAGTCGGAGATGAAGGTTCGTTTCCTATCGTACAGCTCTAGTAGCAGGGCTAGCTGGCATGGGTGATGTCTCTTCCCCTTCCATTGTGCTGTACTTAGCGGAACCTTGTAATCATTGGATAACGTGTTAACATTAATGTCCTTGGCAAACCGTAATGGTTTAAAACTCCTCCTAATGCGGCATCAATAAAATCCAATATATAATATATTTATTACATTTTTGAGTAGCATTCTTCATACTCCAAAATGAATGGGAGCTTAAGAGATAAATTTATCTTTAACTGGCACCCATACATGTGCACACTTCACATTCAGTTTGGAATTTGGATAATTGTATTAATTTCTTGGATAATTTTAATATTTTATGTATATTTAATTTTGGTACACCATGTTGTGTTTATAGCAGCTTTATCAGTTGTTCTGATATCACGCTATGTTTAGGATAGTGTGAAGGTCCTTTGCCGGACAATCTTTTCCCCCAATGTAGGTTGTTAGTGAATTGCTGTTCTATAGACTGGCATATTCATTATCTACAATCTACTTGCACGTTTTCACTGACTGTATCCATATTGTGAGACCCATATATAAAACATGATGTGATTCTGATGCAGAGAAAAGTGGTCTTATTATAGAAGCCACTGTTTCAGTGTTCATTTCACTGCACTCAAACTCAACACCAGAATCAGTGGTTAAACATAAATATCTCATGGTATATATATATATATATAGTTTTTATATACACCTGACACTAAACAAGTCTATGTGTGCTTGCAACTAAGATATGTTTGTAATTTGTAACAGTTTTTAACACTTGTGTTCTTATTTCGTTAATACATACAGTTGGAGGATCAGAGTTTTCAGATTGAACAATTAAAAACTGAAATCGAATCAAAGACACAAGAGCTGGAACAGATCCAACAGTCTCTCAGTAAATCAGCGCAGGTATGTCCTGTTGTATGTTGATTTTTTTGGCAAAGATCGCAGCATAAAGTAACCTTGAATGTCTTTTATCACCGACTTCCATAATAACTTTTTCACCTATATACAAAAAGGTTAATGTATTTGCCTCCATGTATGGGTGATAACATTTATATAACACTATTCAGGCCAGAGGTTGACATTTCACTGCATAAGAAAATACTGATTTATGGGCTGCAGCTATACAGCGGGCGACTCCACGATGCGCGTAGACAACCTCTGCTACTGCTTGCCACTTCCACCAGGGTTTCTATGCCGGCTCTCTGTCATAGAAGCCCCAGCGGAAGTGCCGGCAGCGGAGGTTGTCTGATCCCATCCGTCTGAGAGGAGGATTCAGGTCTGCTGCTGTGCTGCGGGGGATCCTCCTCTCTGGCAGCCGGTGAACGTCTGCGCGATGCACTCAGACAACCTCCGCCCCCTGCTGGCTGGGGCTTCTATGGTGGAGCACCGGAAGGTCATGTCATGGTGGAGCTCCATCATAGAAGTCCCAGGTAGTTGCGGGAGTTGTCAGCATCGCACAGATATACTCTGGCTGCCAAAGAGGAGGATCCAGGTCCCCTGCATCGTTGCGGATCCCTGCTGCTGACAAAAGAAAACCACCTGCTCGTGCCCGGAACCGCGTGTCTTGGGTTTCGGGCTATTATAAACCATGATTATAGGCTGCACCACGCTTTAAAGAATTAAATTAAGGGAAAAAGTGCGGCCAATAATAGGGCCAATACGGTATGTTTTATTACCGCATATGTATTTTTTCATTGTATTACTTGTTGCTTTACCAACACAAAAAAATGTTCTAAATGTATTTGCATTAAACAAAACAGGAGAGCTGTCTTCTGGTTTAATGTATTACATGTCCCTTTCTGTTCTTTGCAGTCTGAAACCCAGCTAAACTCAAGACTGACCGCACTGGAAGCCGAGAAGGACTCATTGAAAAGTTTGTTGACCTCTAAAGAGTCTGAGCTGTTATCAGTCAGAAATGTAGCCCAGGAAACAGAAACCTTATTCAATCAAGAACAAGAAAAGAAGGGCAATGAAATACAAGAACTGAATGACAAACTCAACAGAAAGGTAAAGTGCAGATACTTGATATGTATATGTTTATAAAGTCTGCAGTAAGGCTTTTTATATTTTTATGTTTAGATGTTTCTTAGAGTATCTGGAAAACCTGATGAAGCCTGAGAAATTGTAATATTTCAGAGCTGTGCTAAATTTACTTTTTTTTGGGGGTCAGAGTGCTGAGGAACAGAAACTTAAACAGAAGATGTTAGAAGATCAGTTCCATGTTATTCAGGGAACAGTAAGAGAAGCGGAAAACATCATTCAGGATGCAATGGCGAAACTTGATGATCCTCTGCATATCCGCTGTACCAGTTCTCCTGGTGGGTTCCTCTAAAGCTTTGAAATAAACTATTCACTGGCAGAGTATGCAGATATACACCGATATATGAACCTGCCTAATAGCTCAACTTGTAAAGTAATATTCACAGAATAATATCCACGATCCTAATGCTTACACTCATATGCAATAGACCAACGTCTTCTACTATTGTGCTGTATGTGAGAGCTAATCATTTTAAACTGATATACTTCTCCCAGATGCTTGGGACAATTTGTAAAGCTATTAGGTCTGCACAGAGAGCACAATGCAAGCTGACAATAGGATTTTAATGCTGTCTTCCCAGAGGACCTGCGGGAAATGAAGGGAGATTTGCCTAGGCAATGCCTTTCAGCAAAGGGATGAATTGATATTTGAAAGTATATACATATATATATGATTGTTTTGAAAATAACATAAATGGTTTGCTAATTTCAATCATGGGTTTGTGCCCAGAATCACCAATGCTGTTACTTTAGACATTCTGCTTTTTACTTATGCTAGTTTTATTTGTGTACAGATTACCTTGTCAGCAGAGCTCAGACCGCATTAGAATCTACAAACTCTCTTGAAAATGGACATTCTAAATATGTACAAGACCCCACGGGTAAGGCCCTTTTACTGTTCTCCTTCAACAGCAATGCCATAGAGTGATAACAGTATAGATATGCAAGTCTGCTGCTGGAATCTTGTTGCTGGATATTGATTTTATTATCTATTCAACTGTTTAGACAAATGACTCACTTGAAATTCCAGATGCATTAGGAAAAATAGAACTTAAAAATGCCAGTTCTTGATAGTTGAGATGTGATGGACAAACCTGTCGTAGCATTTTTTTTCCAGATTGCATAAATCTATTGATTTCAGACAAAAACCACACTAGCTAGGAGAGATCCTTAATTTTTTAGCATGAAATATAAAACATGCTTATTTAAATTACTTTTCTTGAATAGGGTAGCATGATTTTCTACCGTCCCCACACATAGTTAAATTGAAGTAATGTCTCCCTGTCCACAGATGCTTCTGGCTTAGTTGGAGCTCTTGCCCAATTTGCTCACCTGACCGCAGACACCATCGTCAACGGAAGCGCAACCTCTCACTTGGCACCCCCAGACCACGGTGACCGTAAGTTAACCCTTTGTCAATCACTCAGCATGACCTTTATAGACGGGTTAAGCGCTCTCCCATGGTGTACCACCTGGGGGGGGGGGGTCATTTACTAAATGTTTGATGACATTTGTTGTGTTTAAATGATTACTCTTCAGGGTTAAGTGAGAGCTGCCGGGAATGTGGGAACCACAGTTTGCAATATTTAAATGTCCTGAAGAATAAGCAGTCCATGAGAGGTGCCAATCTGACAGATGTTAGAAGGACATTACAGAATATTCTTGGTCTTGGAGAGGTATAACTTGTGCATTGATCAGTTTTGTTTTTTTGTTTTTAAAGAAAACAATAATGACTTTGACTGCAAACCTAATTACAGTTCATGTAGCCAATAGAGAGGAGTTAAAGTATGCAAACAGGGAGGGTTCCACAACACTACAGAGAAGTAGTCAAAAGTTTTGTACCCAATACAAACATTGATGGGC
Source organism: Spea multiplicata (assembly GCA_009364415.1). Lineage (NCBI taxonomy): Eukaryota > Metazoa > Chordata > Amphibia > Anura > Pelobatidae > Spea > Spea multiplicata. The sequence goes on from VKOC01000001.1 coordinate 47,043,831, forward strand.
GAGTAAAATCGGGTTTTGCACCTGTTTTAATCCAGATATCATTTGTAAAAAAAAAAATACATAAATAATGCTTTGCTGCAGACCAATCAGATATATGGCCCTGTTGTGTTGTTTTAACATACCCAAGTACATTAACCCCTGAAAACTTGACATTGACTTGACCAACATGAAAAAAATGTGTCTAAAAACCTACCATGACAGAATGGAACGTCGTGAATAAATAAGCAGCGCAGGGCGCTGCCTCGCACCTAACCCTCCTCATGTCAATGAACGCAATGCTCCATTCATGTGTTGTGAGTGCTGCTGATCGGTCAGAGAGTAATCGGCAGCCGTAAAACATTAAATATAGCGTGTATATTTATTTTAATTTATTTATTAATAATATTATAATTTAATGTGATTGTGTGTTTGCATGTCCTATACCGTGTCAATGTTTTCTTTTTGGCACCTGACATTGCTACGTTCCTATTACACAAAAAATCACCTGCACTTAAATTAAGTTTGTCTGTAGTATAACATGCTTTCCAGTTGAACCGTAAGTTTTTCTCCTACAGGAACTGAGGCCGAATAGTTTGGACATCAAACAGGAAGAGTTGGGTGATATGGTTGACAAAGAAATGGCTTCAACTTCTAAGGCTATTGAAGATGCTGTGCGGAGAATAGAGGTGAGATCTAAAGTGTACACACGGTGTCTTCTGATAAAAGGGTAGCACATTGATATTTAAATCTGTATGGCTGTTCCCATGCTTGTACAACTTTACAACAACCCTAGTTACTTAGACCTTCATATATTTGCACTCTGTTGTTGTATTCTTTACCCAGGGCAAACAATAGCCTAATATGAATGTACATAAAGTACATGTTTTCTAATTTTCAATTTGTGCTGCTTTCAGTCTGTCTTTTTGGAACCCTATAATATATAATAAAATGCATGTCACCAAGAAAGTTGTTGGTTGGACAGTTGAAGGTCCAGTCTTAGTGGACTTCCTGCTCTATGTTTGGTCTCTGTCAAGTTTGGCATTTGAGGTCCGATGATGAGATGCCTTATTGCCTACGTGCTGGTTTGTTGATGGGGTGTGAGAGAAGAAGCGGTTCTTGGGTGTGAGTAGAAGCCAAGACTGCCCTTTCAGGTTTGGCCAGTTTTTAATGTTTTGCAAACAGCAGGTGTGTCATGATGACATAATGGCCAACTCTTGGCGTAGATGACACTTGTTCAAGCTACAATAACTCGAATCCTCTGAAGAATGTAAATTATTACATTACATTGTTTCAATTGTCCATCATTTAAGGCTATATTGAGGTTTAGGTGTTTATGTCTTTTGAAGGCAGTTAAAGGCTTTCCTTTTTTTTTTTTTTTACATTTTAACTGGTTAGTTTACCGTCTTACTGTGGATCGTTCCTTATTAAACCCCAAGTTATTCTTAGGTAAATGGCGCACATAAATGGGAAGTGTTAATGTATCAGACTCGCATATTTCACTAGGTTTCCAATACCATTTCTGTAGGCTTAGCAATCCTTAACATTGTCGCCCCGTGTAGACTGAAGTTTTCAGTTGTCTGCAAGATTCAGTTCTTCCTATATTTTGCTTCTGATGGGGTTATTGGGGCTTCTACACTCTGATTTTACTGGTCTGCAGGTGAATGGAGCTGTAATCCCATTGTACAGCACTGCGGAATATGATGGCGCTTTATATAAAACAATAGTAATAATACAGCTGCTGCCTTGTTTTTTGGGTTTTTTTTGGATAAACATTTGTTTTTATGATGCTTTGACTCTTTGCTTGGATTTCCCCTCTATATATTATGCCAAAAGGAATTCTTTGCCAAGAGGGTACTAACTGCAGGATGCTTTGTGTGCGGGGAATGAATTAATCGGTAAATATGTATTTGCTGTTAGGTATATGAATGCTTCGCTCACACTTTTGTGTCGGTTTCACAGGAAATGATGAATCAGGCTCGGAAAGACTGTTCAGGTGTTAAGCTGGAAGTGAATGAGAGGTGAGTTTCATGCACACCGAATCCACGGCTCTGAGCATTGTCCTGTAGTAATATGCATGTCAGGACAAAATAACTTCTATATCCCGAAACGTATTCTGACGACATACTGTGGTTTTCGTTATGATTAATCGTTTAGGAAAGAATTTGTGATTCTTTCATTTGTATAAGCAGAGGCTTGGGCATCGTGTAAAACTCTCGATGTTTCCAGTGTTCTGGTCTGAATGAATGGTTGCTTACAGCCTGAAGCAGTAGATTACATTGTACCATAGTATTATGTTAACTATGTTTGAATATATAACAAAAGAAAGCATATAACTGATTTTCTATTGAAACAGGATTCTGAACTCTTGCACAGACTTGATGAAGGTAAGTACGCAAGAATTGTGGGTTTTAATTAATATCTATGAACATATAAATTAAATGTTCAATTTTTATTTTCTTCATCTAGTGAGAATATGTGAATGTTATAAAGGTAGTGTGTGTAGGTTGGGATTTATGATGGAGAATGTTTTTAGAAATGGACTGAAAGTGTAGGGAGCAGCCAGTCAGGGTGTCAAAGCTAAACATTGTGCTTTCACCCCTATAGGAAAATAACCACAGCCCCAGACATCAAATGATATTAGAACAGACATTTTCCATTAGAAACCATTGACTAATTTTACAAAAAATGCAGAAATTTGTTGTTGTTCTGCAAAACATTTAAGTAGTTTGCTTAAATTCGCTAGGGCTAAAGTAGGTGGCTAGATGAGGCTGGGGTCAGTATACCGTAGATGAAAGATAGTGAGATGGCAACAAGAAGTGCCTTTTAGACATCGGTAATTGTGATTGAGATAATGGTTGCCCAGCTTAACATTTATAGACTAACAAATGTATTCATTGTTATAGAAATATAGAATTTGTCAGTAGATAAGAACCGTTCGGCTTATCTAGTCTTTCCGTTATTTCAGCTGTAAAGTCTCAAACCTTGATCAGTCCTTTAATAGCCATATGCCTATGCCATGCATGTTTACATTCCCTCACTATATTATCCTGTACCACTTTTGCTTGAAGGTTGTCCCACTTATGCACCACTATCACGCTATATATTTGTAAGCCCCAGTTGTATACAGTTCAGTTAGTCTATAATGCTTACACTTGTCACTTTCCCTGCTTATATGAATGAGACCTTTCAGGGTGTTAACCTCTCTTTTTCTGTTTCAGGCTATCAGACTTTTGGTCATCACATCTACGGAGTTACAAAAAGAGATTGTGGAGAGCGGAAGAGTACGTTCTAAATTACCTGATAGCACTTCTTGGTATTTCTAGAAAATAAGTGTATTTAGGCGTCCTATTGTCTTTCTACTTAAAGGGAAGATTGTGGGAAGGCTTTAACATTCTACCATGCACAAGCATTCGCATGGAAAATGCATACAAAAATATTATTCTTGATTTCACATAATTTGTCTATATATTATGTGTATAAATATCCATTGCTATGTGTCTTTACACAAGGGTAACCTTGTAGTGTAAAACTATGCCCAATAATTAATTTTGTATCCATCAAACCTCTTGTATATGCGTTTAAGTTTGCTTTTCACAGCCATTTAACCCATATATTCTCTAATAGTAATCATTCAGCAGCAATTACAATACAATGCAGTGTTTCATGCTTCTCTCTTTGCAGGGGGCAGCAACACCACAAGAATTCTATGCCAAGAACTCTCGTTGGACAGAAGGGTTGATTTCTGCTTCCAAAGCCGTTGGATGGGGAGCTACCCAGCTTGTGTAATGATCTGTTCTGTTTGCATCTGTCATCTGCATTTCATTTGAAATATTCTGGCAACCTTTTTTCTCTTTCAGTCTGGTGTACACTTAAGAACTCTTGGAGAAAGATGTAGTAGCAGTTTAACATCACCATAATGTAAAAATCCCTGGTAAGACATGTTTTCTATGCTCTTCAGGGAATCTGCGGATAAAGTTGTCCTCCATAAAGGCAAATACGAAGAACTCATTGTTGGTTCGCATGAGATTGCAGCCAGCACAGCACAACTAGTGGCTGCGTCCAAGGTAAAAATCCAGCTTGCTTGTTAAAATGATTTTCAGGTCGATGCTATAAATAAATAAAATTGAAAAATTCAAAACGAAGCTGTGAATATACGTGCCACCGTAGGCATTTAACATGAGGTCCATTTATTTAGCACACACAGTAACTTTGCTGTCTTTTTCCCTGATTGTTTTTGAAATTGCACAAATCTAGATACAAACGTAATGTCTATTTGATAAAGTGCACATTCATTCGCTCTATCACTGTTATAATTCTTGTTGAGGTGCAAACACCCTGCTCTCTGGATCGGTTACATTTTACACCCCCCTTTCTTATTCCACACCTTTTTCTTGTCACGCAGAGGGCCTTCTCTACTTTATTAGGTTCAGCAGAACTTTGACTGTTATCCTTTTTGCCTATTTATCGTCATATTATCTCCAGATTGTGGCCTTTAAATGCCAAATCAGCTTTAAATCATTTATTTGTTTTATGATTTTATAGCGCACAGCCAAAAAACACTAATGCTTTATTAAATAGAATCAAGTTTCAGGCTGGAGTACTTCTCACTTTACTGTCCACCTGGGTGGTAATTGATACATCTCAGTTAGACATCTCCCAGCCTCTGGTTACAGACCTTGTCATAAACTATGCATCCATATTCATTGTGAAGCATCATAAGCAAAAACTAAAAATGTTTATTGTAGGTCAAGGCGGATAAGAACAGTAAAAACCTTCCCAAACTGCAGCAGTGCTCTCGGCATGTGAATGAAATGGCTGCTAATGTGGTGGCCTCAACTAAATCAGGAATTGAGCAAATTGAAGATAAAGGTAAGTGCTGTTTCCCCGAATTTCCGTGTCCAGTTATACTCTGTGTATCAGATTAAACCAATAAAAACTGCTACAGTGCACATTGGTGACCAGATTTCCTCCCCTAGATACCATGGACTTTTCTGGGATGTCTCTGATTAAACTGAAGAAAGAGGAGATGGAAAGCCAGGTAGTAACCACAGGCTGTATGGTGACTTATAGGGACTGCGTTTCTGTGTTAACTTTGATATGTGATGGATGGACGCTGGTTGTCTACCAGAAGCAGATAAGCTTTCTTATTGTACTGACAGGTCTGTGTGTTTATAATTGGAGATGAGGACTGTGTGTGTTAGCAGTAAGTGTATCATTTCTGTAGGGAGGCGTTTAGATAAATATAAAAGAGGACCAGTGGCATCCACCATGTTTTCTATGGCTGTCAACAGAACTTGACAAATGTGAGAAACAAAATCAGTTACCTTTATTTAAACAGCCTTTTTAAAACCAAAATCATACCGGCCATCAAGAACACCACCAAATGTGTTCTAGTACATATGCTACCTCTTCTGAGAGAGAGTTTGTATAAAAATATGAAACAGACAAACATGTTCCCTTATTACTTAGGTGAAAGTCCTGGAGCTGGAGAATATGTTGCAGAATGAGAGGATGCGCTTGGGAGAGCTGAGGAAGAAGCATTATGCCTTGTCTGGGGTGTATGAGGAGGTGGAAGACGTTAAAGCGGCTCCAGTTCAAAAGCCGGGCATCCTGAAGAAACCTCAGCTGGCGCAGAAACCCATCATCCCACCAAAAGCCGACTACAAGGTAGTTTCTTCCATCCCATTTTGTTTATGGACTTAGATGTGGTCATCTACATCCATACCAAGAGCTACGTTTTTAGTGGATAGCATGATTATTTTGAGTCATGTTGGTCCTTCATGAATATTATCCCAATTTTTTTTTATTGCATCCAACTCATTAGGTTCGCTCCACTGATGATATAAAATATAGTCTTTGTCGACCTCCACAGTACAAACAAACTAGTTGCATAAAATGTTGAAAGATCATAATTTTCTCCAGCAGGTGCTATAACTCTACTCTCCTGGCTACAGTCATTCTTGGTTTTATGAGATGGTCTTTAAACACTTCTCAATCCTTGCAGTTATCCGTATATTGCAATTTACTATTTGGGGGATACACTTACCTTAGGGGGAAATATCTCCTGTGAACTCCTGGAAATCCATAGCATCAACACAGTAACAATATCCTAAAATGAGCTCCCAGATCCTCACGCTCAGATGGTTTAAGGTTGAACAGGTTTCCTTGTCTGTATTCAAGTGCCCTCTACCCACCTTCCGTAACGGGTGAATCTCCTATGGTATTTGCCCTGCAGATTGAATGCATCTCTGCATGCCAGGCTTCTTCCAAACGAAAACCTCGCATCCTAAACTAGACCCTGCTTGAACACATGTCCTTAAATAAATATATTTTGTATCCTCAGTGACTGAAATGTAGTTGTGAACGTTTACACTACATATATATACATATATATATATATATATATATAATTATATTTATCTCTCCTTCAATGCTGATCATTGTCTGTGATCAAATTATTTTCTTTTCAGACACAAATTACATTCCTGTTTAAGTCCTGCCATTGTTTTTATCTCTTTCAGATTGATAAGGAAGATGGTATATACCAAGCAAATTTCATAAACTTTTAACCAACAACTGATGAGTCTTTTTAAAGAAAACCTGTTCTTATACACTGTGCATTCTCCGGATGGCAGCTAAGACAATATGTGCTGATGCTGGCCCTCATTAGCCATTACATCTGTGTTCTATACAGATAGTTCTTCACCTTCACCTCTGCTGATCATGTATAATGTAAAGGAACCTAGATCATTTTATTGAATTTTTGTTTTAATATTTTACTACTTTATTGAAAATTCAATATGCTGAATCACGGTTACCAATAGCCCCTGCACTAGTAAAACTGTTGGCTGTATACCTCCTTTTAATTCATAATTAAAGACCCTGTGAAATGTTAACATTTAAATGGTCAAGACCTGCATAAGTTCTAAAGTAATAATTGTAAAACAGAAATTAAAAACTACATAAAACATCCTGTTTTAGGTACAGCGTGGCTCTTTAATCTGTACTTGCTTTTCATTGCTTCGTTTTGCCACATGGATCACCTTTCACAGCTGCTGACCTTTGGAATAATTGAATAATGGAGTTGAATCATTAAATATGCCGACTGTGAGGTTTGCGCTTTATTTTTTCGCGATATATTCCTGAGTCAGTTTTAATTGTTTTTAATTTAAAAGGCGCATTCCATGTTGGCCATAAACAGTTGGGGCTCTCTGTTCTTCCATTTTCAAAAGGGCTTATCAGCTAAACGATGTGTTGGTGAGGGGTCTAAAAGGTTTGCATAATGACAGACTCCTGCAAGATGTTCTGAGTTGGCTTGGCATAATTCATAGTTAAGTTTGTGAATGTTTTTGAATGTACTTTGCCAACCTCACCATGTATTTTATAAAAAGGGCCAGCTCACCCTTTCTTGCAGGACACCCTCTCTGGGGCTGGTCTTACCCAAAGCTAAGCGTCACCTAACCTGTAAGCTCACGCCTGAATCCCTTAGCGGCATACTGTGTTGGACAACCTGGAAGCCTTCACTGGCTGTGAGACTGACCACCATTATAAAGATCTCTAGGCTTCACTTAATGTGTTTGCACATGAGCTGGGTTGGGGTCTGCAATGAGGGGTGGGAATTGGAGCAATCTTCTTAGCAGCTGGTCTTCCATTGCTAATAAAAAATCATTGCAATCACTTCTGATGTTTATAGTAATAAAGATAAAAATATTTAACTATATACTAAAATATTTGTTAATGCCATTTTGTTATTATATGTTTAGTATAAATGAATGATAGGTTCAGATTTTAATTAGGATTTATTTAATAGGTATCTTGTTAAGGAAGGCGGACACAGTTTAATGCCTTAGGCTGTCACACTGGGCAATAATTTAGTGGTTTGTGTAAAATACAATAAATGGAAGGCACCCATTTCAGTAACTCTTCAACTTCATACAACTCGGTGATAAACGCCAATTTTATTGGTAAACGATCTCCGAACAGCTCAGTAGTTTGATTATTAACTAAAGGTTTATCAAGGTTCAGAATTCTTTGTGTTAAGAAGAGTCCATTTTAGAGCTTTGCTCCATGTATGTAGTCCTTGTAGCCACAAGGTTATTGTGTAGGAAGCACTGTGCAGAACCCTGGCTACTGTGTCGCGGGAAGGGTTAAAGAAGCAGCATGTAACAAGCCGCCGGGAGTTTCCGATAGGATATTTGGAAAATAAAGTATGAACGGTCTGTCTGCTGTAGCATTTTCCCCAGATGGGGAAGACCGTTGTTGGCAATCAACTTATTTTCGCGTATGAAAAAAAACATTAATGTGTCCTACTTCTATGAGGGATGTGTTCTGTGTTTTGTATCTTTTTGTAAATGTCAATTAAGCAATAAAATGTGAATAGTCGTTGACACTGGTTTCATTATTTCTGCTTTGGATTCTTTTTTAATAAGATGTATTCTGTTGCACAGTCTATGCGAACTCTCCCTACAATAATTCAACTGTTTTAAATAGATGTCTTAGTTTCCTTATACAGTTTTTGTTTTATGGGTCCCAAAACATTCTATAGAAGAATGTATTCGGAGTACTTTAATATACACAATACACTGTAAAATCTCTTCTTCCTCCATGTTCTGAAATTTCTTTTGCCTTGTTAGCTGACTAAGTTGTCAATCAGTGGCAGTAAATGAATTCCAATTAAATTAATAGGAAAATGTTCCTCTCACTGATTGACAGCTTAAGCCACCAATCAGTGGTCCCAGTGAAATCACTAAATACACTCCTAACCGGTCTCTCCGCTCATTCAATGATCTCCTCCTATCCTTATTCTCAGGTTATCGATATTAAACTGCACCTGCCACCTCCTGACATTCCTCTAATTGCCTTAAGTAATTCCACCCAGAATGTTGCAGACCTTTGCATTGTCTGCAAAAAAGACGTACCTTACCATTAAACCCTTAATAATAAAATGTTATAAAGTACAGATCCTAATACTGATCCCTGAGGTCCCCCATTAGTAACAACCCCATTAACTATAACTTTCTGCTTTCTACAACCCAACCAATGCCTCATCCATTCAACTACTACCGGTACTACTACTACTACTACAACTACTACATCCAAACCCAAAGACTACAATTCGCATCAAGTGTCTCGCCTCCCTTACTAGAATCTAGATCAGGGATCTCCAAACTCGGCCCTCCAGCTGCTGCAGGACTACATCTCCCATACTCCTCAGCCAGCCCCTTAGCTGAAGGAGCATTATGGGAGATGTAGTCCTGCAGCAGCTGGAGGGCCGAGTTTGGAGATCCCTGATCTAGATAGATGAGATTTCTGAGTGAAGGAGGTCTCAGCCAATCAGGAGAGACTTCAGTTCAGTAGCCTCTCTTGATAGGCCGAGTCCCTCCTTCACACCAAGGATATGTGGATCCGTGTGTATGTGATAATATATCAAATATAAAATATATACGCCTGTGTGTGTAATCTCATCCACTTCATAGTGTGTTCCTAAATGGCAGAAATAAAATGTGGTCACCCTGGTTGTACTTCACTAGGGACAGCCCTGCATTTGTGTATTTTATTGAATTGTTTTTATCCCCTTTAATTTGTAGAGGTCTGATAAATGTATTGGCACTGTAATGACATGCATACGAGCTGCATGAAGAGATAGTAGTGCAGAACTCTCCAGCAATGAAGATTCACACCTTACCGAGCTGTCTCATAAGGGTTTCACAGCCCCTCCCAAATCAAACAGTCTAGACTCTAGAGAGACACTTTGGTGAAAAAATACAAGAAAAAAAGGACTAACTGGGAAAAAAATACATGAAATTCAAATTAATTCATTGCTTTTATCACCTTGATATCTGACATGAGCAGCCTTACATGTTTAAAAGGGCAAGTTTTTAAGAAACTGGGTATTTGTCTTTCAGAGAGCTGTTTTGTTTATACAGATTATGAGACTGAGTGAGAAGATAGAGTGAGAGAGAGAATATATTATATATATATATATATATATATAATCAGGTGTAAAAAAAATGAAGCACTTAGCCATGCAGTCTGTATTTAAAAACAATTTGTTGGGGGGGGGGTTAGTTGTTCTCAGTGAAGTTGAGTGTGGTACTGTGCTAGGATGCCACCTTTGCAGTAAATCAGTACGTGACATTTTTATTCCTGCTAGATATTCCACGGTCAACTGTATGTGGTATTATTTGGAAGCATTTTTGAACAGCAGCAACTGAAGTGGAAGACCACAAAGTCGCAGAGGGGGTGAGGCGCTTGGTGCGTAAAAGTCCCAGCGCTCTGCTGATTCCATAGCTGCTGAGTTCCAAACTTCCACTGTGCGGCGGGAACCTCATGGAATGGGTTTTCATGGCCGAGCAGCTGCATGCAAGCCTCGCATCACCAAGTGCAATGCCAAGAGTCGGATCGTGTGGTGTAAAGCAAGCTGCCGGTGGAGTGACCAATCACTCTTCTATGGGTGGCAGTCTGAAGGGCGAGTCTGGGTTTGGGGAATGCCAGAAGAACATTACTTGCCTGATTGCGTAGTGGCAACTGTAAAGTTTGGTGGAGGTAGGATTATTGTATGGGGGTGTTTTTCAGGGGTGGGGCCCCTTCCAGTGGATGGAAATCTTAACATTTTAGACATTTCGGACAATGCTATGCTTCTTATGTGTGGGAACAGTTTGGGGAAGAGCCTTTTCTATTCCATCGCGGCCCAGCACGCGAAGCAAGGTCCAGACATGGTTGGTTGAATTTGATGTGGAAGAACACCTTGGGTTCACAATTGCTCAAGATGAAGGGGCAAGAATTTCCACAGAAACTCTCAAAATCATGTGGAAAGCCTTCCCAGAAGAGCGGAAGCTGCCAGACACACAGACAACTCTCAACATGTGGCACGCATGTTTGTCAGGATGTCAGACACGTAGGGTCATATAGTGTAGTAAATAGCTGCAATTATGTGCAAGAAAGATTGTATACAGATGATCATTTTATGTATGTTGGAAGTTGAAACTGTAATTCAAATACATATTCCAAATTTACATTAGCATTCAAAGAAACTTGCAAAATTGTTTTACAGTAATGCATAATAATGCAAAAAATGCTATACAATTCTGTAGCGCAAGTACCATTTCATTAAGTTGCGAGCAGGGCTTTCTCCACCTAATGTATCAGTCTGTCAATTCTCGTCTTGTCATACCCCTTGAAGATATGTATTGTATTAAGCGCTGCGTAAACTGTTGGTGCTATATAAATAAAAGATAATTAAATTGCTTAATGGCTCACAGGAGTTCTCGGAAACTATAGTAATAGGGGAGGGAAATATATTTAAAGCTCAATTGTGAATAAAAAATAAATAAATCCATGTCTTATCCATTACTGGCAGCAACTTTTAAAGATTGGTAGGATACCTGCAAGGACCACTTAATTACAATTAACCTGAGACTCCCCCTCAATCTTCCAGTGCTTCTCTTTACAGCTATTGTGAGCTTGTCTTGTGAAGAAACAGGTTTTCCCTGTCCACATGATGAACCGGGGAGGGTGGCTCTAGGCCCTCTTGTGCTACAAGGAAAAAGCTGAAACATGATCATTTCAAGTGCCTTCCTAGCTGCAGCTCGGGGCTGTGCACATTTTTTCCTGAACCCTCATCCCTCCTCCAGATGCAGTTAAAAGGCTTTTTCTTCGTTCTGTCCCCAGGTCCTCATGTAAAATAACTGCGTAAAGCAAGTGACATCGACTGACTGCCCACCTGTATCTCCAAAGTTTTGCTACTTCAACCCAAAAAACAAAAGAAATAATCTCATACCAGTTTTCCGTTTATTGAAAATAACCAGGTAAATTAAACAGCTGCAGTTTTAGTTATACAAACACAAGAATTGGGTAGTTATTTCACACTATATCCAGGTACAGTGTAGTGTGTGCATGGAGCCATTCTGCTCTCATAAAGGCATGCTGCAGGATTCTCTCCGTGAAACCACCAAATTTTGGTCTTCATGTAGTGCATGAATGGTGTAATAAGCAAACCCCATAAATATTATTTAGTTTTTATAAAAGGGGGGAAATGAGCAATCTAGCCTTAAGAATAAAAAATAAAGAGACCTTTCACGGGCAATGTCAAGCAGTGCAAGAGTTTTTCCCCCTTACAGCGCTTTGTTTATAGAGGTAACTCACCAATGACATTAAATAATAATATTTACCCCCTACATTACAAAGCTTGATAATAACATCGATGCGCTGAACCAAGCAGCATAATGCAATCTACATGTTCCCATACTGCACACGTAAATACTATTTTGAAAGTTTGTTTTTAAATGTGTATTGCATGTCAGAAACAGGCTGCTGTTCAAAGCCTTCAGCAGTCAGAAAAATCACACAATTACCCAGCAAAATGGTATAAAATTGGCGTCAAAGTATAAAATGAACTTTAATAAGCATTATAAAGAACCATTTTTACAATGCAACCATGAATGGGCTACACTGCACACCACTGACAACCAGATTTATAAATCTAAAGTGACACAGATCATGTTCCTTCTATTAGCTCAGAAATATGGCTTTAAAATGACCCTTAAAACTCACCTAGCCCAAGAAGCATTGTGGCACTTTTTCCCCCTGGTGTGTTTTAAGCCAGGTTTAAACTAAAAGTATTTAAAAAAAAAACATTTCATGAAGCCGACAAAACATACATGGCATTTTTTTTTTAAAGTTGAATTAAAAATAACCGTTAACGTTGTGCATTTCAAAATATGATTGGAAGGATGGAATTTGCAAATCAGGTTCCATTTCTAAACACTCCCGAAAAGCAGCGTTCCCTTCCCCATACGCACTTGCGTCGCAAAATGTAAAAACCCAATCGTAAATTTGTACGGCAAAAGGAGCCCTTTGCTTTGCACTCGTTGCTGTAGACGATGGCCACCTCTAAAGATATGCAAAATCCTTTGTAGACTCCAAGAGTAAGCAGTTAGGCTTAAGGCACATCAAAGCCACGTGCATAAGTTAAAAAATGCATTGCTTTCAGACAGAAAAAAAATTGCATCTACTCCATCTGTATTTAATTTCCACATTACACACCTCTAATACAAACTCTAATCCCTGAATGATCTTGTTAGAAGTTCTACGTTACGCTCAAACTTTCTTTTGGATTAAATTTAGGAGACACACTTTTATTATCATGTACAAGATATGCTGTGTAAGAATCGCCGTTCAGCACAGCCCTCAGACCTCACAGTAGAAGTCCAGCTTTGAGAGGACATTTGGAGACCTGAGTAGGTGGAAAGAAAGACACCAGTGCGTTTCTGATCATATATGCACCGACAGATTTTTTTTTTGACGTCACCAAAGGCTGCCACCGTTTCTAGAGCAGCAACTCAGAAGCGTACTTCAGTATGGGTAAAGAGCGACATAGTGGTAGATTCGGCAGACATGTCCATCTCGTGGTTACAATCTGCATACTTGCTTAACAAACTACAAAATCTAAATCAGATTTTCTCAAAAATCACACCCAAGAAAGTATTAGTTTACTCGTCAAAGTCTCTCTAAATTTCTTTAAAAAAAGGGAAGAATGGGGTGGGTAATATGGATCACCAGCCATTTTAAGGTAGCAGTTTCCTGTGACCTGCCGCACGCTACGCTCTGTGCAGACCTCATAGAATATTATAACTGGCGTGTGACTGAGAGCACCAACGTTTCAGTGAGGCACAAGAATAGAGTTTCACTGTAAAATGAAGCCAGGATTGGGGGGAAGCCGTGGAGCTGGTCTTTGGGGAAGAGCAGGGGGGTACTGAGGCGAGTACGGAGCTGGGTATCCAGGCTGAGGCATTTGATTTGCAGGCTGATAACCGGCCCTAGAAGGGAAAGGTGGACAAGGGGATGCGGCATACGGGAGCCCGGGACCAGACTGCTGGGCAGCCAGTGCAAAAGGAGTGGGATACATTCCAGGCTGGCTGGCAGGCGGCGGTGGAACGGCTCGTCTAGGCATGACGGGCGGAGGTGCATTGAAGTTTGATGGGTATGAAACTTGAGGTGTTTGGCTCACTTCTGCAGGCCTCGCTTGTGACTGCATTGAGAAAGTGGGAAGCCTTTGTCCCTTCATCACCATCTCCTGAAGTTTCTCAATTTTTACACGCCGTAAGTGTGCCAATTTCCTCTTTGTTAAATACTCATCGATGAAGGAATCCAACTGGATGCTGCCATCTAGAAAATTTTCAGCCATATTCTGTAAAAAGGGATATGCAAACCATTAAAATCCAATACAGTAGCAGGGAGTAGAAATATGAGATATATATATATACATACATACACACACATATACGTATATATACACACACATTTATAATTGTATGTAACCTACAACTCCCATTATGTTGCGTCTCAATGGGAGGCATCACAGGAGGCAAAGTTTCACCATAGATGAAGATTTACCTGTTGGCTAAGAGCATTCTATTGGTTCTCTTTACCACCATTCACCATGATCATCCGGCTGTGTGGGTATTAAGACTAGAGGAACTTAAATTCTGTATAATACTGACAGAGTACATTATAGTAAAATGGAAAAAAATTACATAATAATCCCTCACATAAGAAAAGAACTGTAAATAGGAAAAAATGTCAGTACTGAGATATTTGAATTCTATTGTTTTTGCTTGTAATTTTGGTATGTTAATCATGTTTTGTGTGTATTTATATATTAAATATTACACACACTAGAACCCTGCGCGGGACTGCTTTTTTAATCCCACTTCCGCTGATTTTTTGTCCAATCCCACCCGCTCCCGCCACAAATATGGCCAATCCCGCCCACTCCTGCCACAAATGTGGCCAATCCCGCCCACCTCCTTACCTGAATTGCAGATTCCCCACGCAGCCCTACAAGGCTGCCCTCGAGTTGCTCCCTCAGTGTCTCTTCACTTGCTCTGTCCAGGAACAAGGCGGAGTCATGGGAAGTGACATCACATCAAGTGACTCCGCAGTGTTCATGGGCGGAGCAAGAGAAGAGACACTGTAAGGGAGCAGCGCGAAGGCAGCCTTGCAGGACTGCACAGGATTACCAGGACCCTGAGGTACAGTGCCTGACCGCCCGCAACCCCAGCAAGACCGGCCATGGGACCCGCATCCCAATGCAGTCCTCTCATACACACACAGATTAGAAGAAAGCGGGCACCCCAGGACTTTCAAGTCAATGGCTAAGTTATAAATATAGAGTTTACATTAAGAAACTATGTTTCAGTTCCACCTGAGACTTATCAAAAGCAAAGCACAGAATTAATTGGGGGCCGTGCTCTCCATGACAATGAGTAAACAAGCTTTTCTGTTAGGTTTATATAAATGATGAATGGATGGAAAAGAAATTAATTGATACAGATGTGTCTTATGTTGTTCATTCTTTTTGTGATACACACTTTATGTTATGTTCACTACTATGATGCTGTCAGGTCCTCAAGGATGTTTATCTACTCTCATTGCCATGAAGACCACCTTGTATGGTCCCGTTTACATCCGCGACCATGAGGAAATCCTGGGAAGCAGGTCTAGAATGCCAGCTTCTAGTGTTGATTCCATTAATCAGAAGGAGACTTCTGCATGTGTGGTCTTCACTTATTTACCATTTAAAAAATAGTCTCGGTGAATAACACATGCTTATATCTCACATATTTTACCATAGAGGCCGAAACAATGTGACTCTACTATTTATATATTTTACCTCTGTTTCTTCCTCTATCTTTGCTCCTTCTGCTTGCAGAAGAGCTAACAGCGTTTCCAATGAGGCATTCACAGACTGTTTATCTGCCAAGAAAACAAAACATAAAAATATCATAAAAAGATAAAACATATGTACATCGCATGTACATACAGCGTTAATAGGCAGAGCCTGTGCACTTACCCAGCTTTGTCGTCTTTAACTGATGTGATTCCATGAAGGCCTGTAACTCCTGGTATTTCTCAGTGAGCGTTGCTTTTAGGCTTTCTAATTTGGGTTGGTAAAGGAGGTTCTTCTCTGCCAGGCTTCGGTTCCCAGCAAGAGTCATTTCTTTGTTCAACTGCACATTCTGAGCCTGCAAAATAAATACACACTAAAAATAACATTTGTGTACATGTGTATACCTCAATTGGAAACAGGTTGCACTCCATAAGCTGCTTAACCACAACTACCACACAATGCTTAAATATCTGTTGTCCACCACATCTAATGGAATTTTCAGTGAAGCAAAGCATTAGTAGTGTGGCATTGCTCTTCAGATTTACCCGATGGTAAGGATAGTCATGGTAGGCAGCCTTTTCATTCAATAGTTGTCCTTCATTCTATTTAAAGTCCTAAAAATCTAAGTGTAGCAAAGATTTTGTTTTTTTTTTATTACCAGATGAGAGGTTGGTATGAGGCCCTGTGATGCAACAGAAATAACAAAATCTAATACAATCATGGCCACATTTATCCCTATAGGGTTACCTAAAGATCATTGCAAACCGAAATCTAAGGTTTCGACATAAGAGGATTATCTAGTAAAAAGAGCCAAAACCTTTGGCTTTAACTTCTCTATGCAAAAATGATTCTGTCAAGTCCATTTGCTAATATATTTGAGTCTTGTCAATGGCAACTTTAAGGTAGGTGGCTGGGGTTGGATCCATTGAGACAGAATCACTTCCTTCCACACTGACGACGGGCGGCAAACATGAGTTTGGGAGTATAAACCAAATAGGGCCTGTGAAGGCACCAATGTGAGTTAATTTCTTAGGGAGGTGGTTACATATTTGTGAGGAGTTATGAAGAAAATAAATATTTGGCTATCCCTCATGTTTGATGTGTCTTTGGGTAATGTATATGCCTTCAGTGTCACAATAAAAAACTAAAATGTTATTTAGAATGTTTATCTGGCTATATACAATGGCAATCATTAAGCAGCCTTTGCGACCAAAGGTTTCCTTACTTTTATTTAAAATAATGTATTTCAACATTTGTAGAGGAGATGTAATTTAAGTACTTGAAGGGATAAACCACATTGTACATGCAGGCATCGGACTGGAGGGGAGATTTCGCCAGGCCAGGGTTAATGCAGATGAGATCCTTCTTGATCTATTACATTAAACATACACTGTAGCTCGGACTAGTAACTAATAACTTAGATTTATATAAACACAGCTCGTAAAGTGGCTAAAGTTGGCTAAAGTCACACATACACCCTTCACTCCTGTGGTTTTTCAGCACCTGTACAAAGGGTTCATTTGGTTCTTAATAAAATTAAAATGAAGATAATCCAACAGAGAAGGCGGTTGTCTCTTTTCCTGGTACAACGTGTTCAGGCACACAAACACAGATTGTATATTGTAATACCCTACACACACACGCCTCACAACTTCCTGCTATAAAAGGCGTACCCAAATACGAAAATGTACACGGATGTCAAAAAGCCATTTGATTTACATGCGTGAGACATGCTGTGTATTTGTCATTACATATACTACAGTATACTAAACTTATAATTAGTTGTTAATCAGATTATATAGTTAATATGAATTATATATTTCACCATAAAGATTGCAAGATATACTGTAAAGATGCAGTAAAATAAAATAAGTAGTAAGACTGTATTTCAAATATTTCTTGTCCTGAGAATACATCTACAGTACAGCACACGTGACAGCCACGGTCATGACTCCCGAGCAGATCCTGGCTCTCTTCTTCCCGACTCCTGTGGTGGAGAATATACATTTCTATACAATGTGTACTTCACCACTTCAGGTTACTTTCTACAAAGCCATGGAACTCAAATACAGATGCTGCTAAACCGAATGCAAGCACCAAACTGTTCTCACGCACGCTCAGGCAGAACGCAGGAGGAAGCGACAGCCGGTTCACTTGGCTCTAGATTCCAATTCTATCGTATGTTTAAATTCCCCTTGTTTTCTTCATGTATTGGAAGTGCCTGTTTAACACTCTTAATGAATAGAGTTGAGAGAGCTCCTCGACCTCACTAGATATAATGAATGGCAGACAGCAATGAGCTTCTGTTGCAGAAAGCGCTTAGATGGACCTGTATAATGTATAGTTAAATCAGGGAGATTTCTTCTTCTTCCTCACCCATAGATTCATGCATTATACAGGGCCAGCTCAACCCTTAACGCTGGAGAAAATTATCATCAAGGTGAATGAATAGTAATGCAAAAGAATGAAAACCACAGCTTCCCCACAAACTCTCCCTTCAGAGAGAAGATCCTTTTGATTTCACTGAAAAGAGTCCTTTAGTCCCTGAAACAGGAACAAAGGAGGATGAAAAGGTCAGGATTCTGGCAATGCAGACACAAAAGAGAACTGTAACTTGACAATTACTGAAAACACACAAGAGGAACACAATTATGAATCTACTGGAGTCATATGATACTTAACAGAATACCACTGGTAGGGCTAGCGGCATTGGAAATATTCTTAAAATCAAACATTCTCACACTTATACACATTTCTGAAATCACAACGTAAAAAAAAAAAGCAAAAAGCAGAACAAGAGCACCGCAACAGACATTTGCCCTGTGTGTAAGCGGGTATCTTATGTGTCGTTGAAACATGTGGTGCACGATGTTACAAAATCTCACTGCTTTATCTGGACTGTTCAGCGAGAATAAGTAGATAATGCATTTCTTTGGTCTTATCTATGAAACTTATCCCGATTATTAAATAGAGACAGAAGAGGCGTTACAAACAGTGCCATCACACGTCACAACAACGAGACCAAGTCTATCAGCTACCTTGAGATATATGAACGACATGCATTTCTGCACTGATGTGCGCACATTCCTCGAATCGGAGCGCTCTGCCCGCTGCTGCGTCACTAAAACTTTGTATCCCCACAGAAAACAACTGGCTCTAAAAGACCAAATGTTCTAAAAAAAGATAATGTTATCTACAAACTGGACAAAATGAACAGCTAGATCGTCCTGTGACAAATACACACAGACACAAACACGGGAGGATAGATCCCAGGGGCAGGGAAGCCATGCTTAAAAGATCACTGCCATGTATTAACTGTCTAATCTTTTCCGTCCACTGAAAAGCATCACTCCGATAAACACAAATCCGCAAAATATAACAAACCAGCAATACAAAAAAAATCCACATCCTTATTTAATAAGCCCTTACGGTTATCAGTGGAATGCTTTAAACAGCATTTCTCATCCGAGAGCGTTTGCCAAAATTACAAGACACTAAACCAAGGAATGCTTTCTGTCCCGTAAGTATCACGTTGGTCAGTGAGAAACAAGCCACAGGCACACAGCGGTATGAGAACAGGCCAGGGCTTCCAACATTTGTGTTGAAAAAGCTTGCATGGTGACGAGAGAACTTCTATCCGGAGTTATAATAAATTGAATAAAATGGGGGTTTATTGACTAGGAATTTCAGCATTTCACTATTCAGTATGAGGAGCCAGCACTGGCAAGCTTTTCCAGCAAGAAGAGCTACGTTTATCCAATGTGTAAGGAGACTGAAGAAATATCTATACATTATATAAATAACTATACATTATACGGGGCCAGCCAAGTTGCTCACTGGGGGTTTGCTCTTCATAACACAGAGAAGTCATGGAGCTGAAACGTAACTCACTACCGAGCTCCTGCTTACTACTCATATTACACTAGCAGCAACAGCAGAGTGCAGCAACAAACCAAGCGGTGGGATGGTTACCAAGTGTAATTAGGGTTAAAAAAACAAAACAAAAAACTACCATTTCAGGACTCATTGGTCAGATACTTAGCTGGTTATACGGGGAGCTAAAATGGCGAGCGTGATACTTACACAACGTTTGCATAAAACACCACATCCACAAAAGTTGAAAATGGGTTATGAATTGCTCCAGCAAACCTTTCCTGAACCGCAAAGATCTCACACACACTACTAAAACATTGATAGCATGTAGGTGCGCACCCCATTTATAAGATACAGAAAAGGGGCATATTCATAGATTCCTAACTTATAGAGTATGTGCCGTTCCATGTCACGTCTGCACACTGCACTGCGTAACATTAAGGGGTCGTTACACTGTATTACAACATGGCATCGTTCATCGTTCCGTGTACTGCTAAATACTACAACACTTCCTAAAAATAATTCTACGGCTAAACAAGAGGAAAAAAAAGCCGTTGTCACATAAGCCGTAAACGCTTGGTGTGTTTTTAATAGGTTACACCTTGAGATGAAAGATAAAAATGACAGAGCTCAACATAGAAGAGCAGACATAGATATATTCCATAGATATATTCCAAATTCTACGGAAAAAAAAAAAGTGAAGTATTTTATAGCCGTTAAACAAGGTTTAACAGAAAATAAATGTTATTATTATTCTGAGTATTTAGCAGTTTTTAACCCCTTAATGACAAAGCCCGTACATGTACGGGCTCAAAATGCATCGTTTTCAATGGGTTTAGGGACCGCCCATTGTCCTTAAGGGGTTAATTTAGGAAACCTAGGAACATATAATCCATACGCCAATGGATCCAGAAGGCAGGGTTTATTCTCGAAATGATGAGCTGACGCAAGTACATATTTATGGCTAACCCTGGAGCATTTCTCTTCCAGGTGGCTCTCACAATAAATAAACTAGTGTGGGGAAACCAAAAATGTATTTTTCCCGGTAGCATGTAGTATCCAGCTCTACCTATCCAGGGAGGGCAGGAAATTATAAAACTCTCGCATTCTCCCCCTTACACTCCGTGAATAACAAAGCCAAACTCAGAACTTACACATAAAACTTTATAAGGGTGGGAACAAGACTTGGGTAAGAATTGTGTTCACGGAGGTTCCTTTCCAGCCTGAGTAAGCTTCGGAATCATCGACATAATACCACTGGGGAAAGTAGCCCTGGAGACTTCCCAACCAGGTTCTGCAAAGGTAATCTAGCCAAATAAAGTGCAAACATCTACAGTGTGTAGAGGCAGAATTCATTCTCAGTCTTTGGATTGGGATGATACTGGCAAATAATCTGATCCTGGTAGAAAGCGGACTACTTGACACACCGCAAACTGATGGTACGGTTCTTAAAGGAGAGGGTTAAAAATCCTCCTACTCTCCCAGCAGCAGTGGGAGCTGTGAGTAAAGCAGTCTTATGAGGAATCCAACAGATACTTCTTGCAGAGGGTGTCGAGATTAGCTGCCCCCACCACCTGGTAGTGGACCGGTCCTCCCATGGACCCAACCAGGGCTTCTCCTCAAAACAACCGAGGCAGAGTACAGCACCTGGGACAAGAGCTCTCCTATGAGCTCAATAAAAAAATGGGAAGATAACCAACCCAGAAGAGTCTCTGGGAATGACATACACGCCACCTACAGATGAACGAACAATTGAACTCTGTGACTTCATGGCGCATGTGCTGAATATATTCCTTGCACTTACAGAGCAGATCTATACAGGAGGGGCTCAGCGATATCCCCTACACAAAAACTTCCACACAAACTGCTCTTTAAACATGATTTGTAAGCATTTTATCCCAGCCTGCCCCCTAATCAAGCTGCTTTGTGTGACCTGGTCACTGACTAACAAAACTATCTATGGAGGAAAGGATCACGCTGGGCAAGTAGGACTTCACTGCATGCCAGGACTGTATCTAAACGCTCAAAGAAAGATTTTATCTTCATTTCTTTATCTATATAGCGCCAGCAGATTCCGTAGCGATGTGGTATATTTAAAGTCACACACAATAACAAACTGGTACCAAAGGAGAAAAGAACCCTGCAATCCACGGGAAGCTCCATTAATATTAAGATCTTTCATGTCACTATAACAAAAAACAAAACAAAAAAAAAGAACGGGGCAAGAAAAGCTGCTCATCAGGCAAAATGATTTAAGACAATGCATTCTTTTCCCTGACAGAAGCTATGGTACCCGAAGCCGTCTCATGATAACATCTAACATCCCTAATAAAGTGACCAAGTCACGGCACAAAGTCTGATGAAAGTTTAAAAAGAGGAAGTAGTAATGCAATACTGAAAAAAAATAAACGGGACAATCCCTGTCCAGAGATAAAAGGAGTGGATTATTACGATAAATGCTGGATTGTTGAAGAGTTACACATCTGTAAAAACAGTAGGCAGTGAGTAAGCAAAGCGTATGATCTGCCGCCAATCATTACACTCTGGGTTCCTACACAGCGAACAAACCGCTTGCCAGCCCCAAATTATTTTAGGTAATGTAACTATATTATGTCATCACCAGGGGTGGGCTTTCTGCGTCAGCAATGGAAGTTACACAAAAGCCAATAAAAGCCTACGGGAGAGAAGGTATTGTAGTAAGTCAAGGGCTATGAGGTCACTTTACTTTCACTATGAGAGGCTGTAAACGGTTAAACTCCCATCGGTCCAGGCAAGGACAGATATTGGAATGGAACGACTATTAGAGGACGCAAGCCAACCGTTTATCACCAAACCCTTTCACGCTAAACGATAATGAAACTAGGCTTAAGGTAAAAAGGAACGTAAACACATACATTAATATAGCGTATAATATATTCCTTTTATATATGGGATACATTCCTACCCAGGGATGGCAAATATAAAAGCTGCTGCTGCTGCTGCTAAATGATCTAAAGTGCTTAAGGGGATGTAATTATGATGAGCACCAGACTCAAGTAAGGGGCCATCTGTTCTATTATTTTTTTGTTCCCAGCACCAACTGTAAGCTTCCAATTCATCTGCTTCAATGATCACAATGCTTTTATTAGGAATAACAGGAACGAGCGTAAGCCTGCGAGCAGCGAGGCTGATTTATCTAATGTATTTTAGTGATCAGTTCTGGTTAAACCCTTTGAACGTACGGACTGTAACAAGCGCTGTGTAAACTGCTGGCGCTGTATAAATAAAACACAATAGTAATAAATGATACTAGGAGAAGCCATTAGTACTGCTGGAGCGTTTACTTCCTTTATTGAGAAACACCTGACCAAAGGGAAATGTATTTTATTCGCTGCTATTTCAGAGCTCAATGGATGACAAAGGCTGCTCCGAGGATAAAGGCGATTCAAACGACTGACCTTCCTGTATTAAGCCTTTGATTATCCGGTAAGGGCACAGATTGTATCGTATATACTTAGTTCCATAGTATACAGGAGAACATCACCAGTATTTGTGTACACAGGGTGTTTACACAGCTTCGGAGACAAACGTCTATTTATTCCATATCCATTTATTATTATTATTATTATATGAGACGGTCACAGCATCAAGGCCAGGTCTTGCCATTATATAAATACATATCTCACTGCCACCCACCTCATCCATCTCCTGGGCCATCTGTACCAGCTTCTCGTCATCCTCCAGAAGCTCGTTGAGCTGCGCCAGGGACAGGTGACAGAAATTGCGGGTGTCTACCGCCATGATCCCCCGATTCAGCTGGGCAGCGCTTGTTCCAGGAAGTTGCCCTTTCCGACGGCCTGTCACCAGCTCAGGGAGGATCGCCTCCTCACCGCAACTATCACCGCCTGGAATGGCGACGTCTCTAGCTCCCCCTCCTCCGGATCCGCCCCCTCCCAACCGGAAGAGGCGGGGCACGTGGGAAGGTGTACGGTAGCCGGGCGCGCGCAGCTGGGTGGGGTGAAATGAGGTAGAAGTCGCCTGTGTATGATACTCTGTGCGGTCCGCGGTGTTTAGCCCCGTTATTGCCTTGGTTACGCTATACGGGACATCTGTTGATAAAGAAGTGACTTTAAGTCTCCGGTATTGTTTGAACTAGAATTACTTTTCACTTACAGCGGTGAGCTGGAACGCACGGGGTTAAATAAATGTCACGTTAGACGGTGATATGACAGCCGCGAATGGCGCGGGCAATGAACAGGTGTAGGCTCTGAGCCAGGCAGTCCGGGTGCATGCCGGTGACTGTTGCTAGGTGTAGTTAGTAAGGGAAAGGTAAATCGCTGAGTGAGTCATTAGACTGGATGTCAGTGCTCCGTAATTAAAAATCATTCTCCCGCTTAAGGCTGAGTTATGTGCTCAGGAACTATAGCTCATCCTTAACCCCTTGAGTGCTGGGTGTCTTGTGCATTTTACCCGTGAGAGGCCTGGTCGGTTTTCGTAATTTTGCAATATTTACATTACGAACCTCGGCTTGGAACAACGAACACGGAAAGTGTCCCAGTTACTTACCACCTGATGGAAGGGGAAAACGCAGCACAGGGGCAACTACCTGTCTTGTCCCAAGCAAGCTACACAACAACGTACATTTAGGTGACAACCACATAACCATCCTACACTTCACCCAGGGAGACCCATGCAGGGAGAGGCACTATATAAGTGAATAAATAATGTCAATAGCAAACCACAGTAAAAGCAACAAAAACGAAATTGTCTCAAATATGCCTGTTTCCGTAGTAGCTTCATCTGATACGTGTGGTTCTACATACATGGAAATCACACAGCATGTTAACATGTTTCCCATAACACCCACTAGGCAGATGCTTAACCCCTTCAATCCCCTATAGACGTACCGGGACGTCCAAAAAACGCCCACTAAGAAACGCCTATGGACGTACCGGTACGTCTAGCCCTTCGTGCAGCGTCAGGGACAGGGACACATCCCTGCCGCTGCACGGGAGATCAGGCTGTCAAACAGCTGACAGCCTGGACTCCTCCCTGGCAGCAGAAGCCAGCATCGCTGGCTTTCTGCTGCCCGATCTCCTGTAACAGCTTCCGGCGCGAAGCCGGAAAGCTGTTACAGATAGAAATACTCGACGTGACGTGACGTGACCTGGAAGTTCACGGGAGGATCGGGTATCCCTGCAACCGATGAGGTTGGAAATGCCCGATCGTGCGATCAGGCTTTCCCTTCCGGGAACTACTCAGGAGTGCAGGGTATCCCCTGCAGGGTCTGTCTAGACCCTGCTGGGCTACCCGAAAGCTCCGACGAGGGAGCTGTAACAGTTACCGGCACGAATGCCGGTAAACTGTTACAGATCTGTGTGTGATCAAGCATTCCCTCCGGTCTGTTATTAGCCCTGGGGGACTGCCCCACACCCAGGGCAGTCCCCCAGGGCCACACATCCGGCAGTAATGTCACACGAGCGCTGTGGTGAGTAATCACAGCGATCGTGTGACCGTTACTGCAGAGGCTCTGCCTCTCTCCTCCATCTGAGAGAGAGAGACAGAGCATCGTGCAGAGCTGCAGAAAAAATAACTTACCCTAAATTAACCCTTTACTCCCCACGACTCAAAAAAAAAAAAAAACAGACCTAAAAAAAACCTTACATTTTAAAAAAAAAAAAATTTGGGTTTAGTTTGAGTTTGGGTGCCTGTAATGTCCAGGAAAACCCACAAAAAAACTAGGCATGTTGGGGTAGTTTCCGTAACAGGAGTAGGCGTCTGTACACTTTTAGGCTGGATTTCTCTGCCGTAACACATACCCTGTACAAAATATCCTCAGTGTTGGTGGAAAAAGTGCACAAAATTAGAGCAACGGCTGACTTTGGCAGTGATTGGCGGCCAAATGGTTGCATGAAAATTGTCAAAATGCTACTGGTGAAATACTCTGGTAGACCACTTTCCAAAAATGTATACTTTTATGGGAACATGTTCTCCTGAGGGACTGCTAAGCTGCTTCATAGATAGCATTGGCTTAGCACACACCGTGATCCAGTTTGCCGGCACGTTACAACTTATGCCCTGTAATGTCCCAAACTACTAGGCATGTGGGGTATTTCCGTAATCAGGAGAGGCGGCTGTACACTTTAGGCTGCATTTCTCTGCCGTAACACATACCCTGTGCCAAAAATCCTCAGCAGCACAGAAGTGTTGGTGAAAAAAGTGCACGAAATTAGAGCAACGGCTGACTTTGGCAGTGATTGGCGGCCAAATGGTTGCATGGAAATTGTCCAAATGCTCTTGATGAGATACTCTGGGTTGTCTGCTTTACAGAAATATATACTTTTATAGGGGTATTTATAATTAGGGGGGTGCTAAGCAGCCCCAAATGAAACATAGGTCTACTAAAGCAAAATGTGAAAATTTCACGTTTGGAATCTATAACGCGCATGGTCCAGTTTGTGCCCTGTAATGTCCAGAAAACCACAAACAAACTAGGCATGTGGGGTATTTCCGTAATCAGGAGAGGCGGCTGAACAATTTAGGATAGATTTCTCTGCCGTAACACATACCCTGTACACAAAATCCTAAGAATACTACAAAATACTAAGACGCGTTGGTGAAAAAAGTGCAGGAACTAATTTCTGTGGCCACCTTTGACAGTGATTGGTGGCCAAATACCTGCATGTAGAGTGCCCTAATACCCCTGATAAGATAGCCTGGATTGTCTGCTTTACAGAAATATATACCTTTGTGGGTGTTTTTGTTTTATTTGTTTAAAATTAGAGTTGCAGTCCCATCATACCTAATGTAAAAATTTAACGGCTTTGTATAAAGTAATGTACACCTTATAGTATGTTGCCTATATGTGCTGGGAAAATATGGAAAATCTATATAAATTAGGTATTTCTGAAATCAGGACACCTAAATTGATAAATCTGGATGGAATTT
>VKOC01000001.1:47070379-47336645 GCA_009364415.1 Spea multiplicata
ATCTCCCCTCTAACTCCCTAACCCCCCCTTCTCAGGATCTCGCCGCCGCCCCGGTCACTTACCTTAAACTCCTGTGTTGGAAGCGTGAGGCGTTTGTCTCGGGTGCCGGCGCTTCACTGCTGAGCGCCGGCGTCTGACGTCATATGCCGGCGCCCAGCGTAAAGCGCCGGCACCCGAGACAAACGCTTCCAACACAGGAGTTGAAGCGCTACGGTAGTTTCGCTGCTTCCCGTTGCTGACACCGGACTCATTGGTGAGTCACCAGGACACTCTTTGCGGGCCGGTCCGAGCTATTCAGCGGGCCGGATGTGGCCCGCGGGCCGTGCTTTGCCCAGGTCTGCTCTAAATAATCTGTATTTTGCTTTTGTTTTTTTGATTTAGCAGCACTTGGGATTCTAGCAATGTAATTCAAGCTTTCATCAAAAGCTAAAGACAATCTGGATGCTTACCGACTACCTTCCTATTTTTTGATTCCTGCTAAATGTATCTTTTAGGTGGATACTCCAGGTAGGAAAGCTGAGTGTCCCCCCACCACCTTATCCATACACGTTACCCATATTTAGCCATGTGCTATGTATTTTTTCATGTATTTTTACACTATCACCCAAACTTTTATTTTGTATTTTTTGAGGTAGGGAAAAATACACCAAGCAAGTAAAAATGCTATTGTTTCTGTTTTCACATCCAATCAAAATAGTTGAATGGAGGACACAACTTTAAGCAAGCCATCCTGACGAGGCCGTTATTACGTCCAAAAAGGGAACATTCTATGAAAGAGCACTTAATAAAAATACCATACTTGGATGATAAGAAATAATATCTTCATGACTGCTTAGGCCTATAGCCCGAAGAAAATACCCACCCAATACCCAAAATAAGAGACGAGACACAATTGTTGTGGGTAGGGCATAGGCCACATCTTTATTTACATCCTCCCTTTATTGACCAGCAGAACATTGAAACCACACAATTAAACGACCCGACAGCTACCGAACCTTTTGGGCCCGATAGGCGGTTAGTGTACCACTTGCACCAAGAGTCCATCCCATGACATCAGCCGTCTTCAGGACACGCCTCCCCAAGCCCGTAGGGCAAATTCCAGATAACGAACTCATAAGCGCTGGCCGGGGGGAACAACACCGCCGCTGTAACAATAAAAAACAGAGAAACAGGAAAAAACCAACCTGACCTAACAGAAGAACTAAGGGTGGGAGGGCGGTTCAAACGCAGACGCTGTGGCAGCTTCAGGAAGGCAAAGAGGGAGATTATCCCCCTTCACCTTCCTTTAACCCCTAGGGCCCGCAACAAAGTTGCAAAACTCAGCCAATAAGGACAGGGGACGCTGACAAGCCATTCAGGCCTAGGCCAGCAGTCATGTCCCCCTTTCTCACTGGTCCAGGGGAGCCTTTATCATGATTAACACATTCTAGCATGTAGACCATGGTATAAACTGCTAATGAGATCATATTTTCATTGCCACCGGACTGGGCACTTCATTGTAGGCCAATGAAACCAAAGTATAGTTAAAATTAGCAAATTGAATTAATAATCTGTGGCACTTATGTGATTAGTGACTCTCTAAATGATGCAAAACACAATAGGTTTTTTTTGCAATGATATAAGTAACATGAGTGCTGAATGTGGCTTATTACTATACCTAATCAGAATGGTGAATATATGAGTAAATTTTCTTAAATACTGTGTTCCATCATATTGAATAGGGATGATATTAAATGGAGTCAAATGCCTAGTAACGATTTTTAGAATTACATTGGCAACAGTAATTATAATATATGGCATTTAAACAATTTAAATCAAGATATCAAGTTACTTTTAAAATATAAATTATCATTTAGACTTAGGATGGGTTCAGGAGACAAATTATAATCAAGGAATGAAGACTCCATTAGGGATCTGTCCCTGCAAAAAGGACATCTAGCCAAAAAGCCACAAAGTAAAAAAAAGTTTATTTAGCAGAAATATTCCACTGGCTTCATAGACTAGCTATGAATAGCTATTTTTTTTTCAATTAAGAATAACGTCAGTAAACAAAATAAAACATTAAGTATTATTTAGAAAATGTTTAAAAAAAATGTTAAAGAAACAAGCGTTAATTTAGTTTCTGGTTGATGTAATAATCTTTTTTTGAACTGTGTTTAATAATAGTTGTCACTTAACAAGACAGAGAAGCACGTCTTTTGTCAATTCTATTTCAAATATACTTTGAGAACCTTGGCAGCCGCACAGTGCAATTTAAACAGTGGGAGAATTAAGCAGAAAATGATAGTATCGTTAACAGAGAAATTGGTGACTGGTGTTTTAAGCTGTCATACTGTGTCTGCGAAGTATGTAATCTAGCACTCAAAAAAAGAGGAAAAAAACACAAGTGACACTTGCATAGTACAAATATGTTACTTGTCAAAAAGCTGTAACTCCCTATCAGAGATATATGCTTTATATACTAGATAGCAATCTGACTTGTGAAATAGTTACATGTCACATTGATAACAGTCATGCTAGAATTACACAGTACCTGTAAAATATTTATTTTACGTCAAGTGGATTTTTTCATACCTTGGTGTTTAGATGGATGTGCAGTGCATATGTTCCGGTCCACAACGAGTTTATGGGGAGCTGTCACATCAAAAGTTTTAGTATAACAAAATGAATGTATAGAAACTACACATAGCTTGTGTTTTTTGTGCAATTGATTTGGTGATATTTACTTAAAAAGTTTACTTCAGGGAAGCAAAATTTCTGTGTTACCCCAACTTACAAAGGCTGCCTGAACTAACCAACAACAATCAGCAACTTAACAATAGGAGAGAAATAATCAAATGGGAAGGGATCGTCTTAACTGGAGGATATAGCAGTACATCCATTCTTATTGCCACTCCTGCACACTCCCCAATCAGCAGAAGCCAGCATCACTGTCTTTCTTTTGACAGATCCAGTTGAACAGTGCTCAGCGTGAATGCTAGTATTTTGTTGCTAAATCAATGCCTGATTACGTGATCGGGCATTCCCTTTTGCTAGGTCTGAAGACTCAGAGGGTCTTGTCCACCTCTATGGAGCCCTGGTTGCCAATCACAGTGTGTGATCAGTACAGGGGAGATCAGAGGGTGGAGATGGAGAAACAAACAAAAAAAATTATAAATAAAAAATAAAATACATTTTACATTCATAAGGAGCCCAGTGATATCACTATGACATCAATGGTATCCATAAGATATAAGAGAGATCCCCCAATATTTTTACACTGAGAACAATGCAAACATATATTTGTATATGTATTTGAATAAAAATAGAGATTTTGTTTTAAAAGTGCCCCAATATGTTTTAGCCCTACCACGACAAGTAAAACATAATAATAATGAAAAAGATCTTCACTACCACAAAACATATTAAGCTAGCAGTGTTAAAAAATACAATATGGGGTAATATATAAGGTATGGATATGGCCCTCTTGAAAATAAAAATCTATGTATGTGGGTTATTACTATAAGGGAATGTTGTTGAACATGAATTAGGTTATTATTAAACGGTGGTGTCTACTATGTAGAAGATTTTTTTTTTACATATTAGTATGAATTATTACCGTGTTTGCTCAATTATAAGACGACCCTGATTATAAGATGACCCCCCAAAATCTGAATATTAACTTAGGAAAAAAAGAAAAAGCCTGAATATAAGACGACCCTAAAGGAAAAAAGTTTTACCAATAAATGTTAATTCATGTGAACTATTTTTTTTAATAAAAGCTGTGATTGAGAAAAATATTTTTTTTGTTTTTATTTCCTTGTATTTTCCAACCTGTCCCCCAGTTACGCACATCTGCCCCCAGGCTTGCCACTCCAATATGGCACTGTGGCCCATGATATGCCTTTTAACCCTCTATATGCCACTGTGCCCCATGGTATGCCTTTTGACCCCTATGTGCCACTCTGCCTCCAGAAATGCCTTATACCCCTATATCCCATTCTGGCATTTAGGGGGTGAAAATGCATATTATGGGGCAGAGTGGCATATAGGGAGGTGTAAGGCATTCCAGGAGGCAGAGTGGCATTAAGGGAGTTAAAAGGCATTGTATAGAGCACTCTGCCTCCAGAAATGCCTTATACCCCTATATGCCACTCTGGCATTTAGGGGTTAAAAGGCATATTATGGGGCAGAGTGGCATATAGGGAGGTATAAGGCATTTCAGGAGGCAGAGTGCTCTATTAAATGCCCCCTTAACGCCACTCTGCCTCCTGAAATGCCTTATACCTCTCTATATACCACTCTGCCCCATAATCTGCCTTTTAACCCCATAAATTCCAGAGTGGCATATAGGGGTATAAGGCATTCCAGAAATGCCCTATGCCCCCATTTAACACACACACACAGACACACACACTTACTTACTTACCGGTACCGGTGCTTCCTGCTGTATTGCCGGGGCAGCGGGTTGACGTCTCCTTCCGCTGCAGCCGGAAGGAGGTGTGGCTAGCAGCGGGGGTTTGTATGCATCCGTCGCGCATACTTTCCCCGGCTGTCAGAGATCAGAGTTCCCCGCACCGGTGTGGGAACTCTGATCTCTGACAGTCAGGGAAGGTCTGCGCGACGGACGCAGATTGATTGATGTGATTAAATTAATCACTTTGTTAAGTGTTGCAGCATACAGCATACACTATTCTTTGTCACTTTTTACACTATTTATGCTGTCACAAAATTTTACATTATTTATTTATTCATTCATTTTTGATTATCCTTAATCTGTTCTTTCTTTGTTTCTTAATTAAACTCTGGCAAGGTTCCTCTTGTGGACCCTCTAAAACCCACCCCAGCCATTACTGGGAATCCTTCTTTCATCCTTCTTTCTGTATCAGTACAGAATATTTTCATTTAAGATGTTGTCTTTTAAATAACATTTATAGGATTTTCTGTTCTGTTGTATGCAACAATTACACCGGCAGTTGCCAAAATAACTATTAAAACATATTTATTTAGCTATCTTAGCATATAAGTTTTGTCTACTGAAATATACTACATAAATTCAAACATCTATTTAGATGCATATTCCTTCTAAAAACATAGAAAACATTCCACCCATCTAGTCTGCCCATTTTTCCGCTTATTTAGCCTCTCACTAAAGTAAATCTTCTTACATTTCCTATAAGCCTCTGAACCTCTAGTTTTAGATTATGACCTTTTGTTCTAACATTTCTCCTACCTTTAAATAAACTTTCCTTCTATACTTATAATCATATTGTATCAGTAAAGGTTTAGGAAGATATCTAGACTCCATTTTCCTTTGTAGCACCACCAGTAACGGCAGAATTACACCGAAGGATACATACATCCAGCTGCATGTTATGGGATTGAACTGATCCCTTGGAGCGAGGAAGGTGATAACACAGCAGCAGTAGTAGTAGGGGGGCAAGGGGAAGACACTGGCAGGTAGACCCAATCAGCCCCATAATACTGGACACTACATTTTCTAATTATAAAACATATATTTTATATAGAAAGAGATCGAGGCAGAGTAGGGCACATGGCAAGCACGGGCAGACAGACACATCCAACCATATGCAACCACAAGACTGTTGAATTTGCCTTCCATATGTTAGAAGCAAGAACATTTATTGATTCCCATAGTAAGGATGAGTATTGAGCAGCAGCAGCAGAGACAGGGCACAGGGAAAGGCACTTTCCCTAAATAGTAGATCCCCATCCCATATACTAGAAAAAAGAACAAGAATTGACCGCCAAGTAAGGAAGGACGAGGAAGAGAGGCAAGGCAGGTCAAAGGCAGGCACATTCTTCGTCGTTACTTTGATGAACCATGCCCCCAGGGTGCTTTCCTGCTATTACTCTGGCGAGCGGGAGCTGGCTCTCTTGCCTCTCTTCTGGATCAAATCCTTACCAATCAATTAAATATAGAGCCTACTTGAGTCAAAGATCTTGTGGACCACATATTTGTCCTCGTCCTGGAGCTCTAATTTATAAGAGATGTCATTAAGCCTCTGGGACGGAACTTCCTAGATGGTTGTCTAAGGTTTATGTTCTGTGTGGACAACCAGAAAAAAAGCACCCATCTGAAAGACTGAAGCTGGACTTATGAGTTTATCTATAGCCTTATTCTGAATCTATTTGACTTTCTCCAGATGTTCTTTCACTCTTTGTCAGTGGAAAGCCAGATCTGCAATACTTTGATTAGCAGCTGGCAGGTCCAAATAGGTAGCATACTAGAGTGATACCCAAAGGCTGCTAAAAAGTTGTTCTGTTCAATGTTGCATGCACACATACACAGGTATTGCTCAAGACATTGATTTGCCTCCTAATCCTCTTAATTTACTTAAATGTTCTTTGTTCCACCAGAAATGTTTACCCTATTAAAGACCTTTGTATCATCTGCAAAAATACATACTTTAGCTTTAAGATCAGTACTGATCCCAGAGGTACCCTACTAGTAACAAGATCTTCATAAATATACACCATTAACTATAACCTTCTGTCTCAACCATTGCCTTATTTATTCAACTATTTTAAGATCTAAACTCAAACTGCAATTTATTTATGAGTGTTTCTTGCATTCCTCATCAACCAGGGCAATATTACCCTTCAAGCTGAGCCATATGGCATGTGTTGTCTCAAGGTATTGTACTTAAAGGGGAGTATCCATAGACGACAGTGCCAAAAAAAAAAAATATATATATATATATATATACCCTCGATATGCAATAGCAAAGGTTTCACATTTATACTAAATACACAAAATGGGAATAAAAATGTATTCTGAGCACAATAGCTAAATACAGCATAGATAACCATATTATTATTATTATTATTATTATTATTACTTATGGATTTACGTAGCATTAATATATATTCACAGCACTGCACAATGGTTAATAGGGCACCTCATCTCTGTTTGGACAGAAGCAAAAGGTGAGCAGGGCCCTACTGAAATAAGCTTACAACCTAAAAGGGCTTTGTAAAATTCTACACACTATACTAAAGAAATTAAAGAAATCAAATATGTGCATCCAGGCAAATATTTCATCGTGATCAATGTTCACAGAGAATCAACATTACGCTATAGAACTGGTGGATCATTAGCTTCTAAAACCAATAGTCATCAGGATGTTCACATTATGCAATTAAGGAATCAGTTGACCTATAACACAGTCAATAAAATGTCATCTTAGGCACAAGATGAGCTTTTACCAGCAATTCATGTCTCTGTCCTTGACTGCATACGGTTACCCTAGTCCATGTCATACTGTGTAAGGAATGTTATAGTACTGTTTCTTGCCTTTTAAATGATCAGTGTGAAATATTTGCTCGGGTGTTTTTTTTCCACATAGACAAAATACTTTACAGTGTGTACAATATGTGAGAAATACAAAAAGCACTGTATATATGGTAAATAAATTAGTGAGACAAAAAGGTAGACTATATTAGATGCATCCCCACTTAAATACAAAACTGTTCATTTGTATCTAGGAAGCCGAACTGCCTTAGTCCGAGAGCCACTATATAAAATGAGAATATTTTGATTGCTCGCAAAGACAAAGCAATGTAATTGATATAAATAATTCACACCAAAAAAATCATGCTCCCGGGATCTATGAAATAGGCTCATAGCTGTTACTAAAAAATGTAAAATAAAAACTACAGAACGATGAACCAGGAATACTAATAAGTAATTCTTCTAAGGGGGAAAAAACATAAACTCTTGTTAATACAAGAAAAGAGGAAAGATGATTCTGTGATGTGATATGCCTATATATACAAGACTAAGTCTGTTGAAGGTAATTAATAAACTAAAAAAGTAGTTATTTTGTCTAAAGGAAAGTAACAGTTACTGTGTATAATACCCAGAAAATGCATAATAATCCAGCTGCAACAAACCTTATCCCTCTGTCCCCACTGCAATTGCAATGCATCAGGAAAAAGGGCAATTCTAGTACAAATTGGCAAAAATAGAACATTCATTTTGTTTCAATGGTAATTGTTCCACCACAACTGCTCTTTACATGAGGTATCTATAATTTGAATGATGAATCATTGTTTAGATCTGTGTTTATGTCAGAATTTCTATAAAACCCATGCTCCTTTTTGGCAATGTAGTTCACCATCACCATGTTTACCAGGAACTTCTGAATCTGGCATCTATTTCCTTGGGCACTGTTTTTCCTTACTCATTTCTGTTCCTAAAAATAATGCCCTCAATACCAAGCTTTACCAAAGAGAAACAAATGTTGGGTAACATAGTGGCTGCTCAAAGTCTTGCTATCTGCAGTTTAAATCATGCTTTGGCAAGACAACAAACATAAGGTTGATATATAATATATATAAAGTATATATATATCATATATGGTCAGGTTTCTTTTTTGTACCTGTGTATTCACTAATCCAGGAGTTTGCAGGATGAACGGTTCAACTTCCTGGCAAGGAATGATGTAGGTCCAGATAGCCTCTTCTTACTTGAAAGCCTCACTGTGGTTAGACCTTCGTAATCATACCTGGGAACTCCCCTGGTTTTAACCAGAATCTTCAGGTTCTTTGGGTCACTTTCTCCAGGCAGGAGAGTGGTGTCTGTCCATTTCCCTCCCATTTCCCATCCACTAAAAGCTGTCTAGGTTTAAACTTGCCCTATGTGCGAGTAGCTTCATCCCTTTGTGAAGCCTATCTTTCAGAAGCTCCGGGTAGCCCACCCTGGGAAGTTCCCAGTTATGTCCATAATGCACAATGATATCAGGTAGTTAAAACATTTGGTTTTACAACAAATACCCATGTTAGTGAATGCGCTTTTACATGTCCAATCATGTGCTTGCAAGGTTTCAATGCCACCAAAACACAGTGTTAGAAATATCATTATTTTTGTAGAATCCTCCAAGTCAGAGCTACAACTTTTGCAGGAAATGTCCCATTTCGATCATAAACACAACCATTAACACAATAAAGCTGACAAGCAGATGGTTTTCTTACATCTTAGAAATGCTCACCACAGATATATTATTCTTAAATCAGTGTTTGGTGACATATTCCTGAGAGCATCATCATTACTGTCTGCATGATTCGAATTGAGGAAGTGTTCCCAATTCATCAGTCTCATCTTTTCGATTCCTACAAAACATTGAAATGCATTATCAATTAAAATAATATTATGATTTTTCTGAAACATATGGAATGTATTGTAGCATATATCCACTGATATATTTCTAAATCATGTTCCTCTAGGCTTGACCAGCTCCATGCACCCCCACACTCATGTTCAGAACATCCTAAATGTCTCCATACCATCCTCCTCTTCAAATACATATGGTAAAAACTATATGTGGCAAACTAAGCAGACTATATAGGGCATAATATACAATTTGTTAAAAATGATTGTACAGCTTAAGTACAACCTTATTGATAGATAATTAAGAGACGCATACAAAGCAAGAGGCTTACACAGAGCCAATGTACAGCATCTATGAATTGGGCACATCGACTGAACCCTTAATACCTTAATAGAAGCCGCATGGTATTATGAGAACATATAAAGTGAAATGCTGCTCGGCATGCTGACGGATCACCAAAGTCTTTATATAAAGATTTTCTACATCTCTGGGGGGGAAATCCATTTTTTTGCATGTCTTGCAGAACAAATAAGCTGTGTTTTGGAGCAAGTTTCTTGCCTATCATAACCTATGTTATATATTACTGTGAAATAGAAATGTAGCATTGTCTGCTGATAAAGTAAATCATTAAATCGTTCGTAAAGTGGATTTAGTGACTATGTATATTAGAGTTCCTCTAAGATACTGTGACTTTGCTTGACAGGAAAATGGGGAATGTATATGCTATAAATTCATTCAGTTTGTGTCTTACATTGGTCTAGCAAAAAGCTAGAAAGCTGGAAGTACTTGACCTTTGCCTTGGTTTGTTAGGTTCTACACCATGTGTTATGAAGGCCTAACATAGCCTTAGTTATGTTTTGCTGATTACATAAACAACATTTCCTTCTATATGATGTCTCGGTGCTTGATGAATGATTGGTTGTTTTGTCTGTAAAGCACACAACAAAAATAAACAATAACAAAATCCACTAAATAGTCCACTAAAGGATAAAAGTCAGAAAATATTGTTTATTAACGGTATGTGCAAAAATAAAAAATGCATTGGGCTGTTGAAGTAAAGTTGACATTGTTTAACAGTTTATGCAAGTCTCTAGAAGGCTACCCTTATGCATAAGCAATAGATAATTCATTATAAATTACACAAAAATTAGCAAAATGTACAGAATACTTATGTGATTCTGTTTCCCTCACTTAATGCAAATGATAGATTTAATGAAATAGAAACATAAACGTTTTATGTACATAACATACAACTCCCATACTAAACAAACTTTATTTTTTAAAAAGGAAAAAAGGGGCTTCTGAGTTTTCTATTTGTATTACTACTTTTTTTTAGAGCCTTTCAGCAGACAAGGTACTGGATTTAGTTACATGAGAACAAATGCATCAATTTTATTAGTGTTTCGTATTTACTGGCATGAAGCTTATTCATAGCTGCGTGAACACGTATTTTCTGTGATTTTCTGTATTTGTACATATTTTAAGTTAAGATCATTTTGTAGATCAAATGACACCAATGTTTTGTGCTTGTGTCATTCGATTGATGGACTGAACCAGGTAGCGAAACATGATACAGTATGTTTAGGTGTAAAACGTTTTTGTCAACTCAATGAGGAAGATTATTAAAGCCATCATATGTACTTTGATACATATGATTGTTTTGAGGGATTATGTAGAATTGCCATCTATGCATTTGCCACCCGCCAGTTTCTTCTACTCTTTAGGTGAACACACTTCCCTCACGATCGCTGTACTCACCTTCAGTCAGCTTCAGCGCTGGGTTGCACAAACGTTTCAGTTAGTGCTTGCCTGCCATCGATTGAGCAGTACGCTGTGTCTTTTAAAGATAAATACTTTGTATTTTAATTCTACACATGATTAAAGAATGCATATGTATTACATTATATTACATAGTACTATACATTATGGTACTTTTAAGGTTTTATATTTGAAGACCATGGAAAGCAGTCACGCCTGATTTGGAACAAAATCATTCACCATCTTTCCATGCATCTAACACACAATTATATTCTGTAGTAGGACAATCATGCCAACATCCCCCATTTTTCATACTTTGTATTGTGGACAAGGGATAGTGATGTGGCAAGGGCACAGGTCAGCCCTGCTTCTCCTTAAATGAACCCCTCACCATGCACTAGGTGGGGTCGTTGAGGGAGGAATGGGATGTACTTTCTGCCTAATGGCGTATTTTTATTATACTTTAACCCACCCATCCTGTTGCGCATAGAGTAGGTGGTGTTGGAGATGTAGGTGGGCACTTTACCCAATTTAATTACCTCCTACCCTACCACAAAGTGGTGAAGCAAGGGGAGGTAATCATTGGCCTGCATATGGTTAAATTTGCATGTAGTTTCAAGACGTGTTAGCACGCAAGAGCTTTGACTTACTTTGAGTTTGGCCAAACAAGTAACAAGTAATCTTCTATTCTGCATTTTACAGATGACCGATTATATACCCATGGTATATAATAGTAGGTATATAGCCTACAGTGTGCTGCATAGATCTACTGTAAATGTCCAGCTGAGAAAATGGACTATTTCATGAAGAGAAAGCAGTATGATATGTTATATTCAGGATGATGATATAGTTTACATGATATGCATTACAGTTTGAGCTTTCAAGATGACTTGCGTTTTATGTATACCAAATGTGGTTTTGAAAACTTGCATTATCTTTAGCCCATAGCCAGATGTAGGAAGAAGGATTCCCTGATGCATTATATGGAATGGAAAGGGTAGTCTTCTAGTGTGATTGTTATCAAACAAGTATTTTGAGAACAAACATAAAAAAAGTACATGTTAACTAAAACTATTTCAATACACTTTATATATTGGAAACATAATAGACGTTGGTGTGATTGTGAAGTTGACATATTATTTGGTTAAATAAAGAGCCATATAGATTGGGAATAACTCTATGAACAGGTAAGTATCACAGCAATTATTGTGGAACAGGACAGAATCCTTAGCTTATAAACAGATATGAATTGTGGAATCAAATTATCGTATTTTTGCAATAGCAGAGACATAAAGAAACATAAGGTGCAAAAAGATATTCACACACATTTCTGAGTTAAGAAAAACTTGTGATAGAGTGCACAGCTAAAATCAATTAATCAATGTATAAAAATTTTAAAAAACACCCCCTTCAATAATAACAGATGCTTTTCTACTCTACACAACAACAACAAAAACAAACAGATGCTAAATAATTACAAAAAGGTGATCAGGTAGTATGGAATCGTTTGCAGCAACATGGCTGTAATGAGAAGCATTATTGATTGCAAACCTAAGAGGCTTTATTAATCATTCATGGGTCTCTATCAATCTCTCCTGCTATGTTTCCCAAAGCTCCTTATTTCTGAGAAAGAATTAAAAGAAGAAAAACTCCAGCAGAGCAATAATGACGAGGTCTGTTACAAAGAATAAATTCTAAAATTAGAGCTGTATATAAGGATAAAGCTGTGGGAAGGAAGAAAATCTCTTTTTTTCTTTCTTACACTATGTACATGCATGCTTTGGATTTCCGCTTGTTTTGATTTATAAGTTTAAATTATAAATTTAAATGATTTATAAATTTAAATTATAATAAAGGCAACCGTGGGCTTTGAGGTGGACAGTTGACTAAAAGGATCTTGTGTACATGGACTTCTAGATCTTTAGTGAAGATGCTTGTATCAATTTACAGCTACAACAGAAGATTAGATATTAAGATTTTTAATAAGATTTCAAGGCAAGAAAGCAATTACTGTATATATGAAGAAGGAAAATAAAAAAACAGACAGTAAAGACCCTGGGTAGCGTGGTTCTAGACGAGGGAAAATTGATGAGTTAGTAGTAGATGATTAAGAAGAAGGAATTTGGTTTTAGATTCAGAGAGCTTACACTCCTCCAGTTAATGGTAAATTCCATACATAAAGGAAGGGCTTTCAGGAGAGTAATGGTTTATTGTGTTGAAACCAGTGGCACTGGAATGAGAATATTTCCCAGAAAGGGGAATTAAAACTAATGAATGCAGCAGACCATATAATAACTTTGTGTATTAAGTAAAACTTAGTGCAGATATTTCTCCAGAATGGTACCATCTACACAGAAGGTCATTTTCATACCAGTGAACCTATGTAAAAATTCAAATTCTAATCAGGTTTGGCTGTGGTCAACATTTTAGTAAGTACATATTACACTGCATTTATTAGGACACAGATGTCACAATGTTCCCCTTGGTGGCATCCCATTAAAACCTTTACCATACCTGATTTGAGCGGCTTAGAATAATAAACCAATGATTATGATCCCAGTGGTGGGGAGCTATGTATTTCTTTTTAAATGCCAATATATGAGCAGAAGATCACTTAATTTCACCCTTGTAGATTTACATGGAAGCATTTACTTCTCAGTTAACCTATTTGAGTTTTAGTACATAAATAACCTTATTTGAATTGATGGCATTAACATCCTTCTTTGTCACAACAAGCATCTCATAATTTTTATTACTTTTATTATTAACAAATATCTATGCGCTGCCATTGTGTTTTTATGGTGCAGTTTGAGACTTTAGTTCAGAATGATCATTAGACTGTGTACAGTTCAACGCTCCTTGAGATAAAGATCAAGGCTCTAATTAGTAGCCAATGTTTTGCCCTGAGATACATTCCAACAAACTGCTTAGTAAATGTATCATGTTAAAGGGTTTAATGTTAAATCATGTTTCTAGCAATACGAAACATTGGGTGAAATGAAACATGTTATTTTTCTCTGCCCCTCTTCCTTGCGAGCCATGATATTTTAATAGATTAAAAGTATTAGTCACAAGCTTGGTGTTTAACTAAAGGTTTTATCAAGTGAGAAGAATCAATGTCTCACATCTTGTCTCTTTGGTCCTCAATAGCCTTTAAAATGACCTCACTTTTATCCACAATATAATATGCCTTTAGAACACTTGACCAGTTCATACCTTGCTCCAAAATGTCCACAATTGATTTGATTTAGAATGCTAATTGATATTTTGATTGCCATCTTTTAAACAAATACCATTTTGTTTACAAGGTTCATATAGGTTCTACATTTGTATTGGTCTGCAAGTAAGAAGGTCCAGCAATAGTGTGTGAAGTTAATAAGAAAACATGCTTCATGATTATCCTACCAATAAAAATGTGCATTAAAAATGTTACTTCTGTATCACAACTTCTGAACAGCTGCTAAAATGTCTAACCAAAATGTACCCATATTGTTGTCAGATTTAGAACTTTAATACTATAGATACATTTTGATTGCAGTTACAATAATCAATCCACTCTTTATAGACTTGTCTGTATTTATGAGAAATATGGTGTTTGTTTGAGGACAGAGCTGTTTTTTTTTTACTTTTGTGACAATGACTGTTTTAAAGTTTTTGCGGTGATCATGTTTAGCTGCAATTTTCTCCTTCCTCATTTACTGTACCCACACAAGTTATATACTTCAGAACAAGAAGGGATTTCTTTAGATACCTTTATTTTGATTGTATCATATATTTTACTGTGAAAAGTATAAAATATGGTGAAAAATTGAGGGGAAAAAGGACTTCTCTCGTCTTTTATTTGAAAAGTTGTTAACTAATCTACAAAAACTAATGAGAAAAACTGCTAAATAGATTCTAATATTTGTCCTGAGTTTAGAAATAACCAATGTTTTAATGCAAGTTATTATGCAAGGTTAATTTGCAAGTTATAGGCAATAAGTTCAAGTAGCATATTGCTATTTCAAATCTGGTCATGCTGCCCCCATGTCCTATTTAGGGCATATTTTAAGTCGGTCAGTTCAATTTATCCCCATCAAACCATATATGTTAGAAAACTAGACACCCCAGAGTATTTTAAATGCTAGCATTTTAACCCTTTCCATGCACTAATTCTACCACCAGCATTTGTCAAACATTGTGGTAATATATTTTGGTATGAATTTACAGCTTCTGGTATGTGTCACTGTCAAACACCCCAATATGTGTTCAGCAACATCTCCTGAGTACAGTGATACCAGTCATGCTTGGGTTTGTCAGGTTGTTTCGGGACTAAAAGACCACATTTGGGAAGTGTGCAGTTTTCAAATTGGACATGTTGAAAATTCTGCTGTGATTTCATCTCCCTTGCTTTACTACTCATTGTAAAGGGACATTAATGGCAAGTTTGTCCACAGAGAAGGGCTGTGTTAGCCCTGTATAATGTACCACTTAA
This sequence comes from Spea multiplicata, assembly GCA_009364415.1. Taxonomy (NCBI): domain Eukaryota; kingdom Metazoa; phylum Chordata; class Amphibia; order Anura; family Pelobatidae; genus Spea; species Spea multiplicata. Next base: position 47,085,725 of record VKOC01000001.1, read on the forward strand.
CAGGTGAGGAAAAATCTATAAATCTCATGGATTTAACTATGCATTATACCGGGCCAAGCAAGCTCTTCCTGAAGCACAACCATGCTGGAGTTGGCTCTTCATGTACTGAAATTAAAGAGTCAAAATGACAGCACTTCTGTCAGCTCTTCACCTAATGTATTAGCTCATCGTAGCCTGTCATGTCTGGTTATGTCATATGCATTTACTGTAAGATGTGTCATGTAAATTGTTGGTGCTATATTAATAAAATATACGTTATAGCATCATATTGTTACATAAACTGGAACTCATAATAATAATAATAATAATATATTAGTAGTAGTAGACGTATCATCTAAGTGGATTAAAAAATGCAACAGACAACAGCAGCCAAAAATAAATCATTAAATAAATATGTGCTCAAATTATAATAATTAAAGTGAAAATATTGAATTTCTGCTGCATTACATCTGTCACAGACAAAGGTACTTGTACATGCTTGAAAAATTAGCCTAAGATTCAGACATTACTCATGCATTACTTTAATTAATCCGGCATTTTCATTTTAAAGAGAGAAGCTATGGAAATGATTCTGAATAGTGAATGTCAAGCAGTTCATAATGTATTGTGGTATAACTTTCACTACCTTATTTAAGACAAAGGTATATTTTACACATGATAACCATGTTCTGCTTCAGAAATTGTGGTATTTCTCTGCGGTGTACAAAGAGTTGACCAAAGATCAACTACAGTATGTCTGAGTGCATTCCAAACCAAAAGTATGTGAGTTGGAATTACACACTGCCGCGTTGTCATAGAAACGGTGAACAACAAAATTCTAAACAGGGGAAGGAGTTTGGGAAAAAGCACATGGGATTAATCAAACCTAGAACAAGCAGGTGATCTTTTCTCTTTGAAAATTCGTATTAGTTTGGCTTCAATTTCTTCCTTAAGCAAAAATGTACTTCCTTAAGCAAAAAGAAGAAAAAGTCTAGAAATGTTTACCGAAAGAGAACACTTTATTCTTAAACCCTATTGCTTACTTTTGTTTTAAAATATTCTTCCAGTATATGTAGCAGACGTTACCATAAAAAATATATATTTAAGAATATCCAACATTTAATTTAACTTATACATCTTTATTATAGGGCTTTGTCATGAAATCACTTGTTACATGTATAGCTATAACACAACAATAAAAATCATCTCATCAGGTAGGGAGTCGATAAGAATGGTACTTATGGTTTATTTAGATATGACATTTAGCATAAATGACTTGCAAATTACCGTATTTGCTCGATTATAAGACAAGGTTTTTTCCAGAGCAAATGCTCTGAAAAATACCCCTCGTCTTATAATCGAGGTCGTCTTCTAATCAGACCTCTAAAAATGTCTGCTGGGGCCAGGCTGCTTACCGGGCTTTGGTCGCGAGCAGCGTCTGTGCTACCAGCAGCAGGAGAACAGGAAGCGTCCTCACAGAACTCTACTTCCCCCTCGTTCCTCTGGGGGCGGGGCCAGAGAAGTTGCTCGCACAGCCGGGCCCCTGCAGAAGTCTTCGAGTGGGAGATCTGCAGTTCAGGTAAGGGGGTGGGGGAGGGTTTTTGTGATTGATGTGTGAAGTATGTGTGATAAATGGAATGAATGAGTGTTTAAATGTTTGTGAATAAGTGTGTGTGTGATAGCATGGATGTGTAAGGGGGGTGGGGGCATAGGGAGGCTGTAATCCCACTACTATCATCCCCAGGTCCCAGGTTCCAGCATGTACTGGCTGGCCTTGGCTTGATAGAGTGTGATTGCTGTTAGCAGTTTGATATATATATATGTATATATATATATATATATATACATAAGAAGGGTAGTCTTCTATTCAGGCTTTTTCTTTTTTTTTTTTATTAAAAATTTAGATTTTGGGGGGTCATCTTATAATCAGGGTCGTCTTATAATCGAGCAAATACGGTAATCACACCATGTCAGCTGTCAACCAGCATAATAGCACTCCTCATACAGAGCCCATCATCCTGGGGACTTCACCTCATGAGTTTCTCCTCACATCCACTAAAACGCAGAAGATCTGCTCCCCGTTTTACTTCCTCCTAAAAGCTGTGGTGCCCGCAGACAGAAACAAACAGGATTGCGTGAGGGCATCGCGTGAGAAATGAAAATGAAATTGTATCCGGTCCAGCCACTAATTGGAGGATATCCATAGGCTGCAACTAATGATTAATTTCATAATCGATTAGTTGGCCTATTTTTTTCTCAATTTAACAAATAAAAAACAAGTTGCTAATGTTTTGTTTATTTTAAATAATTTAATGAACAAGCTGGGTGTTAAAAACAAACAGCAGGATAAAAAATGTTTACAGTAACGTGTCATTGTACAAGAACCCAAACACCATATTTCTCAAACTAGGTTTTAATACCAAAAAAGTTTTACAAGTAAATATTAATTCACATGTAAACTATTTTTTTATAAAAATTGATTGAGAAAAATGCATTTCTTGTTTTTATTTTCTTTAATTTACCAACCTGCCCACCAGTTATGCACATCTGACCCAAGGCTTGCCACTCTGCCCCCCAGATATGCCTTATACCCCCAAATATGCAGCTCTGTCCCCCGGATATGTCTTATATCCCCCCTATTTGCCACTCTGTCCCCAGATATGCATTATACTCCCTGTATGTCCCTCTGCCCCATATATGCCTTATGATCCCCCCACGACTCCCCTATATGCCACTCTGCCCTCAGATATGCCTTATGACTCCCAATATGCCTTATACCACCCAATATATCACTCTGACCCCCCTATATGCCACTCTGCCTCCAGGTATACCACTTTCCCTCCCCAGACTTACCAATGCATCCCCAGACTTGTCTCCCGTGCTCCAGACTCCCTGGTGTCTAATGGGGCAGCCAGGGAACACCTGTGCAATGTGCGCAGACAACCTCCGTTATAGAAGCCACGGCAGAAGTGGAGGGTAGTAGCAGAGGTTGTCTGCGTGCATCGCACAGACATCCACCAGGTGCCAGAGAGGAGGATCCAGGTCTCCTGCAGAAATGCGGGGATCCTCCTCTCTGGTAGCCGGTCAAGTCTGTGTTATATAAGCAGATAACCTCCGCCGCTGCTGGCACTTCCGCTGGAGCTTCTGGTGGAGCACCAGAAGGTTATGTCACGCCGGCACTCCGTTATAGAAGCATCGGCGGAAGTAGAGGGTAGTAGCAGAGGTTGTCTGCATGCATCGCACAGGCGTCCTACGGATGCCAGAGAGGAGGATCCAGGTCCCCTGCAGCGTTGCAGGGGACTTTGATCATAGCCACGCTGCTTGCCAACAGCAGAGCTAAATGAAACAAAAAAAACACCTGCCTGGCACCCGGAACCTGTCCCGGGGCATCGGGCGATACAAATTCCACATCCCTGTGTCCTGTCCAGACAGTTTGAACCACCTAACATCAAATACCAAGATGAAACCATCATCATGGCCTCTAAACTGATTGAATACAGTTTCTCTGTCTTTACTACAAAAAACATATCAGCATCCGTCTTCCAGAGCTAAAGGAAAGAAGCCTCCCCCAGGACAGTTATATGTGCAACCTAAATTCAGCTGACAGGTTTTATTGTGGGTTCAATCTTCTTCCATAGCTGGTCATCGTGGAAAAGAAAATGTGAAATCCTTAATACAACACCATTTCTGGTGGCTGTCTTTGTGTAAAGACAGCACTGATTTTGTGAAATCATGTTTAGTGTGCGCTAGATTCAAGATACCCAGAAATAGGGCTACAGGTCTTCTGTGTCCATTACCCATACCTGAAAAACCCTGGACCAATATTGCCCTTGTATTATATTGGCTTTATCACTGAGCTGCTTCAATCACAAGGCCAAACCACTATACCACTTGGTAGTAGTATATTTATTCTTCAAGCAAGCCCATTTTATCATATTACCCAAACCTTCTTTGGCCAACCAGTTGGATCCCTTGTTTATGCCCAAGATTGTTTGTGTATATGGAGTGCCGCAATCCAATGTATCAGACAAGGATTCCAGTTCATATCTCCAACTCTCTGCATAGCCACCAGAAGGAATATACAGCTGTAAGAAAAGACATGTGGGTGGGTGCTAAACACACCAGTTCCTTAGGGTACTTCACCCATTTTTATGAAACTTCTCAGCAAGTCTTCAGGAGCCAGGGAATACTTTGGAGGGTTATTTAACCCTTTCAAGACCGGGACGTACCTGGTACTTCCGGGTCACGGGTCACCGGCAGACCGGGACGTACCAGGTACGTCACAGCCTTTACGCGATCCAGCGTCGCTTTGAACGCTGGGATCGCGAGGGGCGGCTGCTACTGACCGCTGGGTGTTCCCAGCGATCAGTAGCAGCCACCCCCCCTCAATTCCGTGCACGTGATCGCTTTGCAGCGAATCACGATCACGGAATTTAAATATTTAAAAACATACTGCGGTCTTCAAGTGAAGACGCAGTATGCAATCGGCGGTCCGGAAGGGGTTAAACTCTTATTTATGGTCCAACCAGCGGCCATATTGGAGCCTGTAAACCTTTTATCAAGTGATTCCCCAGTCTTAACTTGTTTTAAGTGACTTCGATTTTGGAATATCATTGTGGTTTATTCCATTCCGTGTGTCCTGACCTCGGCCTGTCTGACTTTTCTCCTGCCTCCGAATTGGATTACAGTTCCAGGCTTATCTTGCCAACATGCAGTTTGGTGCCAAATGGGTTTATGCCTAGTTCTACATCATGGATCCTCCAGTTCTACCGGCACATGAAAGGGGCCTAGGCAGTAACCCAGATCACTTTGCGGGTAATTTTCAAAGCAGTCTAGTACACAAAGCTACAAGAGATTGTAGACTTTCTATATCAGATATATCTGACATGCGCAAAACCATTTTTTTACTATTTTAGCTCCAGGCAAAGCTGACAAGATTTCTTTGCTTATAACATGACATGATAGCAGAAAAAAATCTGGTCTGTTTTTATTATTCGTTTTTAAATTATTCTGCAGTGAATAGAAGCTTATCGTTGACGGGAATAATGTCAACAGAAAGAAAAGGTCAGATAATTTAGGGTGAAGTCAATGACAATCATCAAGGAGAGTAGGAAACTGGTCTAACTTGAATTGCAGGAATGGTTATCAACACTTGCTGGGTAGGAAAAGGGAAATTACAACATATTTTCCATTGACAATGTAGTTTGTGATCTTCACAAGGTTTATAAATTGATGCCTTGCATTAATACAAATTCTAGATCAAAGATCTGTGACTAGTTTAGAAATACTAGATTATGTGTTCTAAAATGTATTGTTCTGGATTTCGGCAGTCAAGTGGCCAATACTTAACAGCACATTGACAGCCATTTATAATGGACTCCGGGGGAATTTAATACAGCCAGTGCAGGGGTGTTCACTGAATATAATAGTCTACAATTCAAATTGTCTTTATCATAGTAGGCATTGATAGCCTGCTTGTGCTAAAGCTGTCCCAAGATTTAGCTATCATACGAATACTAAAATTCTGTATTTAATTGACTGCTACATAGGCATACATTGGAGCATTCCCTTGTGGGACGCGACCAGAACTGCACACTGATGTCAGGGGTGTCGGGGGCATTCCCGCTGACGTTGGGGAAACACTCCCATTTAAAGAAAAAATGGGCGGGGAGCGGGAGGTGTCAAGACCCCACGACCCGGAGGATTCGGGTCTTGACCTGGAGGAGCGGTGCTCACCCGGCAATCTCGGGGTCAAACCCGGAGAGTTCCCAGGTATGTACCAGGGGAAGATATTTGATAGAGTTCAAGAAATTGCAAAAGATTACCTTTTGATTGGTGGAGATATGAACAGTATTCAAGATGCAAAACTAGACAAAAGTATGATGTATGGACTGCAAAAACAAAATCTGTAAAAGATTTTACAGATTATTCTTCAGTCCATCAATCAGAAGACTCTAGAATTCATATGTTTATGTTGGATAGTAAGTCTATAGAAATGTGCAACTCAACATCAATAGGAAACCTGACATGGTCTGATCATGCACCAATTTTCATTGAGATACAGAACAATGAGGAGTTTAAAATAAGATCAAATAGAGATTGAATTAATCCTTATTACGCTCCTCAACATTTAGGGAGCAACTTTTTAATTTAGCTAAAAAAAAATTAAACGATAATGGGGCAGTTTCGGAAGCAACCCTGTGGTGTGCTATGTGGGATTCTCATAAAACAAGGTACACTTATCAAGAAATCAAGGGGACGGATTCTTACAGACTTGTAGAAGACAATTAGAAGCCAATAATAAACTAAATCCAACAGTTTGGATATCTAAAGACATAAAGGCAATCCAAGCAAGGATAAAAAAACCAGAGAGAACTAATAGATGTCTATTAACACTAAAACAGGATTGATACTATAGCAGTAACAGAGCTAGCAAAAATGTAACCAATAAAATATAGGAATATTAAAAATCAATAAGATAACTTCAAATGGGAAGACCTATTTAGCCCCTAAACAAATCAGCGAGACATTTAGGGAACATTACAACTCACTGTAAAATTTACCAGATATGACGAAAGACAAACAACAGATATGATCTTTTCTTGATACCTTACATTTGCCAAAACTCTCTAGTGGGAAGCTGGCTTGGTTAAATGAGCCTATACAACTGTCTGAAATTAAAAAAAAAGATAATTTGAAATCTGCAAAAAGCTAAAACCCCTGGCCCAGATGTTTTTTCTGTCCCTTTCTACCAATCTTTAGATCCAGTCATTTCTCCATTACTAGTGAGACTATTAGAGAAATTCCACGTGAGAAAAAAGTTCCAACTGAAACGTTACAGGCAATAATAACCCCAATACCAAAAATAGGGAAAGATTTAAGTAAAGTAACTAACTATAGACCTATATCACTTATAACGTTAGATATTAAGATCTTCTCAAAAATTTTGGCTGAGAGATTGAAGGAAGTAATAGGGGAATTAGTACACCCGGACCAAATGGGGTTCGTTACAGGCAAGAGTGGTGAGGACAACACCCATTGGATATTAAACCCTATTCATGAAATACTTTCTACAAAACTCCCAGCTGCCTTTCTAGCACTAGATGCCGAAAAGGCTTTTGGCCGGGTTAACTCGTCCTTTATGGAAGAAACCTTAAAGGCCTTTGGCCTGATTGGACAATTCTTAGATAATACAACGGCTTCATATAAGAACCATGAAAGACAAGATATCAGGACCAAACCTAGACTCTAAGCTTTTTAACATCAATAATAGCACAAAATAAGGATGCCCATTGGCCCCCCTGTTATATGCCCTTTCAACTGAACCACTTGTGGTTATAACGCGCCAATCTACCAAAATTAAAGGAACAACAGGCCCACATGAACATAAAACCTTACTATATGCAGATGGCATCCTCTTAACGTAAGCTACACCTGAAATTTCTATCCCTGAAATTTTAGAACGAATCAGAGAGTATGGGTTATACTCTAATTATAAACTAAATTTAGATAAAACACAGGTCATATACTTTAATATGGATAATTCATGCATAGACATGAAAAATGAGAGGCATGGTTACATTCCATTGGGAACATAATACATTGAATATCTAGGTATTAAAATCTACCAAAACTTTGAAGATATAACAAATGTGAATTATACAGATTTGCTCAATTGTTTGAAAATTCAGTTTATAGAATTAAATCAACATGAAATCTCATGGCTCGGTAAATTAAATATCATAAAAGCATATGTTTTCCCGAAACGGATCTATTTGTTTAGAACCATTCCGCTTCCAGTTCCTCTAAAGATACTATATCAATTTTGTCATATGTTTGGATGGGGAAGAAATCAAGATTTTCACAATTTATATTAATCGAAGGTCTGTCTCAGGATGGTCTTAATTATCCTAATCTTCGTAATTTATACAAAATGTATATGTATGTTTGGTCATTTTTTGGCATGGGACCTTAACCCCTTGATGACAATTGCCGGTCCGGGCACGTCACTCAAAATCGTGACGATTATGACAATTGACGTGCCAGGACCGGCACGTCATTAAACGGGTGAAAAAATCGATCCGTGATCGATTTTTTCACTCAAACGGTGTTGCTCTAATGCCTCGACATCGAGGCATTGAGCAACACCAAAAAAAACATTCCCCCCCCCCGATCGCTCCTAGGAGCAAAAAAAAAAACATGTTTGAAAGACTGCACGTCTTTCAAACATGGCGGCGCCCGCCGCCGAAAAACGGGTTTAGGAAGCGATCGCGAGTCGCTTCCTTTGCTTAGCTGGTGTTGCTAAGATGCCTCAGTATCGAGGCATCTTTGCAACACCTGTTTAGCAAAGGAAGCGACTCGCGATCGCTTCCTAAACGCTTAACTTACCTTCCCGGTGCCGGTGTCTTCGAAACACACGCGGTGTTTCAAGATGGCGGCGCCCATCAAGCCGGGGGGCGGAGCCTGCTGACATCATCGGGGGGGTGTAGCTGGATGTCATGGACATCCAGTGAATAGCACCCCTAGTGGTCAGATCACTCATAAGAGTGATCATTATTTGCTAAATCAAAGGCAATGTTTTCTAAACATTGCCTTTGATCAGTATTGGATCTGCCTCCCTCCCTCACTTGCTTCTAGTGAGGGAGAGAGACAGATCAGTGTGTATTCCCAATAAAATATATATATATATATTGATCCAAAGGCTATTATAAGAGCCACCCATTTAATATTAACCCCTTCATTGCCATTGATCACTGCATAAACAGTGATCTTGCATAGTGGCAATTGTTTTTTGGGGTTTTTTTTTTTACTTTTTTTTTACTTTTTTACATTTTTTTAGGTTTTTTTTTATTTTTATTAGAACCATTAACCCTTTCCTTCCCCACTATTTTTGCTGCAATTGTTACCATGCAGCGGTATACGGCTGAGGAGGCATGTTCCAAATGTGGCCCTTTTGCCCCCAAACAATCTGACAAACCCATGCATGTGGGGTATCAATGTACTCAGGAGATGTTGCTGGACACATATTGGGGTGTTGTGTGACAGCAACATATACCAGGAGCTGTAATTTCACACCTGAAGTACAAAGTATGTGAAAAAAACACCAAAAACAATTACTATCACAAACTTTGACAAGGGTTGGTGGTAGGATTAGTGCATGGAAAGGGTTAAACTATCAGCATCTAAAATACCCTGGGGTGTCTAGTTTTCAAAAATATATGGTTTGGTGGGGTAAATTTAATTTGCTGGCTTCAAAGATGCCCCAAATACCACATAGAGACAGAATTACCAGATTCAGAGAAAAATGGTTTTGAATTAGCAAAACGCTACTAGTACTTATTGCCCCATAACGTGTAGAAGAAAGCAAAAAAACATAAAAACATTGGGTATTTCTAAACTCGGGACAAATAGTAGAATCTATTTAGCAGGTTTTTTCAGTAGTTTTTTATGATGAATAAAAGATTTTTCAAATAAAAGTGAGAAAATGTGGGTTTTTTTTCAATTTTTCGTCATATTTTAATATTTTTATTATAGGAAATTACATCATATGAAAAAAAATTTGGTGTCTGAAGAAAGCCCTTCTTGTCCTGAAAAAAACAATATATAACTTGTGTGGGTTTAGTAAATGGGTTAAGAGAAAATTACAGCTAAACACAAACACCGCAGAAACGATAAAACAGCCATTGTCACGAAGGGTACAAAAAGGAAAATCAGCCTTTGTCACGAAGGGGTTAAAAGAGGCTAGATTTAGGTTGGTATAACTATGAGAAATGGAAATCTATGGAATGGAAATGCTGCAATCTATATCCATTTTATCCTTACTGGACTAATCCAAATTATATCAGAGATCTAGAGATATCCAACTCAATTATTAAAAATATTCTGCATCATATGTTTAAATACAAGAGAAAATTAACACCAGACGACTCTTGGACGCTATTTACCCACTTTGAAGTACTTCAACTTTTGATTAAGGGGATATTGATCTAATGATCTGGCACAGACATGAGATTATAAAATAGCAGATATCTGGTCCTCTTCAGCATAATATTCATTTAAGCCAATCGTCGTCAATTCCGTACAGCTAATCACGTGCATGTTTTTGAATATTGACAGATAGAATGTTTGTAAACATTGTATCTGCCTATATTACCCTGTCTCCCTCCTCCTCACTCGTGGTTGTGAGTTGGAGAGAGACAAAAAACGTTATATTTGAGTGTCCTGAGCGAATTGTATTTAAAAAAAAATTCAGTGTTCTGATCAGCAGTACTTGACCCTAAAGAGTTAATTCTTTTTTGTGGGTGGGTTAGTTAGTGGGGAATTGATTAGTTAGTGGGGAATTGATTACAGTATTTGCTTGATTATAAGATGACCCTGATTATAAGACGACCTCCCAAAATCTGAATATTAATTCAGGAAAAGAAGAAAAAGCCTGAATATAAGATTACCCTATAGGAAAAAAGTTTTACCAGTAAATGTTATTTCATGTAAGCTTTTTTTTTTTTTTAATAAAAGCTATTGATTGAGAAAAAATATTCTGTTTTTATTTACTTTTATTTTCCAACCTGCCCCCCAGTTATGCACATCTGCCCCCAGGCTTGCCACTCTGACCCATGATATGCCTTTTTTAACCCCCTATGTGCCACTCTGCCTCCAGAAAAGGCATATTATGGCGCAAAGTGGCATATATGGAGGTGGAAAGCATTTCAGGAGGCAGAGTGGCATTAAGGGGGGTACAAGGCATTTCATAGAGCACTCTGCCTACAAAAATGCCTTATGCCCCCCGTTTAACACTCCCGGAAAACACACTTTCTGACACACTTTCTGACTCCCGGCACCGGTGCAGCGAACTCTGATCTCTGACAGCCGGGAAGGTCTGCGAGATGGACGCAAACAACCCCAGCTGCTAACCGCACCTCCTTGCGGCTGCAGCGGAGGTGGTCTACGCGATTCATGTAGACGTCTACACGCTGCCCCAGCTACACACCGGGGAGTCAGACGCGCCGGTAAATTGAGGGGGGGCAGGAGGCTGTAGGGGATCTGGTCTCATAGTCAGACCTATTTGAGGTCTGATTATAAGACGACCCGGATTATAAGACAAGGGTTATTTGCTCTGAAAAAAACTCATCTTGTAATCGAGCAAATACAGTATAGATATTATATTATATATAAATAATTTATATATATGGATAGTTTTTATACGGTGGAAGAAGCAATAAAATGTTGGTGTCCAGACTCTGCCGACTGCCGTTCAGATTTTGATGTGGACCAGTTTACCAGCAGCTCTGATGATGAGCTGCACCCCCCCAGTAAAAAAGGAGCCGTGTTGCTGTCTACTACCCTGATCCCTCTGATGAGTGGATCCCTGCAGCTGGCACTTTACACTACCCCCTTCACTACCAATTCTGGCATTCATCCGGATGTCACAGAATTTACCCCATGCCAGTTTATGGAACTGTTCATGGGCAATGAGTTTTGGGAGGCATTAGCTTACCAAACTAACTTGTAAGCTGCCCAGGGATTTAGCAAATAAAATAAAGTCAAAGCAAACAAGCAAAAGGCATGGACTCCCACTGATGTGTGCCAGTTAAAAACATTCTGGGCACTCACCATGATAATGGGGATAATAAAAAAGCCCACTTTAAAGTCCTACTGGAGCACAGACCCCATAATTTCAACCCCAATTTTCTCCAACACCATGAACAGGGGAAGGTGTGCATTCCTCTTCCGCTTTTTACATTTCAATGACAATACCCAGTGCATTCCCAAAGATGACCCCAAATATGACAGTCTTTTTAAAATTCACCCCCTTGTTTCTCACTTACAAACCAAATTTGCTGCAGTTTATACCCCCAAGCGAGAAATTTGTATTGATGAGTCCCTAAGGAAATTTAAAGGCCGGTTACGGTTCAAGCAATACATTCCCTCTAAATGCTCCCGGTATGGGGTTAAATTTTACAAATTACATGAGAGCAGTAGTGGCTACACATATTCCTTCCGGGTGTAGGAGGGGAAAGATGCCAAGCTTGACCCACCAAGTTGCCCAGACCATCTGGGCATAAGTGAAAAAAAGGTCTTGGACCTTGTTTGCCCCTTATTGAACAAAGTGTACCACTTGTACATGGACAACTATTACACAAGTGTCCCTTTGTTCAAGTTGTTGTTTTGCATTGACACCTTGGCCTGTGGCACCATGAGGCAGAACAGAATAGGGGTCCCAAAACAGGGAAACCAAATTAAAAATTGGGGCATCCTTAGCTTCATGCCAAGAAGAACTTTAAAAATAGGGACAAGAAGGATGTGTGCATGTTAAGCACAATTCATGATGATGCTACTGTTCCTGTCCGGGGCAAAACACAGGTCCGGAGAAAGCCAGCCTGCATCAAGGCCTACAATTAGTATATGGGGGGAGTGGATTTGGCCGATCAGTTATTGCAGCCATACCTCATAATGAGAAAAACAAATATAAAAAGGTAGCCATTTATTTAATGCAGATTGCAACTCACAATGTCATCTTACTTTTTAAAAAAATACACCCTGCCCAAAAAAACACATTTTTATCTTTTCAGGTTATGTTACTCATGAAATCTTGGCTCCAGCTGAACAAGGCCATTCAGTGTCTCTGATAATTCAGGAAGAACATTTCCCTTTCAAATTTCCTCCAACCTCCAAAAAATCTAAAACAGTGAAGGGTGTGTTATGCCAAAGGGCACAGGAAGGACACAGTATTTTACTGTTCTGGTTGCCCTGATAAGCCTGGTCTGTGCATTGGCAACTATTTTAAGGAATTCCACACAGTTGCCAGTTTCAAAAAATAATTTCATTTTTTCTTAATCTTAATCTTTCTTAATCTACTGTTCATAAATATATATACTATTATTGGGTAATTTACAGTGGGGGGGCTTCCAAAATGGTGTGCAAGAAATTCAATGCAACATTGAAATATATGCATTAAAAACGCAATCAAATAATTTCCCTGTGAAGTTTGGCAGACATCAGTGAAGAAATGGCTGGCTGAAAACTGTCAAAACTACCCTAGTTGAACACCTTGACTTGTCTACTGTTCATAAATACATACCGTATTTGCTCGATTATAAGACGACCCCGATTATAAGACGACCCCTCAAATTTTGGATCTTATTGGGGAAAAAAAGAAAATGCCTGAATATAAGACGACCCTAATCTGTTACTGTATATGGTATGTGTAACTGTAAAGTGTTTGCATACTCTGTAGTGTTGTTTTTATTGGAAATAAGCGTACATTACGTACCAGTAATTTAAGCAATACCAGCATTACTGTATTTTACATACGGTGTATTATAGAATGAAATGGGCCATGCAGGGAATCTACCACTCACTCATAAGCACACTTAAAATCAGTCACTCATAAACACACTTAAAATCTGACAGGCACTCATAAACACACTTAAAATCTGACACTCACTCATATGTACTTTTAAAATCTGACACTCACTCATATGCACTTTTACACTATGACACAGGGGAATGGTGGTAGTGATGTGGTGGTTTATCTTATTGTATGTGTATAATGTTTTTTTTTTTCTTGCTCACCTGTCAGTGGCAATAGCAGATCTATAGATGTCCCATCAACTTGTCTCATCAACTTGTCCCATCAACATGTCCCATGCACCTCAGTCACGCTTAAAGGGGTCTGGGAATCATGGGAACTGTAGTTCACTAAGATGTGCCCCTAATTGAACCAGCTATGCCAATCATTCCTACCTGACAGTCTATGCTCCTCTTCACAAATTGTGAAGAGGAGCACAGACTGTCAGGTAGGACTGCCGCGGATACGGAGGCGGCGGCGGTGGCTGCCGCGGATAGGGAGGCGGCGGCTGCAGCAGATACGGCGGTGCTGGCTGCCGATGGAATTCTGAGGTATCGTGGGGGATGATCTGAGGTCTGATTACAAGACGACCCTGATTATAAGACGAGGTCGGTTTTTCAGAAGTTTTTTTCTGGAAAAAACCTCGTCTTATAATCGAGCAAATACGGTACTATTATGGGGTAATTTACAGTGGGGGGCTTCCAAAATGTCCCAAATGGGATATGGGCCCAGGAAACCAATTTCTGAAAATTTGCACATGTTCCAGTTATGGCCTCATGGCTTCCTCAAAAAATGCATGAACCATGCATGTGAGGCCTTATTGGAATCATGGGATGTTGGTGAACAAAATGTGGTGTTTTCCTCCACTGTTGCACTTATGGTGTGCAAGAAATTTCAATGCAACATTGAAATGTATGCGTTAAAAACTCAATAAAATAATTTCGCCTGTGAAGTTTGGCAGGCATCAGTGAAGAAATGGCTGCTGAAACTGTCAAAACTACCCTAGTTGAACACCTTGACTTGTCTACTGTTCATAAATATATACTTTTATGAGGTCATTTACAGTGGGGGGGCTTCCAAAATGTCCCAAATGGGATATGGGCCCAGGAAACCAATTTCTAAAATTTCCAAATTTTGAAAACTAAAATGCGCATGTTCCAGTTTTGCCCTCATAGCTTCCTCAAAAAATGCATGAACAATGCATGTGAGGCCTTCTTGGAACTGGGGGATGTTGGTGAACACAATTTGGTGTTTCTTCTGCAGCTGCACATATTCTATACAAAATACAATATGAAATCTAAAACAACATTGCAAAACATATGCAAAAAAACACAAAAATATAAAAATACCTCAAAATTTGGTGATAAATCCCTGTTTGAAAAGTGTCAAAATGACCCTAGTTGTACACCTTGACTTATCTACTGTTCGATAACATCATAATTTGGGGGATAATCAGTATCTGTGACAACTATTGCAGTTATTAGACTACCGTGCCAAATTTGAAACTGCATGCCTTGCAATATTTGCCTTATACTGGTTTCCAAATCAGGAATATATTTTGGATAATTTTTTCCCATTGGTTCAATGTGGGTACAATTTGTATGTATACAAAACTGTAAAAAATGTGTTTTTTTCATTTCTTCCCTACTTTTTCCAGTTTATTTCAAACAAAACAATCTACTACCCAGCTTAATATGGTTTCAAATGAAAGGCCTACTTGTGCTGAAAAAAAACAATATATGATTTGTGTGGGTGCACCAATTGTTGAAGAAAGACATAGCACAAACACAAAAACGGCTCCGGTCCTTTAGCGACACCTTAGTATCAAAATCCCGGTCCTGAAGGGGTTAATCTAATGATGAAATTCATCTGCTTGTTCAGGGATCTATATATCTCACCCATTATGTATAAAAAGTGATGTTAGTACTCAAGTCATGTCACCATGGCAACCAATGAAATATTGCTGTTGATTCCATTCGTTGCAAGTCCACTTCTTACCTTTGCACCAAGATCACATTTCATAAGTAACTTCCAATTAGTGAATACCACTTTATATTATATACCATATTATATTAGCTATAAAACCAAGTTTATTCTTTTTTGTCTGGATCTTCTGGATCTATTTCCAAAATATAGACGTGCCTGAGATTATCCAATTCCCACCATTAAAATGCCATTAAAAGGATAAAGAAAGGGACAAGGAAAAGTCTCAAGAAACGAAAATTAATATTTTTTGTTCCCCAAAACTGAATACTCGGTCTTCTGATCAAAGAATATCAATATCAGCTGAATGCAGAGCCGTAGCTAGACCCTTTTTGCGCCTGAGGCAAGAATGGGAAATTGTGCTCCTGCCAGCTATTTTTACAGAGGTTATTTAATTTACACACCTGTCCATAAACACACATACACACTGCCTTTACACACAGCTGCCCATTAACCCGCATGTACGCATACACTGTCCTTATACACGACTGCCCATAAACACACACATACACATACACACATCTGCCCATAAACACAAATGTACACCGCTCATACACGACTGCCCTTACACACACCTGCCCGTTAACACGCATATACGCATACACTGCCCTTACACACACCTGCCACACATATACACATACATTGCCCCACACTCCCCTGCCTTTACACAAACATATACACACACACCAGCTTACAAACACACAAGTACCTACACTGCTCTTACACACACACACTGCCCTTACACACACATAAACACAGCCCTTACACACTATTCTCCCCATCTCGTACTTTTCTCATCTTCAATCATCCATCATCTTCCATCCTGTGTTGGGAGCGTGAGGTCTGTCACCCCAAGCCTCTGCTTTAGTGCTCCCTCATCACTATGCACCGGCTAATGATGCAAAGCACCTTGGTGACATCATATTATCACATCATTTGCCAGCACGTAGTGATTAGGGAGCACGGTGTCAGGCTCCATTCAGACTGCGGAGCTGCTTCCTTTTAGTTCCCCCCTGTCTCGCTAGAGTTCCCCCATTTGCTGTAATCCATTCCTGGATTTCCACATGCTCTGTTCTGTGCTTCTGATGACTTGATTCCAGTTCTGCTCTTTGCTTCAGCTCCCTGTCCTTTGCTCGCTCTGTCCCCCTTGCTTGCTATGTTTCTGCTTTTACTCTGCTTAGCTTCTGTACCCCAGCCTGCACATGATTCTAGTGCTATGTCTCATGCCTGCTCCAGGGTGCCTACAGCATATCTTCAAGTTCTGTTTTCTTCTGGACAACATCCACTGCTATGTCAGGTCTCTGGTATGTGGCTGCACAACCCTAGGTGCTCAACACCCTGGAGAGTGCAGTCGCCCTGCACCAGGCCCTGTCCAAATCCGCTACTGCATAATAACTCCTGAACACCATCTTTGGGCGCTCTGGTTCATTACAGTGGTCTATATGGACCCAGTCTCTGACACGCAGAAACCAAGGTCTAACAGACCTCACGCTCTCCCTAATGTCTGGCCGGTTAGAGGGGGGGATTGTGATCCCCCCAACCAGCCCTGCTCATCGGACACCACCTCTCAAGACCAGCGCTGATGTTGCCTGGGTGCACACTGCCCACGGGGGTGCCTGATGAGCAGGGATGGTTGGGGAGAGCACAACTGTGCAGCTGCCTCAGCAGTCCCCTAAAGACCAGCCCAGGAGAAGTGGCCTTTCTGCTCGCCCCCTCACCGATAAGCTACTGTTTTTTAGGGTGCCCTGTTGAGCTGGTCAGAGAGATCAGTCCTGGAGGCTGCAGCTGCTGATTAGGCGGCTGTGCGCCCCCTCACAGGTGCACCCTTCCAACGGCCCTGGCTGAATGAAGACACTCGTCTCTATTTAGAAGCTCAGAGATATAAAAAGAGGATACATCTGGTCTCTCAAGCCTCTCTGCTCAAAATTTGATAACACAAGAATTCATAAGCAATCTTATGGAAGTATATTATAAAGAAAATTAAACAGGATTTAGAAGAAAATGTAGCAAGCCTCTGAAGCACTTGCCGAACAGAAAAGCATGGTAACAAGTATACAAGAGGATAATACTACACTCCATCAAGCAAATGCAGTTCTAGTAAATAAAGTAAAGGAATTGGAACAAAAAATTACAGATATGGAAGACAGATCTCGCAGAAAGAACATAAGAATTAAAGGAAGTAATACAAAACCACTCTTTGGAACTATTTTTGAAAGCTTTTTTCTTTCTCTTATATCACCACAAGAGCTAGGCTAGGCTAACCGTTTGAAAGATTCTGCACTCTGCAAAAACCCCAAATCCAAGGCCTGTCTTCCCCATTGTGAGATTTTCCAGCTATTACACAAAAAAACCTGATTATGAAGTAATTAAGCAATGATAAACCAAGATTGGATCAATATAAGATTATACTGGTGTTTCCAGCTCTTTCACACGCATAACAATTAATTTGAATTATAAATAGAAATAAAATTAACCATAAAAATAATAAACATATTGGATATAGCAACTAATTCCTGTTAGTGTTTTTCCCCACAAAATGAATGGATGATTATGATTGTTGAATGGTTTAGTTTTGTGTTTTTCTTGTTAAGGGATATATGTTGGATATAAATGTCCGCAGCGGGTTTATACATTAATACTGATATAACTATTGGTAAAATTATAATATACAATATTTTACTTTTTTTTTTAAACGTGAAAATAAGCTAATTTGGATTGATCTGTATGTGAAATATCTTGTACTTTAAATAAAAACAATAAATATAAAACAAAATTCTTAGTGCTTGCAACTAATCTGTGTGGTAAAAACGTTTAGGGTTTTTTGGCATTATCTGCTTTATAACTACAGTTAGGTTTACAGTGGAAAACAAAAGGACAGTATAGCCCCTAATATCTAAATAAATATAATTTGTATTGAATTGTGATGCTTACATATTTGTGGTTTTATAAATCTTATACAGCAAGGCCTACCTCATTTTTACATCCTGGCTTCATGTACAGTTTGATGATCAATTCACTAGACAATTGTGAACTTGACGGTCCATGGAAATCAGTAGGGGCTTGCCATGGTTTAATCTGGCTGAAACATATGAATTTTTTGTGTTTTTTTTTATGTATGCAAAACAACGCCTTTATTGTCCAATGAGTCGTTTATTAGACACAATTTTAAATGTAATTTCTGTGAAGATTTCCCAACTGAGATATGTGGGTATAGAATGTGTACATTCACTGTCTGGGGGAGGAGATAGGAAATGCCCTAAGAAAAAGGAAACTGTACTACATTTACAAATTACAGAACCTGTACCCCTGGGTCCTAAATTAGAAGGGGATTTGGCTCCTTTTTATTCCAGAGAATAACCTAGATGGACTAATAACATATTATATTGTTATATGTTAGTATTGTGCATTATATATGAAGGCAATATTATGAACCACACTGGTAGCTGATATTCATGACAACAGTTTTCCAAGTATGATAAATGTATAATAGACTTATGCACTCTAATTCATACAAACGTAATGTTTAAGAAATGTCCATAGTTGTGCATTCGTTTGAATCTACGAAGAGTATATTTGATAAAGCCTGCAAACCCATAGGGCAGGCTGACATGAAGATGTGGTATAGTAGTTAATAGCATTAGTGTAAGCGTCAGAGAAAGGTCAGTTCTAAAAATAAAAATGTGTTATATAAGCTAGTGGTGTTTGCGCCTTGCTGGGCTTTTTAGCTGCCTCGTGCTGCCTCGCGCCGCGTTTAGGTGTGTCTCGCCCTATCTCGCGCTGCGCTAAGGGCGGGGAATTTAACTATAAATAGAGGGCCCATGAGGGGGATAGGTTACTTACCTGGCGAACCGCTGAGCCGATACTGCACTGTCCTTGAGGCTGGTGAGCAGTGGCAAAGCGGTTTTAAGATGAAGATGGAAGAATTGATGAAAGAGCCCCCCCACCCTCCCTTATGTTATATTCATTTTATAAAAAAAATAATAATAATATATATATTGTCGTGGCTTTTATTAGGATATGGTTACCCTATAATTTAATGGGGTGAACTGATAAAGTTATGCCAGCTGGTTTATAGGGCGGTTGGCAATAGGTTTTGAGTTAGTATGTGCTCTGGGGCTTATGCCAAGGGCTGAAGTGTTTTGGTTTATATGTATCGGTTATAAGTTACATTATAACCGATACATATATTGAAAGTTATTTGTATGTAATGGTAAAACTAAATAAAAGTCCACGGCCTGATTCATCCAATATAAGTTGTGGTGTTTTTATTGATATATAGATGTTCTTTACATACGTTTAAATTAGGTCCCCTACAGCTTCATGTTATCTGTTCATTCATCTGATAGAGAGAGGGAATTGCAATGAATTTAATTTCTGTTTATACTTCAAGGATTCTGTTATTACAGCATGCATAATATGCAAAATGTATGTATAACTGCTGGTAGATTGTCTTTTGGCTAATCTACTCTGTGTGCCATGGTGGAACTGACGTAGCGACATTATGACGAAGACCTCCCACAACGAGGAACTCTTCGATTCCTGTAGAAAATGGGATTTACATCACAAACGCAATATCTGTATATCCCTTTGGATAAACCACTCCCCTAACTGCGGCATACATTACATTACCAATTATTTCTATTGTTTAAGAAGTGCATTATCTCTACCACCAGGAAGCACTAGAGAGTGAGTGATGATATGTACATATCTTGTTTATCTAAGACCATGGATAATGGCTGCCTACATGAAAAGCCATGCGGGCTACACAAGGAACAATGGGATACCAGGAACTCCAGGAAGAGGGGGAGGAGGAGCATAACAGACTGGAAGGTATGAAATAGGAAGCTGCTCTTCCATCTTGGGCTTGTTAAGTGCCTAGAAGCTAGGACTAGTTACTGCCTAATGTTGTAAATAAAATTAGAAAACAACAACTGAAAGATTCCCTTAAATTCTTCTATATGAACCTGGTGTCTAGAGCCATTTTAGATACTAAACATCAAATGAGTCATTTGGTATGACATGTTAATGCCATGTTATTAGAATATAATTGTTGTCTATCTGTAATTTTGTTATGGTAACCTTTTCTTTCACATATATTATGGTAACCTTTTCGATATATTGTTTTTACCGTCAGAGGTATTAATAAAGTATACCATTATATATATTATAATGTCTCTTGGTATTCGTCTTTACATAATTTAACTGTATTCCATTGACAATGTTTAGCCTTATAAAAACAAAAAATAAATAAATGTAATTCTGCTTCAAGCATATTTGAAACATTCTTTAGAACTTTCACCAAAAAGTCCCAGGTGTAATTATAAGAACATGAAGATCAGCAATAATTTGTTTATTAATAATGATTTGCAAGAGGATTTTGATGGGGGATTACAGTTCGGCCCAGGTAGCCACAACTAGGTTAGCATATATGTTTTAATTAGCTCAGTGAGAACTAAATCCCTTTTGGTTAAGTAAAAAAGATCCTAATTATTATGTATGAAGGACATTGTTCATCATCACCCTCATCATATGACTAATTTATATTCACGTAGACATGTTTTCCCCAATCATAATAAGTTAATCCTTTGGCTCAATTTTGTATTCAATAGATGAAAATACATAACAGCCATACACATATTACTCATAGAAATAAATTCCCATATGAGTGTAATTAGTTCTTATTCTTGTTGCTGTGGTTAAAAAAAACTTTATTAGAATACAGCTTCAACATTAATTCTTTGTAAGCCTATAATGCTATATAAACTATATAAAATAAATGTGTCCGACTTTAAATTTTCACTAAAATTAAAAACAAATGTAAAATGGGATAATCCTGGTCATAAATTATAATCCTAATGCTGAATTGGTTATTTACATTGCTAAATAAAAAGTGACACAGTACAATGTCATAATTTCCCTCTTTAGTGTACCCATACAAATTAGGGCTTTAGAAATATGAATAGAATATGTGCAATTAAACATTTTTTTCACAGCTTTACAGGTATATAAGCTTTGATTTGGAAACCAAATTTCTTTTTTTTTTTTTGTTACTCCCTACCTAACCCAAACACTATGACTAACCCTATTTAAAGCATTTGCCACCATTCATTTTTTTAATTCCATTTTTTTCCTCTCTTTCACTCTCTCACGATAGAGAGTGGTCAAAATGGAGGCCGAGGTCAGGGTTACGGAAGAAGGGTCAGCGAGTAGAGGAGCCAAAATCAGGATACCAGCAAACAGCAAAGTATCCCAAGCGAGGTCCTAAACCAGGGTAAGGATACCAGAAAAGCAGCAGGAAGGTCAGACAATCTGGAGTCAGCAACAGCAGGGAACACTAGGTAGCACATCACAGCACAGCAGCTCTAAAGAAACAAAACAACTGAGCAATGAGCAAAGGCTCAATGCTGGCTTTTAAATCTGCCACCCGTTAAGCCACACCCCCTATGTGATGTCATACTGATGTGCGCACCGTCACATCCACTGGGGATGCAACAAAGGTGACTGGGATAGCGCGCACACGCGTTTAGATGTGGACAGAGTGGTGATACAGCAGAGGTGGTTTGAGTAGCTGGAAGTGAACATGGCCAGGTATCTGCTAGAAATGGGTACTCTGGTGAAGGGGGGCATTCAGGGCCAGACTGGCCCACCGGGATACCGGGAAATTTCCCGGTGGGCTGGTAGGTCCGTGGGCTGGCCGGCAGACTAACACTGAAGATAGCCGCTGAGCGGCTGCAAACGGCATTGGAGGATTCGCCAGGGGCGGGCTGGGCAGGGGGGCAATTGCCCCCCAGGCTGCCCGAAATCTAACCTAAGTAGCCGCTGAGTGCTGATGCGGACGGCCGGCGCTACTATAATACTTGTTTTTTTTAATTTAAAACTGTACACATGGTGGCTGGAGTGTCCATTTAAAATTGGATAGATCTTAAATATTAATACCATTCTCAAAATTAAGAGGACTGGTAATCATATGTAGCAATTAATATTTGTCTATATCCCATATACATGTTTGCATGATTCTACTGTTATGTAGACCACAGAATAAATATATATATATAATATAGCAGCGAATAAAAGTTTTTTGTTTTTTTTTTGTCAATTCACGGTTTATTAGGAAGAGACATCCATATATCCAAGTTACAAAGCATACATAGGCAATGATACAAGGACATGCAGCAAGATAATACACATGGATACATGGCAGGGGGTGAATAAAAGTTAAGAATTAATTTATAAACAGGATTCTATTTTTTCTAGTGTTCAGACCACAAAATAAATCATTGTAAGGGTTAGATCTCCACTTTTCATGAACATTATTTAAATGTTGTAGAAAACAGATGTATATCGTATTTAAGTAAATCAAACTTATGAACTACTGAACAAGCAAGCATATTGGAAAAAACAGAATTCTACCAGTTAACTACTAACTTTAAGGTGGAGGTGCAGTGTCACTGTAAAATGTAGAGTGGGACCGCACTGTTGCTACATGATCCACCACATTTATAACAAATATATTACAATATAATCTTTATTGTAACATAACATATGTGGTCTTTTTAGCCATCTTTTGGCTAAAAAGACCACATTTAAAAAAGTGTTTATGTAAGATATGCAGAAGAGGTTTATCGAAACAATGAACATGGCTATAAAAATAGTAAACAATATGTATAAGGTTGTACAGAATAAAAGCAATATCACTGGAACTGTGCTCGATTTCTGAAGTATCAGACTATGGTACTTTTATTTTCCATAACATATTTATTTCCTCAGTGAAGCTAACAGCAAAATGCAGAGGGAATATGCAGTCATTTACAACGACACTTTGAACCTACAATAAGACTTTAGATTTAAAACTCCACTTTGTAAAATAATAATGAAAGTAAATTAACTTCCCAGCTGATAGATAAATATGACATCTGTGGTCAGTGTGTGAAGCCACAAAAGCAGCTGTAACATAAACAAGTTTCTTTTGTTAAGGCACAAATCAATACACATATCTATCATCATTCTGTTTTTTGAAATAAAAAGAAACACACACACATATATATATATATATATATATACATATACATACATACATATACACAGAAGTGATACACAGAACCAAGAGAAACACATGTCTACAAATGCACTAGCGTTAAAGACTCAGTAAAAGTTGAAAATATTTTTTTCTGCTTAGACTTCTAAAAGGCAATTTCTTGCAATACAAACCATATATGGCTGTTGACAGTGGATAATTTCAAGGTTGTACAAATGGATAAACCTTCAAAGAAAAAAATGGAGTTTTAAATATTCTAGTACACAATTATTCCATTAATTAGTTAGTAGAAGATCCAGTGTTAACCTCTCAGAAAGTTTGAGTATTATATAAACTAATGATTTATACACTTCACTGGCCACTTTATTAGGTACACCTTGCCAGTACCAGGTTGGACGCCTTTTTGCCTTCATTCTTCATGGAATTCTTTCTACAAGGTGCTGGAAACATTCCTCAAAGGATTACCCAGTTGCTACAGGTTGGTCGGCTACACATCAATGATGCGAATCTCCCATTCTACCACATCCCAAAGGTGCTATATTGGATTGAGATCTGTCAATTATGGAGGCCACTGGAGTACAGTGAACGCAATGTTATGTTTAAGAAACCAGTTTGAGATTATGTGAGCTTTGTGACATGGTGCATTATCCTGCTGGAAGTAGCCATCAGAAGATGGGTACACTGTGGTCATAAAGGGATGGGACGGCCAGCAACAATACTCAGGCTGTCACATTTAAACAATGCTCAATTGGTACTAAGGGGCCCAAAGTGTACCAAGAAAATGTCCCCCACACCATTACACCACCACCACCAGCCTGAACCGTTGATACAAGGCATGATGCAGCATGTTGTTTATGCCAACGTCTGACCCTGCCATCTGAATGTCGCAGCTGGAATCGATACTCATCAGAACAGACAACATTCTTCCACCCTTTCACTGTCCAATTTTGGTGAGCCTGTGCGAATTGTAACCTCAGTTACCTGTTCTTTGTTCCTGGTTATTTGTTATGCATCGTGGGGCATCGTGAGTCTATCATATGCCCTGTATTTAGGCTCCTCCCTGATTTCCTTGCCCAGGTGCGAGGCACGGAAGTGGAAATAGTTGGCAGAGAAGGTAGGTATCACACCTACCTTTTCTGCCGACCACTTCCACGCTTCACATTTTTTTGTTCTGCATCTTCTTCTACTGTCTCCTCTTTTCTATTTTCTCTTTTCACATTTCTGTGAACATAACCCCCCTGGGAACTTCCACTAAAATGGAGAAGAGTGGAGTTTATTTTTGTCACAAAAGGGTGTAGGTCCAACTTCATATTAATGCCCATGTTTTCGAATGGGGTGTCCAGCAAGCTCATATAAGTTAGGTATTCACATAGAGTGCCCTCCACAAATATTGACACCCTTGGTAAATATGAGGAAAGAAGGCTGTGAATGGCATTTAGGGGTATTTGTCACTCTGCCCCAGATATGCCTTATACCTCCCTATATGCCACTCTGTCTCACTGATATGCCTTTACCCCCATATGCCACTCTGCCCCCCCAGCTTAACAATAGTTCTCCAGATTTGTCCCCCATGCTTCAGACTCCCTGGTTTCTAGTGGGGGCAGCCAGTGGATGTCTGTGCGATGCACGTAGACAACCTCTGCTGCCCGCTAGTTCCACCGGGGCTTCTATAACTGAGAACTGGAAGGTCATGTCACGCCAGTCCTGCGTCATAGAAGCCCTGGTGGAATTGCCATCAGCAGAGGTTGTCTGATTAATTTTGATATGTTCTGATTAAGGGTATCACAATTCAGATTGCAGCTTCACTCAAGCGTTGTAGACACACCTTGTTTTTTCTCAATTTTGTAAAGTAAGTTGATATCTTAGTTTAGTAGAGTAATATGTCTGTAGAATGACAGGGTAGATGGATCTTTACCTGGTTTACATATGAATATAGTTCTAGCTGAGGTAAATAAATGTGCTGATGTTCCCCTAAAATACTATTAGAGAGTTCATTCAGGGTACTAAATATATGCAGTCTTAAGATTTTGTAAGTATCCGTCTGGGCGTGAAGTTTTATTATTTTTAAGGTTTAATTGCCAAAGTAATTTCAGTGTTCTATATTGGGTCATTCAATAATTTTATCGGGTATTAGTCAATTACAGGACTTGTGCATTTTGAACTAATTGCACACACTCATTTTGTTGTCCTGATCATCGGTGTATAGTGTTTGAAATATTGTTGAAAAAGTATACCTATAACTTCTGGGTCAGTAATTGTATTGCCTTGTATTCGTATGTGGTTGATGTGATGTTTGCCCTGTTTGCTTCTTGCCATCAATGCTAGGAGTTTGCCCGATTTGTTACCCTTGCTGTAAAAACTGTTTTTGGGCAGTATTTGTTAAATTAAGGGCTTAGACTGTGTAAGCAGTTTGAATTTAATTCTTGACACAATATAGAGCCAGCACATAACTTCACAAACCGTGGCAGCATGAGAAGCATGGCTCAAAAAACCACTTGCGTAATGGAAGTCCCCACAGCCCCGGTCCAGTTCGGTCCCTAATACCAGCACTGACAAACCCCAACACCCTCCAGGCCAGGCATCCCAGAGCAGTGGCATCATTTCTCGAAGCTCAAAAACAAAGATTGTGGATGGATTGCAAGGGAGCAGAAAACCTGTCATCACTGATGTCCTATTCCCTCCTATGCCAAAAAAGGCAGAGGTACAAAAATAAATGTGTGTCAGTATGTAACCATGTGTGTTTGTTTTTGAGTCTGTATATCACTGTGTCTAAGTATGTATGCTATATCTTACTGTATGTCAGGGGTGTCCAAGTTTTTTCTGCAGTGGGCCGCTTCATCAGAATTGTATACGTGCAAGGGCCGCACTCATTTTTCACCCTGAGAAAATATGGCCTTTAATTTAATTTATACAGATTAAATTAAAGTAAATGGCACTAAACCTTTACTTTTCCTCTCATTGAATTCTGGGCCTAGAAAGTTTTGTGACTACAAATTCAGGATTCAGGATAAGTAAAAATGAAATAGTTCTATGTATTCTAGGGATGCACCAAAATGAGAATTCTGGACCAAAACCGAAAATTCAGGGTTCACTTAGCCGAAAACGAACCCCACGGTTAAAAATAATAAAAAATCCCACACATTTCATAAAAGTACCGTATTTGCTCGATTCTAAGACGACCCCCCAAAATCTAAATATTAATTTAGAAAAAAACAAAAAGTCTGAATATAAGACTACCCTATAGGAAAAAAAGGTTTAGTAGTAAATATTAATTAATGTAAACATTTTTTCCTATTTAATAAAAGCTATGATTGAGAAAAAAATATATTTTTTTTATTTCCTTTTATTTGCCAACCTCCACCCCAGTTATGCACATCTGCCCCCAGGGTTGCCACTCTGCCCCCAGAAATGCCTTATAAGAGTGGCATATAGGGCGTTAAGAGGCATATCATGGGGCAGAGTGGCATATAGGGGG
This sequence comes from Spea multiplicata, assembly GCA_009364415.1. Lineage (NCBI taxonomy): Eukaryota > Metazoa > Chordata > Amphibia > Anura > Pelobatidae > Spea > Spea multiplicata. The sequence goes on from VKOC01000001.1 coordinate 47,112,545, forward strand.
TTAAAAGGCATTTCTGGAGGTATATATAACTGCTAACAGCAATCACACTCCTATCAAGCCAAGGCAGCCAGTACATGCTGGAACCTGGGGATGATAGGAGTGTGAGTACAGCCTCCCTATGCCATGGTACCACCACCCCCCCTTACACATCCATGCTATCACACACACTCATTCACAAACATTTAAATACTCATTCATTCCATTAATCACACATACTTCACACATTAATCACAAAAACCCTCCCCCATCCCCTTACCTGAACTGCAGATCTCTCACTCGAAGACTTCTGCAGGGGCCCGGCTGTGCGAGCAACTTCTCTGGCCCCGCCCCCAGAGGAGGGAGGGGGAGGCAGAATTACAGCTTCCTGTTCTCCTGCTTCTAGCAGAAGAGACGCTGCTCGCGACCAAAGTACCGGTAAGCAGCCTGGCAACCTAATTGAGGTCTGATTAGAAGACGACCTCGATTATAAGACGAGGGGTATTTTTCAGAGCATTTGCTCTGGAAAAACCCTCGTCTTATAATCGAGCAAATACGGTAATAGATTGCCATCTGTGCAAAATGTTACACTTTGTTTTTATATGTTTAATACATTTTTCCTGCCCTGACTGCCAGCACCCAGGAGTACTCACCACAGTTCTTTGCGCCCCTCAGACTTACCAGTGCATCCCAAGAATTGTTCCCCATGCTTCAGACTCCCTGGTGTCTTGTGGGGCAGCCGGTGGACGTCCGTGCAACGTGCGTAGACAACCTCCGCTGCTACCTGGCGCTTCAGTCGGGGCTTCTATGTCTGAGCACTGGAAGGTCACATCATAGAAGCTCCAGTGAAAGACGGAGGTTATCTGCGTGCATAGCGCAGACGTTCACCTCAATTTGAGGTCCGATTATAAGTCGACCCCGATCAGGGGTATTTTTCAGAATGTTTGCTCTGAAAAAACCTCATCTTATATTTGAGCAAATACGGTATGTTAAGATTAAACAGGATGGGTGCAATGTGCTTGGTGGCTTCTCATCTCTCCTCATTAACTCTCCCTCTCATTATCTTTTCTCTCATTATCTAATCATTTTCTTCCTATCTCTTCTCTTTTTCACTATCTCTCCTCTCCCTCCATCTTTTACCTTTCTTAAGTCCTGTGGTTGGAGCACGAGGTCTGTTTCTATAGACCTCTGTTTCAGTGCTTCTCAGGATCAAAACCCGACATGATTCGCAAGGGAGCAGTGAAACAGTGTTCTGTAGAAACTGATCTTACGTTCCCTTTATTTTGAGCCAATTTAAAAAATTAACTGGTCATTCGGCATCGTGGCCACATGTCACAACAGAGGCCATGGCGTGCCTGTTGTGGCACACGTGCCATAGGTTCGCCATGGCTGATATAGTTGTTTTACAGGTTTCTGGTTTGTAAGTCTTATTTCCTATGGTGCCATGATGGGTCTTACACAACTTTTGACCCTCTCATTCTCCATTTTTTTTTGGAAATAGTAATTTTTGGATAACTAAACAAAAACTGTTTAAAACAATGTTTAGTAAAACTGCATTTCAAAGGGGTGGTAGGATTTCTCACCACTGGCTGCTCTTTCTTTCCATTTTTGTTTGTTTTCCTGAATATATTTAGTCCATGCTGTTCGGAAGCTGTTCAGGTCAGCATTAATGTCTCCTAGTTCTGCTTGCTCATCTATGGATGGCTGCCTCCACTGAGAGCTATACAGTGAAGAAAGAAAGATATTAATTTCATAAAAATAGAATGTTAAGAAATGAATTTACATTTAATTATAATAATAACAACATTTTAATACAGCTAATCTGTTTAGGACAAGTGCATTAACAAAGGTATCTCCTAGCATTGGTAGAGGGAAACAAAGCACCCAAACAAAGGAATGGGTGGTAAAGCAAGCCAGACCTTGACTGGTTGACAGGAGCATTTGGCTTGTTCTTGCTTCCTTCTTCTACTAATGGAAGAACAATCTTTTCAGCCACATCTGTCAGTACTGAGAAAGTAGGATCAACGATAAACTCGATGAACCCTGTGAAAGAGAACAGGTTGTTTCAGTAATTTGGGTTCATGAGCAGACCATGACAACACCTAAAGGAGCTGGGTGATAAAGATGCCCATTTCATGTTTTTATGTAAGGACCAGTAACTTACCTATCTGAGACTGAGCCACTAATGTGGCCTTGCGATCACATAGGGGAGAAAAGGGCAGTCCCATTTCAACCTCTTTGTCGCCCTAGGGGAAAAAATAAAGTTTTATATGATATTCTACTCAATGATTTAGGTTCCGTCAGGAGCAAAAACGGACTTGATCGAGCTGGCTACGGAGGCTGCTGGCTATAAACTTATATTACTCTTATTAAATATAATGTATGTTCTTTCTTTACTTCACTAAGTAAGGAATTGTTCCTTCAGTGCCAGGCAACAAGGGAGGAATGAGTCATTCTTTTTGAATGGGCCACAAATTAATCTAAAGTACATCATGATATATTGAGAAACCCATGACCAGTTAATGTTGGAGAATTTAAAGTTAAGAAGCATATACATCATTTATTTATAGATGCTGGCAGGACTTACCAGAGGGTAAAAAGTACTATGGAGCAGGTATTTATTATTCTTATTAAACAATTATTAACTGCTAAAAGTTGTTTCAGCAAATCATCTCCCCTGGATGAACTGGACGAAAGGCTCCTACTTCTCTTGGAACAAGTCTGACATTTTTATTCTCTCTTTAATATTCTCACAGTAAATGTATTACATCAATGAGTGGCAGAGCTATAAGTAACTAACTTCTTCTATATTTAATCAGAAACATTTGCTCCAAATGGCACTGGAACTTAATATATATAAATATATATATTGCCACATATTGATATATAAAATATATATAGGTTGTACACAGAGGTAACAGGTCAGAGGTAGCAGAGAAATCCTGATAGAGGGCTTAACTATTTTGGAATAAATTGTTCATGGTTTTTTTAGCAATACTAAAAATGGTTCTTATTGAAATTGACTATGCGACCCCACTCTTCCTATTTAAACAACATGATTTGTCATTATATCCCTCCTCTCCAATCTCCCCTAACCTCTCCTTAAAGCCAAACGAATAGAAAGAAATAAAATCTGAGAAAAAGAGATCAAACATTTTTTTCCGCATACACTATGGCACAATTATTTAAAAGTCCAAAGTTTTACTTGTACGATAAACAAATCCTGAGAGATATACAGAAAGGACATTCATGAATAGATGGGTAGTTATCTGTAAATACTGCTCTATATACAACAGCCATCTGCAAGTGTCCAGTTCCCCAGTTAATAGATCGACATGCCATAATGGTTAATGGGTACCTTTTGATATCTGTTATGATATCTCATTACATAGAGCACCATAAAAAAAGGAATACTCATGTAGACACAACTTGAGGAGAGAGATTTCTTTAAAATTCTAAGCGACTGTGAATAGTAGCTGAATAGATGCAGTTTAATAAAACCTATATTGGGAATCTGCAGAATCTCACTGAATTCCCTGATTAGCGCTTAACAAAAATGAAACTAGAGAGACATTAAATGGTCGTCGCAAACATCAATCAAAACTGTTAAGCGTTTCTGCAAAAGCGGATTTATTTTAACAATCATTTTATCATGTTTTACATATGCGGTATAATAATGATAATAATTTTTTGCATTCTCTGGCTGGTGATTTTTATAACGTACAGTTTTAATTCAAAAACCAAGTGGCTGAGTAATACTTTAATGTGCAGTAATAACAGCAAGACTACCAGCCTGGTCTATTATTAACCATATGAGTAGAATTAAAATACAGTTATGAGTATTTTAAAGGCAAAATTATCCCAGAAGTTTTTAAGGAATGGTTTAAAGAGGAGAATAAATAAAAACAGGGAAAAGTAGACCATTTTATCGAAAACAAATAAAAATCTGACATTAATTAACTGTATGGTAAGGAACATAAAGAAATTACACAGTTATCCATAAAGGGCATTGCATAGCTCCCATGTGTCCTGGTTATCAGGGGACGGTTACAATTATTGGTCAGTGTCCCCCTTTTATGGATAGCAGGAATCATGGGCCAGTTGGGAAGATGCTCTGATCTCACCTAAACAGTCCATAGAGCTGCAAAAACAGTTTGAGGTTTGTGCTGTTGTAGTGCAGACCTCCATTGCACCTCTGCATGACCACCTTATGATGTTCTGAAGCTCACTGCTGGCTCTTTAAGTATGGTGGGTGGGTTGATGGCCCTTCCTGACCATGCCCCTTATGTGTCTGGTCAAGTGGTCATGTCCCCTTCTTGGTCTTCCCATGCCAACCCAAACACTGGTGTCCCAATAGGGTCTGCTCTTTGGGATTATATGTTGTTAGGTGTTTCAACTAGCTTGCAATTTAGTCAAATGTCAAGAGATAAATATGCTAATACAAGGAATGACTTGGTAAACCAAGACATTACATGATTAGTATACGGACTTTGAATTTTTTGTGGTCACAAAGTAACATTTCTAAGATGTGTAACAGGAAGATTACTGATATTCTTAGAGCAAACAGGAAGAGGACTATATTGTACTACTGTAAACCATTAGGAACAGAAATGGAGCAGAGGCTACTATATGCTGGGAGCCAAGTGAAAAAACTAGGTCAAAGTGGAGTATGTAGAAATACCGTATACTGGAAACAATAAGTAGTCTTTGCAGACTAATTGGTATCTGAATACCAATTCAGATAAATAGATTTATTTGTAAAATAAGTCAAATTTCATTCCAATCTACAGAAGAAAGATTGACAATTTATTATATTAAGTCCAAGAATTTAGGAACTTTATTTAGGTTTTTTGAAATAAACACATATTGACCTTACTTCTTGGGATTATAGGAAGAAATTATCCATTGATTTGCTATAAAGAGAGTGGGCATCCCCATATCCACCACCTGTTGATATCAAGTCTGTTTAAGTTTCAGTATTCTGTCCTTACCTGTCTAAAAAACTCTTCCATGAGCAGTTTGGTCCAGCGTGCATGCACCTTCCATTGCTTGGTTGGATGGCTGATGTCTGCAGCGTGAAGCAGTAGCGAAAGAGCCTTTGATTTGTCAATGCTGAAGGAAAATGGAAAGATTGGATGGCTTCCTATACAACAAATGCCCAAATTTGCCCCAAAAATTAACACATTTAAAGAAAATGGAATATGCAGCCTATATAATACTAAAGACCTTAAACTCCATATTACTATTTTATAGAGATCTTTTAAAGGAGCAAGTGTCTATTAGCGTCATATTAGCTGCACCCACGTCTACCATTGCTTATATGAACTTCTCAAACGTGTGACCACTAGCAGCCTCCTCCTGCCTATATATATATACAAAGACATTCATTTGTATTCTTTCGGGTGTTTTTTTAATGGCATCACAAGCCATGTAGTTTGTGGAGGACATTTCTGTTTCTGATTGCTGAAAAACAACTCACGCGATCCTCTTCTAGAACTGAATTAGGGTCAATGACGTTGTAGACTACGCTGTCAAGCCATTTGCTTTCTATTTGTCTTAGAGAATATACCTAAAATTGCACCAAGACAATATCTGCCACAAAAAAAGACAGGTTTGATTCTTCCTTAAACTGTCTCTTGGAGCCGAAATTCCCCAACGAAAATAAGCCTAGCGATAAAACCAATGGTACATCTGTGAAGTGAGCTGTTTCTGCATAGAGTACCTGAGGCCATATATAAGTAATTCCATTGGATTTTTTATGTTTACACTACTATATATTAGGTGGCCAAATATCAATTAAAAAAAACTAAGAAACTGAGTACATTCTATGCAGTAAATCCCAGTTCTCTGGGACTCATTTTGTAGCCATCATTCATATCACATAAAATATTATCTCAATTTTACACTGAACTTTAAATGAAGGAGATTCAAAGTGTATTAAACATTAAATTGTTTTATAGCTATTACACTATGTAATACTGAAAGTTCAGAGCTGCATTCCATCTGATGAGAAACCCTCTCAACTTAAATAGTTCTTGGAAGCATTTTAAATGCACTCTTTAAAAAGTATCAGCGAGATCTCAGGGCCATGCGCACTTCACCAGGTTCTTGGTAAACATAAAGACATGTAGAGTGGAAGTGGCATTTACTGGGAGCCATCTTTAAAATGGTAACACGCAGCGCCTACCCTGCAGCTGTAGATACTTTTCAAATAAAAGGATGTCGCATTTCAACTATTTAAGACATCAGCTCCCATCGTCAACAAATACATTGTATCTACCCCGGCATTTTGCCTCAGCACCTATATTATTTTTTTTTTCCTAATTATGTTAAGATTGCAATTTCTAGCACTCACGTCTCCAGCTGCTGCAGGGATGTCTTCATGGTTTTGACTTGCTGAAAGTGACAAGACATGTCTGTAGCCAAGACCATCTCTATGACAAGAGACCTCAATTCTCTAATGAGAGGAAAAAAAAACTGTCAGTATTTCCTTATTCTAAAATCCATTGATGTGCCGCTATGTATTAAGAAGAGGTGAAGAGAAATCCCATGAGACCCTCTAGCAGTAAACACAAACACAGATTATATGCAGTTATTCAATCATTTCTATAACTGAATGTTTTTTGTCTTAGTAGTAGAAAAAGTACCATCTGTGTGTCTCATATATTATCAAATCTGGCCTTTCTCCCCCCCTAATATTTAAACCCCTGTGTCACAGTTGAACAATTTCCCAGGTGTACTAAAAAATGTAAAATATTGATGTGAATATACTTTGCATATATTTTTCTCATATTAATTCATAGGGGCTAATAATTGTGCCACACATCTATTTAACATTTTTTTTTTCTTCATAAACTTGTTTTGTTTTGCTATAGTTTGATATCCATGAGAGCAGAGTATTTTTGTGTATTTTATTGAAGAAAGGATCAACATCTTAAACAATAAAGACAACTTTTCACAGCATTTTTGCTCATATTTACCAAAGTGCGGAGGTCACTGAATGATGTAACATTAAGAAACATTAAGGAAGATTAAAGAACCTTGGGCTATCTTCCTTTTGATATCTTTTAGTAAATAAATAATCAATAGCATTGGTTCGCTACACTTACGTGAACTCATCCTTGGTAAGGTTGACAAAAATGTTCATCTCATCATCTTGCATGATACGATAAACTGCACTAACATGGTGGTTCTCCAGAACTGACCGGTCATTGTAAAGAATGGCGCAGTCCGACCTGCAAAAGAGAGGCACAATAATTAAGTCTGTTAAAATGATTTCACAATGTTGAAAACAATTTGATTTCTGGTACGGTTCCACAATCAGAACGGCCTGAATAGTATCTAAACTGATCAGACGTGTTTAGCCCATGCATTACTACTAGATAGCTAAATGCAATTCTGGATAGCCCTAGGTTTAGACATATGGCAGAATATTTCAGGTAGGAAGGAAAGCTTACAATTTATGTATAGGCTGCATATATATTGGGTTAATATGGTGTATTTGGGGGTTTATCTAATGTTTGCAATGTGCATTGAGTTTGTTTGTCTACGTTGGTATTTGTCAAGGTTCTGTTGTTAGAAAGTTAGTTTGAGCTCAAATCCCAGATTTCAACATCGTTACTATTTACAGTAATCAACATTCCGTAATGATGTAATACATTTTCTCTTCCCTACATGTTGCACATATTAACTGATGTTTTTTTTTACTTGATAACGCCAAAGTTTCATTGACCGAATTGCTAATGAGTGAATACTATGTTAATTATGTGAATTAACCTTACAGGACAATCGCTTTAAAGGGATTCTGAATATACAAGGATCAATTTGAATTACTAGTAAAAATGAGACCGTAGGGCCTTTCATCACTATTCATCAGCTCGTCTGCTGGTTCTTGAAGTTAAAGAAAAAAACTTTGGGTCTAAAAACTAGGTGCGTCTTATACAGTGGTTGTAGATTGCAGGTACTACTTCCCAGTCCCTCCCTGCAGTCACCCTGACAATTGACCCAGCCCCCTTTTGATTAACAGTCCCTCCCTGCAGTAACATTGAAGATTGGCCCCGCCCCTTTCCATATAGCATCTACATGGCTTAGCAACTCATCTAACAAAAATTAATATTTGGACTGCTGAAAGTTAGGGCATTAATTTAGGGGTAGTTATGGTTAATGGGGTGTTTAGTGTTAATTTAGGGGCAGTTATAGTTGATGGGGTCTTTAGGGTTAATTTAGGGGCAGTTATGGTTGATAGGGTCTTTAGGGTTAATTTAGGGACAGTTAATGGATGGGAGTGATGAGGATGATGAGTATGAATTGTATGATAAATAAAACCTGAGTTCAATAACTATGTAATACATTTATTTTCAAATTTCGGGCCCCAAAATTAAGGCACGTCTTATACATGGGGAAATACGGTAATCACTAACCCTGCCATATGTGCCTGGTGGGGCTCACACACTGTGGTTCCAGACACTCTGACCTACATGATGAATATTTCAATAATATATTGGTTGTACTTGGCTAGTACTTCTTGAACACAGGTGACTCAGACTAAATTGCTGAATCCCCGAGATTCTCCATCAGTATAGTATAAAATTAATTTAAATCATGCATTCCACTATAGAGAAGAGCACGTGCTGCCTAAACACTGTAGTTCTGCAGTTTCTACAATATTCTTTTATTCTTCGGGTATACTTTATTAATCGTCAATGTCATGATCAGCCCACCTGCTATTACAAAAATACTTACCATTCTTTCGACATTCCTGATTACTCTTTTTTGAGGGACATTGTAAAGATTTGATTGTTTTAAAACTATATAAGGAGTTCTTTCACGTAAAATCATATACGACATATCTACATAATTAGTACCATTGCAGATTGAGCTGTACTATTAAAATAAAAATATAAATATTAATATCAATATAAAAAATACTCCAGAATAATTTTAACATTTCCAATGCTCAGCACAGCAAAATGTTATCAGTTCTGATGATGATTAGTATGTCTGGATAAAGTTTTGTTGCATACTAGCTATTTCTGTCTATGTAACGCCTCCAGTACAGTTAAGATATACAGCCGCAAAATAGTTAACATATGGTTAACTTTTATTTGAACTACCAGTGCTTGATGTGACCCTACAAATTTTCCCTGCTGGACTGCTCACTTTAGAGATCGCACTGACCCCAAATAATCCATGGAAGTGGACATCTGTAGTACTAGTTATGCCTTGAAACCCCTGGGATGTAAATCTAGTCCCAAACACTACTTTTGTGTGGTAGTGTGTCTTTTCTTTACAACAACTGAAGATCAAGGTCACAACGGGCAAATCATTGTGATTGTTGGCTTAGGGTATTAAATAAAAGGTTTTGCATGAATTTCTCAAGGTGAGAGTGATAATTTACAGCAGCAGTGTACTCACTTGGTCTGGATGTGGAAGCTGTTTGTTGTTCCTGTATGTTCAAAGTCGTGGATGGCAGCAGCAAAAATGATAGCCAAAATTTCAATTTCATTTAAGCAGTGCTGCATTAGAGAAAAGAGAACAAAAAAGAGAAGGTAGTGAGGACAAGGAGCCACCAGAGGGCGCAATAATCAAGAGTAACTCCAGCAAAAAAGTAATTTCAATTTACATTTTTTTGAGATTTATTCCAATTCAGTAGCTAGGAGTCTTTATGCAGGCTTTAAATATGTTCAAATTTAATATTAGCTCTTCTTTCTTTATTATAACAATGCCAAGATATTTAATTAAAGCTATATTCCAAAGTTAGTATCACTGTTATAAGCTCCTGCGCAACAAAGAGAGAATTTCTGCTCAAAATCCTCCAGAATCCACATCTTATGATCTGTATGTCTGCTCACAGTGTATTAGACATGTGTCATTTCACGATCATACAAGACATTTTTGGTGATACCTAATCTCCGGGGTCTATTGTTTAAAAAAGAATAATCTGGTTGACATGCTAGGAAAGCTGAGATTTTAATCGAATACTATTTTCTAACCCGGATTCAGAAGGGAAGCTGCAGAAGGGAATTATAAGATAAAACTGGTTTGTGACAAGACGGATGGAAAAAAACCCCCACATGGAAAGCACATCAGACACATTTGCTAAAAGACACATTCACAGCTATTTACATAATTTATAGCTATAAACTTCATTACACAGAGTGCCATTTATTACAGAAAATGAAGGTACGCAGCTGCTGGTATAACACAGATTATCCTGCCTTTAATTAAGCAATAAAACAAAAGTCAGATTTACAAAGTGATGCATTTTCATGATCACTTACAGAAATGAAAAACTATTAAATATTTTACCCAACAGTGGAAATTTCTAGTGGCAGAGTTTTTAATATGTATTGTTTTGGCTTAGTTGCCTAAACATATTATAAGAATGCCTTTTATGGAGAATTAAATTTGAAGTAAAACATTCCAGATTATGCCTGGTTCTAAATCTTATATCTATTAATGAATCATGGTTTGCACATCGGTGGAGCTGGGGTTTTATTAATGAGTGTGTACGTGCCTCTGCTATTTTATAAATTAATACATTTTCTGGCATATATTTAATTAATTTTACGTGGGTTTTGATATGGTTATAACTGTTTCTCTTTTATTATTAATTAATCGCTATTGCAACGATACGGTTTTTCATCTCTTTGCATATTGGCAACATTTGCCGCAAACTATTAACGCTTACTGCAGTAAAATGAAAATAAAAAAGATCTAACTTGGTCTTCAGTGCAGATACATTTTATGCTTTCTCTCTTGATTGAAAGTGACATAATTCTGAATAATGACTGATCTATGTGCTTGTAAAAAAAAAGGTTTCAAGATTTTGGAGCAGTTCCTTTGAAGGTTACTTCTTAAAAGTATCTGTCTAATATTAAATGAGGCATTTAACGTTACCACCGCCATCTGATACAGGGCAATAAACAGGATGTCCCTTCCAGGCATGACGGTCATTTGTGATTGACAATTACCTATAACATGACAACAGTTTTTAAATGTCATTTTGTAAATATATGATAATTTTATCCCTGTATCCTTGTACTCTGGTATGTGCTTTAATGCCATGATAGTAGTGAAGGACACATCCCCAGGAGTGTGTACGATCAACCTTTGGGGACTGGCAATGAACAATAAAAATACATTTACCACCATGCCTGTCCTCAGAAGAAAGCAGTGAACAGTCTGCGTCACGTCAGCTGCATGGATCTGGTTATGATAAGGATTTTTGTACTTTCCATAGCCGCTCTCCAGGGAATCCAGAAAGCTCATCAGAAATGCCACCGGGATCTAGGGGAAATGAGAAAAGTAGACACAATGTGGTTATATGTTTAAATATGGTTTAAATAAACATTTGTGAGGGGAAGGACCAGTGAATGGAGTAAACCAGTATTGTTAGTAGACTTCGATATATCTTTTTCAGAAGCATTTTGAGTGTGTGTTTAATAAATAACTCACTAGTAGTGTCAACAATATATTCATACATTAGCAAGGGGGTATTATTTATCCAAATCACATTAAATGAAGACATCATAACTTCTGGAAGTACCTCACAGGAAACTATCATATCTGATAATTTGCATCTAACTATATCTAGTTGTGAAGAACAGTCAAGTAAAGTCTAGTGGGTTCCCAAACCCAATGGTATTTTTATGATGACACACAATACATTCGTCAACATAGGTGAGAGATAACCCACAACTTGACTTTCAAGATCTATCGTGTTCCTTGGCATATTCTATATAGTTTGCATAAGGTAAATTAAAGTATTCTGCACATAAATTTGACTTCAGTACTTTATAAGAAAACTTCTAAATGGAGAAAATTACCAGTGCAAGGAACCATGGAGGTTCTTTAAGACAACCACCGTTTACTGCTACTGTAGTTTTTACAACAAAATAGTTGACGCTAAATCTAAACAATTTGTAAGTCTGACATTTCATTGCAAACAGGACAAAAATATATATTTTAGGTAAAGTACCTTAAAGCGGCTGTTCAGGTTGTGTCGCGTCAGGAGTTCAAAGACAATCGTTTTCAAGGCATGATCTTCACTCACTCTGTTCAATACAAATACATCAAAGTCCCACAGGTCCAGGTGCTACAGAAGAAAGTGAGAAGGAAGACATACTAAGGAATGTTGGAGAAAACAAGCAAATTTACTGCAAATGGATCCAGTAGCTTGCCACTGGTGTCGTTCATCAGTAATTTATAAGCTACGAATTTATAACAAAGAAGCTAAAGGTGGAAGTTATTCCTGTATTAAACCCAAATCAAATAATCATATATAGCCAAGAGGATAACTTAATTTAGACCATATAAAATAAAAACATACTTGTAATAGTTGTTTTTGGCCTTGAAACAAATCAAAGTACACACTTTGAGAAATGTATCATTATTTTTGCGTCAGCTTTCAATATAATTCATTATATTTATATTAGAAATTTAAAACTGATAAATGATTGGCAATGAAGTATTTAATTTTGATAATGAAGTATACTCACAAATCCAGGACTAAGAGTCTCTGGGGCCCCTGTCACACGGCTTACACTCCCCCAAATAAACATATACGCACATGTTTGCTTAATTACACTTACCATAGCATACTGTGCTGCTGTGATAACAATGGGGGGTCAATTTAATGGTCTTCGCTGAACTCCCACCTCATGGCTACTGCTGCAATACCGGTCACTGGCCGTAATGCCACCAGCTGGACTATCCATTACAGCACTCAAGGTACCCAGAGGTTGAGGCTGCCTATGTCCATGCCTAGCAAGCCTTGTGGAAGATCTAATAATGTCACTGTTTATTATGAAGGGACAATAAGTAAGCTTTTGTCCATAGAAGGGCTGAGCTGGCCCTGCATAATGTATAATTAACCTCGGGATTGACAGTCATCAAACTGTTTTATCCAGGAAAACTTGTCTCTTTGTACGAGAGGAGTTCACTGGGATTTGCCATTCGTAAGGCAAAATATTCAACCCAGAATACTTCCATTACTCACAGCAGGAGTGCCCATACAGAAAGTGGAAAAGGAGTAATCTAAGTTAACTCTTGAGGTCTACCTCATATAAATCCCTGAACCTGGGAATTCATTGTTCATGCGAGGCACAGAATTAACTGGATATGCAAATATAGTTACATTCTGTGTCTGCCCATTATTATAGTGATTGAAGAATTACGTTTAATTCACATTAGTAGTGACATCATTAATTGCAAAATTAGTTGTAAACCTAGTGGTAGAAAATGTACAGATCCATGGCAGATAAACATGCTGAATATATTCCAAAAAAAGTCCAGTCAAACCACTTATAGTTAATTTTAAATCATGTTTTAGGTCTTTTAAGTATAAATATACTGTTAAATATTACTGTTAAGATATGAACTATGATCTTAATTGGTTTTTACTCTACATACACAAATACTTTTTAATTGAATTAAGTGGCTTGCAATACAGATTCACTGCAGTTTAAGCTTTGAGATTTACCTGTTTGGTAGTTATATATTTTAAGTTCCTACCAATATTCCATCAATATGGCAAAAATCTGTCAAGTTATTTGTCCAATACTTTGTGTTTTCAAAGTGACTTTCATTGCATATATATTGACATAAATCTTCTGTATAATTTTAATAAATTATAAATAATAATAAATAATTACAGTACTTTTGGTACCAACAGTTCATTGATAGAATGGTTAGAATGTATTGCCTGTGTTCTATATGCCATGTTAGATCATAATTTTAGTATACTGAGTTAATATCATCTTTCATATTTTCATTAGTGTTTCTTAAATATACAAGAATACATGTGATAAAGGGATGGAATCCTGGTAATTGCAGGTGCTATATACCGGTGTTTATATACAGGGCCGGCCTTAGGGGTGTGCGGCCGCACAGGGCGCCATAGCAACAGGGATGCCTGCCCAGGACTTAAATTAAAACATCGTTTTTTTGTTTTTGTTTTTTGTTTAACTTTATTTAACATCATCCATGTTAAATAAAGTTTTTTTTAACTTTATTTAACATTGAGGATGTTAAATAAAGTTAAAACAAAAAAAAAAAAAGTTTTATTCCGGCGCTCAGCTGTGAAGCGTGCACCGTGGCAGAACGGGAAGACGGACACCTCCCGCTCCCACCGCAGGACTCGGCCAACAAGGTAAGTAAGGATTGGGAGAGGTGGTAGATAGTGAGAAGGGGCAGGGGGGCAGTGAGAAGCGGCAGAGGTGGTACATAGTGAGAAGCGGCAGAGGGGGAGGGCAGTTGAGAAGGGACAGAGTTTGCGTAGATAGTGAGAAGGGGCAGTGAGAAGGGGACAGAAGGGGCAGGGGTGGTGGTACATAGTCAGAAGGGGCAGAGGGGGAAAGGCAGTGAGAAGGGGGAGAGGGGATAGATAGTGAGATAGGGGGTACATATTGAGAAGTGGGGAAGGGGGTACATAGTGAGAAAAGGGGGAATGCAGTGAGAAGGGGAGAGCAATTTACATGCAAGGTGTAAAGGTGGTCTCATCTCCATAGCAACTGAAGAAATTCCCCTTGGCTATTGTTCCAGAATTGCCCTTTTAATATATGTTCTACTGTCTATGGCACAGCAAACAGTGAGTACTGTACCTTTAAACTATTTACGACAGCTGCAGAGTAATTGGGTCCCACTGCTGTGTATGTTCTTCGAAACATTCTGGAGAAAGGGAGAGATACATACATTATTTGACTATTCTTATTTGTTTCTTTGTAACAAACAAGCCAACTGTACGAAGTCAAGCACAGAAAGCTAGATCGAAGCATCATGCAAAGCACAGTGGGTTTAAATAGAGCAAAAGCTTTTTGCTGATAAACAGTACATTTCCGAGCAGCCGCAAGAGGAAAATTGAGTAAGTATTAAGTGCTTAAAGTTGTATTTCACATTCTCAACTCTAGGATCTCCTGCATTACCCTTCTTACTAGAGGCAGGGCAATGATGCGTGAGAGAGAAGACTCCAGAACATTGATTCTTGAGAGTTTTTTCCTGCCGCTGGCAGTGTAGCCACAGCCATGTTCTGGTTCCGTTTACATGATCACAATCTTGTTTTCATTACTGAGGATACACGTACATGCAAGCACTGTCCATTACAAGTCTACATGTGCACCGTAACAAAAACACAGGCTGTACCGTCAGACCCATTTGGTCCATCTAGTCTGGCCATTTTCCTACTCCCCCTTTAAAGAGCATCTGTTGCTGTCACAGGTTTTAGTATAACTTAATTAACTAAAACTATAGCTTGTGGTTCTTGCTTTGGCAATTAATCGATGTGGGGCACCTTGGTCATCTCAAACCTGGCAGGTCACTTGATTGCATTGCAAGCTGGCGTAGAAAGGGAATTAGTGCTTCTCTAGTTCTCAAGTCAATTGATTTATCAAATAATCAGAGACATTCACATGATGTATGAGTGATGTAAGGCAAAACCTACAACAATATACGTTGACAACACCTATTATCTAAATCAAATGTTTGTGCCCTACTGTTAAGTTGCTGCTTGTTAGTGGGTCAGGCAGCCTTAGAAAATGTGGCATGAGGGCAAGAGTGATAGCTTTAGGGCAGGACATTGATTCATAATTTTTTGTCTGTGAAGAACAAACTTGTCCAGATTGCTTTCATATGACACCAATTAGAATTAAAGACAGCTGTGATTAATATTTATCTAAACAGTAGAAAACCGTTCAACTTAACAATGAAAACTTATTCTGCATTACAGTTAAATAAATAATGTGGTTTAACTAATCCCCATAGAGAATAAAATAATGAAATATTTATGTATCAGTACTAATTAATTACGCTTGTGTGCTTTTGTGACAATTACCGAGTTGAGTACCTGCTACATAGGAGTATTTCAGCTGAAGTGTCGAGAGTATCTTAAGTTGCTGTTTTAATCAAAATTTCATAGATCGATAGTATTATCCATTAAATGGATACAACTTAAAACTTAAGCTCTACTGCTCTAACTGCCTAAATAATTTTTTTGGTTCCGTATTTTTTTTCATTCTGTATCACCATTATAACGGAAAATTGTATAACAGATAAAGCATTAAACTCAGGTACCTTTCCACGAAGATCCCTGCCTGCACGGCATGCACAATGCTCCGGAATCTGGGCTTCTCTTCAGATCGTCGACCGCTTGACCTGGTCTGTTGAGTAAATGTGGATGCCAACCAATCGCGAACCTCAGAAGGAACAGCATCAGAACGGATTTCTGGAAGTTCATCATCTGTGTCCAAAATCTGTCTGTGAAGTAAGAACGCAAATATAATACTGTGATCTGCCAAGAACAGAACAAATCACAACTTTGCGTCTACAACACATCTAACTACTGATGTAGTTTAATGCGGAAAAAAGAGGCCATTCAGTGCATGTATCACCATACTTGGTCTAAAACCATGGTCTGCTTACCCCTTGAGGGAAAATACTGATATTTTACACATTGCATTTAAGATAACGCCTGTTGTTTTTAACGTCCTGAATTATGGAAATCTGTACTTGTACTGTCTGTTATGTGTAATATATGTATATGAGATTAGCTTCAAGAGACTCACCTTGTCTCATCGATGTACACTGCTTCCAATAGCGAGGCGGTGTACTCCAAGTTTTTTTTCAGTTCTACAATATTGACCTCTCCATTTTCAAGTTGCTTCACCATGAACTTCAGACTACAAAAAAGGAAGGACATGTAAGATAATTACAATGACTGGAAATGGAGACCTAATTGACATAGAAGTGTTCCAGCAATTGTCATGTTATGGATTTGACTTCCAAGTCATTTATGCATAGAGGACAAATACATACATTTTTTGAGCAATTACAAATCTGCTGTATATACCATACTATTGTATCATCAGCCTCATGATCTGATCATCATCATCATCATTGAACACAAGGTCATTTATTATCAATGTTTTTGTTTTAAGGGCTTCCAAATAACATCTCAATATTATTATTGTTGTAGCAAATCAGATAGGAACAGAGTTAAGATCACAATTATTGTCTTTTTATAATTAAATAAGATCAGCTGGATAAAATGGCGATTCTGGTGTAAAATTTACTAAGTGGTCCTATTACCATAACAATGAATGAAATATCCTATATTGGAAACTTGTATTGCTTGCTATGGTAATAAGACCACTTTTAATACCTAGTACCTGAATTACCTTTGTATATATAGTTGAGTTGGGTTAAGTTGAAAGGCAATATGATGATGATGATGATCTACACCTCATCAAGAAATGTATATTCAAACTTGGCGAACTACTGAATATCAACTACCATGGTAGCAGGAAAATACGCAGCAGGGGATAGCATATGCTGCATCTGCCTACACATGAT
Organism: Spea multiplicata; assembly: GCA_009364415.1. Lineage (NCBI taxonomy): Eukaryota > Metazoa > Chordata > Amphibia > Anura > Pelobatidae > Spea > Spea multiplicata. Next base: position 47,129,867 of record VKOC01000001.1, read on the forward strand.
GCAGGTGCCTACTTGTGCCCCCAGTATACACAAGGACACCTGACAGAGACACAACTTTGAAAAGGTCCAAGGCAGTTTAAAAAAGACTCATACAATGCATGCCATGGCCAATCATATTACCTGTTCAGAAATGTATAACCAATGATCATTTTCACAGGGTTTACTCATCACAATATCTGGATTCTTGATATTATTTTATTTCTATTAACCACTTCACTCCCCTATGGACATTTAAGGTGTACCTGTACGCCCTTATTTTTTTTGCAGTATCAGGGACATCTTCCTGTCCCTATACAGGAGATTAGGCTGTCTATTGAAAGCCTGGACTCTCCATCGCTAGCAGAAGCCAGCATGTTGGCTTATTGCCGTCATTTTGGGTGTAGCGACTCTCGGAGCAAGTGCCAGCACCACTAATATATTTAATATGCTGACACCTCCCAGAAGGTCCCTGGAAGAGATAAAAGACCCAGGAGAGATCACAGGGAGGAGACGGAGAAACAAAGTTTCCAAACATGGAATGTTGCCGAACAAAAAGTGGGTCAGTCTTCAGCAGTGGCACCTGCTGTGTAGCAGAAAAATGCTTAGTGAAAATGCAAGAAAACAAATATTTTAGTGTAGTTTTTTACAAATTGGCACTTATCAAATGTGAAAAAGGTGAATCATGGTTTAACAAACAAATGGTAAATGACAAAAATCTCCCATCCTTAGAAAATGAAAAAACAAAGAGGTTTCATTTCCTATCACACTTAAGTACAAAAGGAAGGTGATCCTTACAATATATAGGGCATTAGAAAGTCTGTGGACATGGTCAATATAGCCCACACAACGTGGCCATAGAATTATGGTTGCCAAGTGTTACATGCCCCTATTTCAATTAAAGCATTACTTGCAAACCGTTTAAAAAATGTGCCATTTTCTGTTTTATTCACATTCATGAACTTTCTACAAGAAGCCACATGCAAGGATAATTTCCTTCCCATGTCCTTCATGGATATTTGAAGTTCCTGGAGAAACTTGCTGCCTACAATATGTTTTAATGTTTGGTTATGATTTCAATTTCCCTATCATTAATTGTGGGAAAATTGCATCCTTTTCTTGAGATCATTAATTGAGGGCATCACAGTAAACAGACAATATGATTAGAAACTAACTGATGTACTTGCACAATTCTCCTATGTATCTGATGACAAATACAAATGGCCAGCCATAGTACAAGAGGAAAGGACTTGTTTGTGCTAAAAATGTGACTAAAAAAACATTTGTCAAAAAACAACCATTCCCATAAGTCATTAAAGGTGTGCTTTCTTGGATACAGAAACCTTTGGATTTTTGAACCATTATTATTTATAGTTGTTTGGTAGACAGTGGCTCTGGATAAATGTGACATTTTCCAAACATCAGGATTTATGTCTGCTCTGGCTGAGCAACTTAACTTCGTCTTGGCCGGTAGTGAAGTGTCTTGGCCGGTAGTGAAGTGAGCAAGTAGTAAAACAGAATAGCACAATTACTAGCCTATTTGACCATCTGGCACACTGTGATCAGTGCTGTTCTATCTTCTAATTACACCTTAAGCTATCATTAATCCCTTGCAATCACCTAATTATATTACACCACTTAACATTTCAATACAAGTGTCAGGACCAAGAGACACTGAACATAGCAGTCCAAGAATCAATGAGGAGCTACGGTACTAGATCCATGAAACGATTTAATACACAACAACTGTTCATCAATCAGTAATTCAAAGGAAATTGATTGGAGAGCAAAAGGTTGTTTTGTGTGTTTTTCCTGAGTTTTATGTGACTGTCATGGTGTCATGATAAAACAGATACATCACATTATACTTGTAAGATGTTTAACCAAATAATATTAATAAGATACACTATATGACAAAATGTATGTGGACACCTGACCATCATAATTATATGAACTTGTTGGACATCCCATTCCAAAACTATGGGCTTTAACATGGAGATTCCCTCCACCTTTGTGGCCATAACAGCCTTCACTCTTCTGCGGAGGCTTTTCACAAGGTTTTGGGGTATGTCTGTGGGAATTTCTGCCCATTTAGCCAAAAGAGCATTTGTGAGGTCAGGCACTGATGTTGGACAAGCCAGCGTACCAATTTATCCCAAAAGTGTTTACTTGGACTAAGTTCAGGGCTCTACCCGGGACTCTTGAGTTCTTCCACACCAAGTTCATCAAACAATACTGGGGCTGAAAAGGGCCTTCCTCGAACTCTTCCCACAAAGTTGGACGTATACAAGTACCTAAAATGTCTTTGTAATTGTAGTATGCTGTAGCATTAACATTACCCTATACTGGACGTAAGATGCACAAATGGGAATATAGTCGCTTGCCCCTATCCTTGGTTTTGTGTAATGTTACATTAGCAACTTACCTGAACATGGTGAAACTTTATACCCATTATGAATATATACGTTATACCAATTTTGGTAGCCCACACTTTCTGGATCCCAGCACACAAATAATTACTTAATAAGAAGCAAAGTTAGCATCCACCTCTGATGAATCATGTAAACCGATTCCTGATTCTGCAAACTGCATATGCTTTCAGGATCAAAAGAATTAACTTTCCGTCTGCTCCCCAAGGACATCTTTTTGTCAAAAGGAAAGATGTTCCACTTTACCTGCACTTATTTTCCAACCTAAAGCAACCTGGGGCATTGAAAAACCCAGTGAAGGGGAAAATCAAATGCGAAAATGAACTCTCAGGAGGTGTGGAGACCTAGAATTTAATTTATTTTTGTCGGGAAAGGAGGGGAGGTGATTTTCATAAAAATATCTTCAGAAAAGAATTTTGTAGAATGCTTGGGGAATTTATCTTGGAAACCTTCCAGTTATAAAACTGATGAAAGAAAACATATATAAAATATATTTTTAAAGGGATGGTTTAATGTCCCTGGCATCTGCAGTAAGTGCAGTGTTCTCTGCAGTGTTCTCTTTCAATCCACAGTGTTCCTCTGTTCAGAGGAAGCCAATGGCGCGGCTATCCTCTTGCTTTGTGGCGGTTGCAATTGTTGGCATGATGTGTGTGTAAACCCAAAGAATGACCCTTACTCCTGTACATATTTTGTAATGGTAATGCAGAGTGAACACCTCCATGCTCTACTGTATTAATGGGCAGAAACACTCCAAAATCTTGTGAAAAGCCTTCCCAAAAAACAGGAAGCTAAAGGGGGACCAACTACATATAAATGTCCATATATTTGGAATGCAGAAAAGTCCCTGTCGGTTTAATGGTGAGGTGTCCTAATACTTTTGTCCATATAGTGTATGTTCACACACATATTGGTTGAATGAGTATGCGTGATTGAGGGAATGAATCTGTGAATGAATGAATTTGTGTGTGTGTGATAGCATGGATGTGTAAGTGCTGGAACCTAGGCATGATTGGACTGTGATTGCTGTTAGCAATCACACTCCTATCATGGCAAGTCAGCCAGTACATGCTGACACCTGGCTAGCTGCCCCCCTTGTGTATTGAAGCTGCCAGCAGTATGGGGTCTGCACTTACAGCCACCCTGTACCAGCATGTACTGGCTGGCTTGGGGTGATAGGAGTGTGATTGCTAACAGCAATCACAGTCCCATCATGCCTAGGTTCCAGCATTTACTGGTTGTCTGGGTATTATAGCAGTGTGATTGCTGTTAGCAATCACATTCCTATCTTGCCAAGTCATATTGTTGATTTTGTTTGTCCAATTGTGGTGTGTTACTTTTAATAAAAGTGTGGTTAACACACCAAAATTAGACAAAAAAAACAACATTATTACATTTTTTTGTACAATTTTGGTGTGTAACTTACTTTTAATAAAAGTGTTGGCTTTTTTGTTATTTTTAAAGGTGGGGGGTCGTTTTCGGCTAAGTGAACCCTGAATTTTCGGTTTTGGTCCAGAATTTTCAGTTTTGGTGCATCCCTAGAATAAATAGAACTATTTCATTTTTACTTACCCAGAATCCTGAATTTGTAGTCACAAATCTTTCTAGGCCCAGAATTCAATGAGAGGAAAAGTAAAGGTTCTGTGTCATTTACTTTATTTTAATCTGCATAAATTATTAAAGGCCAGATTTTCTCATGGTGAAAAATGAGTGCGGCCCTCACACGTATATAATTCTGATGAAGCGGCCCACTGCAGAAAAAACTGGCCTATGGCAATGGCCGTATTTGTGGGCAGAGTCTGGGGTACTACTTAACCCCCTACTGCTCACCCTCAGGTGCTATGCGTTGAGTCAGGGTCATGTTTTTCCCCCACCCACCCTCTCCTTATATTAATTCCCATTACTTGGGTATGCCCTCTTTTTGGCGTACCGGCCATCAAGATCATGGCACACCTCAGATCTTGTAGGTAGGCATTTCGTCAGTCTCACTATTCTCGTTCATCACAGTAACGTACCAGACTCCGTACACAAATGTCAGTATACCCATTAGTAAAGAAACATCTTTTTGATTGTGTGGACAAGACGGATATAACTTGCAGAAATAGCACTTTCTCTTATGTGTCAGACTAATTTGTAGGGAAGACATAATTTATGGATTAAACAAAACAAACATGACATCACATTAAAGCTCTTTGCCGCATATAAACGGTATCACAGTCACAGCCTGTAACAAATACATTTTCGTTTGCCCACTTTAAAAATCCAGCTCTGTTTCGGCACATGCTGCTTTGCTTCATATGTTTTCTCCACACGTTGTCTCCTTCAGTGTGTCCTTGCCCTAAGCCACCAGCCGTTCAGAAATTGATTTTCCCTTTTACGCTTTCAGCTTGCAACTAATTGAATAGATGCTACCTGTGATTATGACATGGTTGCTATATCAGCCAAAGGACAGGCTTGCTGTGTTGAGAAAAGAAATATCCAATAACAATAAATAAAGTTATGAAATGTTCCTTCGTACGTTGTTTGTCAGCAATGGAAATTTTGAGCAGCAATGCCTAAATCTGGTGCGGAGATACCATGTGTCAGGATATAAAATGTTAAAAATCGGGGCTTCTCCTGAAACTAATTTATACAGACACAGCATCTCTGATGGAAGGTGATCTGGTTTCTATGATATAACATACATACTGTCACATGTATGGGTAGAGGGGAGTGGGGTCAGTATACTATAAAGGTGAGGAAGTGGGAGGGGAAATTTAAATTTTAGGGTGCTATTAGTTAAACAAGCTGAAAAATAGAAAAAGACAGTGACGGGTTTTTAAAGAAAAAAATAAAGAATGCTTGTATTCTTTAGAAGCATTACTAACAGAGTTACATCTTCAGGAAGAATGTGTGAATCAATGGGCCTTTTTAAGCATTTTTGGTACATGGTGCTGAGGAGCACTCACCCGCAACACTCCACTCGTTTCTGTGGTGTCTCTTTCACCATCCTCTTTTCCCAATGTTTATAGCTCTTGGACCAGCATGCATAAAGCTATCTTGCTTTCCTTCTCTTAATTTAGGACAGTGCTAGTCGCTGATATAGCTGGGTGAGCAGGCCTGGAATTAGCGTGACCACATTTTATTTGAGCCATTCAGGGACACACTATGAACTGCCTGAGATCACACACTCAGGTGTGTGTATATATATATATATATATATGTGTTTGTGTATTAGACATACATTTTTAACTACCGTATATTCCGGCGTATAAGACGCCCCCCAACTTTTCCAGTTAAAATATAGAGTTTGGGCTATACTCGCCGCATAAGACTACCCTTCTACTCAGTATACAACAACCAGCCAATCACGGCAAGCGATGTACCTTACCGGTGATTGGCTGGTTGTTATACAGACATATACATACATACACTGCCCTTACACACACACATTATATATGTGGGGACTGGGCCCTTGCAGTATTTCGGTGCCAGTGGCCTCTTTGTGGGAAATGGGGCCCAGTGGTCTCTTTGCGAGCTTGGAATGGGGCAGTGGGAGAGGCAAGGGTTTCTGTCATTAGGTTTGTACTAGAATTCTATAAGATTTTTGATGGAGGCCTTGATGGTTGCACTATACTTAGGTTAATATCCACCTCCATAAATTCATTTAACCAAAAAGCCCACAAGTCACAATTTTTTCTGTATAAAATGCACACAGGTTTTTATCAAGAAATTAATAGTTCATTAATTCAATGCATTATCTTTTTTTATAAATCACAACACAACCGCACTAATGTTGTGAACCTGCTATAAAATGCATGTGGCTGCCAATATACTCTATGGCTACCCAGGTACACAACTGGCACATATTGTAGGAAACAGAGGGTTACTCTCATGTTGGGTTTTGAATGGTGGATAGGAGCGGGCTTGCCGACCCTCGGCTGTCTCGTAGAGTTGGACAAAGTTAAATTCGCACAACTGCTACAAGAAAAACACCAGATGCTTCGCACTGAATTTTCCTGCTATTTACAAATACGTCATTTTATTAACTCTGTAATGGGACGCAAAACAGCAGCAACAACCACGACATATAAGAGAATCTCTTTGTGAAGACAGAGAACAGCTTATTTAATCTTTATTATATATGCCCATATTGGACAGTACCAGAACACACAGAGCCCTCCTTACAAGACCAAATGAGCACGACCTGCAGATCAACTTATCAGACATGGAGTAATACCTTACAAAAACATCCATAAACTCATGAGTTGTAAGTTGACTTGGGAGAGAGTGTAGCAATGTGGGATATCACCCCAGTCACACTACACACTAAACAAACCTATAGGACGGATGTTTCCAAGGGTGTGAACTCTGGAGCACCTGGTACATACCTTAATTCATGTTGGGAACGCTTAGCTGCCAAAAAACTTGGTGATAAGATTGGGTCAACAACACGGTTAGTACGCCTGTCCCAAGATGTTCAAAACCCATGTCTCAGCAAAGCCAACCAGCATTTGGTTCACAGAATATGTTCCACCACTTCACAAACAATAGCACGGAGATGGCCAGGCCAGTCTCCCAAACTAATAGAGATCATGCAAAAAAAAATGCAAAGCTCAAAACGGATAGGATAGGATATATGGTCCCCCTGGACCAGTAGATTATTGCCCTATATACCCGCCAGGGTCAATATCCCACTGTGAGGTATCCCCTTTCTCCTTTTTTCATTCTTCTTTACTCTACTTCATATCAATTATTCTCATTATGATTCAGCCCAGTTTTATCAAGTCATGAAAGTAAGATAGGATTGACATTATCAGTTCTATGATCTTTAATATTGGCAACAACAGCATCTATAAGCATGTGTAAAAAAATATATACGGTAACTGTAAATCCTGTAACACTGACCGACCTGTGCCTTTGTTTTATAGGCCTCTTTCATTTCCATCTGTAAAATGCATAAAATACTTTAAACAAAAAATGCATGTGGCTGCCAACCTTTTTTATTATGTATTTTTTTCTGCATTGCTCTTTTTGCATTCTAGAGACAGTTAATGAGATGATATAAAAACACAGCAAAGGACTAGAGGCTGAATACCAGCAGGGGTTTAACATCTGGAGCCTGCCAACATCCTGCAAAAACAGCGCCCTTCTGGTAATCGGTGGCGGTGTGTCAAAATATGTTAAAGAAGGAGATGCAGGATAGATCGTTTGTTCTGTACCTACAGGGTTGACAACGGCGTTTTAAAAAAATGACAGCTTTTTAAACAAAATACAAAACACTACGGATTTAAACAACAGGTGAGGAAGGCGCTGCTCAAACAAGCTTACAATCAAGATATGTGGTATGTGGCTCCAGGCAGAGATGTGCACATCTCTTTTGATAGATAGTATATACACACACACACATATATATATTATATATATATATAATCAAAAGATGTTCTTCACATCTCTGCCTGAAACCACATTGAATGGTGTATAAAAAATAACAGATCCAAAACAATTCTTCATAAAGTATTTTCGGAACTGCTCATGAACCATGAAAAATCTCCATCAGGGATAAACTCTTACTATAGCTAACCGAAAGAAATCAAAGGGGCAAAATAATTTACAGGTCACTGATAAAAAACACAATTGACACACAGAGCAAACTTTCTTAAAATGGATAATCCACTGCCTATAAAAACAGAGCTAGCCTATTTATCACCTATTTTATTATTTTTAACACACCGTAACAGCAGTTGTTCTGATTCCTAAGGTGACTGACTCAAAGAAGCATTTTCTACAGTTCCAGAGTGACCTGTTACTAAATGGGAGTTTATTATGGGAGTGTAACACAAAAAATAATGTAAAAACTCCCATGATTGATACCGGATATAGATTTATTATACACAAATAAAATTAAATCGAACTTGGCAAGATATACATAAAAAATAAATAAACAAAATCATGTAATACAGAAACACATTAAATTTCTAAAGTATTTATTATACAAGTTATTCTTTGATAATATCTGTCTAAAAAATTGGAATATTGCTGAAGAACATTAGTCAATAAGTTAGTAGTAATATACATATCATGCAGTTCGATCGAGAGAAAGAAAGAGAGATTTTGCTATTATCTTAATTAATTTCCTAAGTATTCTATATGATTTGTTGAGAGCTGGCATATGTTTAAAACCATGGGTTTCCTTAGGCTGCTTTACATAGAACTCCCATTACATAAGACGTTTAAGTAGGAAGCAATTCCAGAAAAACAACCATCCTCATTATCTCACTGCAGTACATCCTAATTGCGTTTTTAATTAGTCTGTTTTGTAACCGTAACAAACAATTGAAAAAAAAAACAGGTCCAAGGTTATGAAAGTATTGCCATTTTAGATCCTTTTTATTCCCTTTGCTGACAGCGCAAGAACAACCTAACATTTATTTTTTTGTCATCTGGTGGCATCAACATTTAATGGCAGTTGGCAGAGGGTCGTATAAAGACATCACTTGTTATAATAGATAATGTTGTGTGACCCAGTGCTTATTAAAGAATCCAGAATGAAATAAAGGATCAGTAATGGCTAAAAGGGCTACTGTCACCATCACAACTTATGACATCATTCATTTTATTACCTATACGTCATCTAGTGGCTCTTAATGCTGTTTTCGTATTCTATCACTCTTACTATTACTCAGAAGTAAAGAAATAATGACAAATAGTCTGGCCTGTTGGGCGAACACTGCATGTAACAGTCTCAAACTCAAATAAAACCTCAGACAAGATAGAAGATATTTCATATGTCCCCTTCATCACAGTATTTATGGTTTTTACTGTTACTTAACTACTACTTAACTGAACTTTTAAAAAAATATTGCTGCTAAACTTCTCTTCTTTGCTCAGGTTTATACAATATGTCATTCTAGATCTAATTATCGGTCAACGATAACGTTGAAGGATAAAAAGATCCATTATACTGTATATTTTACTTACAACCATCAGGCGTTGTAACTGTGGAAAATGTTGACCAAATTATGACCCCGATCAGATCGGTGACAAGCTCTGGTGAAAAGGTAACTGAATGGGGGGTGATGGGTGACAAAAGATAGGAAACAAAGGATTCCTTTAGAAATCAAATGTCAGCCTTTATCCCTTGCCTTCTATAGTTCTGGAAGTGTTTCCTATCTGCCATGTAAACCGAGGAAACACTATCTCACTAAAAATTAATCTAAAGGCTTGATGATAAGTGTTTGTGTTGTTGTGCACGCATAAAGAGAACCTTTAAACAATTACTAAAAAAAGACAATGAAGAAACAGAAAAATACTTATTTCCATTCATTTAATGGTAGACTCCACTCAGTTAGGATTTTGTTACTTATTATTCAGAAAGTTAAAATGACGGCACTGTATCAGTCACACAGTTCCATGGTCTCCATTCAAGAGCCAGGGAAGAGGTAAACTAAATTCTCTGCATTGATAAGAATTATTTTAGCCAAAGTTATATTTCCAATAGGACTGGATGGGTCAAGGTTGGGTAGCTTTCCTTGGCCTATTATTATTTCATAAACATTCAGGATTTAGTCTTTTTTTTTCTCCTTATTCTTATTTTCTAGCTGTCCCACCTATAATTTTGAATTAGTTCTGCACATGCCCCATGAAATCTTACCAATGATATACATAACATTTTATTTTTGGAACATGCGGTATCCTTCTTTAATTCACAGATTCTATGGTGTAGATATATGCATATATTGTATTTATTGGAAAAAGACCTAGAGTGCGGGTAACTATCCATAGACTATATATATATATATATATATATATTATATATATATATATATATTATATATATATATAGATATAAACCACAAATACTTACAGATGTTGACCCCATCTATACTTACTATAGCAATGTTAAAGCTATTCACTATTTGCGCCATATCAATACTTGAGCAATAGCGAACACATCATTCATTAAACAGTAAGCTTCAGATTACTTTTCCTTAATTACTTTCTAATGGAATGAACAGCAATGATATGAGAACACGTTGTACAAAACCATGCGTTTATCAAAGTAAAGGGGATTCTGGAACTGGAACTAAATTACAGGGGATAAATGAAAGTCTCTGTATTAAATTAACAAAGACTACTTTTGAACTATTAATCCCTTCTCTCTAAAGTACATCGGCTCCACCGAAGTATGTCTACTTAAAAAAGGCACCATTATATGAAATAAAAGCAGTGAAACCCAGGTGATTTTTATGTTAATTGCTAATTACAATTAGCAACGTAAGGTTACCGGAGTGTATGTAAAAGAGTAAGTAACGGAATGTATACATTGAGGGTGATTGTGTACCCTTTCACAGAGCAAAATCATTTGATGAAGAGATGTGTTATGTATATGCTCTTTTATTTTTATTACTGTATTTAGTAGCAATTTTATCTTCTTCTAAAAAAAATCTTTAGAAGATAGACATTTACTGGTATTTGTTTATCCAAACAACGATTTACTGAGGTTTCTGTGCATGGCCCACTTTAAGCAGTTTGGTAATGCTACCTTCCATTGAAGGTGCTACCTGAGCATGATGGACATTTTAGTTCCACATAACTAGAGATCATCTTGTTGGTAGCTACCCCATACATGTACCAGTTTCAAAAAGGTAACCTTTGTCTAAGGAGCCTATCTTATCCGAGGAAGAAAGAAAGGGAGCTGCTCCTCCAGCCAAAGCTGGGAGCCATAACATTTTTAGTCTCTGCATCTCTTCATTACTGATGTATACGCTCAAGTCAATCCACCTGTAGATCACCCTAAGATTGCATTATTTTAACATTTGACTATAGGCAAGTACATGCAAGCCTAGGGCCATCCCTGTGAGAGCCACAGCTGTCCTCTCCTCAATTATTATATACTCAAAGGAGAAAAAAAGTGCTGTATAGAGTAGGTGCTAATAAACCCTAAAACAGTGATAACATAAATATAAATAACAGACTAATATAGAGTGAGCAATATTATATATATTATTATTATTTATATTATATTACTCTCTAGCACTTTTGTTTGTAATTACACAAAGCCACAGAATTCTAACAATGATGTCATGGAAAGGCTACACCACCTGTTGACATCATAAGATACAGTACCAGGTAAGTACAGAAACATAAACACAATGGGAATTATAAAGAACTATTCTGGGGGGGGTGCTATGTGGCTAGAAGTCACCATAGCAACCAAGGCAAAGTTCCTGGCGATTGCACTGCTTTTACCAGAATTGGTCTTAAACCACAGTAACAGCAGAATAATGAATTCCTGTCCTAGTGAATGTGATGAGAGATGGGTGATTTCTGATTATGGAAAAAATATCATCTATTTTTACTGCATTAAAATGTTTAATGTACATCATGCAAAGCCTAGCCATGGTTACTATAGAAACACTATGGGAATTCTCATATGTTACAGCTTCAGTACCTAGTATGAGATTCCCATTAATGTGAGCATCGACACACAGATGCAAAACTTTGCTTAAAAAGTTGTCGAGGCAAACTGGAGGTAGTTAAATCAACAAAACAAATGCAAGGAAAGGTATCTCACCATACTTACACAAATATGGGAAAAGTTTTAAAAAACATGCCAGGCTTGCACAACTCAAAGTGTCAAGGGCCATACTACTCCAGCGAAAACAATGACAGGTCACAAATTGTCAATCTCTTGAAATAGCTCTCTAAAATGTAACACAAAATGTAAACATAAAAAGCTATATGGTTAAATCAGAATCCATACGTGAAATATCAGCACACATATCATAATAAGTCTGATTTACTTCAAAAGAAAAGAGCAGCCACACACTCCACACTCAGCCACACATACTCCCCACAATCAGCTTCCCTTTCGCACACCGTGAGCTGCTGCACTATTAGTAACAGAGTGGTATAGATATCTATGAATTCTGTGGGTTTGACCCAGAGTTTCCAGGTTACTCTCTTCTTTCTCCAGGAATGGTTAGCCATGCCCGCTCCCTGCCCAAACCCCTTTCTCCTCCTAACCCATTTAATATCTGGTTATAGCCTACCCCTGTCTGTGGCTAACCCTTGCACAGCTGGCCCTCTTACTATGTATGGCAAGCCCTGTCCTTCACAAGTTACTACCACATAAGAGGGAGAGCTCCTGGTGGCCGGCCCATGGAGGTCCCCAGGTACTTTGGCATATTACTGCCATCAATAACCCCCGCTTCCAAATGCAGCTGGTTCTGCCGTAATGTTTGATGTCATCAGGATTGGTGCTATAATAGCAAGTTCCTGTGTTGGGCCACACAGAAAACATTTCTGCTCATTCATAAAGGGCTGCATGGTATAAACAGAAGACCACCTGCTCTGCAGGCCGGTAACACTGCTTAAAATGTGCACTTTACAGCCTATTATTCACATTATGATTGGCTTGTTTGCTCTGACTTATTCACGCTAAAAACAAGAGTCATACCACATCTTGATTTTATCAAGAACAAATTTTGAAAATCTGTACTGCACTGCAAAAATGTTTGGCAAAGAAAGCATGTTCATTTTAGAACTTTTTCAAGAATTATTGGAATCCCCTCTTATATTTACCAATAGAACAGACGGTAGGGGTGCGAGTTTTCATACTCAAAATAGTCAAATATTCTATATTGCTTTGATTGACCAGCATAATATAATCACAATTACACAAGAGGCTGAAAATAACTAGAAATATAAATAATATAGTCCAGCAGTAATTATTTTGGTCACCAGTTTTACCTAAAACAGTTTTACCTGTTTTAAGGTAAAAAAATTGAGCTTCCTAATGATTTCACTTCTTAATTTTGATCTTATTTATTATGTATTATACCTTATATTTTGTTCTTGCATTTTTCTATGATGTACTGACCAACAATCGATCAGCTTTACAGCAATATACATTTCCTCCAAAAAACTTTTATACGTTTGTAACAATAAGAATTTGTGCAGTGTTCAGTAGTAGCTAAAATGTACTTTTTTTGCAGATAGAGGGCAGTAGCGTACAGGTATACGCGTTGCTTTTATTTTATTACCTGACACTGGTCAACCAAGCATCACCAAGCTGCATGCCTCAATTTTTAACTCATCAATGGAAACTAACTGAGCATTACAATGTCATCAGTTTAAATTAGTACATTCATTTAATATTCCTAAATCATAAAACAGCCTTTGAATCATTCGAATAGGTGTTGCATAGGTCAGGGCAGAGTGTACAGTGATGGCATCATATATTTAGAACTTAAATGTACACAAGGGAAATAATAGCACATGTATTAGAAGGGTTACATAGTCACTTTGTGCAATGCAATGTACATGACCCCCAAACCCACTTCACCATGCTCCGCTTCTCTGTGAAACACTCTGCAGAGCTGTTTGGCTAGGCATATTTCAGCTTGATGCCATGCTAGCATGGGGAAACACACCACTGGCACTAACAATCGTGGGGAGGTTTAATACTAAACCTCACCACAATGGGAGACTGTATGCATGCCCTTAATGCCTGTCCACAAACACATGAGCAGCACAACCTACTGAGTTCCTTGAAGTTAGGTGGCAGCTTGTATAATAAGCAAGTGGTGTTTGCAAATGAAATGCTCCTTATAAATAATACATAGATCAGGGAAGCAGACGCATACCTGTCCTGGGTAGCTGTCCCAATTCTCCAGGCAATAGGGTTCTTGGGCCACATAGGGAGATCCTTTGAACTATATAATCACTTCATTGTCATGCCCTGGATGCAATGCTAACCAAACAAGGTTCAGGTGGCTCTGAGACATACCTGAGAACTTCAGAACTTGGGAGTGGGAAGGGAATCGCGTTGGCATACCTAAATGCTGCTTCCGTGAGCCTTTGGGCCAAATTTGGTTCCTTCCCAGGTAAACGAGTAGGTGTTTATGAATGAAAATAACTCTGCCTAGGCCCCAATAAATATAACGAGAGCCCTGTGGTGTATGTCACCACAGGCCCTAGTAGGATTTTTGCATTAAGAAGGCCACACCGTTAAGTTGGGTGATCAAAAATTTCAGAAAATGTAACCCAAAAGGCATTTATAGGATGGATGAATGTCTATAATTAATTCATTAGTACGTTTTCACAAATTTGTAGGTTCAATACAGGTTAAATCTTAAAAAAAAATAAAAAAAATACAGATTTGTACTTTTATGCCTTTGTGGATATATTTTGTAATACACAATATGCAAATTACATGTTATACAAAGAAAAACTCATTTTGCACCCATGTGAGTCATGTGGAAATTTACAGGCTTCCTACAAGCTTACAAATTATTCAGATAAAGTATGTTTTGAGCTGATGCGGCCATCAATAATTTTTATCATTTTGTATTTTTCCATTCGTGGTAACATTGCGAGGGCAGTGAATTAGAACAAAATATCAGATCTGAAAGAGTGCCTAAATCTTCAATTCTTTTTAAAAACAGCATAAATCATAACGGGTAGTTAATCTTCCGAAAAACCTTGCTGCACTGAACCATGTGCTTATTTCTATTTAACAAGTGCTGAAAAACTGCATGCATTGTCTTTATCACCTCAAACGCCTGACTGGAGACGAAATCCATTGCTGATTCTGACGCTTAGAGTAGAGGTGAAATCCACGTTTACATAACGCTGGTTTTTGTGGTCTCAATCACAAAAATATGTTCCCATTTATGTAAAATACATACATGTGCAACTTTGTGGGTTTGACCCAGAGTCTCCAGGTGAAGCATTGCTTCCCTGGGTCTCCTGGTCACTATACTCTCTTTCATTCAGTCATGACTACTCCTGCCCAATTCTCCTTACATTCCTAATTCTTTTAATGCAATCTGGGGCTAGCCCTGCCTCTCCCATGTGTAACCACACCCACTGTATAGCTAGCCCTGCCCACCCCCTCACAAAGCCACTCCCTTTTAGAGGGCGAGCTATGGGTAGTCTGCCTTGGGAAGTACACATGCTATAGTTCCACATAAAAATGAAAAGCCATAGCACTAATGGCAAAAAAGTAAAAGTTTGATTAACATAACAAATGCAAACTTCAAATAAATCAGTCCAAGAGTTTCAATGCATTCAGACGGTTCCTACATGAATGTCTCAGCCATGCATGGAAATCTATCCGTTTGGAAGAATGACTTCATCCTCTTAGCTGAGGGCCAAAAAAGATTACGAGTTTTCTGTTATTGGTTTCCAAAAACTAGAATTGAGTATGTGTTTATTAAGGTGCCACAGTATGCAATATGGACTGCCACCCTTTTCTACAGAAAAATACATGACATACATTATCATTATTATTGGACAAGGACTGATGTTACGTGCGTTTGCTGAACATTTCATTACGACCAAATATTTCCAGTGTAATCCCATCTATGATTGTTTATCCTATTAATACTGTCTCATTCAGTACTTACCACCCTTGATGGCCCAAATACAGTTAGTTATCAAATATAAATGTACTATCAATATTTATTTTATTCCACTTGAATTGAAATAGTATGTACAAATCCTCACACTGATATTTACAAACCTAAGGGAAACAGGAAGACAGCTTGATCAGACTTCATAAGACTTAATAAGACAAGGCCTACAGGACCGTCTGATGGAAGACTGACAAGACGTGTAGCAAACCTGAGGAAATACGAGCTCTGATAGTATTTGCTAGGTAAAATAGGCTACTAATAGTCATCTATGTATAATACATGGAGAGAAAAGTCCTGAACATAAGGCAAGAGCAGGACCAATAAAGGTTCAGACAAGATGGGCTGAAGGGATCTTATCTGCTGTCAAATTCTTGGGAAGTTCCCCGGTATGCCAATGATGTCCCATTTCACTGCCAGTCTAAGGCATATACTGCTGTGTACTGAGCAAAAAAAAACACAGTTATCAATCTGACAAGATATAAAGATCGAGCCAAGGTTAACAATTTCATACTGGAAACCCAAGCTGGGTAATTAGGTTAATGAAGTCAAATTAGTATCATACATATCACTGCTGGAGTTTGGTCACCCCCTGCTTCATCCCTTCTGCTAAATGTCAATGTAATCTTAACAAGCTACTCGAATCAATATCAATCAAGTCCAACCAAAATTGTAAAGTGTTAAAAAACATAAAGTTCTTTTTTTAAAAAAACAAAACAAAAAAAAACAAAAACACATGACTCACACCGGTTAAAGATAACGTGGAATAATAATAACGTCATGCCAAAATATAATTTGGCACATTAGAATACTCACAATATTTTGCTCAACTATATATAGAACACAGAGGGTTAAAGGATTGCCAGCAGTACGGTTTGAATTTTCAGAGCAAATGGGCTACAAATATCTAAATTTGGAAAATGTGGCAAATTCATTTTTCTCTTTAAATGCAAAGGGAGGAAGTGGTTTTGGTCTCCAGTGGGACAGATAAGGGCAGACACCATTGGTGAATTTATCATCACAAAGGAGTAAGGAATGTCGCCTTAGGAGCAGCCAAGCAATTGCAGGTAGAAGACTTTGCCTGTTGCCTGGATACAGTCATAGCTTTCACTGCAGTGGCACGTGTCATTGATGGAAAGCCTGGAATAAGTGACATTCGAAGCTTTAGCTTCACCTCGGAGATGACCAGGAAGGTTCATAAACACTTTACGTTTATAACTCTGAATCTCCGCTCCGTGTCAACTCATCCACAAAGACAACATGTGCAATGCAAACAAGCGGAGTTATCGATCTACTTGATGTGAGACGGACACTTTTGTACATCGAGGTTCGGCAAATTGCAATGATACAATATAACTCTCTATATGTATGTTACCTTTGTTTTTCTTAGTAAATCACCTTTTTAGCAGGTAATTCATAAGTAATTAGCATAGGAACGCATTGGACGGGATGCACTAAGACATACTGGTGCGTATTTATGAACAGATTTTTTTTTAGGACAATTTGCATTCTCAGCGGGACCAGTATTTCGGCTTTCCTTTTTCCCCCCTACAGTGGATTAAGGAGGCAGGAAAAACTTCTTATACATTTCAGAATAGGGTTTGCAAGAAGCCTAAGGAATCCAGCAGAGAAGTTCCACAACTACCTTTAATTTTCAGAATGCAGGAAAGTATACAGCACTGCAGAATATGATGGCGCTATATAAATCAAGAAATAAATAACGTTAAAATGGAAAAGCTAGATTTAAACCTAATTGAAAAAACTCTTCTAATGGTTTTATTTTGTTTTTCGAAAAAAACTTAGTAAAATTGCACAACAATATAAATAACTCCCTAGATGAAGATCTAGAGGCATATGAGTTCCTGTTACCTGTTTTCCAACAAGACAATTAGGTGTTTGGTAAAATTATGAACAAGACAAAATTGTATAAGGTTAAGAGAATTATTTCTGCAAGAACAATTTCTACAAAAGGATTGGGCATTCAACGGTACTCGCAATGATGCTTCCAATGTTAACCATTTAGTCAGATGGCAGAGTATGTAGCACACTCAAGGCCATTAGCTAAAATGCTCATTTTATGAAACAAAATTTAAGTAATAAATTTAAGTAGAAATTAACAAAAATATTTATATAAACTATTTCTAATTTAAAAGTGAAACAATGAAAAGGTCACTGTAAACAATCAGATATTTAAGAGATCAAATGTAGTTCTTTTTGCCCAGAATGCAGTTAGTTGAATGAGCAGACATTTTTGTAAAGACTGTCTTTTCATAGCAAGTTACTTAATTATTCAAATATTAACGCTAAAGTTGTCTTAATAGTTTGATTTATTTGTAAGAGAGATTACAGACTGATCCCAATACAATCCCACCAGTCTATGTTAACAGAGCTCCACATTAATGTGGTACCTACAGAAAAGCATTTGATACATAGAATATATTTTATGTTTATTTAAGTTTATTTAAATACTCTCAAATTAAGAAAAAAAAGAAATCTGCAAAAACGTACATAAACTTTCTTAATATATCAGTTAAAATTTAGATAGACAACCCCTAAAGTAAATTGACTTCTTCTGTTATACTGGTACAAAGAAGAAACTCCCAGAAGGGGCTCTATGGGCTTTCCAACAGAGGAAACTACTGAAGAGTCCACTTAAATGAATTTAAGTATTATTTAATTTCACATATTATGGTGCCTTGTACATTTTGCGCAGCACTTTATTCTTTTGTTTTGTGTATTATCTTTTTACACACTTGAGGTCAGTGTGTTGGTTCTGGAGCACCAAAGTATTATATCTGTTTAAGTTGTGTTATTACACCAGAGATCTGGCATTTTTATTTTAAGCGCTGAATATCACTCTCTTTCTTTTAAACTAGAGTATACTCCTGGTACAAATTGGTAAATCCTATATTAGAGCTATGTATAAATGTAAAATTTTCAGCTGACTGAAGCTACCTAACCCTGCAGCAACATTTCCTGCAAACCTCAAAAAAATCCACTGTTGGGTAGCGAGTAATCATAGTTAAATTGCTAGAAGTGCCCTACCTACAACTCTGAGTGATAGAGTTGCTTTATATCTTAATCGGCTAACCTAAAGCTAATTGCCATGTAACAAAACTGGCACTGAGCCTAAACTCCAGAAGTCCGTATACAGAGGTTAACATTCATAAAAAAACATGTTTTTGTTCCACTAAATGTCTTTTATCTATAGACCTGGAGGCTAATACGCAGCTGCTCTTATATTATGCAAAAAAACAAATGTTTTAAAAAAGAAAAAAAAGCGGTGAGAGGAAGACTTCATACTGCAATTGGATTGTGATCCATCATTCAACAAATATAGTAGTAATTGTTACCTAGAGATATATGTTATGATACTATATTGAGTAGCGAAAAATACAATTGGCTACAGGCATGATAATATAACTGGTGTATATGGATAATCTAGTTTCTATCTAAATTGTAATCTTGCTAAAATAAATCATATGTTAGTTGGATCATGTACCAACTACTCTAGGTAGTAAACCTAGAGTGGAGTTCACAAGCTATACCACTTTTAATAGTACTAGTATAATATAAATTTAGTATCTCTAATTACCATTAAAAGATGTATAGTTGAAACCCTCATTGAAGCCAGTTGGGGCCAAAGTATCCATTACAGATCTCCAAAGTCAAAGACCAAAGTCTTTGGAGTAATCTGTTATTCAGATTGCCTTTACATGGGTCAACAAATAATCTTCCAAAGGCTACAAAACAAGAGAAATTAGAATTATTTTCATGTTGAGCTTTTTATGTGAGGCTGATCTTAACCGAGGCTACATGTTCAAAAACATGTATCATGCTACGTTAACAGTTGACTGTTGGTGAATGGTATGATTTTATCCCTTTCTTTTTTAGACTAACTAGTAAATCTTTTTGCATGTTTTGGATCTCCCACAGTGGAACGTATCAGCTGTGGGTTACCGCCAAGTATCATCATCATAACACTATCATCATCTGTTCCAGTGAATTTGATACATTTCCAATTTATTTTATAATGATTCTCCTACAAAAATAATTATATGTGAAAAACCCTTTTTTGTAATATGTATCACTGAAATTTCATTTTATTTCAAACAAAATTTGAGGCAATATACATTTTTTTCAGCAGCCTGGATACAATCAAATGACTTTGAATTCTTGTGGATTTCAGAAAATCAAATACATTCTGAAAATAGGTTTGCTGGTCAAAGCTCTTGCAAAATAATTGTAATTTAGTAAAATGTACTATTTCTATAGCCTAACATTGATGCCAATGATTTTGCATTGTGTAGTTCGTTCTTTTACACACCTACAAAAAATGATGAACTATCCAATTTCATACATAAGGTCTAAAAGGTTCATTTTCTTTAGAAAATTACAAAATACAAAATTACAAAAATAGTATTGATGTCTTTCTGTCACTGGCCATGTGGCTCTTCTAAGACAAAATGGCATTACGATGTAACGTATCCTTTTCTGATAGCACATAGCAAATTGTTACAGTTTTTCTATCGGCTGTTATTGACGTGAAGGTACAAAAAAACATGCATATACAGCAAAAACACGTAACAAGTTCTGTTTTGTTTATTTTTATATGTATAGATGCACTACAAAAAATGAGCAGGTAATGGACTTATAAGATTGTGACCAAAACACTGTTTTTCATTCGGACATTTACAAACCTTTACTTCTATCGAATGTTACAGCTGTCAGCTAGAGAAATTACTTGGCAACCAAAGGGCATTTGTAAAATGATCCATGAACACATTTTTTTTATAACTTTTACACTAAGATTAATATATGTATTGTTATCCCATATTTCTCAGAATTTCTCAGAAAGGCATATTTACTATTTACAAAAGAATACATTTTAATAAAAATGATACTAGTAAATGTAGTTATAGTTATACTTGATCTAAGAAAAACGTGTGTCCAAAGAGTTAATCCAATTAACTGAGCATTTCTCACAATCCAGCCCCATGGAACTCTCCATTGTCTTAAGAGTTTTAGGTATTGGACTTTTCACATTTTAGCAAATTACGTCATATATAGTGAAATACTGTTTGTTACTTTATAAACAACACACAGTAATTCACTAAAATGATTTACTCTGTATGGTCCCAATGGACCATACAGCCAGCCCAATGGAATCCCCATACCCATAAATCATTTAAACAAAAAAAAGAAAAATAATTAGCTTTTCTAATTTTGTAGAAATTAAACTAGTGTTGACTGTTACTTTAAGACACCAAAAAAGCAAAACATATGCCCATTATACATTATTTCTAATACGTCTGAGCTGTTAATAGGGAACATATAGGAAATCTTGTCATTTATTTGGCAGATTAAGATTCCACAATTCAATCAATATATTTGACAAGATAATAGCCTAGTGGTTTGCTTGAAAGACCAGCGTTCTACAGATTTTTCTCACACCTCATTGCTTTAGAGGATTGAACAGAGAGATTACACAGCCAACCTCCTACATGTACATTTCAACGTGTGAACGTATGAAAAAAGTGTTTAATATGTTATTTCCTTTAGCATCATTTGTTGGATCAGTCTGGGATTACAAGCCCAACAATTTCATGAAGTAATGACAGGAGAAGTGGGTAAAGTGATTTCTGCTGGCATCTTACTGTGCAAGGTCTGTAAAAGGAACAAACGTATTGTAGGTCAAAGTGGAGTCGGCGAGAATGGATGCAATGGTTATATTTCAGGTTCAGGGGCATAACTAGAAACCACAGGGCTCTGGTGCAAAAATTTCCCTGGGCCCCCCAACTTCAACAGTTGGTCTGTGCCATCATTGCTCCTTGCCCCCTCCTCCTGGCACACATATGTAAAAACACACACGTAATTACACATCCATACTTACAGACGCACACAATTACACATCCATGCTCACATATACGCATATATACAAACATATATATATACATAATAAATCCCACCTCTCTCCTGCCCCTGCTTACCTCTCACCACTCATACAGCTTGCTATGCGGCTGCTCGCGCACTGTGTGGGCGGCCTCGGGTTTACCGCGTGGCCACATGCATACCTGGGAACTTCTGGGCTCCGGCTACCCAGAGCCTTTCCTTGCGAGATGCAGCCAGGACTGCCCACTGATGTCAGCGGGCGGTCCTGTGAAGTCGGTGGGAGTTCTCCCTGACACTGATGGGAGGTCCCGCTGACGTTGGAGGTGTTTCTGCTGAAGTCAGAGTTGTTTCTGCTGAATTCAGAGATGTTTCTGCTGAAGTCAGAGGCGTTCCCGCTCTTAAATGGAAAATGGGCTCTGAGCAGGACACGACCCGGAGGAGTCGGGTCTTTACCTGGAGAACCAGAGAAGCGGTGCTTCACCTGGCAAACCCGGAGAGTTCCCAGGTATGGTCACATGACCTCGATACATTCCTGTCTCCCCATGCCGGTTCAAAATAGTTTAGAAAGCCCTGTCTAAACAATTTGGAACAAGTATGAGGAGACAGGAACAAGGGGCCCCCAGAGGCACAGGCCAATGCGACCCCCTGTAGTTACACCACTGGTCAGGTTAAGGGTTTAAGGTTAGCCTGAGAATTGGTTGGTGACCGGTTTTCTAAAATAAGACGGTTTAACCCCTTCCGGACCGGCGTTTGAATACTGCGTCTTCACTTGAAGACCGCAGTATGTTTTTAAATATTTAAATTCCGTGATCGTGATTCGCTGAAAAGCGATCACGTGCACGGAATTGAGGGGGGGTGGCTGCTACTGATCGCTGGGAATACCCAGCGGTCAGTAGCAGCCGCCCCTCGCGATCCCAGCGTTCAAAGCGACGCTGGATCGCGTAAAGGCTGTGACGTACCTGGTACGCCCCGGTCTGCCGGTGACCCGTGACCCGGAAGTACCAGGTACGTCCCGGTCTTGAAAGGGTTAAGCTATGATTAGCATTTTTGGCAACATTCCCAGAAAATGTGGCTACGCTCCAAAGCAGGTACAAATGTTAGGAATTCAGAGCCAAATAGTCCACTTTTTTAAACTTAGAAGACCACATTAAAATACATGCCAACACCTCACTTGTTTCCCATCTGCTTTATTATTTATTGTTTCAAATAGCACCATCTGATTCTGTAGCGCTGTTCTGAAGGTAGTTTCAGGAAAAGGATGGGAGTGAGGTTGAGCATCTTAAAACATCTGTCCTAGGGTTTATACTGTTTTCTGCATCAAAAAGTATGGTTTTGGTTTCATACTGGCAAGTATGTATCCTATGTCATTTTGCAAATTAGTATTGTCATGCCTAGAGCAGGTCATTAAGTTGTAGTGAGACTTACCAATGTAAAGCATTCTTGCCCATTGTTACTAGAAGGGTGCTGTTCCTTAATGTATGCTAAATGAAGAGAATTAACAAAATGTCACCATCATCTGAGGAATATCTGAATATCATGTATTACCGTTTCCCCAGACAGTGTCCGGTCAGCTTCTGCAGACTCCTACGAAGAATGAAACAGAACAACCTGTTGCCTTAACCTCTCACTTCCGTACCGGTAAGAGATCTGATTTTACCACCAAAGTAAATAAAATATGCCATCTAATATTCTTATATTTCATTTCGAGAGTGACTCTGTAGACTTATTATAATGGTTCTCCTGTCATTAAAACCATTTTTATCATTGGTACCTTGATAATCATAGCCCATACCTCCCAACATTTGAAGTGGCCAACATTTGAAAGGGGATGTGGTGGTGAGCTTGTGACCTGCTCATAGTTAATTTAATCTTAAAGCTTTTAGGTGAAAATTATTAATTGGATTTGTATTTCCTTAATAAGATTAAGAAACGTTATATATGGAATGTTGCTTAATCTACAATACTATATAATACATTTATAATAATGTATATTAAAAATGTATACACAGTACTGTGAAAATGTATCTGCCCTTTCCCAGTTTCTTCTATTTTGTTGCATATTTGTCAAACTTAAATGTTTCAGTAATTTTAATATTAGACAAGCATAACCTGAGTCAACACAAAATGCAGTCCTTAAATGATGATTACATGTAAAGGTAATTGCTCCTTAGTCACTAATTCAACCATTTAACCACATTTAATTGAGAATTGGGTAAAATTTTACTAAAAAACAACTAGGCATGATTACTGCCAGTCCTGTTGAATCTAAACATCAATGAAGTAGAACCTGTTTTGCAAAGTGAAGTACGCTAAAAGGTCTCAATGTCCACATGCCGTGATCTAAAGAAGTTCTAGAGAAGAGTTGGAAAAAAAAGTCATTCACATATATCAGTCTGGAAAGGGCTACAAAGCCATTTATAAGGGTCTGTGACTTCAGAGAACCAAAGAACAGTCATGAATCTTCCCAGGAGTGACAGGAGTCACAAAAGAACCAGATTATTATATAAAGAACAGCAGGCCTCACTTGCCTCAGCTAGGGTCGGTGTTCACAATTCCACAATAAAAGAGGGTGTGCAAAAATGGCGGGGTTGCAAGGTGAAAACCACTGTTGACAAAAGTACACAAGGCCCACAAAAACATCTTAGAATATTCTGTGGACTGATGAGTCAAAAGTGGAACTTTTTGGAAGATCCTGTTCCATCTGGCATATAGCTAACACAACATCCCACAATAAGATCATCATATAAACAGTGCTATTTCGGGACCTGGGTGACTTGCAATAATTGATGGAACCATGAATTCTGCTCTTTACTAGAAAATACTGAAGGAGAATGTCCGGGCATCAGGTCATGACCTAAAGCGTAGTTGGGCTATGCTGCAGGAAAATGATCTGAAGCACACAAGCCAGTCCACCCACTAAATGGCTTAAAAGAAATGAAATGATGGTTTTGGAATGGCCTAGTCCTGATTTGAATCCAATTGAGATGCTGGGGCATGACCTTAAAAGGCAGTTAATGCTCGAAAACCCTCCAGTGTGGCAAAATTAAAGCAATTTTGCTATATCCATGTATAAGACTCATTGCCAGTCATTGTAAACTGGAGTTGATTGCAGTTGTTGGTGCCAAGGTTTAAGGGGGCAATTACTTTTCAGATGGGTGATATAGGTTTTGATTAACTCTTAACCTTCAATAAATGAAATGACCATTTAAAAGCTTCATTTTGTGTTTACTTCCATTATCTTTGTCTTGTATTAAAATTAGTTAAATGTTCTGAAAAATAAGGAAGAAGTTAAATACTTTTTCAGAGCACTGTAGAAGCACCACTCCTGATTGTGTTTGTGTAAAAGAATGAGAAAAACCAGAGAATAACTGAGTTGTTTTGTGGCTACAAACAATGGTTAGCACATTAGAGGGCAGTGTGGTACGACTGATGAAACAGGCTTGTAAATGAACTAATAAATGCACTAAGTGTTCAATCACATCTTGTAAATGTGGCCAGCTATTTGATTTATGTGTCCACAGTCAGATTCACAGTTATGTGAAAAAGAAAGTACACCCTCTTTGAACTCTATGATTTTACTCATCAGGAAATAATACAAATCATCTGTTACTTAGCATGTGTAAAAATTATGTTAATACAATCTCAGATGGACAACAACACATGGCATTACACTGTGTCATGATTTATTCAACAAAAATAAGGCCAAAATGGAGAAGCTATGTGTGAAAAACTAAGTAAACTCTTACTGCTTCCATAGGAATTAAGATATTAAGAAGCAGACTTGCTAATCAAATGCCCTTAATTAAATGATCATCAGCAAGTGTGACCACTGAAGTGTTTGCGGTTTGCTGGTCTGGAGCATTCAAGTGTGTGTTAACACAATGCCAAGGAGGAATAACATCAGCAATTAGAGATAAGCAATTGTTGCTGTCCATTAATTTAAGAAGGAACAATTTAAAATGCATCATTCTACAGTGAGAAACATTATTCAAAAATGGAAAACATTCAAGACAGGAGCCAATCTTCCCAGGAGTGGACGTCCCAGCACATTCACCCCAATGTCTGACCATCCAATGCTCAGAGAAATTGCAAATAACCCAAGATTTAGATCTCAGACTCTACAAGCTTCAATTCACATGTTAAATGTTAAAGTTCATGACCGTACAATTAGAAAAAAGACTGACCATGTATGGTTTGCTTGGAAGGGTTGCCAGGCGAAAGAACATGGCAACACGGCTTAGGTTTGCAAAGTTGCATCTGAGCAAACCACAAGACTTTGGTATTGGGTAATGCAACAATAAAATGATGCCAAGCACACCAGCAAATCATGTTAAAAGTTGCTAAACATAAAGCAATGTAACAGACTGATGATAATTTGACAAGCCTGCTAGAAAAATGCAAGAAACTCGCCAAACAAAATGGAGGAACTAGAGTTTGCTTGCAGCAGTATGGCCTAACTGGCATCACAAAAACCCATGACTAGAGGATTCCCATGACTGAGCAGTACATTTAAATGATTATATACTTTTAAGGAAGGATAGAGTAAATAGGAAAGGGGGTGCTATGTCTTTATGTTAAACCTGAGTTAAGGTCTTGTATTAAAGAAATAGTATATGGTGACTGGTGATAGTGTTATGGGTGCCCTGTCAAAGATGCGCCACCTCAAGTCATCTTCCATATTAGTCGCGATGGTGTGCAGTCTGCCTCAGGATGTGTTAATCTCAATGCCCAAAAACTGACAAGATCTCACCACTGTTTCTGAAGATGTCTAAAGGTCCAAGGCCCTCAATCCCTTGCATGGCATCAAAAGGAGACCCCATAGAATCTGACAAGGTCTCATCCTTAGTGCCTAGTAAATCCTCTTCCAGATCTGGAGCCAAGATGGCTTCTGGAGAAGGCACCACCATCCCATGAGATGGAGCCTGTAGTGCAGGTAAGTAGACTGATGGTATCCTCCACATAGGCCTTGTGCATGGAATCAGTATGCAATATGCTGATTCCATGCACCAGCCCCACTTGCAGGCCTCATGACATGCGGTCAGGAGGCCTACTTGGTGCTACACGACTGCGCTGAATGCCTGTGCACAGGCCCTGCAATGCCACTCACCCTCTCGACCAGAGCCTGGCTGAGCACCTCCAGGATTTGCTGCTGTAGTCCGCCTTCACCTTGGTGTCCAGCTGCAGCACACAGCTGCTCTAACAAGGCCTTTGTGGAAGTCATTCTCCTCCACACAACACCTTTGCTTGTTAACTCTGAAAAGGTGCACTACCTGGCCAGTGAATTTAAAGGCTCTAACCCTGCCCTCTATTCTTCATAACCCAGCCCTAGCCTGCCATTGCACTGTGCAAAATATGTTGTGCCTGTGTATATTTTTTTTTACTTCACAGCAAACAGTGATCATTTTGAACCTCTCGCATCCAATAAAACAATCACACATTTCTGTGTCTTTGTGAAGCATGAAGGGGAAATCTACTTGTATCTGGCAATCTGCAAGCTGTTAGTCTGCAACAAAACTCTTGTTGGCCCTATAGTTTTCCATTGTTTCAGGTGAACATCTGAATATTGTACCCATTTACATGGTAGTGTGTTATTTTATCATCAGGTTGCTACAAGACCCCAGCACTGCCTTGGCTGGAAGTCATTGAATGTAATTATAAAAATACCCACACTGCGAGAGATTTGCTGGACCTGAAAGCCTTCCTTCTCACTGGAATGAAAGTATCTGTTACAGAGGAAAAGGTACTGTTGTAATTGCTTTATATATTGTGTTACATTTACAATGGTATGGTATTAAAAAGCCCTACTTGTCTTACAAATCAGATAGAGGGGAATAAACATGTACTTTTGTCACTTTACACTAACATATACTGTTTTGTGCCTGACTGTCAGTGCCCAAAGCTAAGGGGTTTGACACAAGGTGGAGAATGAGGTCAAAAAGTATAAGCTGGTTATGTTTTTTGTCTACAAACAATGTTTCAGAGAGCACATGATGGGTAGCGTGACACATCTGGTCTAAAGGTTTTGGAAATGATAGCCTGAAAATCTAATGGCATTTACAAGAGCAGACCCTTCTTCTCCTTCTGTACCAGTAGTCCCCAACACGTGTCAATACCATTGTCTTTTTGGTCAAATTTAATATTGTTGATTTTCACTGCCCCCCCCCCATTGTAATAGGGAAATACAATCTGCTGCCACAAAATGTAATGTAACTTTCAGAAAACAAAACAGAATATCCATCAATGACATTATAAATATTAGAGATCGTATGCAAGGGAAAAGTGTATAAAGCCTACAAAGCAAAATAGTTTGTGGTTGTGATAATTGCCTCCCTGCAGAGGAACAGACTAAGGAACTGGGGTGGCCTAGTTTAGCACAGTGACTCAGGGTCTATATATTGGCAAGATGGGAAAGCATACTCAAAGCAGAAGTAAAATGTTTAACCAAGCTGGTTATCTGTCACGTTGTGAACATGCGGAACCACAGTTCTAGGAAATGAGAACTGGACAAAGTGTATATGCAGAATATACAGTATTTTGCAACAAGACATTAGGATTATAGGGGAATTAAAGAGAAAAGAGGAGTTAAAGGTATTCATTGGTTTTAGGAAGAGAAAAAATGGTAATACTTAGACTGAACGAGTGTGGCAATGAGAAACTTATGAACGAGTTAAGTGTCAAACTATGGCTTTGTTATTTGAAGATGCAGCATTTACTAACAAATTGATGAATGTGAATGCATTGTTCATATATCCTCTAAACCAACATGTGCTAAAGCCTTCGGAGTAGATGGAGACACCACTCTTTGAGTATAAGAAACTAGAACTCTTAAAGTAAAACCATTTTTTTTACTGCAGGAGCCCTTTGTGGTTTGTATGAAGTGATCGTGGTGAAAAGTTGGAAAACTGGTGTGATTACCATAGCAACCGATAGAAAATAGAGTTGCCATCTTGGGCATCAATTTCCTGAAATTTGTGACACACTGCCAGGCAGTCTGTATGAAAAACTCTTAAACTCCATATATACTGACATACTGACCTGCAATGTATAGGATTCATAGACACAGGGGGAGCGCTAAGGCAGTCAACACAGATATACCCTTTCCTGCATAAGTTTTGACATTTTTACATTTATTTTAGGTCATTCATTTGCATGCAAGATCTTGGCTATTGGTAGTTTTGCTTGGGCCATATGTATAGAATATAGAATTATTATTTTGTTGAGATAGCTGTGTTAGTTCATAACTATCTTTGTGTTTAAAGAGGGAGGAAGCTCTTGAAAATGTGTACCACAGGACTATGTTGAAATTACTGGGATTCTTCCGTTATAAGCATTGTTTTTCCATACACCAGTAACAGCACTCAGACATTATTATATGGCACAGTATCTTCCTTCCTTCAGACATTATCATGGCCACTGGATCAAGAGCGAACCCAGAATGGAGCAGCCATTTCAAAGCCAGAGAAAAAGGGGGACGGCAAGGACAAGGGTAGAAGCAGCTCCAAGGTAAGTTTACAGCAGGCATATAACATTTGATAACCTTTAAGTCACACTACAGCGTAATCTCTTTTCAGGCCCCTTGGTAAATACTTATTGTGTGTCACACAATGTCAGACTACTGAACTCTTTGTAACTTCCTTTGTATACATATCTTGGTCTTCAGAAAAAGTAAGTTATTGCTGCCCTTGAGACTTGCCATTTTATATTTGAACCTAAAGTAAAGTTATTGCATGAAACTGATGTATTCATTGCTATTATCCCCGTCCTTTTGATATTTAGTGCTTGCAATTATGTTGAATTTGTTGACTTCTTATGTGTAAATGCACAAGAAATATAGCACAGTATTTAATATTTAATTCATATGAGTATGCTTGGCATTCCAAGATAACATGTAATCTATATGTCCAATGCCACAGGGTAGCAAATATGGTTTAAAGAATAAAAAGAAGAAAGAGCATTTAGAAGAGCTTCGGCATGATCCTCCCATTGTGAGGACACTTGGATCTGCCAACATGTCCTTAGAAGGTCTTGTGCTGGGAGAGACGCTGGCGATCAGTGTTTGTAATTTTGGAATAGCAAGTACGGAGATAGAAAAACCACTGGCCACATGTGAAAAGGTAACAGTCTATTCTACTGTCTCTTACTTCAATCATTTCTTTAAAATAACGGGCATAAATGTTGTAGCAGAGGAAGATGAGGATTGGCAAGTGGACAATAGCAAAGAATGCAAGCTTTTTCACAATTTTATGGCCATGGAGTATCTATGCAGAGTTAAAGCTCTATACACTATCAGCATAAGAGGGTTGGGTGGGTGTAATGCAAAGCAGGATTGCTTGGCGTATTCCATTGACTGGTAGGGCCTGAGGGGCTGTGAGAGGGCAAGGATAAACCTACATCTTCTCATCCGCTAGACAGACTTGTAACCCTTTGACAAACATGTCCCCAATAGTATTTCAGGTATTATTTAAATTATTTGTAGCATAAATTGTGATGTTTGTACACTATTCAGAGGGGTTATAATTTGCATACATAGTAACATTTACATTATGGCAAAAGTTGAGTACATAAAAGTGCGTGCCTTCTAGTCTACCGCTGTATCAGGGGCTGGGTAGGGACAGGTAGTAATGCCACAAAAGTAGCCTTTGAAGTAACCACATCACAAACTTTTCATTTAACAATTTGCTACAAACGTATCACAATATAGTTACAAGGGCAATTACCTATTACCTATTAAGATGACTTTTCTTTGCTCATGTGGCATTTATGATTATTATTTCTGAATTATTACATGAAATGTAAATAAATTATATGTATATGACATGTACACTAATATAGATGATGATATTAAATTAAGGTATTTCATGTTTTTTCCTAAATGCCCCTTTTGATTACTTCAGATGTACTTTTTGAAATATTGTAATTAACACCAAATGAAGTACTGCTTTTAAACAAGGCTGGGGTGCAAGTTCTAGCACATGCTTTGTAGACGCCCCCAAAATGTTTGGGGTTATTTCAGACATCAATATATTGCCTGGTATTGATATCTAATTATTATGAATTATTATTATTAGTGTCAGTATCATTATCATTGCTAATTGTTACCCATTAAACATATTATTTTACTACTCACAGCCGTATGCAAAACAGTTGAATATGAAAATCTGCAGGGTTTTAAATATATGTATAAAAGTTGTATTTGTCTTGTATGAGTTTCAGTTCATATCAAGCTAGTTTAGCTTAACTGAACCTAATTGTTTAATTAATTTGATCTGAATTTTTCCTAGAAATGAAACACTGAATTGGGCCCATTGTGTCCTTGTGTGATCATATTAACATTAAACCTGTGCTCATCCATTTCTATTTCTTTGTATTGTGGGCTAGTAAATAAAGCAAGAACTAAAATTCTCAGTTTAAGAAATATTGTTTGGTTATAAAATATGGTGGCTGATGTTTTTTATAGATGTGAAGCAATGACAACATTGTGTTTTATTTAATCCCTATCAGAATGTAAAGAGAAGCAAAGACCAGAAACTCACAGGTGGACGGGAAAGTGTAGAGACCCATAAGGCATCTGGATCACCTTCAGGTAAACTCAGCAAAGTGACAATGGCTGCTCCAGGAGACAAAACCTAAAATGTGAAATGTGCCGTCTAATGTGCTGTGTTTGCTTATATTTCCATATGAAAAGGCAAGCGGAAACAGGCTCCTGAAATGAAACCCCCAGAAGACCAGCTGTCCCCTGAGCCAGTGCCTATAACTGCAGAGATCCAAGTACAGCTCATTCGTTGGAACTCACCATCAGAACCTCAAAAGAAGTGAGGGAAGATTACAACTGCGAGCGTGAGCCTTCATCACCCTGCACGCTCCCTAACAATAAAGACTTGGCCAAAATTTGATTTTTTTTCTTTCAGCTTTTATGTTGCTTTATCTATATTTGTTCTGGAAAGGTTCATAACCTTATTTTTTAGCTTGAAAGAGGGAACATCAACTCGCTCCCTCGAACAGACAAAGAAAGACACTCACACCATTCTTTAGTTAACAGCAATACTTGACTTCAGCTTATGGATATAAGGTTATGGTATATGGTCCCAGCGCACCATCCAAGGTCAGCACACTTTGACACTCTGATCGTATAAATAAAAAATAAATTTGGATGTCAAATTAAAACAACAGTAATTCCAATTCACTTTACATCAGTTTTAGCTGACTTACTCATAACTTCTTGTAAAATGTTGCGTTAGTTTGCACTGCGCAATCTTTAATGAATTTCTGCATAATATTGCAGATAGGCGATAAACAGTGAGCGATTACAAACCCACCAACTTGTCAGCATAGAAAGTACTTCCTGTTAGAAGCAGGAAAAATGGGCAAGTGACTGGGTCAGAGCATCTCCAAAATTGCAGCTCATGGACTCCACTAGACCTCTGAAGGTGCGCTATGGTATAAGACCAGGCCACCTTCTCCCATTGCTCTGTGGCCCAGTTCTTATGCTCACCTTAATTTTTAGCTTGAAAGAGGGAACATCAACTCGCTCCCTCGAACAGACAAAGAATGACACTTTTGGCAGTGGACAGGGGTCAGCATGGCACCCTGACTGGTCTGCGGCTACACAGCCCCATACCCAACAAACTGTGATGCACGTTGATGTTCCCTCTTTCAAGCTAAAAATTAAGGTGAGCATAAGAACTGGGCCACAGAGCAATGGGAGAAGGTGGCCTGGTCTTATACCATAGCGCACCTTCAGAGGTCTAGTGGAGTCCATGCTTCGACAGGTCAGGGTTACTTTGGCGTCAAAAGTGTGACCTACACAATATTAGGTAGGTGGTCATAATGTTGTGGCTGATCAGTGTAAGTTTTTGATTTGACTTGGTATGGTGGGATCCTGTAGAACTGTTTACATGGCCCTGATGTGGACTTATAGTGAAAGACTGTGTTAGTCATGGTCCTGTGCAGGCTAGCCCCGTCATTTTAGAATTGCTAATAATGCACTTTATAGGGAGGCAGAGACCCTGACACGGAAAGTGGTGTGAGTGTTTTCACTGGAAGGAATGTTTCCATTGTGGGGTTTTGCCACTTTGTTCATACAGTCTAGTAAACATTTTAATTAGCAGTGAACACATATCCTACTTCCTCGCCACTTCTTTTAAGTTTTATGTGTAATAAACACCTAATATTCAGCTTCAGCCCTGGGGCAAAACCAATCTGCTGACTTTGCAGACTTATGTACGCATGTGCATCAATTCAGTGCGTGAAAGGAAAGCCGGGCTTCATGGGTATCTTCAAACAGACATTATATGTGAAAGGAAGCTACATGACATCTATCGGGGCCATTTCCAACACTTACAAGAGCTCCCATTCCTCAGCTCTATCTCCCTTCTTTACGTGAGGCTTCACTGTCCCTTTAAACATCAGGTTCCTTGTGCATTCCCTCTTAATATTCAAGTCAGACATTTCTCACTCACAAAGCATCCCGGTTCTCCTTTGTGCAGAATTCTATGGGATGTGTGTTGCTAGGAAGCAGCTTAGACTGAATCCTGTGCTATTAAACATGCAAAGAGAAAAGCAAATACCATAGATTTCAGAATCCAAGGTAAATATTGAAAAATCATTCAGAAAATGTGGACTCCCCCAAAACAGGAGTCTCAGCGTGTAAAGAATGACACATTACATAGTGCTTTAGATTTAAGGAACCCAGGGAGGGCTGGCAAGGAAGGTAGATGAGCCATTGTGTATGCACTGTAGTAAGAGTGGACAATTTGATGGGACTGGATTGTATATATTAAGACCCGTATATAATGTAGCCCCCCGCAGCATCGGGGTGCAGATGAACCCCCAGGCCTTAACGGGACACATAAGTGAGAACTAATTTGAAATGCTCATTAACATATTCCGAGATCCAAAGCTGGGGCTTAGACATATCTTACTGGACAGCCAGAGGATTGTGTTACCACTGCCTTAAGGACACTCAAGCCATCATATGCTCTTTAATGAATGTGACAGCCTTGGCCCCTTTATATCAACCCCCTTGCAAATGCATAGAGAGATTAATGGGATCCAGGCGCTGTTTCCCTGCCCCCAGTTCATTGGTTTGCTGGAGATCGTGCTTGGTGATCGCATCTCCTGCGTACCGGTGTGCATGCGGATACTCAACAGCCAGCTGCAGCCTGCATGGCATTGCCAGAGGACATTCTGAGACCCCCCCCCTCGCCATGCATGCACATTCTGCTCTGCCATTGATTTCAAAGGAAACTCTTTCCTGCCAGTGATTGGCTGCCAAACCCAGAGGGTGAGAGTGCTGGAGTACTTTAACAAGGTAAGAGAGTGTGTGTGAGTAATAAAGTACTTTAATATGCCTTTTGGTAGTGGAACTGTGGTTTACGGCCAAATGCACATTGGGATGCTTTATCCCTGGCTAATATTCCGTAGCGCGGTACAATGCATGTTACCGTTTCAATGGTAAACCAATTACTGCTGACACCGAGTTGGTTATCTCTGTTTAGTGTTGTGTAATGCCGACTTCCCCACACGAGTCATAAAAAGTCACGCCGCTTGTCTGTGCGCGCTCCAGCGTGCGAGAGATCCGCAAACAGACCCGGTGTAACACCTACAGACGCGGTACACCGAGCGCTTATATTATAAGCCTGCTGTAATACGTCGGCTCCTCGATCCACACACACCGCTTCTGTATTTGCAGCCCCTCCGCCTCCAGCAGCGTCTGCGCTACACCGACCCTCGCTGAATGAGCAGCGCAGCCCGCGCTCTGGAATCTGGTTACCCGGGCAACCGCCGCCGCCGCCGCCTGGCCGACCTGCTGCATGCACATTGGTTACTTTTTTAAAGAGCCGGTGCGGGCGGGTATTGGATGCAGCTGCTGGCGGAGTCAGCCGATCACTCGGGTTTACGAAGCGGTGTAAGGTGTGGAGAAGGTGGGGGAGACTGGGCGGCCCCGGTAAACTGTGCTTTATGTCTTAAAGATACCCACATAAGCTGGTATACAGGTAAGACGTAATACTACATTGGGGACAAATGCTTTATGTGAGGGAGCCTGCAGATGTATATCAGAAGACCCTATACATTAAGGCCAACCCACCCCTCTTATTAATACAATGTGGATTTCAAGGTCGGCTGCGGACCTACACAGTAGAAGTCTGTGGCTAGCGATCCTGTCTACGTTGTAAATGTAAATAGATGGTCGCAGGGGGATGCATTAAATGTCACCATATGGATACTTGATGGGTTTTATCAAAAGCCCATATATTTAACGTACTGTTAATTTATGGAAGCCGGATATGTGGTTTTGTCATAGAATGCAAAAATGATTGGTTTTAGTACCATGTCTTGTTTTCTTTATAACATCACTTAGACGGCATTGCCCTACTCTTTAACTGAGTCCTAGGTACATGATTGCCCAGAAAATCACTCTGACGTCAAGAGCACATAACCATATTTATGATCAGACATTGAATAATATATTGTATTCCATTTAATGAATTATTTTTTTATACCTTGCTTTAAATACATATTCATTCATGTTAAGCTAAACTTAATTAAGGTCATTTATGCTGTTTCAGATGTTTAGGTTTTTGTCTTCCATGTGAAAAAGGGTACAATCTTTATGTGTTATCCTTACATATTATTCTAATCAATCACAAGCATGTTGGGAGCTTGTACAGTAAATTTGTGTTAGAATTACATATTAAACTTTTTGTTAGGGAGCATATATATATATATATATATATATATATATATATATACTTATAAATTATTAACATGTGCAATATATATATATATATATATATATATATATATAATATATATATATATTTCTCACATTGTAACAATGTAAGTCACATTGTTATTTTATTTACTACTTGTTACGTCCTGTCTACCCATTGTACAGCACTAGGGAATATGATGGCTCTATATACCGTAAATCAATTAATAATAATAATAGCATGACCCAGGTGATAGATTTTATTGTTTTATTGTTTTTCTTTTTTGAATTTTTGAACATTTGTGAAAATGCAAAACATATTGAATTATTTACAAAAGCAATGATGACTTTGGCTTATCTAGTAAGTTAAGGGACGCCAGAGGGCAATTATTTTGCGCTATGTGTTCTTTGTAAAAGCATAACCCGTTGCATTGACCCCAGATGTTTAACTTTGCTTCTTCTGATCAACATCAAGCTTGTACTGACAAAGAGAGCATCTGTTACATTAGATAACAGCAGTGATCTCTATGTTAACAAACTGTCTTTTTTTTCCCCAATCAATATTTGCTTTGCTAATGTCTACCAACCTGTTGTCTGGCCTTCTTCAGAGAGAATGGATGTTTGATGACCAGGAAGCTGGATTAGATTAGATGGTCTGGTCTCTATAGTGTTGGTATCTCTACGGTATCCATGCTGAGTTCTGCTAATACTAGGGTGTGAAATCTGCTTGCGTCAGCTTGTACTCCTGATGGTGTTTACAATATGGTCTTGTAACAGAATTGTTACAGCGGATTCTTTGCTGCCAGTGAAGAGTAAGCAAGAGGTTTATTTCCTAGTGAAATTAAAGAAAACAATTTTCTGCATAACTATTGTGTGGCTTCAAGGTCATGGAACTCTGCTAAAAAAAAGTAGAATGTATTGTGTGTTATTGGACATTACATCACATAGAGGCTAAAGGGACACTTGAATGCTGTGCTGGGTGGTCCCTTTAATTTTTAGTGTTGTCTGCTTGGAGTTCTGCATAATCCCCCAAATGTATTTGCCTCGTTCCACACACCCCAGCTAAATGTCCTGCTGGAGATGTGTTTCACTGACCGCATCTCTCCTGCCACACGCACCACCAGCTCCACTGCCTTGGCAAACAGAGCATGGCTGAGGATACCTTTACTATCAGCAGCTGTATAACTGTATTACTATGA
Source organism: Spea multiplicata (assembly GCA_009364415.1). Lineage (NCBI taxonomy): Eukaryota > Metazoa > Chordata > Amphibia > Anura > Pelobatidae > Spea > Spea multiplicata. The sequence continues at coordinate 47,166,471 of VKOC01000001.1, forward strand.
GAAGCTAGATATCCATTGCTGCACAATGTGCTTTGTACGTGTGTGGCTGGACGTATCCAGAATGGATCTCTGTTGGCCAGCGACCCAGGAGGCATTTACCCGGTATGCCCACATGGCCGGTCCAGCTCTTCAGACTCCTGTGTGGATGTGTCAAAATTGGCAGAACTGAACAGTGACGTATCCTGGTCTGGGCATAGGGTGGCATTGCCCCAGTTGCAAAACCGTTGTGCAGATTGTCCTCTCTGATGTTACAGAGCCCACACATCCTCCACAGACTTATTTAAAGGCACTGCCTTTAAGACATGGAGCGCTGCGATATGACGTATGCTCCAGCAACCATAGAGAGAGCATTTGATGCCAAATGTACGGTAAATACGCTGCTGGATGGTAACACTTGGTGACACCTACTTCCTGCCACCCAGTGTCATCGGCTGCGGCTTAACCTTGCATTTTGGGCAAGTGCCTGAGAAAAAGGGTTCAGAATCTTGTGCAAGTATATGCATTGCTCTAGAGGAATAGAAAGTCTGTGCGGCTGCTGGTGGAGACCACTTCACTAGCCCTTCCTCGTAGCCTGCGCATGATGTCATATCCCAACACCAGCAGGCCGTGAAGCAGGGAACGATGGTTGCAAGGACTCTGCACTCCGGTACGGTTGAGCATGGGGACATCGGCAGGGGAACTTGCCATGAGCCTCATTAGATATAAAGATAACCTGAACAAAGGTGATAATGTCTGTTGTGGCTTAAAACATTTCTATTTCCCATTTTTGGTCTTTTGCATGTTGCCACAACACTGAAGTTTTGTTTCCTAGGAAATGACAGAGAATGATACTTAGCGGTGTTTATCTTTGCAAAGTTGCATAAGTTATTGTAAATCTATCACATTCTCCACCTTATTAGATTCTCAATATACGTATTTCAGAACCCATACGCGGAAGCTTCCATATCTCTCTTGTAAAATATAAAACTGGTTTTGCTTGTGCCTCAATGGATTTAAGTTATATTTGACCAACTTGCCATTCCCATATCAACTCTGCCTGGAAGTGGAAGTCTATTTGGACTTTCTGTTGTGCAGCCAGAATCCGGACAGCCAAGATGGCAAAATGTTCCTTCATCAGGTTGGCCATAACAGTTCAGTCATCCTGTAATACGCCTATCCACCGCCTCTAATAGTACAGGCAGTGTTTGGATGGGTCTAACATTGATCTACAAATGTGATTTATACAAATCGCTTGTATCAAAGCAGGTCTAGCAAGTGACCTCTGTAATCAATGTACAGATAAACCCTCGTATTGTCATTTGAGGAACGCCTCTTTCTTTCATGAAGAGTGTCGTATGTTCTAATTCGTTTTTGCTCACCAAGACTATTTGTATTCTTTTTCTCCTAAAGCAGAAACTGAGATAGCGGGGAAACTGCTGCCCCGCGGGTCGGGAGAGAAGCAATGAGCAGCCAATAATCGAGAACGAGGTATGTATATCCCGCCACAGAAATAATGGAAAACCTTAAGTAGAATGTGCACCCTATTCACAAATCTCTCCAAAACTGTAGTTTTGTTTTTTTTGTTTTTTTTTAAATGTCATTGAATGAAATGTAGAAAATTACATGTTGTTTTTACTTTATAGTGATTTTTACATTTTTTGGAGTCATGGAGTTTTTTACCCAGCACTCTGGGGATAAATATATAGTAGATTCATTCCATACACATCAACCACTTGCCCCAGGAGAAGAGAATATGAGGCCAAATGCCATTTATTCTATACGATTGCTAGCGGTTTCGATCCCCTAGCTACTGTGTGCCAAGTAGCTAGCGGCGAAGGAAACAAAAGCATTCCTTTGAGGGGATTCTCCAGAATTCCTCCATTTATTTGCAAGGGGCACCACACAAATTTAAAGGGACCACTCTCTTTTATATGCACTAATGCATGATGGATGCTGTGTCCCTTTTAATTGTAAATAAATCAGCATGTTGCTAGATGTTTGTTGCTAGAACATTACTAGAACTTTTGTCGATGTGCAATAACAACCTCATTTTAGAATTTAATACTATCTGTTCTTTTATTTGCACCGCAGAAAGTCGTAACTTTCAGCCCAGCAATGTTTCCAAGATTTCAACGTTTTTTACTCTACGGTTTTTCTCTATCAATATTTGGCCTTCTTGTTTATTTCCAAAAAGAGATGAAGTTCAGTTTGAATTCTGTCACCGCTAAGCCGCCAGTAGACATAAAGCAAAAACATTTTTTCTGGGCTCCTTATTCGAAAAAAGGAATTCACTGTTCTCCAAATGTATCTGCAATCAATGCTTCAGAACCCCTTCCTCATTCCCACCGTTTATTCCTAATGTACAAACACTGCCGCAATTTTTCAACACTTTTGAAGCCCAAAAAATGTGACAACGATATCTTTTTGGTATTGGCCATCAAGTCTCTTCCTATTAATATAGACCGTCGCATTGCTATCAGGAATACATGGGGAAAGCAGCAAGACTTTCAGAACCGGAAGATCAAGCTATTGTTCCTACTCGGTAAAACTGAGGCCAGTTCGCCCTCCAAATCACTCCACCAGCTTCTGGCTTATGAAAGCGCCGAATTTAAGGACCTAATCCAGTGGGACTTTGTGGACAATTTTTTTAATCTTACACTTAAGGAGATACATTTCCTACAGTGGTTTGCCAATGATTGTCGACGTGCTAAATTTGTGTTGAAGGGAGATGATGATGTCTTTATCAACACGTACAACATTGTTGAGTTTCTTGAAGAGTTGAATCCAGATGATGACTTCTTAGTTGGCGATGTGATCCGAAATGCTATCCCCATCCGTAACACCCAAGTGAAATATTTCATCCCGCATTCTATGTACGGTGGAATCAATTACCCTTTATATGCTGGTGGTGGTGGCTACCTTATGTCAAGAAGGACTACTCACCGTCTTCATACCACAGCTGAAACCACTGACCTCTTTCCAATAGATGACGTTTTTGTGGGCATGTGTCTAGAAAAGATGAAAGTGACACCACAATTTCATGCAGGTTTTAAAACATTTGGAATCCAAAGTCCAGTAAATCCATTTGACCCATGCTTGTATAAAGGCCTTATGTTGGTGCACAAATTAAATCCTACAGAAATGTGGATTATGTGGACTTTGGTGAAAGATAAGGCGATGAGGTGTGCACGGTTGAAGAGAACTTTGTGACACAAGCCAAAACCGTTTCCGTTGTGTTATTATGTGTTGTGAATTGATGAGCACCAGAGACTTGTTTACTCATCCCATAAAGTATTACAGGTCGGGTAATTTGAATTCTGTACATTATTGGTCTATTTGCTCAGTTAGGCCTTTTGAGTTCTCTGTGGTTGATGCCTCTTTTCTGCATGAGCACAGCCACTTCTAGATTGATGTAATTCCCACTGAATTCACGGATTGTACCTATAGAATAACCTTATTTTTAATCTTGGGATTTTAATTGTCTTATTTTCAAAATGGCATTTATTTTGAGACTTGTCCCTCCAAACAAGACCGAAAAACAAAAGCAAGATCAACTGTCCTGAATCCTTTTCCCTATTGTCTATAGTATGTGTGGGTTCTTTCCCCTTAGTTATGGTATTTTTTTGAATTTAGCTTCACTGTCCTTTGTTTTTTTGGGGGGGGCGGGGGGGTTAAATCAGAATAAGGTACAGTATGAAAAGCTTTACTATGTAAGCCTTTGTATTTGTTGTGCAATATTTTTTTAGCTTTCATTCTGCTTGAAATCGTTTTTCTGTTTGGATTTCCCTATTTGTTAGCCATTAATATAGCACTATGTCTGGGATTTGCAACCAGTACTTAACAGGCGAAATAAAGAGAGGGTGAAACATTAAAATACACCGACCCTGCATACAAATACCAGACAGAAGAGGTCTGTACCTATGTTTGAAATGTATAAGTAAAGAAACATTGTAATTTAAAGAATAAAATGTAAGAACACTGGAACGTTTTGAGAAGCTTGTTCCACCTACCTCTCAGTGACTGGTTTTGCATTATACATAACAAGTGTTCCTGGCTGAAACATATGAGTTTGGCAAAATTGTAAATGATTGATTCTAATTATTTCTGGGAAGATTCAGGCCATCTATAACAATACAGCATGCATACTGGAGTATGGATTTTACTGCATGCAAGTCATTGTAGGCATTCCTCAATTATTGTCGTTGGGTAACTCCTCCTCTGGGTGCCTAATTCAAAACCAGGAAGCATTTGTAGATACACTTCTTTCTCATAATGAGTAGAACCCCCCCCCCCCCGTTAAAATCGAAGGGAGTAGGGACAGCCAATTGTATGTATGTTAGCTGAATGCTTGTATTTAACTAACATGCGATTGACTGCTGCTACTCCCCACTGACTTTTAACCTCTGAGTGTGACTGTAATGTGGTATGTAGCTGTTCCACGAGTACTATGTACATGATGGCACTATAGGATCCCCTATCAGAGATGGCTAGACGCGATCACGTAAAAACTAGCCTTGGGCACCAGGGGGCTCTTCGTCTTCGTAAAAAAAAAAAAAAAAAAAATCTTTGTATTCCGTGAATATTCGCCCGTTCCCGTCTTCTCTTCGGGCGAATATTCGTTTTTTCTTCGTTTTTTCCGGTTAAGGGGTTAGTACGGGGTTAACGCGTACCGCAGCAGCTCTGGCGCCAGTAGTTTAAATATGCGTATCAGCAACTCTATTGGTCGCCAGCAGGGGTCCTCCTGCTGGCGACCAATGAGCACACTACCATATATATCACTAATATATTCTCGGGCAGAATATTATGCTACTCAATGTAAAACCAACAGAGGGCAGAATTCTGTCCGATGATATATTGGCCATATGTGGTAGCGTGTTCATTTACATTTATTAATTATTTAAATAAAATATATTCCCATGATCCGCTGGTCCCCCGCTGCAACTGTTAAATGTCCGCACTCGCGGACATTAATTCTGTCGAACTTGCAAACTCTTTTTTTCTATTTATTTTGAGGTTTTTTTGTATTAAACTGTTAGACGAAAGGATCATGGGAATATATTTTATTTGAATAACTGCTGAGGTGAGTGAACCCGTGAAGCCAAGAGTTATTTATTGCTATCTTTTACAGTTTGGTTTTGTGTTCCTGTCAATCAGCCTTCGAAAACCACGGGATGACATAGAATCCTGTTACAGAATTCTGTGCCGCTATGGCAGCCCCATTTGAGGTAACCTGGCATTTTAGCGTACTAACATTTCTGTATACCTGTGTAAGGGTGTTAAAATAACAAATAAGGTTGTGTGAAAGTTATCCAATTTCCTGCAGTATTGCATGTTTTTCACATTGATTTTGGCCAGATAAGCTTGTGGCTTGTAGTAATGTATAGAGGGACTTTCTATGTGCTAGGTCATCAAACATGGTATGAAAAAGCTACCCAGCCTTGCCCACTATAAATCTGACCAAAGTTGGTCCTTGCCATCAGACTGAAGTTGCTTGTGCATAAGGTTCCAAAGCCAGATTGTGCAACGTTCAAAGGTTTGCATAAGTGTTCAGGAACCTTGAAAAGGTTACACAATCCTTTTAAGGCTTTTGAGGTTCATTGTCAAAGCCATACTGACCAAAGACAGACAGTTTGGTAAGTAGTGAATCGTCACTGGAATGGCCATCATGCCAGTGTCTCATAATAAGAAAGTGAATGCTTATCTTGGCAAAAAAGGGGAAGTTGGAAAACAAATCCTACAAGTGGATCATATCAAAACATTGCTATGCAAAAACAGAACGGTTTTAAACGGTTTTTAATCTGATACTAATAATTAAATAAAGGTGGGGGTTCCCTTTAAAGAATTCTGAAGCAATGTGCACAGATGAGTCAAAAGTAGAATTGTTTGGATGACCAGCCATGGTATGTCTCATGAAAAGTAAATAATGCCTTCAAACGTAACCCCCTCCGTCAAGGAACTTGATGACCGTGTCACTGGCCATTGGAGAAGGTTTGCTGCATTAGAACTTGACCATCTTGCCATCCTTACAGGAATCATAAATTCTGCTTTCTTCTACTACACAAGAATGTCCAGCCATCCATCTGTGAGCTTCCGTGTTCCACGGAGAAAAAACATCTTTTGCCTTGAGCATAAAATGAATTTACTGTATACAGTAATGTAGATTAGCATTGAAAAAAACTGGCTTTACCTAATTTTGTATAAAATCCACTTTTTTTAGGTGACATTGTTGCTAAATGTGAAATTGCCGGTGACATTTCCTGCTCAAACATCACTAGTCTGAGTGTCTGGCCGGGTGATTTTAAGATAACACGACTAGAACACATACATTGCAGCTGCCTGATATGCAAATACTTTTAAAGATTAAAACAACCTAGTATTTTTTAATCTGATAATAAAATTTGGTGGGCGTTAGTGGAACGATGCGGCTTGCAGCAATGCAATGATGTGAAATGCACAAGTCAGAAAAAGGAAATCTCACGGTGAATGAAATGATTCGCTTGTGCTAAAAATATACAAATGTCGGTAAATTAAATAAATTCTCAGTAAATTGCATAATGCATGAAGGAGCAGGCCCCAATTACTTTACCGAATGAGGAATTGATCAATCATTACAGAAAGTGTTTGTTCGCAGTGATTGCTATTTAACTGTATATGTAAATTAGAGACCCGTTATGTAAATACCGTACTATTGGTGAGGGCATCTTCATCTCCTGTTCTCAGGATCTGCACAGTCATTCACTGCCCATTGTTATCATCTTTCATCTGTTGCAGGGCCGAGTGTAGGGTCACTGATGGCTGGGTGCAATTCTTTTTTTGGTGCCCCTAAATGGGTGCGACTATATGGCTAACCCCTCCCCTTAAGCACAACCTATCTAACCACACCCATTTTCTACAGTGTCCACCTCTTCAACTTGTAACCTGTTTCCCCCAGTTCCAGCTTTGGCCCAAAACAGCTTGTCAGTGCCCTGTTTGTGCCAAAACAGTTTGCGGGGCCTGGTTTGCCCCCAAACAGCTTGTTGATGCCATTTTGTGCTCGGCAGATAAATACCACATTTGCTCGATTATAAGACGACCCAGATTATAAAACGACCCCCCCAAATCTGAATATTAATTTAGGGAAAAAAAGAAAAAGCCCGAATATAAGATGACCCTATAGGAAAAAGGTTTTACTAGTTAATGTTAATTCATGTAAACTATTTTTTTAAATAAAAGCTATGATTGAGAAAAATATTTTTTTGTTTCTTATTTCCTTTTATTTTCCAACCTGCCCCCAGGCTTGCCACTCCTATATGGCACTGTGGCCCATGATATGCTTTTTAACCCTCTATATGCCACTGTGCCCCATGATATGTCTTTTGACTCCCTATGTGCCATTCTGCCTCCAGAATTGCCTTATACCCCTATATGCCACTCTGGCATTTAGGGGGTTAAAAGGCATATTATGGGGCAGAGTGGCATATAGGAAGGTATAAGGCATTTCAGAAGGCAGAGTGGTGTATAGAGGGTTAAAAGGCATTTCTGGAGGCAGAGTGGCATTAAGGGGGTTAAAAGGCATTTCATAGAGCACTCTGCCTACAGAAATTCCCTATGTCCCCATTTAACACTCAACCCCCACCACCAAAAAAACCCCACACACGAGCTTCCGACTCCCTGCCGTGTAGCCGGGGCACCAGGTTGACGTCTATGCGATACACGTAGGCAACTTCCGCTGCAGCCGGAAGGAGGTGCGGTTAGCAGCGGGGGTTGTCTGCGTCCATCGCGCAGACCCTCCCCGGCTGTCAGAGAGAATTCCCTGCACCGTTTGGGGAAGGTCTGCGCGATGCATGCAGACAACCACCGCTGCTAACCGCACCTCCTTCCGGCTGCAGCGGAAGTTGCCTACGCGAATTGCATAGACGTCAACCCAGTGCTCCAGCTACACAGCAGGGAGTTGGAAGCACCGGTAAGTGTGTGTAGGGGGGTGAGTGTTAAATGGGGGGGATAAGACAGGAGGATCCAGGTCCCCTGCAGCGGTGCAGGGGATCTGGATCTTAGCCTCATAGTCAGACCTCTATTTGAGGTCTGATTATAAGACGAGGGGAATTTTTTAGAGCATTTGCTCTGAAAAAACCTCGTTTTATAATCGAGCAAATATGGTAACAAAGACATTGATGATATAGGAACTACAGAGTTTAAAAAAATCCCTAAATGTGATTTATTCACATTTTGACACTGAAGGTGATACAGCTGCCACCAGTATATACTGAGTCTGATGATGGTATACAATTCCCATCAACCCAACAGTATGACTCCTATCATTATAGTGATCTGCACCCAGATTGCACACATGGGACCTTCCACCTTTCTTTTTCTCACCCCTACAACCCCACCCTCATTCTTATTCACGTACCTTCCTGCGGTGAGAGCACAATGTTTCACCGCTGTGCGACGGGATATGAAGTCATATTCTGGCACTCAGCATCAAGCGCCGGCATCCCGAATGGGGAAAGAGTCATTATATTGAATGGGTTTGTTGGGTTATTTGGGAGGTAAAAGGCCGCCTTTGTGAGGTGTGTATTTTTTTGCCACCTAGACATCTGATCCTACTGCCCCATGTCCCATATTTGGGACATCTTTGAACCCGGCCAATTCAATTTACCCCATCAAATCATACATTTTTTAATACTAGACACCCTATGGGCATTTATAACACCAATATTTTATCTCTTTCCATGTGGGAATTCTTGTGAAGATAAAGAATTGTAGGACTTGCTTATTAAAAACTTTTTTTTTTGTTGACCGTGGGGATTTTTTACATGTTACCATTTTTTTTTTAATTTTGTTAACATTTTTGATTTTTTTTTTTTACTAATCACCCTGATTAGTGAGCTGGGCTCCATTGGCCTTGCATGGTTGGATTCAGTACCTGCATTCAACCTGCAGGAGGAGCTCGAGAGTTCTCAAGAGGGTTATCGGGGTAGGGGTGTTGTGTTGCTACATGCCTCTATCGAGCCATGTCAGCAACACCGTTTATGCTTAGGAAGCTTAAGCTGTTTTAGCGGCGGCCATTTTTCTTCCGGGGAGGGCTTTCCTCCCCGGATCCACGGTCAGCCTCACTTGTGAGGCTTCCATGAAGACTGCAAAGCCGCCGATCGCGGCAAAAATGCCGCAATCGCGGCGATGCAGCTATTTAACGGCAGCCCGTACATGTATGGGCATTGTCGTTATCACGTTGCATGGCAACCCCGTACATGTACGTGGATTGTCGTTAAGGGGATAAAACTATAGAAGGCAAACACTAAAAATGTCAACACTGGCAAAAGCACTTTATGGCAAATACATTTTAGTCACATATGGGAAACATTGTATGTCTGTTTTCAAAACAATTAGAGCATGCACAGTAGGAACAAAACATGGTAGTTTCTGCAGAAAACTGTTAAGACAAGCTACACAGTTTATTTTTGACACATGTAAATTGTGTTATTTAATTCAAACCTACATTAAAAATGTCTGTTTAAATGACATTAAATTAATGTCTGGTATTATTAAGCAAATGAGGATCACACAAGACTCACTCTAGGATATTGTGATTATTAGTAAAGCATTCCTAACTCCTGCAAGGATAATATAATACAGATTGTTTCTCTTACCTGATAATAATAGCACATATTTGTCTAGAAATAGTATATTAACAAATGTAAAAAATTAAATACCTGTTTTAATTTTCGTATTAAAGATTGTAAAAAAAAAAAAAAATTAAGTGCCTGTTTAATTTCAGTATCAAAGACTGTGCTGTTTCAAAGCAAAAACAATCCTGCAGCAAATTACATTTAAACGTCTTTCTTTCATCAAACTTTGAAATGTGGCTCTGAAAATGAACAAAGTATTTTGTCATTCCATAGTGGTTAAACATTTGCCTGTTTTCCAGCAAAAACCATCAAAGTTTCATAATGTCCAAATTACTTGTGTTATGTTAGTGCTTCTAGAGAGGTAACGGACTAGAGGGGTTAACGTACAATGAGCGTTCCTGATGCACTGTAAAGGTGGAACAAGTTTCTTGATAAGTCTGCTGCCTTATGTCTGAAAAGGGATTTGTACCCGAGTGCTATGTTTAGAAAGTATGCAAAAAAGACACTTATAGGACATGTAAATGAAAAATATAAAAGTTATTCACAAAACTGCAATAAATGCTTTGTCCCCTGCCTTGTAAGTTGGTAGGGCGACAGCACCACTTTTAAAACTTTGCACCAGAACAGCTCTTTGTCTATAAACATGCTTTTCGTTCCATGAACAAGTGATAAATCGGCAACTAACATCTTTATGTGTTTTACGTAGAAGTTTATAGATGGCTCCTAATTTCAACACATTATTGTAAACTCTTGAAGAACTCAAATTAGTTTAACCGACCACCCAAACACTTACAGAATCATACAACACTTTCGTTTTCAGTGCTGTTTTTCCTTTAAAAACTCCCTCAACATTCAAAGCCCATTCTGGGTGGCCATTGCTGGAACACAGTACTAAAAAGTGCCTTAACATGGTAAGTGCCTTAATACTGAAAATGCAATCTTGCTGTAAGGCACTTAATCCATTGATTGCCAAGAAGAACTTTGCAATATGGTGCATTTGGAAGCAAGACTTTGTTGGTGCTAAGTCTAGAAGGCTGCTATTTGTGACATTGAAAGAGAGAAAGACACTGATTCCATAATCAACAGGACACAAAGGGACAAAAACTCAAGTTCATCGCTTATTCTAGGAGTCTTGAATAGACCCTTGCAATTCACTCATCAGCTGGGGGAAATTGATAGCCATGACAGTCTCTTTTTAGGACTGCTTCAGCATCACATTTCTTTCACATTGCTTTACAGTAACACAAGCTAGGCATAAAGTGGGAGACAAAGGAGTTTTTTGTGTAATGAGGCAACACTGTTCAAGCCAGTAATTATATCACTGGTAAATAGTTGAAATAGGTTGTTTGTTTCCACATCACTGACCCCTTTGCAATTTCCATTCAAGGTTAGACTTAAGCTCACTACCCGTATAGTGTTCCTGGTGGGCTTACATGCCAATGCTCACTGTCAGCAAATAAGGGGATAATGCTAGACAGCATAATTTAATCTTCACGAAGATACGCTTCAGGGATTTCCTCTTCTGACTGGCTGCTGCTTGGGCTTCCTCCACCAGCGGGTTTGTCGTCGCTGTCCTCTGTGACAGTTCTCCTTATTTCCTCTGTCACTGCAGCAGCCAGCTGGGCCTCAGCCTTCAACACCAACTCCAGAGTCTCCTGCACCTGGGATCGTACCAGCTGGATGTGGTTGCGGACTGTGACAGAAGCTTGGTCTGCACCTGTAAACAAAGCAGAGGCTTTTCAGGCTGCTGCATTTTGGCCGATTTGTCTAGGTTCTAGTTCCAATATCCTCGCCTAGTCTACTAGACAAATACTCTAACTTCTTTCTGCAGTAAACAATACAATGGTTTAGTCTCAATCAACCAGCCTAATACTGACTGATGAAAGTCTATGGAACGGACTTCATTAGCGTTGCCATAAAGAATCAGCTTAGTGTGGTAACGGTGCACGGAAAGTTACACAAAATATCACATAACCGACAACAATGGCAGTCTTTGGGTCTGCTGATAAATTATGTTGACTACAACAAAATGAAATAAAACAAAACCTTTTTCCCACAATCATCTTCATATCTTTTGCTTTAGCTATTATCTGGAGCTTGACCCGTGTGATGTAGGAGTGGAGGGGATATAAAGCAAATACCCAAAGCAAGCCATTACATATGCACCTGAATTTTATATTTTTTTTAATAAAACTATGGAAAATAAAAGGGATATAATACTAGTTTTTTGAAAATTAAATGCCTATTTTAATACGGCATTTGGAACTGCAAAACTGCAGGTCTTGTGTTAAAAGCAGTTGAGCTGATGCAGTGTTTGCAGAGATCACTTATCAGACTTCAGCCAGAGAACAGCACGGTACTAGAGACTACATGTCCAGAAGGATATCAATATTCTGAGATATAGATATAGTCCAAGACCTTTATCTGTCCTTGCTCTTGACATGTAGTCAGGATATCTATATGCTTATTGCATGCATGTCTACATTTCCTTACGTTACATCTCGAAATAACCCTGTGTAATGTCATTTACGGATGATAAATGAGTGAAGAGTGTTAAAAGTACCACCAGGAGGACAGACATGAGAGGCATGGCAAACATGAAATGGGTTAAAAGAAAACCAGTAGGGAAGTATATTCCAAGGAAGGAAGACATATTATTATATTACAATAGGTCTGAGACTGAAATTGGAGGGTCAGCAGTTTAAGTGCATTTAATGTAAGAAACCATTTCATCTTCAAGGGAGTATGTCACATTTTCTTCAAGCAAATAAGAAATAGGTAAATTCAGTTCAGGGAAATTAACATATGGATAGGTAAAAGGCTATCCTGATGAGGCAAGCTGTGTGTTCTTAAAGGTGTGCATTTCTTTCTCATTTATATCCTTCTTTAAGCAAAAAGGCAGCGGATACCTGGAAAGTACATCAGTGGTATTTCTGTCTCCTTAGGCAGCACTGATTGCTCTACCGTGTATGTATTCACATCTCCATGTGCATTCACCTTTAGCAGCAGAGTTCACAACTGAACTCAGCTGGGATCAGTCTAAAGCAAAACACGTGCTTTTGTATAGATTTGATTTTCTATAGATGCTATTAATCCAAGAGACACTCTGCATATGATGGGGAAGTTTAAAAAAACCCACAATGTTAAATGTATTCTCTAAAGAGGAAGTATGCTGGATAGTTGATAGCTTCTCAGTAGCTGAGCTGGCCCTATATAACACACACTTAAATCAGTAAGGCAGGTTTTAAGAAATCCCCTTCATTACATTTGCCAAGTAGGGCCAACTCAGGGTCACTGGTGCTTTGCATATATATATATATAGAAAAGCACGTGTTTTGCTTTAGACCGATCCCAGCAGATATATATATATATTTGCACTTTTGAGAGTCTGTAACATTTTAAAAGTAGTCTCAAAGTACAAGTTTTGTAAAACATCAAAAGGATCCAAGGTAAACACTGTCAACAAATGGATTCCTACAGCTCCCTGTACGAGGACACGTTTTCTAATATGCAAGCTCTATATAAATTATTCCGATATTCGATATATTTTGTTTAAAACATTTTAGTGTCAAAATAAAAAGCTAAGAATTTAAACAAGCTGTACGTTAAAATTTGTGTGAGCGTACGCAATTTAAAATATGGGATGAATATTGCAGACACAATTTAGACCATATCTTCTTGAATGTGGCTACTCACCAGCCTGGTAAGCAGCTTCTGCTGCCATCTCTGAGAGACTCAATGCACGCTCCCAGCTAGACTCATACCTCAAGTACTGCTCTTTAAGATTCTTCATCTGAAAAGATACAATTTAATATAAGAACCATGAACACCCGAAAAGTATACTACTAACTGAATTGTTATTAATAGAAAATGACACTCTATGCTACACAGAATAACCTGGTACTCCATGATGTGAATATACATATTTACATATTTAAGAGCTATCTTAATCCAGTGATGTTTATGATAGGGCCTATGGAATTCTTGCACAGGATGGGCTTTTATTCCATATACATTATACGGTTTTAAATTTCAAGAGCCACCCAAAGGCTAAAAAAAATAATGAACTATTTTGTAACATAGAAAATCAAAAGAGTTCCAGACATTTTAATAACGGATTACCTGTACACGGGCTCCAACAATCACCTGCCAAATGGTGCTTTCCTCATTTGGATTCATTCTGTCAAGAAGTGCAGTGTATCTCTGCTGTAGCGAGATCAGTGTGTATACAGCCTGCAAACAGGGGAAAGCGGACACTTACTGCCTGATGAGTATGCCAAGTACCTGCTTTGAAGGTGGGAACTTAACAGCTGTTGTCTCGGTGAGTTCCAAAGTTTATTTCCATTAAGTGTGTATATATATATATATATATAAAAATATCAATGTTAATAACAGCTCCACAGTGTTTCTCCCTTCCCTCATATATCGTTTGCATATTATATAAAATCACTCATGCAGCACCCTAGAAAGGAAGACTATAAATAAGACCCTAACAAAAAAAGATACTATAATATTGAAGCGAAAAATTAAATAGAAGAGAAATAATTCTCTTGTTATAAAGATAACCATGTTATAAAGATGGAAGGCCACATTTGGACAAATTAAATAGAGAGGTGTACATAAAAGACACTCAAACGTGTAAATTGTTTACAGTAAACATCATGAAGTATAGGCCTCTAAAATCATTGTAGGTCTGGCTATTCTTGACACTGCCAGTTAGCGGCAGGAAAGCCATCCCCTTAAATTCAATGAGAACAGTTGCTGCACATGCACACAGGGGTCTGCACAGACCACCACCTGCAGTGTTCACCAAGCCACTGCTGGAGCTTACTGGCAACAAGTACATCACATGCAAGAAGATGTGCTCGGCGAACACATCCCCTGCATGCAAAATAGCTAGGGGTTGGGGAAATTGGCAAATGCCTATGGGGGGATTCTACAGTACCCCACCAATTAATATGGAAAAACACCACCACAAAAATGTAAAGGGACCACACAGCTATGATATGCATTAAATTGCATTGATGAATTTCATATTTAATACCAGAGATTGCAATAAATGTTTTGTGTAAGTGGAACAGAACCTTTTCTAAGTTGAAACTAAGTGGAGCCAAAGCTTTTTGAGGTCATCCAATTTTGCCTTTTCAACAAGTTACTATGGCGATAGCACAACTTTTCACAAAAATCCCGTTAAAAAAAAAATACCAATAGTCTTTACCTTAACCCTCTAGATATACAATGGGCATGTCTTACCGTGGTGTATTCTGTCAATGAATCAATGAGCGCATACGTCGTCTGCGACAGGAAGGTTTGTGTACTGTCTGTTAGCAGAGAAGCAGCCCTCTTTATTAAGGACTCATTGGAGAGAGTGGGTTCTGACCTCTAAAACAACAAACATAACTGAAGCTGTAAATACAAACAATATGCAATGTGACAGCAATTATAATAAACTGGGTTTCATGGTTTCGGTTTGTCTTACTTCATCTGTAATTCTTTAACAATTTTACGGAGCAGAAGATGTAAGGCTGCAGCTAGCAAAGTGAACGTATAGTGAACGTATAGTGAGACAAAAAGCATTTCAGCAGCAGCTCTGATCTTCTGACTTTGTACTGTTCCTAACAGGGAAGTAGGACTCAGCTTCTGCGTAATCACATTAGTCAGTACTCACTCGGCCTCCTTTCCTTATCATTAAATCTCACATATCTGGCGTGTGCTTTATTATTCATATACCGTAGATCTACAAAACACTATGTTACCTGACCGACTGGAACCGCACACAGGCTGGTGCCAACACCCACAGGAATCATTTTAAGCCACGGACTTCTCCAAATTCGGATACAGGTTCCCCTTGGGACAAAGGGCAAGCTTTGCCTGAAAAATCGATCATAAGTTTACTTTAATACCACCACCCAGTCTTGCAGATGTGGATATGACTATAGTTTGGCTGCTTAGTAACGATAACATTAACAGTACAACCGTTTTATGGAGCATGTCAAAACCATTTAAAGAAGCATTAAATATCTAATTATTTCCTCATTTGGATTTAAAACGTTGTGCTCATTACCTCGTTCTTCCAATATTCTGCTCACCTGACAGACTTAGGTGAAGGCTACAACTATCTACGTGTGTGTGTGTGTGTGTGTGTGCGTCTATGTATATGTGTGTATATATATATATATATATCAATATATAGCTATCTGTGTGTGTGTGTGTATATATATATATATATATATATATATATATATATGTGTATATATATATATATCAGTGTGTGTATATATGTGTGTGTGTGTGTGTGTGTGTATATATATTTATATGTGTGTGTATATATATTTTTATATGTGTGTGTAAGCTAAAATATACACAGTGCTTATACACAGTAATTCTACGTTTGCCTATATGGATAATTACTATTCATACTGTGAACACATATAAGTTTCGTGTAAAGTTATGAATATGCATACTGAACAACAATATACTGGAAGTTTAACAACTCATACACTATTCACAGTCTGCCTAAGAAGCTTCTTCGTCGAACAAAGCTTCCCCGATGCTACCTTTTTCATTACCAGGACTATAACTGCACCTTATCTGACAGAAATGACATTGAACGTGCCCGTGACACGCAACCAATACGTAAAAGAAGCAGACTATCATGAAAATACCTGAGAAGGGAAGAAAAGCCCCAAATCAGCCGCCTACTGACCGCCGCCATGTTTCGTGTGGCAACCGGAAGTGACGTCAGGTCGTTACTGGCTGGTTGTGACTGTACGCAGAAGGAATGTTACCAAGCTGAGGTTATCTCATGGTTAAGTCATACAAGGATGTTTTGTGAGAAAGTAGTAATGTAAATTTAAGAGGAAAAGAAGTAATCTTTATATAAATAGGACAGGCAGCACATTACATTTGCTCTCGATGTACTAAAACCGGTTTTGTGGATCTCCTTACTTATGTAAAGTATATGTGAATTATTTTTTTCTTGCTGTATAAGGCTATTTTATAGTTGTAAATGGCAGGGATAGGATGGAAATAAGAATACATGTACAGCTATCACCTTCACTGTTTAGGGGGATAGTGTACTAGTAGTGGGAACTAAATCTCTAATAGATTAGAAAAAAATAGTAATTAAAGTTAAAACATCAAATCTATATAGGTTGTGATTGACACCCCCTTAGGGCCAGGATCAGTAAAATCTCAGAATTCAGCCATACTAATCGCTAGTCCTACACATAGTATTGAAAATTGGGTCGCCAATGTGAAACATACAGATATTTAGGTAATGCCATAGACTTGTGGGGAAAGAGAAGTGTTTTTGCACCTCTTTTTCTCCTGCAAATCTATCTGCGTTATTCTGGCCTCTCCGTGCACTTCTGCAAAAAGACGGAGCCGTAAGGACTGTGCCCAGAAACTCCGCTCCTTTAGCTGAACAGCACCAGGAGCAACGTTGCTTTTATCTTGGGTGGTGTGCACAGAAAATTTGCTTCTACAGTCCATATAAAGTGAAGTTGGTGGAGCTGAAAAAAATCACATTGCAAGGGGGATGGAGCTATATATTTCCAACCCTTTTGACTCCGTGGTCTATTTTAAAGGTGAAATTCTCACTGCAAACGTTAATTATGAGCGAATCACGAGCAGAGTCTCCGTGCTGCATAAAGGATCAATATACATATATATGTGTGTGTGTATATATATATACCGTCAAGGTGTTGTGCTGTGCCTCGGTATATAGTGATAGGTGTCATGCTGTACCCCAGTGAATGTGTGCCTCAGTATATAGTGATAGGTGTCATGCTGTACCCCAGTCAATGTGTGCCTCAGTATTATAGATAGGTGTTTATGCTGACCCCATTCAATGTGTGCTCAGTATATAGTGATAGGTGTTATGCTGTACCCCACAGTCAATTGTGTGCCTCAGTATATAGTGAAGGTGTAATTTGCTGTCCCCAGTCAATGTGTGCCTCAGTATATAGTGATAGTGTTATGCTGTACCCCAGTCAATGTGTGCCTACAGTTATAGTGATAGGTGTCATGCTGTACCCCAGTCAAATTGTGCCTCAGTATATAGTGATAGGTGTCATGCTGTACCCCAGTCAATGTGTGCCTCAGTATATAGTGATTAGGTGTTATGCTGTACCCCTACCCTGTCAATGGTGCCTAACGATAGAAGCTATGCAGTTTTTTCCAATAAAATAAATAATTATTAATTTTAATATACTATATAATATAATAGTATATATATATATTTTATTTATTGGAAAAAACTGCATAGCTTCTGTCGTTAGGCAACCATTATATATATAATTATTTATTTTATTGGGAAAAAACTGCATAGCTTCTGTCGCCATACAGTATACACACTCACTGGCCACTTTATTAGGTACACCTGTTCAATTGCTTGTTAACACAAATAGCTAATCAGCCAATCACATGGCAGCAACTCAATGCATTTAGGTAGTTCTGAAGGCAAAAGGGGGGTCCAACCCGATACTACCGAAGTAGACCATATAAAGTGGCCAGTGAGTGCATGTTATTCACATGATGTTTTACAGAACATTTAATGTGTGTCATTACATAGGAATGGTAAGCCATATGATAGTAGCAAGTGGATGACTGATTATAAAAAAGCCAGTGTCAGCCCTAATGTACTGTTGTGGTATTGCGTAGAGCTGTAAAATATGTTATTTTATGAACTAAGACAAACCTACACACGGTATAAATGTGTGTGCATTACTCAATTATTCCTTCCTATTGAGTAATTTCACCCCTATTGTTAAGTTTCTCATTGGTGATTGTTCTTTGTAAGGGGTATAATGTTTGAACAGGGAATGTCACCCAAAATCTCACGATTGTCTACACTGATAGACTTGGGGTCTGCAAAAAAAAAGTTTACTGGAACAAAAAGTAATAAACCAAAAAACTCTTTAGTGCTAAAGTAGTGTACGCAGCATTCTACATATTTTTTATCCTCTCCTGTTCATTTGTACCGAAACCAGAAAGCAATAGTATGTAAAGTTCTTGCAAATTAATTTTGAAGCAGCAGCCAATCACATATGTGCTAGAAAACGTCACATTTTCAGATACCATAATCTGATTGGCTGCTGCTTACGCCCATTGTTTTCAACTATAGTATGCTCCTCGTTTTCAGTAGATGTCGCTGGGGAGGAGTTAATGAGACGGACGTGTCATTTTCTAACTCCAGTAACTAAGGAATGCCTCCACTAATTTTCATTCAGTAATATGCATTAAACATGAATATAGAACTTCAGTGCCCAATGAATTTAGTAATGATTTAAGCTGTGATGGTGATAATTCCTCTTTTTCGCCAAAGAGGTCTTCATTTCCAGCCTAGAGACCACTCACAAGAAATGTATAATGTAGTAGTAGAACCTTGGGCAACAAAAACCTCCTAAACTACCCAGTATTAGAAAACCAGCATTATTTTACTCAGAAAATGGTATCATTATTGTTATTACAATTATTATTATAATGTTCTAGATATATTCCAAAGTTGGACAACACTGAATAGGTAAATCCTACAAAGACTAAAAAAATACAAAAATAAATAAAATAAAAGCAATCTGCTAAGCCTAGTAAATTTTTTATTACAACGTATATTATATGCGTGTGGTATACATGTCCATAAAACATTCATTTTTGAAAATAATATATAATAATATACAATAGCCTAAGACATATAGTGAAAATGGGCATTGTGTATTGTGACAAGTCTTTTATACAAGTGTATAAAAGTGTATTCTTTCAATATAACATCAGAAAATAAAGTGCTATAAGCTTTAAAATATTCCTGGTTAAATTCAGCAGAATTCATCCTCATAAAAGTACTGAACTGCGAGTACCTCGGGAGTAATAGGAAAATGTCATAAGGCAAGACAATAACAGATCCAGCGGGAGAGACAGACATTTGTTTTGTGCTATTATCAATGATTTAGAGCAAATAAAATACAATTGTAACAGGGCACTCGGTTCCTTTACTTTTCATCATTTGTTTATTTATATTTTACGTCTTCACCCTATATAATAACAATCATAGTGCTAAAAAAGCTTTTCCACTGCCCTAAATCAAAGTGGATCTATTACATTCTTTGTGCTGCAAGTCTTCTAACATTATATATATATATATATATATATATATAGGATAATGGTGTGCTTACTTGATACAAAATATAAATAATTAAGTAGTATTTAGCATTAATAAATTAAATGTGTTAATAAGTTATACCAATATCTTCATCAGAATTATTATTAACATATAGTAGAACTCCGGCAGTCTTTACTTTGAAGAGTCATTATTTCTTGTCCTTGACAAAGATAAAACATCCGCATACCCTTCGGACCCCTGTTCTAGGAGATGCAAAGGTGAACAAGCAGACTTGGTCATTTTAGGACAAGAAGGTAAGTTGTCCATCCGGCCACCAAGAGAGCTCCAATCAACACAGTGTAACTGAACAGCACGAAAGCCAGCATCTCCTTCAGCACCATCAGGTAGTGGACAGCGAACGAGTGCCTGGGAGCCATAAACACCTGCGACTAGGAGCTGCTATCACCCTAGACAAAGAACAAGTTGTTATTAGTCATTGATTTATATAGCGCCATCATATTCAGTGGTGCCGTTCAACGGGCAAACAGGACACAACAAGTAGTGCATAGCATAACAATTTGGACGTACAGACCCAAAATACAAGGAGCGCCCCAACCCTAACAATGAGTGCACGGACTACTGATAATCGATGCTTACCAGGGAGGGGTATATCAAAGTTCTTCTAGCATAATAAGCACTGTTCACAAGTCAAAGTTTTTATTAATATCAAACATTTAAAATGAAGCCAAATATTAATACGTACCTAAGTGTATACAAAAGACCCTTAGTTCAAAAATACAGGGTATTCAGATAAAAGAAATAAAAAAAAATACTTTTCAGAAACATATGGCATGCGATCTATTACCCCAGCAATAAAATAGCTATTTTTTCATATTTTCCATGTAAAGAAGTTACAGGAAGAAATGATAAAACCGTCCTGTCAGTCTATTCCCTTTATGGGGTTGATGGTTCGCTGCCATCAGCTTGCAGTAAACATAAATCTATCTATCCAAGGGCAGGAGCTTTAATATTTAATGTTATAATTGCTTATAATGTACTTGTAAAGTAGTGTGAGAAGGATCAAAGCTGTCCTGCACAACTCAAACATAATTATAGATTTACATAACATTTTGTTCTTTTCCAAAATGGAAAAATTTTTCGCATGGAACAATTTAGTTAAACTGATATTGTTCACTTATCAATATTACACTTCTGTGTTCTATTTATTTTAGATATATACATACGCATTGGGGAAAATTGTGAATTATAATGTGCATTTTATATACACATTTCTATATATAAGGATCACTGCTTTCTATAACTGGAAAGCAAATGAATGCAAACAAAGTTCAATAGATATGAATACATGTAGCTGTACATAACATACATTTCCATACTTTAAAAAGAAGTTTTCTAATAAAATCATACTGCTTCTCAAATTGCTTTTCCCCATCAAATTCTTACCTTAAAATGTGTTTTTTATTCCAAACGTAATGTTTGCTTGCATGAGGCTCCCTTCTCCCCTGTAGCTGTGATTGTCTGCTTTCTGGCAGCTTGTTGATGCTGCCTGATCCTCTTCCTGCTTGCTAATCCCCAGATCCTACAGTAATGATCTTGTCTTTAGTCTGTGCAATTACTAATGGACTAGGTGTGGTCAGGGAACCAGCATTATGGTCTCCCAGTTAGGTATAGGATATTGGTTGAGAATGGTGTGTTGGCACAATGTCCTTACAAACACCGCAGGCTTGTCACCATCAGAGTTTCAGTAGGATGTAAAAAAAAGACTAATATTTTAACAGATTATTTTTGTTTTTTACTCAAAACTCTCATTGCTACTGGAAAAACACATTCCAAGTTTTAATCTTGATTTAGCAGTCATTACAACAGCTCCAGCATGCACAATATTGTAAGTTTGGCCACTTTGGTGAGAGATAAACATACTTCTGCAGAGGGCTAGCCCACCAGAACCAGAAGGTCAGATGCTTGGATGTGATGACTACGTCCTCAAATAAATTAGAGCTTTTCTATAAGCTGCTATTGCTTTGTTCAGTGGGCCACAGACCCCCAGTCTTCTTCTTTTGGGGTCCAGTACTACCAGTGGTGCTGGGAACTTTGCTTTTTTCACCAGACCTTCCATGTTCCTTTAGATTGTTTGGACAGATTGGATGCAACTGTAGAGAAGCCGACCAACATGTATTCAGCTCCATCTCCAGACTACACCAATACCCCACATACATTTTTTTGTTTATTTTTGTGAAATCTACAGGGCACAATACATGACGCGCTCATTTTAGTATACAGAATAGGGCAAGGTAGGCACACAGAAATGAAAGGGTTACACTCGCTTTTGTGGGCGACAAATCACATCACCAATATTATCAGCCTGAGCGTGATGAGCGTTAAAATACCAACTCTCTGGGGAATACATTTTTTCCTTTTTAAAAAAAACAACTTACTGTAATTATTATTATTAATTTTTATAAGGCTCCTGCTCAGTCTCTGACCACATTAACCCCTTAAGAACAATGGGCGGTCCCTAAACCCATTGAAAACAATGCATTTTGAGCCCGTACATGTACGGGCTTTGTCATTAAGGGGTTAATTGAAAATGCAAGGCATCCTTTCATAAAGGAAGCCTTGTGTGATCACGTCATTATGTTGGGGCGCATGAATGGCGCTTCCCGAGGACAGCCTGGGTGCAAGGCAGTCACCTCCACTAGGAATCATTGTTCACGGTCATCCAGTCTGCTACAGGATAACTCTTTTAAATTATTTATTTTATTATTTTGAAATTTTTAATTATTTTGTTTTCCTATAAAACATTGCTGAGGAACCAAGTGTAGAGGTGTGCACACCGCTACTTTCTTCATGATTTTCTATGCTGTCCCATACATAATTCTCCCTGGGAACATTTAATTGTCATGTGACACAAAAGCAAAAACTCATAGGTTGTTGCCATAAAAACTGAAAACTCTGGTTCTATCTACACAGCGCCCAGGACACGAAATTCACAGTGTGAAGGTTACATGCGACCAATAAGACCCGGTGCTCCAACCACAAGAATTAGGTATTTTCAAAAGATAATGGAAGAATAATTATCTGCCAGTAATTGTCAATGTCCTAAATGGTAAAGGCATAACAATTTACTGAATGCACTACTTTTATACTTAGTGGATGAGCCTCCGTGCAGAAGCGGTAGAGGCTAATACAATGAGAGAATATGGACATGCCTGGCCTAAACACATGACTGTCCCGAAACTAAGACTAGACCAAGGGCCGACTAAGGTTTGAGCCTAGATAGGCCAATTGATCCGCCATTTCTTTGGTTAACATTCACATGCTAGAGAGTACAATTAAGAGGAACAATAGCAAAAATTAGAAAGGTTCCAAACAAGTATTCAATTTTGGAATGAATATAATTTTTATGTCAATATTTGTTACTTTTTTTAAACGTGACATTGTATGTTTACTTTTCTTGTAAACAACAACAAAAAACTAATTTGCAATTGGTCATTTTTTTCAATAATTATAATAATAATAATAATAATTATCAACATTTCATTAGGATTTAGCACTCATCATACATATAACTAAAAGTAAAGGTTTAGGGAAACCCATAATAAAACCTTTTAATGGTGCCAGGCATAGATGTATTTGTAAAACATATACCTTATGTAATGGTATTTCTTAGCTACCCCAAGCCTCATACTATTAAGCCAGTATCACAACCTCATGCTGACGAGTCCCATGAACGAAACAGCTGTCCATGAGTGGTGATCTGGCTATTGTACCTCTTCCTGAGTTTTGTCTAAAGGCTGTGTTGTACAGCGGGCAATTACTTTCAAGGAATCCATGTATAAAGTGGATATAGAGGCAAAGGTGATAATTGTTAACCTTGTTTGCATGTGCCTACCCAGAATCCCTTGTGGTTGTGAAAGCACCATGAGATTTCTGAGGGAAAAACAAGCCTTCTGGCTTGTCTGGTGTCTGTAGATGAGTGTTTAATAATACTTCTACTACCCCTTAAAATGTAAGTGGAAGGGTTTTCATCACCTTTTACCCACCATAACTTATGTAATGGTATTTCTAAAACATATACCGTAACAGTAGAGCACAGATTGAACAATAGGTCATATGTGTGCGGGCGGCTTGGTTTCCATGCTTCACGTGTAGATACAGAACTATTGAAAATTCAAATGGCCTCCGTACGTAATTAACTATATTATTTCTTATTGTCCATCACCGTCCTGTGCAGACCTAAAGAGGTCAGTTTTAAGGTTGAGGTACCTTCACCACAAGCATGACAGTCCAATGATTGTTCATTTTGATTGATTTGTCTGTGGTCACAGAAGGATACCGCCACAGTCTGAAGTACACGTGACGCGTAGTGAGAATATGTCTGTGTATTCCTGTATCGATGCATGCTTGTGTACGCTGGAACTCTGTAGCACACATTGATGGTGTTTTCTGGTCACAAGTATTTATCTTTGGCCCTGCCTTAGTCCTGACCCAGTGTAGCTACCCCAAGCTGTCGTCCTTGCCGTTATTATTGTTCCCTTACTAGTAAATATTTTGGTGGAAATCCTACTAACCTTTATTAGACAATGACAAAAAATACATGTTTCTTGTAATTATCAACATTTTATTGAACTGGAAAAAAATGTTTTAGTGATATCCATATTGACTACATTTATTTACCAAAAAAATCTAATTTTATTTTTTTTAGAAATACATTAGGTAGTGGCAAGTAGAAGCAAATAGCATTTTAATATAATCAGCAGCTCTGGTTATCAGATTACTGCCGTTCTGGCACAAGAACTACATGCAGCAGAGGAGTACAAGCAGGAAGCTTATTCTGGATAATTGGTGCTCCCGAGACAGTTTGTAGGTGGATCTTGAGACAGTGCGACTACACAGAAAACAATAGAATGGACGAAAATAAAATGAAAAAAATAGCTTACGGTAACAAAGCATAAACCAAGAATCTAAATGGAAGAACAGAATATTAAGGGACACACAGTTGTGGTGTTGTTCTGTGTCTCTGATAAACATGGCAATGTCATATAATAAATTAGCTTATTAATTATTCTATTAAATCAAGGGAAATATGATGTGGCAGAAAAGAAAAAAGGCATAATGTCATTTGTGTGGATGGAATGGGAAGGTTCCTGGGCTTTCTTCTACAGGTATAAGACTTGGATGTGTTGCTACTCACAAGGTAGGCGGCTGAAACATTCACTCCATAAACGCCTCACCCTAATGCTTTACGCTCTTTGTTTTTAGGGGTGTAATATAGGCACCTGCTCACCCTAATGCTTTACGCTCTTTGTTTTTAGGGGTTAATATAGGCACCTGCTCACCCTAATGCTTACGCTCATTGTTTTTAGGGCTGTAATATAGGCACCTGCCCACCCTAATGCTTTACGCTCATTGTTTTTAGGGGTGTAATATAGGCACCTGCTCACCCTAATGCTTTACGCTCTTTGTTTTTAGGGGTTAATATAGGCACCTGCTCACCCTAATGCTTACGCTCATTGTTTTTAGGGCTGTAATATAGGCACCTGCCCACCCTAATGCTTTACGCTCATTGTTTTTAGGGGTGTAATATAGGCACCTGCTCACCCTAATGCTTTACGCTCATTGTTTTTAGGGGTGTAATATAGGCACCTGCTCACCCTAATGCTTTACGCAGACATTTTTTTGACAGAAAACAAGAAAAAATAAAAAAATAAAAACCTCAAACCTTTTCTGGTCCTTGTCCTCTCTACAACTTAGCTACTGCCACCTTTGGTATCCTTACCTGAGCTTCTGATCATTTAGTTTTCGATTATGAACCCTTTTGTGAACATTTCTCCTCCTTTAAGATGCCCCCTTGTACTTCAATCCTTTTATGTACTTAAGGGAGCGATCATGTCCTATTTTAATGTTAAGTACTTATTGAATTCCATTTTAGAATCTAGACTGTTTCTTTAAATGTTTTTGTTGCGTTCCATCTTTCTTCTCTCCTCTTATCAATATGTAAGTTGTGTTGTTTGGAGCGTTGACCTAGCTCCACCATTTTGCGCACTCCTTATTATACTATTATTATTATATCACTAACTTTACAAGAATGTAGAGTCATAAAAGATACACAGTGCTGGAAATTGCATTCAATATAAATGAATGCACAGTAAAAATAGACACTTTGATCATTAGAGCTGATCTAACACCCGCAGACCTTCACCGGCAAAACAATAGGCAAGCATAACGGGGCTTCCTACCTAGAGACAAAGGGCTTCAATTCGCTATCTCTAATGCTTTAAAATAATTAATATTAATAATAAGAACCCAAGAGTGGGGTCCTCCTTACCTAAGGTAACGGTTCCTCTTAGTCTGCCGCTTTATCATGTATTCACTATAAGAAGGGCTGCATAAAAAAAATCACAGATAATACCAATAATAATCTTAAGAGGCATGTAGTCAGACAGCATCTTCTATAGTAATGTCAGAAAATCAAGAAATCAAACTATCCTTTCAGTAATTGTTCTAATAAAAATGTCAATAATCAACCAAACGTCACTAATTAAAAATTCACATATATCTTGCTGCCCTGAATTAGCGCCACTTATAATCAGTATTTTAACACAAAAACACATGGTGTGAACCGACAGAACTAGATGGAAAAGGCATGTCTGTAGTTGCCCAACATGTTGGTCTTGCCATAAAACTTTACATGGCTGTAATAAAACACTATTAGTATTTCATGTAAGGTTCTTATGCTAGGGATATACATTGTAGTAAACATCTCAAAAACAAAATAAGCCTGTAACAAAAAATGTGTACTCACATTATGCAACAATTCATGTCATTGAAAATAATTATTAATCATAATATTAATACTGTTTTATTTATATTTAATACAGTATCACTAATTTCTTTAAATTTGGCATAACTTTTGGACAAATTTCTGATGTAACTATTTTTGTGCTTGCTCAATTATAAATCTCCCATGTTACCCATGTACACTCACTGGCCACTTTATTAGGTACACCTTGCTAGTACCGGGTTGGACCGCCTTTTGCCTTCATTCTTCGTGGCATACTTTCTACAAGGTGCTGGAAACATTACTCAGAGATTTTGGTCCATATAGACATGATGAAATCACGCAGTTGCAGATTTGTCGGCTGCACATCCATGATGTGAATCTCCTGTTCCACCACATCCCAAAGGTGCTCTGTTGGATTGAGATCTGGTGACTGTGGAGGCCGTTACAGTACAGTGACCTCATTGTAATGTCCAAGAAGCCAGTTTGAGATGATGTGAGCTTTGTGACATGATGCATTATCCTGCTGGAAGTAGCCATCAGAAGATGGGTACACTGTGGTCATAAAGGGATGGGCATGGTCAGCAACAATACTCAGGTAGGCTGTCTGTTGTGTTTAAACAATGCTCAATTGGTACTAAGGGGCCAAAAGTGTGCCAAGAAAATGTCCCCCACACCATTACACCACCAGCCTGTCGCAGCTGGAATCGAGACTCATCAGACCAGGCACCGTTCTTCCAGTCTTCCATTGTCCAATTTTGGTGAGCCGGTGCAAATTGTAATCTCAGTTTCTAGTTCTTAGCTGACAGGAGCGGCACCCGGGGTGGTCTTCTGCTCCTGTAGCCCATCTGTTTCAAGGTTCGACGTGTTGTGCATTCAGAGATGGTTGTCTGCATACCTTGGTTGTACCGGTTACCTTTCTGTCATCTCGAACCAGTCTGCCTAGTCTCCTCTCACCTCTGACATCAACAAGGCATTTTTGTCCACACAACTGCCCCTCACTGGATATTTTCTTTTTCAGACCATTCTCTGTAAACCCTAGAGATAGTTGTGCGTGAAAATTCCAGTAGATCAGCAGTTCCTGAAATACTCAGACCAGCCCGTTTGGCACCAACAGCCATGCTACGTTCAAAGTCACTTAAATCTCCTTTCTTCCCCATTCTGATGCTCGGTTTGAACTTCAGCGAGGTGTCTTGACCACGTCTACATGCCTAAATGCATTGAATTGCTGCCATGTGATTGGCTGATGAGCTATTTGTGTTAACAAGCAATCGAACAGGTGTGTGGGTACACTTCTTATAATAAATACACAATTATTAATTGATTTATATAGTGCCATCAAATTCTGTCACGCTGTACAATGGGTAGACAGGACATAACAAGTAGTATGTAACATAACAAATTGACTAACATAGACAACAATTAAGTTGTTTAAAAAAAACACATTTTTACCAATTAACCTAAAGCAAGCGCCCTCCAAAGAAAATACAACAAAAGAAAACAAAAAAAAAGAAAAAGTTAAAAAATGCTGCAGCAAAGATCATTGCACAAAATGCACTTACATTATCTTATGGAATACAATGTAACATATTCTCCCTAATACTACCCCCAACCCACCTCCCAATTGCCCCCCACAATTAACCATTTAGAATATTGGTACATGCACATTTACTAGCTTGTGATGTCTAGGGAGTTTCTTTTATCCTTTGAGCGCCTGATGAGTCACACATTCTGAATTTTTTTTGATTAATATTAAGACAGTTCATTGACACTGACATACAAACATCAGAGACAAGTACAAACACAAACATTAATAATGAAATGTGATCTGACAATTAAGTAACATACAACAGGTACAGAAAATGAAATAAAGGAATAACAAACAGTGAAAAGAGGAAAAAGCCAACGGGCACGAAAATATTATAGAAACACAAATAAATGGAAGAGGTAAATACGAAGAGAGGGGCGACAAAGCACTGTGATAGACTGGTCATCCACATAACTACCAGCGGATTCTCAATTAAGCAAACAGGCAATAATATGTGCATTATGTATAAATAAGGTATTATAATTAATTACCCCATATGTATGCCATCCGCTATACCACACATGTGACATGAACAATGAGGTCTATTTAACTGCAGAATATTTTAACATTTCCACTCCCTGATAACACTTTACATTATCTGGACAAACCCCAGAGTTTCCTACAAGAAGCCCTTACCATTAAATCCCAGGTATAATAATGCGCACATGTGTATAATATGCAGGGATAACGTTACACGGAATTATGTAGGAGAAAATGAAGTACTTATGCATAATATACACCTGCCTGATTAGGTCACTGCCTCATGATTGCTGGAAGTGATCAATGATCAGTGCCTTAAAGGATCATTCATTATTGATCAATAACAATTTATTAGGTTAACCACTGTAGGATTGTGACTTTAGTCCTCACAAGCCTATGAAGATTGTACATATGTTCTGAACCTCCAAAAGACACAAAAGACAGTTTTTTTCAAAATTGTCCCAAGAGTTTATATCATATATATATACATATATAAAATTCCCTTCTCAGTCCTATGGGTGGTGTGTCTCTTCAGGCCTCTGGTATGAGACCCGAGGTTGAGGGAGTGTGAGGGTTCTGTGCAGTATCTTATGTGCTCCTAGTGCTGCACGATCCCGGACAGAGTGTTCTGATGATGTTCCTGGAACTTGTTGGAACCGCTCATCCAGCTTAGGAGTCACGGCCCCCAGTTCTGACCACTGGGACCACTTTGGCCTTCACGCTTCACATCTTCTCTGGTACTTCTTTCAGGCCTTGGTACTTCTCCAGCTTCTCATATCTTCTTCCTAAAGCTGCTACCACTTGGCACCACTACAGCTATCACCACCTTTGTCTTCTAGTCCTTGTCTACTACCACAATGTCGGTCGGGTTAATTGGAATCTCCCCATTTGGACTTTAGCCTATACACTGTACAGATATTCCTGTACACAATGCCAGCTACTTGGTTGAGCTATTCAGTGTATGCTGTTACTGCGAGCGTCTTACACCCCACCACTATGTGTTGGACTGTCTCAGAAGCTAAGCCAAGACATAGATATCTATCACAATGTATATATGTTCATTGCACCTCTCATCAGACATTTTAGCAAAAGTTTAAATAAATGCTACCTTGATTGTTGTGTGAATAATATAGCTGTGGGACTGAAGACACTAACGTTATCTTCCTCATGATGCAATCAAACTGCATAAACATTTCTATTCTGTATAATACACACATGACTCTTGAAACAAGGGTAAATAATGCATTTTATACTGAGATTTTAACCCCTTAATGACAAAGGCCGTACATGTACGTGCTCAAAATGCATTGTTTTCAATGGGTTTAGGGGCCGTCCATTGTCCTTAAGGGGTTAAAGTAGTTGGCCCTGTATAATACACAGGTGAGAAAATTATTAAACCTCTCCTCACTGATTTAATTGTGCATTACACAGGAGCAGCTCAGCCCCTTTTAACCCCTTAGGCATACGAATACCAGAGAGTTGAAACGTTCCCTCTTTAGCAAATAAACCCAACTGACAAAACAAAGTTCAGTGATGTAGAAGGGTCTTTAATAATAAAAAAGGGTACACACATGCCCTATATGTGCTGTTACTTTAGAATGTGGATCCTTCACAGGAAGAGAATGCTTCGGACAGTTCCTCGGAAATCAATAATGAATCAGCAGTTGTAATTCATAATACAGTAAACAGTGTAATTTATTATTAGTTAAAATAATTCCATAGATAAATATATACAACCAAATAGCAAAGCTTTTACACTGAATAGCAAACATAACAGCAAGTTGTGGAATAAAAGGGTGAATTCCTCTGTTTATAACAGAAACAACGCGTAGCGCTTTAAATCTTATGCAATAAGTGCATGACCGACACCTAAGACACCCGGCCGACACGTCCGATACAAACACATGCATGCTTCCTATACAAGTAGCACGATGGCAGCATCCTGGCGGTTTATTACAAGGAGAGTTGACTTCTCGCACTGAAAATGCTAACTAGCACTCATTTGGCAGAAGGTAAACAAATTTCAAGGAAATCGTTTTTAGGGCCATTTTGAAGGCATGCACGATTGCCATTTTATACCATACACTTCAGATGATTATTTCATCATAATCCACAAATGCTATTTGCTTGTGACCTCCAAAACCTTCAGAAATGTTAATATCTTCATTTATAGCCCTGGTGAAGCACTTCATAAAAAAGCCTTTTCTCTCTCCCACAATCAAGTCTTCAGCCTTCTTGGTTTAAGACGGGCTTCAGCTTCAAAACGGGGGTGGCTCAAGCTTCTCCATTAGCGATTTAATCCACGTTGTGCCATTGATCAGCTTGGTAGTGGCAATAATATATTCGGTTCCTCCATCCTCCAACTGTGACAGAAATCTCAGGGCGGCAACCTCGGCAAATGTCACTCCACCCAGGAAGAATATCAGCATCACCTTGTTCTCTCCTTGCTGCCCTGGAGTTGTTGTAGGAAAATTAAATTTGTTAGTAAAATGTTCACCTTAAAAACTATTTTATTCTGTAGCATGAAATTTGACTTTTTAAGTCCAAGTGCGCATGTTTTTCTTTATATTTTTCACCACATTCTTGTTTGCCCAGTTTGTGCACAGGACATTTCTTAAAAGCCCCCTCCCTCATTGACCTGTTCATTAGTCTCCCTTTGTAAACACCTTGGTATTTTCTGGACTAAATTACTCTAGCGTGCTCTTAATAAGTACCGCACATACAAGCGCTGCTGAATAAACATATGAATAGATTATCAAGTGTTTGCTAACATGTTTACAGGATACAAGTTTATAAGAGATCATGCAGGGCACCGGAAATGCCTTCCACATCCGAACTGGTAATAGAGTCGATTTACAATGATCACTTACGTTTTTTCATAAGCCCGGCAGGTAGGGACTGACGTTCTTCAAACTGCGGTCCAGGAAGGAGTTTGAGTACTTCTTCAATGCTTCTCCACCCGGGTCGCACAAGCACCTGAGCCAGTCGGACACTCAGGGGTGCATAGCCACTGTATACATAGGAGATGTCATTGGGACTCTGGAAAAGAAAAGCTGGTAGGCATTACATAGCAAATGTTTCACAATCGCTCTGGAGGTAGCAAGGGGGGGGGGGGTAATTTATTTACAAAAGACTAAATACAAATTCTCATGACAGTTGTATTTTATGGGATGAATTTCCCTGCAGTATATCTAAAAACTGAACATTTTCAGTGACCAGTTTACCTGTTCATTGACATCATCCATCCAAAGACGCAAGGTCTTCCTGATTGTTGGATAATTATTTCTGCTACTGGTCTGAGGTTTTAAAAGGCCAGCCTTTTCTAGATTGTGTAACGTCAATATGTGTTCATATCCGTAGGTCTGTCAGAGGGGGGAAAAAAATAAATAAATAGACCAACCAAACAACCCTTGACTTAGCAATTTAAATGTATATGATATAAATTGGGATGTTTTGGGGGCTTTACTCTGCTGGAAATAAACAGCACCAAGGACTATAGCTTATGGGAGAATTTCAGAGAAAATAGCAAGAGCCTAAATTGGCTCCTGTGACATCATCAACGCTACATGAATGAAACTAGCATTACTTAAATGTATTTAAATAAATTTAGATCATAATTCATAACAAACACCTGGAAAAGGAAAACTCAACGATGGCGACTTATTCAGAGAGATTTATACAGATCGCAAGTATCAATCATACTTCAATAAATAAGATATGACGGAGTGAGACCCCCCATCCAACACGCTCACCCACCCACACCAATTAGAGAGATACAAATGTTTAATTGCTCTAATTAGCAACCGAGTTAATTTTGCACTGCTGACCTCTCATTTTACTTTGCTATGCTGTAAAGTACAATAGCTTTCTTTGTGGATAAAAGACAATTTGGGTGCACACGGGTTAAAATGGAGCAAACAGAAGGCAGATTCTACTGGCTGCCATCACCAAATACAATTTTTACGTTCCTACCACAATTACAGCTACACAAACATCAGTGATTACCTGCAGGATCTCTCTCTTGTAGTAATCCAGAACTTTTTGCTTCAGCCCCATGTTACACACGGACTGCATGCAGACCAGACGGAATATCTTTATTAGGGGGTCTTTCTTAGCGATGCAGTCTTCTATGTACGGATTTACCTTTCACGCACAAACACACGGACATGTTCGTTACATAACCATTTGATCAAAGGATAATAGTAAAAAAATGCTGGTTAAAAGACTAATCAATATTTGCCAACATTAAAAAAAAGTCTGAAAAGTCACAGACAGAAGTCAGAATTTACCCTGGAGGTGGGTTTAAGAATTTGGACGGGAAGGTCGCCTGAATGACAGCGACATGTACGTTCCAGACAGTAATTGACCAAAGGGCAGAGAGCTAGGGGTTAAAGCTATATAAAACCTGAGTTTATATTGTTTGGAGAGCCATCTGAGGCAGCATAGCCCAATCCCCAAACGTGCCCTGTGTTTTTACTTCTGTGTCTATAGGCACCTAGAATGTAAATCTGACGCTGTGTACATAAGTGTATGATCTGTTATGTTTTCTGATTATTTACAAATATTAAGCCTAATCATTCCCTTCAACCAACAATGGTTGGTTATTTTCTTTTCTGCTTTATCCAGAAACAAAGGAAATTCCACCACTTACCTTATCAGTGTCAAACCCAGACATAAATTCTTGTTCCACAGTTAAGTTGTCAAAAAACGCTTCAGAAGCTGGGGGGAAACATATTTTCTATATTAAAACCTTATTTTAGCAGCACACCATGTAGACAGGTTCAATGATTTCTTTACTTAAATATTATAGAAATACTAATCGATATTCCTGCTTTGGTTCTACATAACTGACAATTACATATTTCCCAAAAACAAAATGGCAGATATTTTTCGTAAGTATTAAAGGGACCCTCCAGCCATCATACGCATACGATAGCCGAGTGGTCCCTTTTAAATCTTTGTGTGGTGTCCGTTGCAAGTGCCAGGGGGGTTTCACAGAGTACTTATAAAGTACTTTAATGTGAATTCTTTGCGCGGGGTTAATCTAGCCTTACCTGACCATTATTAATAACGGTCCAGTATTAATAAGCAAACAGAAAGAAACATGTCACGCTCTCATCACTATTCACCTAATACAGCATTGAATGTACTATAATACATGATTTAATGTACTAAATAATCAACATCCTAATTTGGAATCAATCCCAGTTAATCTTATTATACTTAGTAATCGCAGCAGCCTTAACTATGTAATGTAGCAAGTCAACATGGGCTTGTTCTAATCTGAATTTTGTTTTTTTTAGATTTAAAAGATTTTTATTGATAATAAGGCACAGCATGTGACATGCAGATGGTTCATGACATATTCCGTCTGTGTCCTGTCAGTTTGCTTTTTTTTTTTTTTATAATATGCAAAAACGTGGCTAAACAGCTAAAGTACCAGTAACACTAAGGTACAAGGGCCTCGTACACATAAGGAGGGAGAGAAAGCAAGGCGGATATTAGAAGCCCGCCAGTTGTGGCATACCAGATACTAGAGCCATAGACACATGGCAAAAACATAGTGGC
Organism: Spea multiplicata; assembly: GCA_009364415.1. Lineage (NCBI taxonomy): Eukaryota > Metazoa > Chordata > Amphibia > Anura > Pelobatidae > Spea > Spea multiplicata. The sequence goes on from VKOC01000001.1 coordinate 47,200,595, forward strand.
ACTTAGGCGAGTCAACAAGCGGGAATCTGAATTTTGTTTTAGCGAAAGAGATATGTATAGAAATATAAATTTAAGAATAAGTTGGATAACAGAGCAAACTATCTAGCACAAAATAATGACATGACAATGCCCTGCACACACAATGTAGGGCCAGGTCTTCTTACTTGTTATATCCTTAATAAGTTCGGCAATGGATGTGTGGTTGGCCAAGGAGGCTCTTTCAGCTTGCATGTGAGGTAGCTGGGAGACAAACTGCTTGATCTCTCCCACTGTCTTAGCGTTGTGTCTTCCCTTTAGCGGTAAAAAAAAAAAAAAAAAAACCATGACAAAAAACTCAATCGTTCAGAAAACCTTTTCACAACAAGGGCTGGGACTACAGAGGATTTCTGGAAAATGGCACAGGAATCTTTTAATGAAATGGTTGAAATTTGAGTCACTATAATTTAAAACTAATTAACACAAACTAATTAAAAAGGGTTAATGTTTAATGCCCTGGTGAGATGGCTTGAGCAAGTCTTGGCATGAAGGTGATAATGACTCCGGGCGCTTAAATCCTGGTGGGCTGCTGGGCATTGTAATCTCATTAACACCTATTACATACATGCCCTTTGCTAAATCTGAATATTTAAGATCAATGTGACATTATCATAGTACCCTCGAAATGCAGTGCAGGAGTAGGGATGTTATCTTGCTCACAATGTGATGCGCAAACAGCAGGGCTTGTCTATTATCATTGATAATATATACATATACACTATATGGACAAAAGTATTGGGACACCTGACCATTACACCCACATCGACTTTTATGACATTGCATTCTAAGTACACAGACATATGTTGTTGGTCCCCTCTTTGCGGCTATAACAGCTTCCACTTTTCTGGGAAGGATTTTCACAAGATTTTGGGGAGTTTCTGTGGGAATTTTTGCCCGTTCACCCAGCAGAGCATTTGTGAGAGAAGACACTGATGTTGAACGAGAAGACCTGGTTCAGAATCTCCATTCTTACACACCAAACTCATCCAATCATGTCTTTATGGACCTTGTTTCATCAAACAAGCTAACTATAATATCTACTATGTAGTTACTGTGACACATATTACCTTAGGTTGAAACGATTAACTGATAAATTACATTTTCCAAATAAAAAACCACAACACTTAACTGTTATTTTAAGAGATCATTCCCTCCCAGATAAACACATGCATTTTAAGGTATAGGTCCTATTACCTCAAACGCTGCTGAAATAATTTTGGCCTTCTTACTCAGCACAGAGCCCACAGCGTTGAAGTTTTTGTCCCGAATCTCTGCATACAGCTCCTCCGCTGAATTTAGCAGCAGTTTCTTAGGCTCGGTAGGTAAATCCTTCCCGCTTTCACCCTGCTTTTTCTGAGCAAATTTTTCAGGCGGAAGCTTCACGTTACCTATCACAGATAATTATTTAGCAACTGTACACAGCAGACAATATTCATAAAAGGTCATTATAAAAAGAGTGTCATCAACCCCATTATTTATTTGATACATGGAAAAAAATGTATAACATACCATTCTGAATTCCATAGATTTCATCTATAAGGCCTTCATAAGTGAGCTGTGTTGCCAGTGGCGTCAACAGGTCAACATTACGGTCCAGTAGCAACAGAGTATCAAACACAGGGGATATCTGGTTCTGGGTCCCACCAAGCTCCCTCTTCATTCTGATCATCATGCTTGCAACATGCTAGGGAAACAAACATATTAAACCAAACCTATAGATCATCCCAAGTATGCTTTATGAGAGACATTCTGCCTCTTGGACCCAAATGCCTTTTGTCCATGATTTTTACGAATGTTCTACAACTTGCAAATGGAGGAATGAAATGTCTTACCCTGGCACATTCACCTTTCCCACAAATCTGGGGAATTGTCCCATACAAGGCCTGTAAAGTTGTCAAGCCTTTAGCAGCATGGTATAGTGTGGTCTGATCACTCTCCAAGTAGCATTCCTAGTTAAAAAAACACACACATTTTCGGAAGTGGCGAATGTGAACATTTTACGTGACAACACTCCATACCAATTTTTTTTAAATATATATCATATTACTAGCATGTTCAACCCAAGTAATCAGAGGTTGATAAATATTTCCAAAAAGTTGGCAATGTGCCCAGTCTTAGATTTGTAGGGAATTCTCAACAACAAAGAGCCTGGGGATAAGCAAGAATGAAAGAGTATATGAATGAACAAAATAAAGGAAGAATGAGCCAAAGATGGAAGAAAATGAAATTAAGATATTTATGATTTCTTCTATTAAAGACAAGTAGTAAGAGAGAGGGAATTTATCTATAAATGCCACCGACACATCCTAATACAATTTTTAAATATCCACTTAAAATAAATATTGAAATTAGCATTTCCAGCGATCAATAGAAAATGGCGTATCTTTTACACATTAAAAGACATCATAGATCTTAAGAAGGAAAAAAGAAAACATATTAGCCTCCATGTCTAGACACAGGCATTGGAGTGCAACCATAAAAACAAAATCAATGAGCAGCGCAGACTTTGAAATTGACTAAAAACCAACGCAGTCTTTAATAGTATCTTAACAACTGTACTGTAGACTGTGTTTATGCAAATTTAGGTTTGCAAACCATTTTAAACATCTGTCAGCATTCCTGTGAGATTTAAATATTGGATGTGGGGGGGTTATTTCTCAGAGTGTTTTTCTTGCTAGGGTTTCCTATATGTCCATCAGACAGCTGACAAAGAAGCCTGGCCTGTAGCAAGAACTACGCAATTTATTAGTTACATGTTAACATATTGCTTTATAATTCAACACAACATAATAAAAACATGGATGTGCAAGCTCAGTGTCTAGTGTAAATTGAGAAACATCAAGTAGAAGAACAATAATAGCTTGGCCAATGGTCAACCCCGTTCCAACTTTATCAGTCAATGGCATTAAAGGCTTATGTAGAGACAGAATAGGGTTAGGTTTACCCATAATCAAGTTACAAACATGCATCTCCTTCTGCCATTTCTAAGAACTCTGCTGAAAGTGTGTCTCACCTTGAAAGCGCTTTCAGACTCCATGGACAACAAATCACCATCAAAAGGAATTAAATTCAAACGGTACTCTTCTCGGTGATAAAACGATCCCAGGACACCAAGGTCCTTGAGCCGCTGCTCACATAACATGCTACGGCGAGGCACAAACAAGATATGGAAATCCCTTTGTGGGAAGCGTCCTTTGTCCTCCCTGCGTGAGAGCAAAATTCAGAATGTCAAAGACATCACAAGTTGGAAAGGATGATAAAAATTTAATCAAAGATTAAGGTTAGGTATTTCATGGACCAATCGGTGATGGATTCAATCATTGATAAAAGTATGGCATTGAAACAAAAGGTCTCCTGTGCTGTCCAGTGCACACATTGTCAAGTATTTCCGATGATGAATATTTGGTCTAGACCAAATCATGAACCGTGTGCTACTAGAAATACCGGATAGTATAATGTACTTGCAAGGCCACAAAAGTTCTGCACGTCCCAATTTACTGACTGTACATGAAACACTTAGGGCAAACAAGACCTGAAGATTCAGATCCAGCAGCCTGCTTATAATCAATGCAAGTCAGAAACAAATTAACTCTACGTAGGAAAGCAAGAGAAGAAATCATACCTTCTGATGTTTTCAGCAATGATATCCATTAGTTCTAGCCTAGGTCTGACAAAAAATATGATGTTTTTAACATCACATGAAGGCAGTGGTCCTGCCTTAAGTGTAAACATTTTCTCAACTTCATGTTCCTACAAGAGAAGGGAAAACAAATGATCCTTAAACAGTGGGTATGAGAATTAAAACAAGAGTTTATTTCAAGGAAAATCCTTAAAAACAGCTTTGTAAAACAAATAGGAATTATACCTGTAAAAGTGAATACTGTGCAATTAATCCAAAGGGTCCCGTTAGATACTCATCCCATACGATTGCCTGCAAAAATATAAAAACAGTAAACATGAAATAGTGGAAGAATAGTCACACTGTCACACACAGTTACGGTCTAATAAGAAATCAGGTAAACATGCTAAACAATACATTTTATTCAAATAATACACACAAAGGGCAAGTATACACATATAAATACCCCCGGTGCACAAAATAGCATATAAAACAATGTGCTAATAAAGTAAAGTAAAGTAAATAGTGAAAATTAAATAAATAAAAATTACCATAGTCATATATAAAAGAGAACTTCAATAGGCGAACAGTAATACAGCAAATATGTCGCAATAATCCATTCAATACACAGTTAATAGAAACTGCTACCACCAATTAACTCTTGGTGCGCCACATAAACAAAGCATGTAGAATGTAGCGGATCTCTTAACTGGAGCTGAGCAGTGCTGGGTTATGAATACTGTGAACCAGGGAATGCTTCATTTTCACAAAACACGAAGCAAGTCTGCATACCATGTTTCCATGGAAACCGAGCAAGATCGAAATGTCTTCAGCATTGTGATCTTCACAGCAGAGACTATGACGACAAATCTGCTACGGTTTGTTTTATAAACATTCTATGATCTAATGTTTTTAATAAGCACTTTTTTAGTACTTTTATAGGTCAAAACATGTCTGCACAATTCTAAATATGGGATCTCATCTTAAATATGGGATAGTGGAAGAATTTCAAAGGCAGAAAAGCTGCTATTTAATAGTCATTTGGGCTTTTCCACTAAAGGGAGGATGTGGTTCCTCACTTCACCATGCATCGTGAAGGAACAAGCCTGGGGCATCTCCGCTGCAGCAATCTTCACTGGCCCTGTGTAATGTATAGCAAAGCAGGGAGATCTCTTTAACTATTTCATTACGTGTTATACAGGGCCTGCTTAGCCATTCTTGCTAGAGAAACTTGCCAGTGTTGGTCCTTTATAATACGTAGTGAAGGCAGGGAGTTGAAAACCTCACTACAAACTATCCCTTTAGTGAATCCCTCCAAATATAAATACTTTGCGAGGAACTTTGCTTCCAAATCTCTTCTATACCGCAAAACTTTCATTAATACATGAAACCGAGCGCTTTCCTCACTTCATATTCAAACACATCCAGCAGCACTTATAGCGATATAATTGGATAGAGATAGCATGGATATAATGAGCGTCTATGGGGTTAATGCATTACAATGCACACATCGTTTAAATAGAAAAACTCCCACTAATTTCCCCGGCGAACTTGGCATTATCGCGACAGTACATCAATGCCGAAATGCATGGCGGATTTAGCGACGCTCTGCTTGGCAGCTTCTCCTCACCTTGCTCCCGGCACATTTATCCAAAAACTCCCGCAGCTCTATTCGCATCGCCTCTCTCAATACATTTAGGTTCACCCGACCACAAGACAGGTGAGACGCCATCTTGGAGGCTTGTTGACAGCCCAAGTCATGAGACACAATTCCCCGAGTCACCTGACAGGAAGAAGGGCACGCGAGACCACTTCCGGGACTTGTGTTTTCCCCTTGTAGGAAGGTGGTGTTATAGCGGGGGCGTGGCTGAATTTTTATATTACATTTGTCACATGTACCCAAGATAGACATGTTTTTGGTGGTTTATAATTGTATGTAATGTGATGTAATGTGTTATAAATCTAAACTGGTGCTTGAGGGGTGTGTACGTTTCTAATGTAAAAAGGAGAATCTGAGTATATTAAGACATTCCAAATTGCAAAAGAGGAACACTTTGGTTTTATGGGACAGGGCTTCGGGATAAATTATATAATGTGATACCCAACAAACATTTTGGAAATAGAGACATTGGGGGAAGAAAATTGGATTAGAAGCCTAAAGAAGGACTGTCCTTAAAAAAGGGATACACGGAAGCTATGATGTGCTCCTACAATATCCTCCATTGTAGCAGTTGAGCACTGAAACCTGATGGACACACTAACTTTCTTGCTTAACCCCCTGACTGTAATTGACATCCAAGACACATCATGGGGTTAAATGAGCTTAGAAAGTGATCAACAATTGTCTTCTTCATTCAGCTGGTGTTGCTGCGATGCCTCGACATTGAGGCTTTCAGCAATGGCTGATTACATGAGAATGTAGAAAACTGGAATTCAATATACTAGCTGGAAGTTGTGGAACGGACATTAGAGAAGCGGCATCCTGTGTGGTAATGACATTACACATCAGAAAGAGCTCCAACAGTTCATGTTCTGCACATTATCCTCTCTAACAAAATGGTACTTCATCCCAAATACGGTGTTCTGTATGCCTTGTCCAGGTATGTTTGAAAATGTACCTTCGGTGAAGAGGCTATAGCCACAAAGGTACTTGTCTGCACAAGTGATGGTCTTACCTGCACCCGTAACACTTTTGGAATCAAGCTTTCATGACGGTGTTTCCTCTGGACCCTTGGATGGTCTTGCTGTCTAAACAATGAGAATTTAGCCCGAGAGATCTCATAGTGGAGTTAGAACTACTGAATACCACGCTCTCTATTACTAGGGTTTTCAAAGATGGACAACTAGAACATGAATAAATTGATTTCAGATATCTGAGTCACTGTGGGCTTTCACACGCTGTACTTGGTTTGGCTTTCATTGGCTTTTTAAGTTGTTGCGTACATGGATTTGTTGATAAATAAAATATGTTTAAAAATAAATGATATACCTTCAGCAGTTATTACCTGACTATTACTAGGAATCAGAAGATCCGTAGTCTCGTAGCTGGAGTTCCAGTGGTTGCTTTCCCCTCATGTATAACATGTAAAGAATAGGTGAATAATATGAGAATATGTTAAGAAAATACCTTTAGTTCTGAGAAACACTAAACGCAAAATACAAATTGGCTTCTACAGCCGCCGCTGATTTTCATCCGTGATTTGCATGGAAAAAATGATGTGCAGCTTGGTTTGCAAGACGGTTCCTTCAAAGAAACATTTTCATGTCATATAGTCCTCTATTTCTTAAAATGAAAGTTTAAAAGTAATATTTTTATCTACTTGGGTGTACTGGCCGAGGAAAGCAATTACTAACTGGCCTGTTGTGGTCTAAGAACTTTGTGCTACATTTTCTGGTACGGTATTATTCTACATCATGCTGCCAAAAAGGAAAATATCAAACACGTGTCATTTATCCTCTTACATGCAAAAATGTTCAATATCCTTCTGATGCCAAAATATCTGGTAGAATCTTAAAAATTGTTACCCACGGCAATTTATTCGGATACCCTAACGCGTTTCGCCATAAGGCTTTATCATAGATGACGGATAATCTAAAGTAACCTTTGGTTGAGGTGTTGTGTTCCCTCAATGGAAAAATGTAGTAGTATTTGTATTTTGGGTATTTGTTTTATATATTATATATATATATATATATTATATATATATATATTATACAGAGGAATGATTGTTTCTGTTACTCCAGGGAAGTAGTCTGGTAATAATTAGATGAGATTTTTTTCTTAAAGATTCAAATTATTTTTTTCAACAAAAAAAACAAAATTAAAATATACTTTTATATACTTTTATGGTATTTTGAGCTGATGGGCTGCTAAACAGTCCCAAATGAGACATGGGCTTCAGAAAATAAAATTTGGACATTTGAAGTTTGGAAAAGGGAGCAGGCATGTTTTGCCCCGTAATTTCCAAAAGCCATAAAACATCTATTCATGTGGGGTATTTCTGTAACGTGGAGATACAGCTGAATATTGTTTTGTTGGGTTTTCACACAGTTACGTGTAATAATTGCAAACAATCCTAAGAAACATGGAAAGTTTGGTGAAAAAAAGCAACAAAACTTAACGTTATAGATTCCTTTGTTTATTGGCGTAACAGATGCAGAGTCAGATGGATCACATAAGCTTTATTTTTCATGTTAGTCCAATAAAATATTAACTATGACTCCATCTGCTCTTAGTGGCTATATTTTCCCCCTCATCGTTCGAGAGTTTCCATGAGGTTGCAGAAATTTTTTGTTTGGTTTTGTGAAATATTAGGATCTGGGAGAGGATTTGTTAGTATGTACCAGGCATTTCTTTCTAGTTTTATTTGCCATCCTAAACATTCTGGTGCAAATGAAATGATTCATTTGATGTAGTGAACTAATAGGATGTTTGTTAGAGGAGCTCCAGTTTACGTGGTCCCCTTTCTTGAATGCGTGCTGCTCAGTATTGCTGGCCAAGCTGGAAGTGAGCCAGTTCATGCTCCTCTCATGTAGACGTTTGCAAGAACCTTCCATATGTAGGCTTGCACACATAGAGTAGACATCATTTCATGATGAAGAGCGTGATTACATGCAAACAGCTTCTTTTGGTTTCATTATTACATATGAAAATGGCGTGTGTCAAAACATGCAAAATTACTACCATTGTATTTTATGTCCAGTTGGGCCTGCGTTAACCGCTGCACGAAAAAAATAAATATATACACATTTGCATGTTACTTTGCACACACACACACACACACACCATGAAATGCTGAATAGAAGACCGTGAAGTAACGCAGTTTTTTTGAAAAACCAAATATTTCAGCTCTGCCGCACTAAGCTAAAATGCTCTGTACATATATAACAAAGTCTCCAGTCCCTGGACTACCATCACATCTGTGCCGAAGACAAGATCCCATAAGCCTGCAGAATGAATTCCACCTGCTGTGCTTTTGAAGAGCCTATACTAGATGTGGTTCTACCACCTATTTTACTGTTGGAGGTCATATTGGGCTTCATTGGTAACTGTCTTGGTTTATGGATGATCTGCCTTGAGCTAAAATCATGGAAGCCAAACTCTCTGTATCTGTTCAGCTTGACAATGGCTGATTTTGTCGTCTTATTCTGTGTCCTTTTCCGCGCCGATTACTATATCAGAGGTAAAGATTGGGTCTATGGAGACATCCTTTGTAGACTGATGCTCTTCACACTGAGTGTGTGTCGATGTGCTGGCGTCATCTTCCTCACCGTAATTGCCGTTGACCGCTACTTTAAAATTCTACACCCTTTCCACAGAGTGAATAACATTACTTTGAAGGAAGCGTTCGTCATCTGCGGCTTTCTGTGGTCATGCTCTATCCTGTTATACTGCTACCTGCTCACGGAGCCACATTTCTTCAACGTAAACAACAAACTGCAGTGTGAGAGCTTTAACATTTGCCCTAAATCATTCTCCGGATTTGCCTGGCATGATATCTTCTTTATATTAATGACAACACTATCCCTTGCTGGCATTGTATACTGTACAGTGTGTATTTATTTGCATTTAAAAAACAACACTATTGACACCAATGGGAAGGTGAAGAGAGCTATGTGGTTTGTTCTGTCCATAGCTGTTGCCTTTACAGTCTGTTACTTGCCCAGCACGATGGTCAGAGTTGCCATTTGGATCCTTAAGTTGCAGAGAAAAGAAGACTGTGCATATTATAGAGATTCAAGCCTTTCATTTTACATCACTATCTGCTTTACCTACTTTTACAGCATGATCAATCCCATTGTATATTACTTTTCTAGCACTTCATTTAATGGTTTATTTCACAGATTATGGAATAGATTTTTCAAAGGGACACAATCATGATTCTTCGAAGACTTCAATGTGGTAAAATAGCCTTAGATACACGTAGATGTATTTTACTTGCAAACTGGTTATGTTTACGTATCTTGATCTCTTTCACCACATTAAAAAAGCCATTCAATCTTATTTATTATAAGGGTTGATAAAGGGTTTTTCGTAAGACTTAAGAAGACCTTCTAATTACAAATTATATATAATCAAACCATTTATTTACAAATCATTTTGAAAACAGTTAAATATTATAAACATTATATTCTTTCTAAGCAGATAAAAATATAATATACTAAGCGATATCACTTTGGTGGTTTCATGATCTCCTCACGCAAGCGAGGAGATCTAAAAAAAAACCCCAGATAGTTAGGGATGTCTGAATACCAAATTTGAGAGCGTATGATGTTGGGTGCACATGCATTATTTACATATAAGAGTTGAATATAAAACATGAGCTACTCCTGTAATTAGATTGCGATTTGCAAATTCTAAGATGAGAAGCAGGATTGGGTATTCGCTCTGCAGTTTTGATACAAAAGCCTCGTCAGATAGCCCCATCCAGTTGAGTAATAGAATTTTCATGGCCTTTGGGAACAATGCAGAGACCAGTTCCTCTGCAGGAGGAAGGTCAGAGATTCGATCTATATGTTTCCGTTTGAACTCTTCCACCTGCTGGCTTATACACTCATACTCACTCTGAAATCGATTGCCCAGCCAGCTGCTGACCTCAAATAATAACTTGTTATCGTAAACAGAGGGTATTTCCTTCTGGGAGCTGTTTTTGTCAAACATATAACTTGCAGCATCTAGAAGCTGCACTATGCTCACGATCATTTTATCCATATACTGTTGTCCCTTTAGCATCTGACAAATGACATCAAACAGCATTAGAACAGCTGTGTTTGACTGTTCGCTCAATTGGATAACTGGATCTGTACACATATCCAACACATTTCTAGCTCCTTGGACGATCACACCACTGGATGTGGCTTCCGGAGGGTGACTTGTATTCGACTTACAGTAATTATGTTCTGCTACAGTTCCAAATGCTGCAATGCTATGAAGAACATGTGGTTCTTTGTGTATAAAATCAGAAGACCAGGTCAAAAGCTGCTCTTGGGCCTTAGGTTGGTCTGCATGGCTACAGATCTGAGCTAAATGATCTGGATTTTCGAGGCGCTCCTTTAAGTTGTAGCATTTCTTCAGAGGACTGTCTTTGAGCCGAGACCTCCAGAGCTCCTGAAACAGCCAATGATATGTTATGTAAGAAAAACAATGCTTTCCATACATTAAAGTCACCTTTATGTAGAAAACATTTTAATGCGAATGTATGTTATCTGCTGGACCAGCTGCTTAGTGACCGATTGTTTGTCCCATATATATATATATATATATATATATATATATTTAATACAAACGTCTGGGATCCCCCATCCTCATTAACAATAAAATCATGTTGCCATTCTTGCCTATATAATACAGTCTTCTGTGGCCCATGTCAGCAACATTCCATTACCAGATGGAACTATATCGCTTCTCTGCCTTACTCACTTTGGAGCACTTCTGAGCGCTGGTGAGTGTGGTATAAACCATAATTTTGTTTCTTTTGAGTCATTCAGAGGTGGACTTGCTTGTGTGCTTCAGCTCATTTTCCTGCTGCATAACCCAACTACGCTTGACCTTTAGCAGAATTCATGGTTCCATCAATTATGGCAAGTCGCCCGCCATGTTTGGCTGTTGGTATGATGTTCCTATTGTTGAATGCAGTGTTTTTTGGCAAATGTAAGACGAGCATTTGAGTTGTTTTTGGTCAGCAGTGGTTTTCCAATGGATGCAGTTTTTGATTTAGTAACTGAGGGGGCAATTACTTATTTATATAGGGCCAGGTAGGGTTGGATACTTCTGAGTTTATCTTTGTCGAATATTAAAATTAGTTTGATGATCTGAAACATTTAAGTGTGAACAATATGCAAAAACAGAAGAACTCAGGAAGAGCTCCATTACGCACCTTGCCGGCCCATCCCTTGGCATTCAAACTGGTGGAATCAGCTGAAGACCAGGATCAGACCTTCAGTACAATGGTGGACTTGCGCCACCCTAATATACGTTACGCAATTCGAAAACCTTGTGTCCAAAAGCAGTGACAACCTTTAGAAAGCACAGAAGCCCCTAATGCGCACAACCATTAACCACATGCCATTAAAACAGTTCTGTAGTAAATAAAATATCTTAGAGTGGCATAATCATACTTCTCATGGAGATGGCAGGAAAGCAAAATAAAATGTCCGTTGTCAGCACAATTTCTACAGCTCTTTTCAATTTGCATGACATGTTTGGTTATGTTAACATGCATCTACATTATAACTAAATATAACACGCCAGTGTAGCATGTCTACATGCAAAACTCAAACAATACATCACCAGTTAACAAAACCGGGATACCTGTAGGCTTTCGATGACTGCCAGCTGGTCATCTCTGCTGTATAGGTCAAAAGCCACTCTAAATACTCCCTGTATGCTATAAAACCACAGAGTGTTCACGCCAGAAGGTAGTCTTAACTTCTCAAACTTGAAATCTGGAACAATGTAAGTTATACAATTATCTGAAATGTGTTCACATAGTTTACCTTTACCAGTTTATTAGATTTTAACTAATATTCTTATATCCATGCATGTTTTAACAGTAACTGTGCAATAAACTATACAGACAGGCCCGGGCAATGAGAAAAGCCATGAAATTGAGTAAATTAAAGGTTAAAATACCCTATTTAAATGGATCTGAAGGATTGGATTTGTCAGCGCCAATCAACTCCTGTAAAGTATATAAACCAAGACAAAGAATAAGGACCACGCACCAGTGCTGAAAGTAAGCTTTGCTGCCAAGCCTTTCTTTGCAAACTTTGCATGGAGCTTGGGGTGATTTTCTGTCCGAATGCCTGTCTGCGCAACAACGTCAGCACCAAGAAACATTGGAATCAAGTTCTCCTGTAAAACACGATACAGAATACATATCTATCGAGCAATACATTTCAAATAATAAAAACAATAGCCATACAAAAGTTGCGCTGCAACTCATTTTTTTGGGTATTTGTGGGTTTCACGGAGGGTAAAGCAGTGCTTGATTTAAACACCCTACCTGCACATGATACACATACCACCAGTAAGCGCCAGCTCTTCTTGATTTTAATAGAGGAGCTTTCCTGCCACTGATTGGCTGCTTCAAGTATTTTACCAAATCTGAACAATACATCTGGAAGTACTTACTGTAGTGTCCCTTTAATAATAATAAAAAATAGGAAATAGCAAGATAATAAAATTGTACAGTAAAAAGACAACGCACAACTGGGTAAGGTCAACCCTCACTACAAGACATCCTTAAGGCAAGTCTATTTTATAGATGTACAAAACAAGGAGATTTTTAACTTCACATTACATTTCGGAAAAGATAACCCCAGCGAGCTTATTGTTTTCAAAGGGTGAGCCGGCCCTTACTAATGTATAGTTCACAAGGTCACTAATTAGACTATGCATTATGCAGGGCAAAGCAAGTTGTTCTTCCAGTTGAATCTCACTAGTGTATTCTCTTTGTAATGGACAGTGAAGTTTAGTGCCGTAACTACAGTGCGACCTCTTGTTCCTGTCTCCTCGTACTGGTTCACAATAGTTTAGAAACTATTTTGAACTGGAACAGGGAAACAGGAATGTATAGGAGTCACGTTATGTCACGTGTCCCCACGGTTGAGAGGGGAGATGGGCAGGGGTATGTATGTATGATTGTTTGTATGTATGGTATATATTTATGAGCATGGATGTGTAACTGGGGTGTGACGGAGAGTACAGTGTTAGAATTCATTTGTACGTGCGTAATTTGTGTGTGTTTTTACACATGCGTGCGTGTATTTTGGAATGGGGGCAAGGGGCAAAGAAGGTGCAGACAAGTTGTTTGGGGGAAATGTTGGCACATACAAGCTGTTTGGGGGAAATGTTGGCACATACAAGCTGTTTGGGGTTTGTGTTTGTTTTTACTCTCCTGCCTCTAAAGGGGCAGTCCAGCCATTGCATGCACTGTAATGCATATCATAGCTGAGAGGTCCCTTTAAATGTTTTTACAAAGTACTTTAACATGCATTCATTATTTTGGTGACTCGCTGGGACAATTTAATAAGTAAACCCTTTTTTGTCAAACTGAACATTCATGAAATGGAAAGATATTAAACTTTGACTCATAGTACATAATACATTAGTTTTGCATAATGCATACGAACATTATTATGAAGATACACTCTTATGGATACACTAATGCTAAAGCATATATTTAGTGATCCCATTTTGGTCTGCAGATGGTAGACGTAAAAGGTTTTAGGTAAAACCTGTCTTTTAAAATACATTCTGGATTTGTATTATCAATACCAACCTCTGCTTGCTGCGTGTGGCACAATGTAAAGGCACATGGCGAGCGTATATACAAATATCTCAGTCTTCTCTTGCCGGTGTCCCATTCTGAAAACTGCAACGCTCCCCTTTCTGCAGACATTTGGTTTGTTTTTTTCCCTTCTGTGAAGTCCAGTCAAATATTAAGAATCATAAACTTGCACAAAAACATATAATGATTTTTAAATAAGATTTGGAGGCTTTTCTTCAAAGGGAATCTTAGTTTAAAAACAGTTTGACGTGAAACTTTAAATTTCTTAGATTTTATAAAATCCAATTCAAGCCAATTTAGATTTTTCCCCCCATAATTACTTAAATCACGACAGATAATCCAGAATTGTGTGTATATATATATATATATATATATATGATTTATTTTTTATATAGCGCCAGGCTGGCTCCCTTACCATGGAGCAGAGTGGGGGCAATGCTCCACGCGAAGCCCTTTTTTTTTCTTTTTTTTTTTTTTTTTTTAAAAGAGAGAGAGGGCGCCGAGTGGTTTTCGCATAGTTGCGAGTACCTGCTCGGCCGGCCCCCCTCTCTCTCTCTGCAAGCCCTCTGCTCGGTCCGGTGCGCTTGTAATGCGAGCGCCGAAGATTGACGTCATTTCCGCGCTCAGCATTAACAAGCCCGCACCGGAGACTGCAGCGGGAGACTCACGCAGGACGCTGCAAAGGGAGTACAAAAGGAGGGGCAGACAGAGCGTAGATAATGGGGGGGAGAAGGGTAGATAATGGTGCGGGAGAGGAAGGATAGAGATAATGGCGGGGAGGACGAAGGTTAGAAATGGGTGGGAGAAGCGGCTAGATAATGGGGGGCGGAGAGGTAAGGGTAGATAATGGGCGGGGGTGAGTAGGGAAGAGGTAGATTAATGGGTGGGGCGGGAGAGGAAGGGTAGATAATGGGGGGGTCATTTTAAACTTCGCCCCAGGCAGCATTATGTCTTGGGCCGGCCCTGTATAGCACCATTATATCCTGTAGTGCTGCACAATGGATAGACAGGACATAAGTAGTATAACATATAACAATTCGACTTATAGAAACAAGTGAGGAGGGTCCAGCTCAAACAAGCTCTATTTCATATATATATATATATATATTTCATCACCTATTACTTATCATTACACATGCAGATTTTTGTTTCATTCTAAATACATGTGAGATTCTAAGAGATATCTCTCTCTCTGTCTCTCGCTCTATATATATATATGAAGAGAGAGAGACAGAGATATCTCTTAGAATCTCACATGTATTTAGAATGAAACAAAACTCTACATGTGCAATGATAAGTAATAGGTGATGTTGACCCAGGAAGGTTTGGGGGTATTGTATATAATCGTAAATCTTCGCAGCTGTGGAGTACCAAATGGCAAAACAGCCCAGTATGCGATTCTCTTTCTCTTTTACGAAGCCCCCCCCCCTGGTTGTAAATACCCATCGTGCTGCAGAATATACTCCAAGTCACACGCAGACATGCACACAAGGTCAGTTTACCTGGCAGGGGGGAGGGAATAACTTTTCACAACAGCAAATGATTCTTGTCGCAACCGTTCTACGTCACCCCTGGTTGAAGTGCAAGCGGCCATCTTTGCTGATGGCAGTAGATCCGGTGCTCGTGAGTGGCTAAAGTGTTATGAGCCGGTGGTTACGATTAAATAAACATATTACGTGGTCCTTTTGTGACTCTTTCCTGATTTTTTTCTATTTGCGTTACCGCAGACGTGACAAATTCAGCACCCGGTGAAGGTACTGTGGCTGTAATAAAACGGCCTACCGCAGGACACGTCAGACTGGACATATTGTGCAGTTTCGGTATTCCTACACTGATAAGCCCAAGGTGTGGATGTTATTGTGCCATCAGCTGGTAAACGCAAATGACTTGAAATATATTGAAATAAGGACCTCAGAGAGGGATACCCGGGAGAAACATACATGCCTTCAGATGTCTAAACTATGATTTTAATGCTGAATACTGTGCTCAGATGTGCCTGATGAGGTTAATAAATCACATTATTTCATTACTGGCACACGTCTATCTCCAATGTGAAGGGTGTTAATCCATGTCATCTGTGTAATCTGGATGTTGAAACTGTATGACTTCATTTGTCACCTTTGTCACGGTTATTTTAGCACTCTGACATCACGTTTCAATAGCAGAATCCGAGCAATCCATGATTGATTCCTTTAGCTATGCCCTTCATTTTATTTACACATTATATATATATAAAATAACGCTTTACAATCAGAGTTGGTAGGATAATTTTAAAATCACAAACCTTCCTGTTGTGTATATAAAAAACCCACCCTTGAAAACCCCCAAATAAAGCAGTTCAATCTTTTCATAAGACATATGTTGTCTGCTTTCTTGGGGACTGATAAGCTAAGGGCTATCTCCCCATATTTTAGGCTACCCTAAAAGTCTGCCCCACAAGACTCAACTATGCTGTTGATACAGAAGGCGGCAAAGCCTCATTTAAGGTATATATATTTACACATTTATTGTATAATTTACACATTTATTAATTTGCCCAAAATACATAACCTTGTATGTCAACATTAAATCTCATCTGCCACTTGGTTGCCCAGTCCTATCAGTCTCTTGGCAGTTCCATTAATGATAACCGCCATCACCCAATATGAGATATCTTGGACATTTCACATCAACTGCCTGTCCACTAATGAAATAATATAGATCATAGTTTTAAACCCAGTGCCCGTTTGATGATCTACGGTTTCAACAGCTTTTTGAGTGATTCTGACTGCACTCACACTGGAGAGTTCTGAAAAAAGTGCAGAATCTATCAGCACACAGTGGCACAATTTCTTAAAGTTATAAATTCAGTAGTTATTCTGGTTTTCAGCGATACTTGAACAACCCAAATGGCAAATCTGTGGCTCTAAGGGTAAAAGTACCATTTTGTAGAGGATTAAAAAAAAAAATAATGTCCATTTGTTATATTGCCCGTTTTGTAATATGACACAGAGTATCAGCAAATGTGTTTATTAAATATAGCTTTTATTACTAATTACAAAGTCATCCATGGAAAGCCAGGTACATAATTCTCAATATAAGAAAACCCACTTACAACATACATATTACAAGAACACCTAATATGTAGTGGATAACAATACATTATGCCGATCAAAAGGTTTTTCATGACTCATTTTAAACTTTATTTGGAGAATATGTATATTTACAATCATCCATTCTTACATCTA
This sequence comes from Spea multiplicata, assembly GCA_009364415.1. Lineage (NCBI taxonomy): Eukaryota > Metazoa > Chordata > Amphibia > Anura > Pelobatidae > Spea > Spea multiplicata. The sequence goes on from VKOC01000001.1 coordinate 47,217,769, forward strand.
CTATACATTTAATATGCATCGCCCAATTCATATACATATTCAAATTAGTTCAAGTGTATCTAATTCAAATTAACTTAGGAACGTCCTCTATAAATATATTTTGTACAGTAATAGCATAAATTGTTAAGTACACCATTGGTATGATAAATATCGATATCTGTTACATAAGGGTTCGGGGGACGTTGGTAAATTCAAGTTAAAAAGGGGAAACATTTACCGATACAGGTATGTAGCATTTCAATTCCAGTTACAAATGATATAGGGTTTAAAAATGTGGATTTTCTTTTTGTGGGGGTCGTAGGCACAAATGGAACTGGATTTTAGTGATTTTCCGGACGATTACACCCTGTAATTCCACTAGCTGATTGGAACGCAGAGTTGGAAGATTATGTATTTCGGGTAATGTGAGGCCTCAGAGGTAATTGATGCCGATTGCTGATCTTGCAGTTACCAGGTTTCTTTCAAAGTTAATACTCATTTACTCACTTAATAGGACACTAATGTGAAGTGACAGACGATGCAGCGATTGTGAAAATCTATTCATTCTAGAACATACGTTTTCACCATTTTTATTCGCTTTTTCATAAGCTTGGAGTAAAATTCATGGCAGTCTGAACATTTAAATGAGGTATATGCTGGTGGTTTATGGGAGAACTGACTAACTGTTTTGGTTTTCTTTTCATTAATACATACTATTGTCCTTTTAATCTATATTTATTACCAAACTATTATTAAAAGTTTTGTAAGCACCCAATATTGCTTGCTAGCATTTTATCTTTAGAGCACCAGGCTGGCAAATAATGCAGAATGTCACGCTAGATATTCAATCGTTGAATGAAGGGCTTCATGATACCTGTGTTAACACGGGACAGAATACAGTTAAAACAAATATGTACATAGATTCCCGGGGAGATCTTACCCAGGACACTGTCCGAAGCAAAGAGACACTGGTTATATTCGAATGAAAAAATACATTGTGGGTAAGCGTGTTGTCTGGCACAGATGGTTGTGGTAACTTATACTGTGTTATACAGCGGCATAAAATATAGTGGCTGCAGTACTTGATGAAGCCAATATATTCAATAAAGTCGCATCTTATCGAATAAATACAGTTTACTATATAAATAAAATCACAAAAATGATACCGTATGGTAGAGATTTAGTCAGTTCACTTTGGTGCAAAGAAATTTCAGAAAAACGTGCCTTGGATATGCCACACCACTAAACGCTCATCATATTACATCAGAATCCTTCGGTTCTCTCTACCCTTCACAGCACCATTAATCTTCAGAGGCGTGTTTGTATTATTTGGTGGTACGATAATTGTCTTTTACTGTAATCGTGGTTTTGTAGTAATGAAACGTAAAGTTAAACTGATATGTATAGTACATCCAGTGTCATGTTATCAAAAGGCATTGAAATGCGTAATTGCTAATTGCCAATATGAACCTTATGCTTAACACCTGAACAGATATCTGTTTTTTTTGTAAAATAAACGTTAAGTCGCACAAAATGTCACGCTACTTATATCTTATTTCCTTACAAGCCCTTAATGGAATAATGAAGCAGCAGTTAATGCACAAAAACATTTGACTATATGGATTGATAAGTCAAGTCTGAATTCAGCCAATCCAAGTAATAAATGCATATTTCTCACTGGATGTGTAAACCTTTTTCTACAGTTTTCTGAAGCACGTGCACACAATGCTGGTGAGAGTTCAGTCATAAAACAGAACGAGACAGTTGTAGAGAGAGATTCATTTAGAAGGTCTCATCGTCATTGCAGCTACTTGTCCAGTGGCCAAACACCTCACAAATGTCACAGTAGGGACGTTCCTCTTTTCTGTTCCCGTGGAAGTTGGAGTGAGGTGGAGAGTCGGGCAGTTGAGTCTGGGTTGGACAATCCTCTGTGTCATGGAGATCGAAACAGTCACAGATATCACAGAAAAGGCGAGGGGGCACCTTCTTCTTGGCCCGAGTGCCATTCAAGCTGAAATGGAATGGAGGGGGGATGGAATTTTATTGACAATCACAGATTTGACAATGGTTTACTATCAAGACAGAGAGCTGCATTTTCGGCAGCCATGGAGCTCCAGTTTTTCGTACCCGAAAGCCATGCTAACCCCTCTGCAGCCAATAGGAACCTCGCAGTCACATGCAGTCTTAAGCCAACATTAGTAGAATTAACAATGTTATCATATGTTATCCATTTGTTATGGACTATAAAAAAGTATGGATTTTTGTTTTTGTATAGGTAAAGAGTCATGAATTTGTTGCTCCTACATATAAAGTTTAATAAAATAGTATTCTAAACAGCTGAGGCATCATACATTTGATTTTGGAATAACAATTACCCCATTTTTTTACACTGGTATTCTTTTGTTTGGAGTTTAGAAGTCTCTTGGCAATGCATATATAAGCTGCTGTAAATGTGTTTAACAATCCTGTATACAGAAATGAATTTGTATTCTAAAAATCATTTTATCTACAAATTACTTATAATGCTCAACCACCCTTGAAGAGTATCCTTTCTTTCCCGAAGTGTTGGGAAGTATGCAAAACGGTTAATGAAAATGTAGCATTTCCAAGACATTGGTAAGGCATCCCAGAAGTCCTTTAAATACTGCAAATAATAATTAGCCTTAGTCTAAAAAGAGCTCAGAGAGCATACATGTATATGCAGCACAGCAAGACCTTTGTACTTCCCTGGCAGTTAGAGTCCTAGTCAAGGAAATTCCATGCCAAACTTTAAATACTTCTAAATACCTGTCATGATTATCCATTTCTTCCACTGTATTGCCATTCAGTGATGCTTCAATCATCTTCTCTAACTTGAGCTTTAAATCATCATTCTTTTTTTGAAGGTCTACAATGACTGAATTGAGGAAATCAACCTACGGATAAAACAAAGAGCGGTTTAACTGACCCCAAAATAGTTGTTGTTTAAACATATATTAACATAGTATATATCTGCAGATTCCACTAGTTAGCAGGTCATTTCCATATCTCCTTTTTTCATAGACTATTTAATCATAACATTTTACATCAAACGTACACTCTGATAACTTTAATTGAGACTGGTAACATTTAGCGTCAAAACATGGTATCTAACTTCTAACTTATTTCAACCCCTTTAAATAGATTTTTTTCTACATGCTTACACATAGGACAAGGGAAACAAAGTGGGCACAGAGTGAAAACTTTGATAACACATGGCTGGCCTACAACACAATACTGTTTTGCCTCTTTCATTTAACTTGACATACTGTTATTTGTGACACACACACATTACTATACAACATATCGGGCCACATTATATATATATATATATATATATATATATATATATATATATATATATATATATATATATATACACAGATTTGTACCTGGCTTTCCAGCGAAGCCTTTTCGTCTTGGGATTGGCTGTTAAAAGACGCGTCACCTTTAAAGAATATTTAAATATAGATTAGGTTGAGCACTGAAGCAAAAAGCTTTAGGAAATAAGGGAAGCCAATAACAACCGGGAAAGGGGACTGGCAGCACATAAAGGTGGGAAATGATGCAATACAAGGCAAAGCAGCAAGTACATAGAAAACATAGAATTTGACGACAGATAGTAACCATTCGGCCCTTCTAGTCTGCCCATTTTCCTAATTAAGGGGTTTAAACCGCTATAAGTCTTTGGTCAGGTCCTACAATGTGGAAAGCTTTATGTCTACCCCATGCTTGTTTAAATTCCCTTACTGTATTAACCTCCACCACTGCTGCTGGGAGACTGTTCCACTTATCTACCAGCCTCTGAGTAAAGCAGAACTTTTTTACGTCACACCTAAGCCTCTGCTTTCTCCATTTTAACATTCTAACATTTCTCCACCTTTGAAATAAGCTTGTCTATTTAAATGTTCCTATTGCATTCCCCCTTTCTTATTTCCTCCAAGCTATACATTTTAAGATCATTTAACCTTTCCTGATAATTTTTGTCCTGCAAACCACTTACCATTTTTGTAGCTCTTCTCTGAACTCTCTACAACGTGTATATATCCTTCTGGAGATGGGGTCTCCAGAACTGCATGCAATACTCTAGGTGAGGCCTGACCAGGGATCTGTAAAGTAGCATAATCACCTCCATCTTTTTGCTACTAATGCTTCTCCCTACGCAACCCAGCATCCTTCTTGCTTTTTCAGATGCTTTATCGCGTTTTTTGTTTAACGTTAGTCATTAGTAATTATTTCCAATGACTAACATTAAACAAAAAACGCGATAAAGTCCCTTTTACATTTATTAATATTAAACTGCTGCTTCCCCTTTCTCGACAATTCTTTTAATGTACTTAATTCATTCGCCATTTGAGTACGTGAGCCTGTTTTCACAGGTTGTTAAGGTTCAGTATGTGGGTTTACCTGAAGAGTTAGAAATACTTCTCAGTTGCCTCCTGTTTTCATTGAGTTCCTGTTCTAAATTTTGCACTTGTTTCTCCAACTTCTCTTTTTCAGACTGTAATGACTTTACAATTGACTGTAAATTTCTTGCAGATTCATTTTCTCCCCGCAGCTCTGTAACCTGTTACCAAATGGGAAGGCAATGTTAGTATACAACCAAGCTATTTTACCAGGGCAGCTACAATGTCATCGACATTTACCTAGAGGCATGATCCCAAATGGAAGCTGCTAGGTTTTCATAATCATATACAGCTTTCCAAAACAACGTCCATTACTGCAACATAATTCCCCTTTCCAAAAAACATACACTGACAAGAACATAGTATTCCACAGTGGAGAAGAACCATTCCTCCATTCTAGTCTGCCCCTTTTTCTTGATGCATACCTCAGACCACAACCTCAGGTCTCAAGGTCAAACAGGCCAACATTTGGGGGCAACCCGGAGTTAGCACAGGCAAGACATCTCAGTTAACAAACACAACATCCTCTTGTCACTAGAAGAGCTCAATTAGAAAGCCAAAACATTAACTTAAGAAAGGGTTGGGGTACAATCTGCAAACACTTGTTATATTTATATTAGATACAAACCTTTGCGTTAATTGCCATCATTACAAGTCGTTGCATGTGGTTTGGAATGAAGTTACCCGGCTTCCTCCTCTCTGTCTTCTCTGACGCTCAGTAATTTGAACAGTACAAGTATTGATGAATGCAACTGAAGCTCAAAGAGATTCTATGTAATGCCAAGGAGGTGGCTACCAAATGAATTTCACGATAAACAAATCATTGTATCTGCAGAATCTAAGCTGGCTGCAGTGTCTAGCTCATAGTAGACATTTATTCAAGAAGACAAACATTTAATTTACATACCCTTCTTGCAACAAATGCACAAGAAAATATAAAGAACTAAATGTGGGCAAAATTATAATACTGTCTGAAAATAATGTGTTTTATATATGTGGAAAATATAATGAACAATGAGATAATCAGGACACATGTTAAAATGATGCCTTATATTCTATATGTGCTTTTATAATATGTTAATCATGACTAGCTACTAGAAGGCTCTATTTCTAAGATCATGTTTTACTTTTGGCTACAGTTACAAAACATGTTACAAATATTTAAAAATACACACAATTAGGTTTGTGCATTCTATATTCTTGTGCATTTGGATTCATAAGAAACTTTGACAATTTCATTAATTTGTATGAAAGCCCAAAAACGAAGAGTGACCCTAATGAAACAACCCAAAACAAAGCAGAGAGCTCTAAATTTCCATTTTGTTGTGTTGGCACTAAAGCTTCCCGTCTCCCTCAATGGTTCCTGCCTTCTCCTCCAACCACTTCCATGTCTTCTTTTGCCTCTTCTTGTTCTTTCTTTGTCCGCTTCTCCTCTGTATCAACGCCATTAATTTGGCTTTCCAGAACACTTCTGGAAAAGGGCCCCCATCGCCATAAGTATTGTAAGAGGGAGTGAGTATGGCACCCCATCGCCACAAGCATTGTAAGAGGGAGTGAGTATGGCACCCCATCGCCACAAGTATTGTAAGAGGGAGTGAGTATGGCACCCCATCGCCACAAGTATTGTAAGAGGGAGTGAGTATGGCACCCCATCGCCACAAGTATTGTAAGAGGGAGTGAGTATGGCACCCCATCGCCACAAGTATTGTAAGAGGGAGTGAGTATGGCACCCCATCGCCACAAGTATTGTAAGAGGGAGTGAGTATGGCCTCACATCAGAGCAAGAAGATCCCCCAGTGAATACTAGTCTCACTAACTTTGTTAGGGGTTGCATTTTATTTTTTAAATCAATGGCACACAGTTTGATAACACAAATATCAAAATACAAATCATAACGTGAAAAAAAAAAGACATCAAGCAACTAAACAAATATATGTCGTAAAGTTCTTACCTCATCTCTAAGCCTTTGCAGCTCTTTGTCCTTTTCAATGACCAAGGCACTAGTAGTGGCAAGAGTTTTCTGTAGAGAGGCCTTCGCTTCATCAAATTCTTTCTTTTTTAAGGTTTCTCTGCACAGAAATAAAGTCAGAAACCGAACAGGAAAAAAAAACAAACAAAAAAAAAACTGGAGAGAATTCTGAATAATGTATGCCTGCAATAAGGTTCTAACTATAAGCATCTACAATACAAGATTTACAATGGCCAGAAATAACAGTTTGACTACAACTAATACTATGTGGATAAACATATTATTTAACATTTTTCACATGAGGGGCAATTAAAGGTTTAACATGTTCAAAGCAATACAATTACTTTCAAATTTACAGTGTTTTTTGAACAGTTAACAATGACATGCAATACTTTACAAAGTTAACAGTCATCATGCAAAGCATTGGTTATGTTGATGGAATTATCAGTTGGTCCTCAAACAGTGTGAAAGGTATGTTTAGTGATACGATCTCTTAGTACGCATGTAACCTCAGTGACATGTAATGCTCATAAAGAAGGGGAATCGGTTAGCAGTGCATTTTCTTCTATGTCATTTTGGCTCAAGATAAAAAAATGGAGTCTTTCCTATCTGGGGAGACTTTGGAGGTCTGAAAGTTAATGCAACTACAAGCTCTTCTGGCAGTGTAGCTGGAATGTAGTGGCCATAGCATAGATCTGTATGGAACTAAAGAGTAGTCTTTATAACACAATCTCTCTATAAATGATTGTGTTTCAGACCTTGGCATTAGAATATAGAAAACAAGACCTTTGACTTCCAACACATGTAACACAATGCGATACTAAAACAAGCAAAAACCAAGATACTGAGGTGTAAGCACATTGACACGCTATGTACCAGAGAAAAAGAGGAGCAAATGGAGAATCTAGCCATTACTACAACATTGTAAACACTGTAAAGCAGGGAACACTTTACCATATCATGGGTCAGATATGGCAAACGGTGCAGGGAACGAAGGCTCAGTGTTACTGCAAAACTATAACTTGTTACGCTACTAGTACGTTTGACCATATTTTTTTAAATATTATATAAAATAGTGTGTCTATTAACGCTTCAAATACCAATGTATTCTAGTACTCCAAAAGCCCACCTGTTCAATCGCTGGCAGACCTTATGTGCCAGACTACTTCCATAGAACTGCATCAGTTCTGCGCAGAGGGAGTAGAATCCCAAGTAAAGTAGCTGATAATGGTTACATTCCCATTAGTATACTAAGAGGTTTACTATTCTTCAAGTATTATCCAAATAAATTAAACAAGTACCTTATTGTTTTACTGGGCAAGCTTAAAAATGTAAAATAACAAAGACCACATGTTAGAAAACGCGACAGAATATTTGTGAAACACGGAAGAAAGTAAAAGACAACTGTATTTTTTGGCTGAGAGGGGAATGCTAGCTTAAAAAAAAATATATATATACAAAAAAAATGAAAGCAAGACAGTTTGGGACATAAGCAGCCAAAATACGTACAACAATGCTGTACTATAAACAAAAAATATACAGATATGGAAAAATTATTTGTTGTAACGTGGATAGACTTTCTTCAGTCTTACCATTAAAGACACACAGATATAGCAAAGGAAGCAAAAGTAGAGAGGGAGAGAGGAATGGAATGAGCATTGATTAGCAGCACAAGCTGGAACACAGCATGCCAGCTAGCAATCCACAAACAGAAATCGTTCTGCAGTTACAGGGAAATTTATATTTCTTTTTAAATACCAATAATTCATAATGCCAGAGGATGGCTAACAAAATACTTTACATAATAACCATTCCAAAATCAAGAGAAACTTTTACCTAGGACATGAAAGCTTTTCAAGGTCAGATGCATTAGCTTTTGGATTATGTTGGAGAACACATAGTTATCAAGTTCAAAGACTGACCCACTGGCAATATAATATACATCCCCCTGGATGTGTGATGTTTGCATTGCATTATTATTGAGTAGAATTGATGTTCTGGAACAAAACAGCCAGGATTGAAGGCATGAATGTAAAAGGATCTAATTAAAGTGTCATATTTAGGGTGCAGGTCCAAGCAGACATTATTTGAGCACAGAGGAAAAAATCCACAAAGAAATGTTCAAGAAATGTTTTCAGTTTCTATAGCAATAACCTATAATTGCCTATTTTTGCGTGATATGGCAATGAAGCATTAAGGGTTTGGGCATTGAGCTCTACTATTCTTTTTTAATATATAATATAGCTACAAATGTGTTACATTCAGCAGGGTAGGTGAAACAGTATCTTTAATCCAACATTTCCTGGCCCTTTTGCATTTTTTTATGTTAAGCAACAACTGAAATAAATACATACAAAATAGATGCTTAAAAAAAATGACAAAATGAAGGACTGTGATAGCCCTTATGTTCAAATTGACATTTCTCTTTCCTAACATTTTGATAATCTAAGCTTGGAACCAAGACTTAAGATAAAAGGAAAGACAGAAAAATATCCACAGATATCTGGGACGCCGGTCAAGGAGAAAACTGCCCATCTTGCATTTCTTTCTAAAACCATCAGCCATCACTGGTTTCAAAAGTTGCCAAAAAATTAGGTTTTAGAGAATGCTTGCCACGTAAGAAGTTCCTTAAAAAACTTGAGCTAAACATATTGAGGATTAAGTAACTCAATTCTAATCCAGAAAAACATGCTTGTCTTAAAAGCAAAGGATAATCGTTTGAAGTGTTATCCTGCGTGGATCAGTAGCTACCAGTCTAGTTTTATTCTAGGACTATGTAGAGTAAAGGTATGAGTGTGTGTCCCTATTTATATACATATTTGAGGCAATAAAAAGCCCCAAGCACCAGTGTTTTACATCATATACTTAAATAAAATAAGCTGTTTATTACCACACGAAGACACACAAAATATATAAATATATGATAAATGACTAAGAAGTACGTATAATGAATATTAGGATGTTCATTACGCTTTGTAAGATGCACAATGTGGCTGGCTTGGGTGATAAAACCTCTAATTAAGGCACAGTTACATGGTAATCAGTGCTTCTGTTCCAGAATCCTACACACTATTTAAATGGTTTTATAAAATACAATTCTGCACACATTGCTTTCAGTTTTGCGAGGAAATATAGTAAATGTAGCATAACATTTTGTGTAGTAATTATTTTGGTCTTTTTTGGGAAACACCAATCCATAACCTACTACTAAACTGAACAAGCAAGAGCTGTAGTCAAGGAAATACAACGGGATTGTGGTAAAGGAATGACATGTTTAGAGGTACTGTGATTGTAGGTACCAAACAATCAAACCGCAAAAGCCCTCCAAGCAACTCAGCAGGAACTACACGCGCGCGCGCGCACACACACACACACACACACACACACACACACACACACACACACACACACACACACACAATGTTAACGCATACGCAGAAGATCAAGAACATATTGGCAAGCGCTTTCAATCTTTAGCTAAGCGTTCATGGGATGTTACTATAATTTAGTTACACTTCTAACTTTGTCCACGACGTATGGAAACAGTGTGTTTATACCCACGGGATTAAAGGGTATATGATATGGAATATATACTATATGTTTAGCAAAGAACTTAAGTGCCACTGATAAAATGCAAATGGACGGCAACTTGTATGTGCACTCATGCTCAAAGTTTTCTTACAGATTTTAAACATGTAAGAGGGAAGACGAACATACCTTTTTTTCATCTCTAGCAACTGATTATTCAATACTGATCTCTCCTCTTCAAGCTAAAAGGAACAAAAGTAAATTGTTTTCAGTGCAGGGCATTTTAAAGCTTGCGCTACATTGGCCATTTTAGAGATCTTACAGTTTCTTTATTCATGCCAAGCGAATCAAATATTTTAACAGAAGGAAAAGTAACCCCTCAAATCAATAAAATAGTTATACAAACACCGACAACACAAAACAGAACTAAGACCTACAGAAGGGGAACACACGCTGCTTTTTTTTTCCTTTGATGGTAAGTTTTCTTCACGTTTTACTTAGTTTAATAGTAAAAAGGAACTCATTGACTTGCATTTAATATAGTTGATGGATAACAGGTGAGGGGAAAGATAACAAAACATTTATCATAAAAATATGGGCCTTAGTATCACAAGTAATGCATGTGATGAAAAGTTAACTTTTCATCACACTCCTTCAATGAAACAAAATGTAAAAAATGCAGGAGAGCTGAACATTTGAACCCCGTCATATCATTATGCATTATCCAAGGCAAACTTCCATGGGCGCCTCCTTCAAGATGGTCGGTGTTTGTCCTGCATAATACGCAGGTAATGCGGGGATTCTTTATCGAGAGGAAGAATTCCATCAGAACCGTATACGAACTGTTTCCGCATATACAAACTTGATATCGGCTTGTAGGCAAAATATGAGCATTTCTGCACAGAGTCAAAAATCTTCTCCGTACATCTGCACCTATACTTATACAAACCGATGACATTTGTAACGCAAAGAAACAAAGGCTATGAAATCCCGTTCCCAACGTGGGGGATTTCTGAAAACTCCTCTCACTGATTTAGCAATGCATTGGACAGGGCCAGCTGAGCCGCTCCGTGGAATACATTACAAATATTATTATTCTGAACAAACAAAATCATGTCAGCTATAAAGGGCAAACAAACTCTTGATATGGTTTATACTGTATGTACAACGTATAAAAAAAAACCTGTTGGATTCTTGAAATTGCTGTTGTCACCTTTGTGGAGCTTGTCACAAGCCAAAAATAGCAATTCCATTCCAACAGCGTACACCCACACACAGGAGGACTGTACAACCTATTCCTGCTATTCTGACATAAAAAAAATCATTTCCAATGTGTAATTACAGATTCATCCCAAAGCATTACCAGCATTTTCCCGTTTCTTTAAATTGCTTTGTCTTTTTAAACACAGATCTCAATGTAGTAACTTACATTTCTATTATATAAATCGATGACATTTCACATGCTCACAATGTTAATACTAACAAGGACTTTATGCATGTTATTTAACACAGAATATCTCATTTCCACCTTATATGCCAATCACCAACGATTCAGAGGCTGGATACCTCCGAATACCTTTATCACAAATATGTTATACACACATGCATTCATATACACACACATACACATAGTATTTCAACACACCATGTACACCATGTACGAGAGTTAAGGATGCAGTAGGTAAAAAAACATTTGCAAAGAATATATTCAAAACTGACATTTAACAAGACATTGTGGTCTAATTAACTATAGTATACTATAGTATAGTATCTTAACTATAAGATACTGTCTGTGTGCCATGTCTTTAAAAGGGAATCTCTGCATCCTGGACATTCAAATAAAATGGGCAGTTGCCATAGCGACAAATCATATTACAAAGCCTCACCAAATATAAATAATTATAGAGAAGTGTGTAAACATGTTTATAAAAAGATACTGACAGCTAAAACCATGAGATTAAGGTGTATATTAGGACATTTTACATATGACATACAAGATAACCTCTGAAAAAAGACATTAACACGCACCTCTAAGCATATACCATAACAATAGCCCAGAAAGCACTTGAAGATTTAAATACCAAAATATTTGAAACGTTTGAATTACAGATGGAGGGGTAAGTTAGAGGCATTTAACAACATATGGTACACACGATTAGATTAGATGTTCTCAAGCACATATACACTCAAGCCAAACGTCCTGGCCAGGACTGTCATTTTTTAAGTGTGGTCCTACTAACCTTTTGGTTACTTGTCACCTCCTCCTTGCTCCTTCCAAGCTCCTCTGCAAGTTTGAGGTTCTCCTCCTGCAGAGCTGATAACTGCTGGGACTTGTGCTCAGCTGCCAGCCTCAGTTCTTCCCTACGAGTACAATGAGAACAGAGTTACTATGGAAACATGTCAGGCAAGAAAAACTGTGGGATAGAATCACGTTCACAGCTCAAAATACACATTATTTGTCTGAATAGGTAATTATATATATATATATATATATATATATCACACACACATGTATATTGAAAAACAGATATACAATATTGATACAACATGTATACGGCATTCAGACTAGGTCTACTATATATTAACAGTACACAGAAAATGGTAAGCAGGACTGAATGGTAAGCGGGCCGCCCACCTGCCCACCTACCCATCTCCTACAAAGTGCTGTGGTTTTCAGTTATATCAGAGACAGATGTATATATTTCATTGTACATGTGCATACACCGATCACCAATAACATTATGACAACCTGTCTAATATTGTGACGTTTCCTTTTTTGGCGCCAAAACAGCCCTAACCTATTGAGGCATGGACTCCACTGGACCTGTAAGTTGCAAGGTGGGGCCTCCATGGTGATGTAAAAGAAAACCAGACCACCTTCTCCCATTGCTCAGTTGTCCATTTCTTATGCTCACATGCCCATTGTAGGCACTTTCAGCAGTGGACAGGGGTCAGCATGGGCACCCTTACTACGGCTACGCAGCCCCATATGCAACAGATGCTTATGCGATGTTCTGTGGGTTCTGACACCTTTTTATCAGAACCAAAATTCAGTAGCTCGTCTGTTAGATTTCACCAGACGTTCCAGCCTTCATCCCCATGTGCATCAATGAGCCTTGGCCGCCCAAGACCGTTGGTTCACCGCTTGGATCACTTTTGATAGGTATTAAGTTGGAGTTTTTGGAGATGCTCTGACCCAGTCGTCTAGTCATCACAATTTGGCCCTTGTCAAAGTTATTGCTTCCCATTTTTCTTGCTTCTAACATCCACTTAGAAGATGAAATGTTCACTTGCTGCCTAATATATCCCCCCACTGACAGGTGCCATGATAATAAGATTATCAATGTTGCTCATTTCACCTGTCACTGTTTATAATGTTACGGCTGAGCCGTGTATTTTATAATAAACTGCAGCAAGTAGCGTCCTGCACACTTTCTGTCCTGCTTCCAAAACTACGAAAACTGTGTGGTTACAGGCCAGTACACACAAGCTGAAACGGCATCCCACAGTGGCAAGCAGACTCAAGTCACCTTTAAAATGATGGTCCATAGACTAGACTAACACAATGACTTACATTTTAACCCCAAATTTGCCCGTAGTGTTTTGATTATTATAAAATAATCCACAGATACATTTAAGGGACAGATAACAGATAGGAAACAATGCCAAGTACTAAAGTCGTTAGAGATGAGGTATCATCGCTGATAATCAAGAATTCCTCAAATCCTCCTCTTTAAATCTTACTCCTGTATGCACTGTATAAAGGCTCCCTGGCCTATTGGCTAATCATCCTGATTAAATCCAGTGGCATTAATAATCTTCGAGAATGCGATTTACCAGCATATGCAGTTTGTGGCGACCGACCTATGAAACAAAGAATGTTTGCAATAACCAAACCTCTGCTGTCTCTCTGCTTTATTACACAAGAAAGGATGCCAATCCACTGGGATTGCATCAACGAATCGACGCAAGAATTAAAAAGTAAATCTGTTCATTCAATACAAGTGAGCCAAATACAGTCATGAGATGCTACATGTTGCACTATTACTTCTAAAGACGAAATAATATTTGGAGCAAATATCAGGTTATCGTAATTAGATTTTTAACATAACATACATACACATACTTACACTTCTTTTTTGAGAGTTTCCGTTTTATGGCATTCTCCTTTTAGAAGCTCATTCGTCTTAATCATTTGCTCGCCTGCTGATTTATGCTGCACTTTAAGATCATCCAACTGGAAAAATATATCATATATATATATATGTCAGAAGAAATAACTAAACAGGAGATCCTGTGGTGTCGGTTTTAATTCTGTAGTACAAAGAATTATCCATCTGCTTTAATCACTTTGTAATGAGAGGATTACCGTATATACGTAACGGTTAATCCTGCATCACACTAATAATGTGTGTCTGCAATACAATTTAATAAACAAGTAGTCTCGTAAACAATCCCTGCTGGACCTAGAATACTTTAACGGGCTGAACATTTGCCCATTATTAATATTAAAAATATGTGCGTTTCATGATTGGAAGCTTAACAAGCTACCATAAAGTAGTAATTTTTATTCCAAAATTTTAGGGCGCAGTCTATTTTTAGGCCATAAATAATGCATTGCTTTCTGACTTAAAAAAGATAACCGATTCATTTTCAATAAAAAGCAAAACCCTTACACAAGCAGGGGCAAAGCAACTGCAACATGCCTTCATTCCACCAGATGTCATACTGAACATGAAAAATGACTGATGATCAGAATGTATTAACTCTTAGTCATCCAGACAATTTCAGGATTAAAAATAAATAAATCTTAAAGTAGGGATTAATAAAAAAAATACATAGATAAGGAACTGACTAGTTTCTCTGAAAAAGTCTTATACCAGACCGTATTGCTTTAAACTTTTATAAATGCCAGAAAAGAAGGATCTTCTCATATATTGTATACAGATAGGATAGTTACTCAATTAGTTACCGTTTAGGATAACCTAGTCGTTAGGGACTTCAATGGGTAAATACGCAAATATATTTCTACAGTTCACAGGCGATGTGCTAATCATGTACCACATTATATTTACAGTTGGTACTTGTGTACATGTGCTGGGTTGCGATTGGATATATTGTACTCAGACGAAACCTAGCAAAAACAAAGTTATTGTACGAAGATGTACGGGCCATAAAAATTACATAACGGCATTACTTACTTCCTTTTGTACTTCTTTCTGCAACTTCTTGAGTTCTTCTACTGCTGTTACAGCCTCTGCCTTTTCTTTGATTAGCGTCGTTTTCTCCGCGGTTAACTGCTCAACTATTTGCAATGATTCTTCTGCCATCTGACTCACCTGTATTGATCAATATTTGATAGTTTATTAAATGCAGCAGCAAACGAAGCTAAAATATTTCCAAGACACCACCTTAAACTCTAACGAATCATCTCACATACAAAATCACTATTTGTCCAGGAGAAACGTTATATTCCGGGCAGTAGCATTTAAGCTTTCGAATAAAGGAGTTTCTTGAATAGCAAGTAAGTAATCCTTTATGATTTGGTTGTTAACATGCACAAATTGAAAAGTATGTGTAATAAAGCTAATGCACTAACTAAAATATAAATATTAAAAAATGACAGGGTAAATGTTTCCCTTAGTGTGTTAAAGTGCACGAGTAGTACATTAGCCATACATTTCCATGCATTGGGAACAATGTTTCTATTGTTATTTTATTTCAATAGCAATTAATTCTACTGAATTAAAAAGCTTTTTGCTACTACCCACAATACCGTGAAGTTCCTCTGTACCAGTCCATTGGTTGTCTTAAAATTATTATTTTTCTGATTACATGTGCAATTAGAATAATAAAACAAAGAATCAAAATGAGATCACACAAAGACATGCTGTGAAGTGCAAGACATGCAAGTGGAAGTAAAAATCTCATTAGCCCTGGAAATTAGTGCGCAGTGTTAGTATCTTAGTTGGGACTCCCTTAACAAGTTCGATACCTCTTTATTTTTGTGTTCGGCGTTGCTGCGAAGAGTCTGGAGGTCATTTAATTTCATTACCAGGTCTTCCTTTTCACTCATCAAAACTTTATACTTGTTCTCTATATCCCGAGCAAAGGACAAAACTTCATTGTTTTTTTTGGTTAAAACGTCAGTTTCAAGGGAAAGCTTTTCATAATTGTTATTTATGGATTCCTTTTCTTTTAAGATATTGGCATTTGATGCTATTAGATTATCGTGGGCTGATATTAAATCCATTTTTTCTTGAAGTGTTTTCTTCAGTTGTGACTCGGTCACTTCATGTTCGCCACGAAGATCTTCCAATGCTTTACAGACGCTGTCATACGAGTCCTGGAGCACCGCTTTTGATTTTGTCAGTGACTCAATCTCACACTTAACTCGATTAATGTCGTCTAACAGATTGTTATAGTTCACTTCTAGAATGCCCTTTTCTTCTGTTATGGAGTGCAAACTGTTCTCGACATTTTCTTTTTGTTGGGCAAGGTTATGCATCTCAGTTTGAAGCTTTTCCTTCTGGATCTCCGCCTGTTGCTTCTCCTCCACAGTGGCGTCGAGACGCTTCTGGAGATCAGTGTTTTTTAATTTTTCCGTCTCAAAGAGTTCTCGTTCTTGTATCAACCTTTGCTCAAAACCTTGAAATCCCTTATCAAGTTCTTTGCACTTCTCCTCTAGTCCTTCTTTATCTTTCATCACCTTATCCATATCAGAGCTACATTTACCGAATTCATCAAGCAAAGTTTGCTTTTCTAACAGTATATTACTATGTTCCAATTCCAAAACTGATTTTTCTTGTAGCGCCTGCTCCAATAATGCTGATAAATCATCTTTAGCTTTTGTCAGTTCTTCAATTTTCTGTGTTGCTTCAATCATTTTGGCGTTTACAGATTCAATATTCTCTAAGAGACTCTTCTTCTCCTGAGCTAGTAACATATTTGAAGACTCTAAAAGCTCACATTTAACCTTTAGTTCATTCATGAGCAGCTTGTCTTGAGATTCAAGCTCAGAGTACTTTTCTTTCATTGTAATTCTCTCTTCAGCAGCAGACTGAAGTTGTTTTTCTAACTCTGCCACGTTTAAGCCCAATGACACGTTCTGATTTTTTAGATGATTTATCTCTTCTTTCATTTCTTTTTGAACCAACTGGGCCTCTCCCAATGACTTTTGGAATGTATTTGTAATCTCCTCATTTTGTTTTAGGAGATCTGCCTTTTCCGCTAACAATTTCCTCTGGGATGAAAGCAGTTTTTCTTTATCTTGCAGCAAACCGACACGTTCAGAGTCAGTGGCACTACTGCTAGTTTTGATCTCTTCAAGGCAGTTGGACAGCCTCTCCTTTGCAGTCTGCAGTTCTTCGTTCTCCCTGATTGACCTGTCAAGTTGAGTTTTAATGGCACTCATTTCCGATACTAAATTATTATAATCTATGTTTATTTTGTCCTTTTCCTTAAGTGCGTCCCCTAATATGGAATTTAGCTCACCGTGTTTAAATAAGAGTGCCTCGTTTTTAGATGATAAGTCCTTGTTGGCTATCACAAAATCATCTCGCTCACCAGTCAAAACAACCAACCTATTTTCAATGTCTGAAATTTTTACTAACATAGTTTCCCTTTCAGTCTCCAGAGCAGATATTTTATTAGTAAGGTTAAGCTGCTCTTTTGCCATGTCCTCCTTAGAGCCTGTCAGCACTTGGATAATACCATCTTTTTCATTACAAATAAAGAGCTTTTCCTCTTTCAGCATCTTTTTACACTCTTCCAATTGCTGCTTTTCTTCTTCTATTTTACCACACATGATAAGCAATGCGTCTTTACTACTCGAAAGCTCTTTGTTTTCTTTCATGGATCTGTCCAGTTGCGCCTGCACAGCAGATAGTTCTGTTTTTAGCGCAACGTGCTCAGACTTTAAGGTTTCTTTTTCTTGAAGCGCGTTTTCAAACTGTGTATTTAACTCCCTAAGCTGTACCAAAAGATGCTCTCTTTCAGATGTTACATCCGTTGAAGTTTTCATCAATCTCTCTTGCTCTGCTAATAAATCAGAAAGCTTGCGTTCAAGTTCTGACTGCTTGCATAGGGTAGTTTCTTTCTCTGCTTTAAGAACAGCAAGTTCTTCCATAAGTGAATGGTGCTTACCATGCATGTCTTCTGTGGAGTTCTGAAGCATCTCAATAATTTCATCCTTTTCTTTGGCAAGCACAATTTTGTCTTCTGTAAGCTTCTTCTGAATCTCCTGCATTTCTTGCTTTTCTTTCTGAAGGTCCAGATAATTTGTAACCATGGTATCATTGTTCTGCTTGAGATCTTTTATCTCCTTGTCCATTGTGGTCACAGTAGACTGCAAGTCTTCATTGTCAAAAGTAATCCTCAAAAGTTCCTGTTTCATACTTTCTAGATCAGACAGAAGTGTTTCTTTTTCCGTGGTCAGGGTATCAACATCAATAGTGCGACTTACCGAAAGGTTTTCAAGTTCTTGTTTTTCATTTAAGATGCGTTGGTTTGCAGCACTGAGTTCTTCTGTTAGAGACCTTAATTGTCTTTGCTCTTGCTGTAATGTATCAACGCGGCATTCATAGTCTGTAAGTTTTAACTGCAGCGATTCCTTCCCTAGCTTTAAACTGTTTGCCTCTTGGGCCAGTGTGTCTCTTTCATCTTTCAAACCCCTCAGCTCTTCAGATATTATTTCAAACTCTTTCCTTGTAGATGCTAACACAGAGGTTAAAGACTAAAGGGATAAAGTTGGGAAGAAGGAAACAAAAATGAAATCAAGCAGACAAATGGAAATGTGGGCTAAGCATAGATACAGCAATTACATGTATGGGTTGACACATTCAATCTAATCATTTGTGAGTTGTGCGTGTGCTTTTTATTAGAGCATAATAAGTCTTTAAAAAGAAATGCCGAAAAACATTTCGTGTAGAAAATAGATTATCCCGTTTACGATTATGATGGTGTCCTTCATAAAATTATTTTTTCTTATACTTAATTATATAGAAATGTTACAACTTTCCAAGTGAACCTCCAGAAATATGGAATATTATAGGGCCCAGACGGTTGTAAAAACCTGTAAAGTACTAAATATAACCATTTAATTAACCCTGTTTGTAGATTGGACTACATCAATTATTCTTTTAAAGACTAGTTTTATTTTTTTGAAACAAGCATCAGTATCATTGTTAAAGAATACATAACCCTTCTGGCACCATCCACACAATTTGCCATTTAAAAAGCACCATCTTACACACTCCCACCAGTGTGAATTAAAAAAAAGAGTGTGTCAATTCATACATTGTATACAGAAGCAATATAAAATCCAAAATCAAAAAGACACCAGGGAGGCAGCCCAAAGACAAAAAAAAAAAATAGAACAAAGGGGGAGGAATTAATGGTTATGGAAATGACCAAACATGTTAAATCTGACTAATGGAAAAAAAACCTTTGTGAGAATATTAAATGCGCAGTGGATGTGAATGACGCGTGAGCTATTTGTGTGCATTATCCATTAGCTGATAAATAGGCATATGTTTTTGCCATGGGAAAAGTGACAGTTATTAGGAATAGCAGACATTTGTTTCCTCCGTATGGTGGGAGGGGGGATATTGCATTCCAGGGAATAAGGGAAGTCTTATGTCCTCTACCACAGTAACTCATCACTAGTTCAAGGTAGGAATATCCTCAAGGCATTGGGTTTTAGGGTATTGGTTTAAATTGGCTCCTATACCAATACTAAAGTTGGTCCAGAAGATTTCGTGATTTAACAAAAACCGGTTTCTGGAGATGAAACTTTTAAACAATTGGCACACCTGTATTATTACTAACCACTTAAATGTAACTATTGTCTCTGCTCTACTTTCCTCTTTTGGAAACATTTACTAGAATCGTATAGATGGTAATCACCTTTTCATTACTTGTTGGGCTCCAATACTTCGGCCAATAGGCAATTGGGAAGGATTGACAGGACTCGGGGCCAAGTCACATTTGTATCATTCTAATCCAGTAATATGGTTATTGCTAAACTCAACTTTTCTACCCAATGGGCAATTCTTTATCGGCCTAAACGTCAAACCTTATTTGGTCCTCGGTGTTATATTCAGTATAGCGTTATGGCTCTCCCATGCATGTCTAAATTCCCTCACTGTATTTGATCTCTACCACATCTTCTGGATTTACATGTTTCATTTATCTACCACCCTCTTTAAGCTATGGACTCTAGTCAGAAAATTAATTGATGTTGCAAGATGGGCAACAACACAGGAATGACCCCCCACACCCGAACCAGGGTGTCCCATAATAAATATTCATCAAGGAAACAAGTAATACAACAAATACCTTGGCTTGTTCAGCTTGCTGTTTCAGCTCCTCCAATTGTTTCACCATATCGGTCTGACCGGCTTGTGCGGCTTGCCAAAGCTCCTCTTTAGCTTGCAGGTTATCTTTAAGCTCAGTTATCAATGTTTGGTGCTGAGA
This sequence comes from Spea multiplicata, assembly GCA_009364415.1. Taxonomy (NCBI): domain Eukaryota; kingdom Metazoa; phylum Chordata; class Amphibia; order Anura; family Pelobatidae; genus Spea; species Spea multiplicata. The sequence continues at coordinate 47,238,145 of VKOC01000001.1, forward strand.
GACCAAATCAGCAACGGATTTCTCATGCATATTCTGTAGCTCCTTACATTCACTTTGGCTTTTTTCAGCTAAGGATTTCTTAAAGTAAAAAACCAAACAAAACATATAAAACAAACATAACACACATCTGACAAAAATCTAAATCAGATCAAAATATTTAAATACAAATGTATAACTGTTTTAGTACTGCAAAACGAGCTCTCGGAAGCAAATGAGAGCACTGATTTCTACAGTAGTAACCCACAGCAGGATTGGACTGTAAGGTAATAAAGAGGTGCAATGAAACAGAATAAAGGAAAAACTACATACGCAAAAAAAGCCCCAAAACAGTGCTTTAGGTATGAAAGTGTTTTGGAGATATTTAGATTAAAATGTTAACCACATGAAAACAAACCCGCATCTTAGAATGATCCTGCCTCTCTACATGTGCTGAGATGATCTCTTTCCCCCCACCCTACAAATGTTACCTTAATCCATAGACAGCAATCAGCAATTTAATGGATCAGAGATAGCATAATTAGCATGCGTATCCCTAAAAAGGGAAGTTAAGATACCTTCCCTATTGGAATATATTCTCATATATTTCTCATTTTAATCTGTAAATGCAGAGATACATGGTTTTATTTAGTCTACAGAATTGATGTGATGAAGCTACAAGCAGATCCACAATTTGTTCATGCACAGATATCATAAAAACATACTTGAAAATATGATATCTATGAAAGAATGAACAAATGGGGATTGTGTATAATAAGAGATTCTCATGTATAGTTCGAGAATGGGAACAGTCCAGTGACGTGATAAGGTCACTTTTAAAAAAACTGGACTACAATCCCATACATAATCTCTAAAAAAAAATAACATATTATACTTCCTTACCAAATCCTCTATCTGGGAAGCCATTTTCTTTATTTCAGCCTGATGAGACTGTTGAGCTTCTTCAAATGAAAGTTTGTTAGATTTGAATACGTCAATACTTTCACGAAGCTTTATTATCGTTTCTTTTGCTTTAAAAAGCTCCTTTTGTAGTTCTTCAGAATCCCTAAGAATAAAACAAGAACAAATCACACATCTCCATACAATTAAAAAAAATCATACGTAGACAGAGGATCCATTTTGTTTTAAGACAATATATAAAGTCAAATTAATCCAGTGGCACATGCAACCCCATCTCGCTAATGTAGGTAGAGTCTACTCATCAAAGTCTTTTCCCTTGAGACACCACTAGCAAAATGTGCATGCGCGATTCATTTTTGTTTTCATGCTAAAGCCAAAGTCCTAATTACTGCTACAAAAGAGCTACTACTCACTCTTTTCATCCCTCCTTTTTTCAACTGCCCATCCTTTAAATGGTAAGCTCTCAAGAAGGGCCTGCAAAAGCCCAGCATTACTGACCGGAACATTGTATAAAAGTACCATAAGACTAGATGACAAGTTTATGGGCACGGTTCTCACCTGCTGATGTGTCAGTAGGTATTAATGTGTGTGTTATGTGTGTTAACTGCTCCACTTAACTTGTACAGTAACTTGTTGGCGCTTAATCAATTAAAGATTATAATGTGGTCATTCTGCCCCATGTCCTAGTTGGGAGATCGTTGAAGCTAACCAATTAAATTTACCTTTTATCAAACCATATATGTTTGATGACTAGACACCCCAGAAATTGCTAGTATTTTAACCCTTTTCAGGCACTTTTTCTACTACCAGCTGTCAAAGTTTGTGGTAGTATTTTGTTTCCCCCCCCACACACTCATAGTAGTTCAGGTGTGAATTTACAGCTCCTGGTATACGTCTCTGTCAAACATCCCCCAATGTGTTCAGCAACATCTTTTCTGAAGAACTCCTATACATTTGCCTTCTACGCTTGCAGGAAATGCGTTCAGCCAAAACTAACAGAAAGCGCTTCCATTGATTTAGACCGGAGCACTTTCCTGCCATTAATTGGCTGCTTCAAGCAACCATACCATGGAAAAGGGCTCTAGTGCGGCAGCATTTATTTCTCCTACAGGTTAAATAATGCATATTAAAGTTCTTTAACACGTATTCTTCAGTGGAGGTTCTGCATGGGACACTAAACAATCCCTTTATAAAAGGAGCAGCGATCCAATCTATGTTTACTACCCCAGTCTATCTACAATCTGAGCAGCTTCTTGCTGAAGGGCTGCTTGGCGATGCACCCACTGTAGCCTGTTGGCATTATTTATGTACATGCATAACTGGCACTACACCAGTACATATCTCTTTGTCACAGTGACTAAATTCAATATTTGCCTATTTTGAAATATTTTAGAGGATAAAATCCAGTTAACATTAAAGGTACAAAATGAATAATACAGATTAAAACTCAAAATACCTTTCTCTGGACTGTAGTTCTTCATTTAATTTGTTAAGATGAGAGGAGCTGTCCCCAGAAGACTGAATCATTTCTGATATCTGATTCTCTAATTTTGCTTTTGCTGTCAGCAATAGTTGTTCTTTTTCTTCACTTTCTTTCAACTTCTTCTCCAGGGCTGGCAAAATACAGTTTCCTTAATACATTATGGATTAAATAAAATAAAAAAAATGAGTATTTACAATTCTGTTAACTCACCAGTGCACTGTGGCTGCAGGTGCTCCAGCTTTTTATGCATTTCTACGCACTCTTCTTCTTTCTTCGTAAGCTTATCCAGAGTCTCTATTTGGGGGGAAAGAAAACCTAAGTATTTAAATAAGACCCTCGGATAACAGTGGGAACTAAAACACTCAGTTCTTAAGTTATGCTACATTACAGTCCACGTGTCTTACATTAGTGTAGATTCACACATTTGGTACTGTGCTTTTATTCACTGTTTGAACTTTGTGCCACTTTTCAACTATATTGCTTTATTATGGACGTGTTGTCTGTGTATTCCAGCCAATTTTGATACTGTCCATCCTGTTAAGCTCTTAGTCTTCCCAGCGTTAAAGTAACATCTGACATGAAAGGTTGGAGGGTCCTCAAACTACACATATCTAGCTCATACTATTGCTCACATGTGCAAGTATTGCTCAGCTCACCTTAAGAATTAAACCCATAGAGATCACATGCAATGTTGATCACTTACCTTGCATAGTTTGTTTAACAATGTTTGCATCCTCAGTAGAGTTACTGACATTTTGTTTCTAGGGGGGAAAAGGGATAAAGATTAGTTTAATGGTGTTTATGGCTCCTGGCCTTCTCTATTCCAAAAACAATTAATGAATGCAAAGTCCTAGTTTCTATGTAATCAAATATAATTACGATATGATGATCTTACCAATTCTTCTATTTCTTTCTCAAAGGAAGCCTTGACCTCAGTCAATGAACTTAATTTGCTCTCGAGGACAGCAAGTTTTTCATCACGTTTCAGCAACTCGTTAGTTAAGTTAGTGGACTAATGAAGTTGTAAAAAGTAAAAAGAAAAATAAATAACAATGGAACAAATAAATAGAATGGTAACAAACTCAAAATAAAAAAAAGGAACAAAAATTATTGCGTGGACAAAATGAAGCTCTGTGCATTAATTTAACGAAATTGTTTAAATATGAATTGTGTGTACTATTGTGTGTACTAACAACTTGCTAATCAATGTTATTTTCCCTTAGTTCAGAAAATATTTCTTAGTAAGCCTTCTTACCCCCAATTGCCCTAATTATTTTTAGCCTTTATAAAAATGATCAATGTAACCGGTTTTAAAACGAAAGGAAACCAAGCACAATGTTATAATAACTAATGGAGAGTCAATGTTTAATCACAACTTCTCAACATAATTTGAGGTAGGGCATTATATCAGGAGCATATGTTTTTAAGGGTTTTTCATAGTTTTTATATTTCTATGCATTTTAATGCAGATAAAGAGGAGCAGCCAAGAATAGTAAAGATAGTGACGTATTGTAGAATCATAGCAATTTTAATAAAAATTATTTCTACCTGCTGTGTAACCGGTAACCACAGTCTATAGGCTGTGATGTCCATCTGACTGCACAAATGAACCAGAAACAAGCAGCAGACTTCAATAATCTGGTTTCCTATAACACTTTAGTATAGATAACACACTTAAGTGGAATGTTCTTCAATACCAATAAGCTTCTTCTAAAACAAGAAACATCAATACATGTGGTACTATAATGAAGTGTCAATTTTTTAGCTGGGTACCATGTATGTTTAAATATTGTAAGCTATGTGGAGATTTTGATGTGACTTTTGAATAGTTCTTATGGAATCCCAATACTACAACGCCGTCAGGATAACGTGCGACAACAGGTCATTAAAATTAATGCAAGTCTTCAAATGGGAAAACAAAAGAGGAATACAAAAAAACAAAAAAATGTACAAACCTTAATACTTTCTGCAACCTTTTCACACTCAAGATTTTTTATTTGCATTTCTGCTGCCTCTATTTTTTCCTTAAATCTCAAAATGTCCTCTTTATATTCAGTTTCTATTTTCTGCCCTGCATCAAGACTCAACAGTCTCGCCTCTGTGTCTTTCACTTGGGCTGTTAATTTATCAATCGTGAGACTCTGGTCTCTGCATTGGGTTTGCAGAGCCTCTAACTCTTTTACCTTAATTTCAGTGTCATGTAGTTTGTTTAATGCATCTTCCATTTCTATCAGGTGCTGTTCTTCTGCACTCTCCAGCTTAGCTTTTAGGACATCGAGCTCAGATTCTTTTTCTTCATTAGACTCTTGCAGTTTCACCTTCAAGAGTTCTATTTCTCTCAATCGATCAGCACGCTCTGCGTCTTGCTTAGATTTAAGTTGTTCAGTCTCCTTCTGATACTCTAACCTGAGGTTCTCCAACTGCGCCTTGAGTTCAATTAAAGCAGAGTTATCTGTGCTGGGGCCTTTGCTAAACGAAATCTTCAGCTCCTCCATTGCTTGTTGATGGGAGCTGATCGCAGAGTCCAATTTGGATTTCCAAAGCTCTATGACTTCGGCATTTTCTTTATTTGCATGGTTGAGCTTTATTTTCAGCGTGTCGTTCTCCTTAGAAAACTTGTCCACGGATGCCTTGAGTGTAGCTACCTCCTTTTCACTGTTTTCTACACTTTGTAGTTTCTCTTTAAGAGAAGCTATTTCTTGCTCATGTTCCTTGTTCAAAACAGTTATGTTTTCCTGTAGTGAATTCACTTCTTGTAGTAGTGAAAGAGATGTGTCTACATCCCCGGTCTGCTTGGTACACTCCACTAGCTTCTGTCTTAGGTCCACTACTTCTTTTGCCTTCTGAGCCAAGTCTCTTTCCAAGTCCATAATGCGAGATTTCTCAGAAACGGTTGCCACCTAAGATTATAAAAATTAGTACACGGAGACACAGATCTCATATTCAGAGGTATGACTGTATCCAGTCTTTAGACAATGACTATTGGAAGCAGAATGATATTTAATGTGGTAGTATCTGTGCAAAGGTAATCACAACCTTACACTCCTAATCCATTAACGAGTGTCCAGATCCAAAGCAGTACCCAAAATAAGAAGCCGATAACACAGGGTAAAGATTCACACTGGAGTGTGGCGTTAGGTGCTCATATAACTGAACCGCATGGGCCAGCAAAACATAAAACCACATCGTCCGTGTATTGGAACATTTTAGTGAATTTTAAATGCAAGGCGCAATTAGTCTCTCTCTTAAAATACCCCTCATATCTAGGCACACCAAGCTAGTTATCATGCAAATGTCAGTCAGGTGCTCCTAAAGCCTAACACAGAGAAAGCTTTACCATAGAACACTAAATAAAATAAATATTAAGGTCCTGCATTCCATGCGCTGAACACGTGGGGCTATACTTAAATTAAAAGGTGTCCCGAGCTACCTGTGGAACAGTCTCCTTAGTGCGTGGAATTGTCATGAATTATATTTTAGCCAACCAATATTATGCACAAAAAAATTCTACAGCTGATCTCGAATACACCAAAAAAATACAATATAATCAAATATAAGCATAACTTTGCAACTGCAAGAATCATGTTAACAAGCATTATTAACCCCTCAACACCAGACAAAATATAGTGAAATATATGTCACTAGTGGCAAACGTCTAAGATGCTGTATATCATCCACATATTCCTCTGGTTTTCCTGTCGCCACATCTAATGACGTTAGACAATAACAGACCCAGAGCTACTCAATACCTACGCGATGAAAAAGCAAATATTAGTGCATCCCCTAACACCGCAAGCTGCAAACACAGATATGGTACCTGACATACACACAAATACTCACATTAAGGGATACTGGTCTTGTTATGGCCTGAAAGTAACAAGAAATTTCAAAATACGAAACACTTTCTTCAGTGGCCACACAGTGCTAAGATTAAGCAGAATCACATATCCAGAGATAATCTAGATATCGCCCATGTGCACACAAACAGCCACAAACCGTTACTAATAAAATAATGGACTCTTGCAATGTCAGAGATTGTGAGTTTGCAGGAGAGTTCAGGCAACATTAAACATTTCACCTCACATTTTCGGGCCACAATATCCCACAGCTGACAAGATAAAAGGTCCGATATACTTAATAGTGTGTTCTGCGGGTAATTATTTATAAATGGAAGCAAGAATATGCAATGAGGACGCCACAAAGAGGCTCAAGTTGAATATGCTTGATGGGAGTTCTAAAGTTAGCTGATGTGCACATATTTTAGCCCAGAGATTGCCAATGGGATTTCGTTTATTAGAGAAAATAAACAGACTGCACTGCTTGAAGCACATTTAAGAAAAGTGCATGCATATTAGATATCACACTAAATGTACAATTTTAATCACAGAGATCAATACATTCCATGGTTTTGAAGGAACCAATATTAGGAGGCTTTGAAAAGTAAAAACAAAAATGGAAAAAAATATTGTTTCAAAACATTATTCTGATTTGCCCAAGTTCTTTTTTTTCCCCTTCTTAAGTCCACTAAGGGACCGACTTTTTTTTCTTGGGTCTACTAACCCATATTTAATATTTAAAACATAATTACCAGGAGAGTTTTCATCAAAAATTAAAAAACATTACCCTAGTATCTTCTAACTCTCGCTGAAGCTTGTCAGCTTTGGTCTTTTCAAAGAGCAGGCTCTGTTCAAGCTCCTTAATGCGGGCATGCTCCAGTTTGGTCTGCGTCTGTTAGTAAAAAGGGAGAGGAAGAGAACACAACAGTGCCACCATCACATGCCAGCACGAAAGGAAGGAGCGACATGCAGGCTGTGCTCCGGCACCACTGGACCATCGATGAGCAAAAGATGCAGTGGGGGAACAGAGGAATGAAAAGAAACAGATGACAGGGAATGGCTTGATGATGCTTGAATGAGGGCGATCAATAGGTAAAGGGATTAAATGATAGAAGACACACACAAGAAGAAAGGAAATAAACAGAAACATAAGATAGGTGCATGCAGCAAGTATAAATATGTTTTGTTTGTTTTTCAGAAAAATAAGTAGTATGTTAGAGCATAATTTAGAAAGTTAATAATTGGACAAGCAATAAATCCCTTTTTAACATATTAATAAATTAAATCTCACGTGAATATGTAAAGCATTTGCAGAGATTAAATTGAGTAAAGGTCCAGTGTAAAGTTTCTAGGCCTCTGTGTTGACGCACAAACAATAGTTTTGCCTAATATGATATAATTACACCTGAGACATTTGTAAGAACAGCAGGTACACTGTCCAACCAGCCAATGCACACAATTTGCGAGTGTTTTATCCAATCACAGGGGGTCATTCAACCTTATGGGGATCATGTCCTGGTTTTTCCTATTTGCTTTAATGTGCAAAATTACATAGCTGACAATATCACGGGGGCTAAAAAAAAAAACAATATAATTAAATTTAGCGTTTAAATCAAAAGGGTTTACAAATCTCACATTAATCATTAAAGGTAAATATGCTCGCAGGCTATAGCCTAGATTGAGTGAAGGCGTTTATTCACTTGTGAGTTTTCAGCGGAGTTGGGCAACTCTTGCAAGTAGAGCTGAGTTGGCCCTGTACAATGCCTAGTTTAAGAGAAGGTTTCTCATTGACATGTATTATGCAGAGCTAACGCAGCCTTTTACGCAGCTAACGAGATGGTACATTTTCTCTCATCTTAATTTACGTTTCAGTATGTTACGTTTCAGTATAAATGTTGTTCATACATCAGAGGGGCCTAGAAAGTTTGCACTGCGGCAACTGAAGATATAATCTATGAGTGTCTGCCAAGATTTTTGTAGAGGCTCATGCTTCACATATTTTGAAGTTACTTAGCTTTACCTACTGTAAATTTTTATAGTTTGTAAAGGACGCATGGGAAAGCGTCTCTTTCATGGGAGTCATTTTAATGTTTCATTGTCCTCCATCCTACCGTAACAAAGGTAAATGTAAAAAAATAATGCTTAGGATGTAAGTAAACTGCAAGATTCCCCCCCCTTTCTGTTGTAACCAAGAATGCTTCAAAAATACAAATGGCATGTATGAATATAATAGTCTTAAAACGATTCCCTACATTGATCTTGTTAGGGTTAGAAGCTTTTTTCCAGCTTCCCTGTGCCCTTTACCGATTCTACTAAGTCTTTTAATAAAGTCTTTTAATAAAAGTACATTATTAAGCTAATTAATGCCAGGGACAGTCATTTACATGAAATATAAAAACTAGTAAAGCAAAGACTAACAGCATAACTATTATTGCCCCTTTCATAGCCATAACCTTGTATTTTACGCCATGGTATGGCACTACTTCAAAAAAAAGTTGCAGTAAAGCAAATTTGGATTGTCCTATTTAACACTGAATCCATGTTGCTAAAAGCTGGACAAGTGTTAAATATTTTGTCATTACACGGGAGTAATATGTTTATGACTTAATTGTTAAGTGGTTATACATTTAGAATTTTGCTTAATTTGTTAATCGCATACATCAGAGTGATTTGCAACATGCGCTAGTGAATTTATGCTCATGTCAGGACTGCTCACTATCTTTTACTAAGCTAACCTATAAGGATTGTGAACAAAAACGGATCTGCAAAATGATTACAGCCGAGGTAGGTGAAAGAAAAAAGGGGGGGTCATGGTAATAGCCTTAAAATTCTTTTGGAACTGGATGATTAAAAAAAAAAAAAAATGTATGGAAGTTGTTTTTTCATAATATGGAAGGAAATACTGAAATGCCATTATGGAAACAATGCATACAGGCAGTCAATATGTTTTCTTACTGTTCTTCATTAAGGAATGGCTAATTTAGTGGTGTTTTTTTCTTTTTTAAAGCTAATAAATAACTGGAAATTACTAAATTAGCACCTTTTAAAGGAAGCATTAAGGAAAGCATTTATCTTTTTCTATCAAGATAAAGAAGGCATTCTTTATAAAACTGGAAGTATAAAGCAAATCACCAAAAAGTGTTAATTGGACATTGCTTTAAGATTACCAAGTTTTATAGATCTCCAAAAATTCACATACGCTAATTTAGAATAAAGTAAAGCAATAGCAAGCAAGAAGCGCAACCGACTAGAGAAGATGATGGAACCACTGAGTGTGTACATGGACTCTACATTGTTCTACATTTGCCTTGTTTTAGTGAGCTTCCGGAGGATAAAACGGTTTATTTGTGGCTGTACAATGAACCAAAAGGTAGATGCCCAATAGGTCAACTCCTTCCTACCAAAAGCTTTCTTTCCCTTTAAAATTGTCCCTCAAATCAGAATACCTTTTAAACACAAACAGAAAGCAAATAACATACAAGTCCTGTAAGGTTTTACCTCTAAATCACCCTTAGTTATACATTCTTCCTCGACACGGAACTGAAGGTCTTCAACTTTCCTGCGAAATAAAAATGAAGTCACTTCCTTTAGGCTATGAGCTGGAAAAAGGTCATCACTTCAAAAAGAAGAAAAACCATGAAGTTACTATTTCCAGTTATTGGAGAGCCTGGACCAGTGAACGTACAAATCAGATACAGACCAGCAAGAGAATTCTATCCATAATTTGAACATAACCGTGGAAACCACAAGCACTATGTACATATAAGTGACTATGGAAATTACCTCTTCTCTTCCTCCAGCTGGTTTAAAAGTTCCACCTTTTCTCTATCGGCTGCTTCTACTAAGGAACGCAACTGATCCATCTTTGCTTCCATTTCCATCACATACTATAGTTAGAAAAATTGCAAACTGTCAAGGTAATTCACGTCTCTCGTTTAAGATGTATGCGAAAATGGTTGGTACTTTTTTTTTTAAACATTTTATACCGTCGTAAAACACAATAGTGTGCAGGCTAATATGTTACCTGATCATGTCCATCTCTTATGACTGCTAGCTCGTTTTCTACTTCTCCGACGTGGCTTGTGGCCTTTGCAACTTCTGCCCTTTCCATGTCCCTCTCAGCCAAAAGTTGTTCAATGTGCTGCTGCTTCTCTTTCAGCGCTTCCTGAAGAGCTGTTGTTCCAGAGATTTTCCTTGCATATCGGGATGATGTTTCTGTTAACTGCTCATTGACAATGAATACAAGGGGCAACATTTAAGATTAATGGATGATAGAAACAAAAGCACACAGCAAGGCAAAGTTTGCTAAACTTAAACCTAATACCTAAATTAAGGATATGCTAAATATGTAATGCAAATATACAATGAAAAAGCTCTCTTACCACCTAAGAACGTTAAAAGTGCTACAAGAGGTTTTTGTTTTTACAAGACAACTATCTTTGCAACAAAACGTTTGACTTAATTCTTCTATTAATTTCTGCCCAGTGGTCATTAACTATACTTACCAGTCCGGTGCGACTTGGCTTGTTGCTTACAGAAGATGAAATGGAACTCATTGAGCTAATGGATGATGCACTAGGACTACGTTTTAAGGATGCCGGAGTACTTGGTGTTGCAGGTACTTTTCTCGCGGAGGTTTTGGCTTTGGCTGGGGTGGTTGACGGAAATCCAATCCGTGTGACTTTGTGCACAGGTGCAAATAATCCATATTTTGGCTGACACTGAAAATACCTAAAACCAATGAAAACACAGCGTTTTAGCTCCAATTTAAATAGGACCATTTATGCTTTAAGGACGTTAATCCTTTCTATTTATTTCCATACATGGAAAATCTGGTTAAATTCCAATGCCCAATGAAAAGTCACTAGCAGGACAGAAATTGTCTTGCTGGAATTTCCAGCCCCGTCTGTATTTGTGGAACACAACATTTGCCATCAATAATTTCCGCTAAACTGCCTGTAGCTAACAGTTTTGTATTGGTTATATTTTGATTATTACAAGAAAGCATAGATGCGGCAATAGACTAGCATTGTATTTATTTTGTCATAAATGCCAAAAAATTTGCCTTCTCGCATCTTAAAAAAGCAGTCAGAACCAAATCGGCTCAGAATTAAACTAAAACGCAGTAAGCAAGGGTAAAATAGCTGCTCTTACAGAGAGCAAAATGAAAAAGACGACAACTTATTTTTAAATAGAAAATATATAGGTGTACCAATTACTATTACAATGATATATATTAATTAGTTCATGTTGCAAAGCTCACCTTGTTCCTGCAACTGCCCCATCATTCTTTCCTAAAGGTTCATCTAATTCAACACCGCACCATTCACCTTTGGCAAAATCTGTCTCCCCCAAGAAGCGGATTACTCCAGCTTTGGAACCACTTACCTAAAACAGAAAGAAAAAAAACTACTACTTCTTCTAAAAGAGAAGTGGGCAGAATGATTATGTCCGACCAAACTGTCAGATGGAATACAATTTCAAATTGTATATACCGTATTTGCTCGATTATAAGACAAGGTGTTTTCCAGTGCAAATGCTCTGAAAAATACCCCTCGTCTTATAATGAGACCTCAAATAGGTCTGACTATGAGACTAAGATCCAGATCCCCTGCAGCGATGCAGGGGACCTGGATACTCCTGTTTTATGCCAGAGTGGCACATAGGGGGTTAAAAGGCATATCATGGGGCACAGTGGCATATAGGGGGTATAAGGCATTTCTGGGGGGACAGGTTGATAAAAAATAAAATATTTTTCTCAATCATAGCTTTTATAAAAAAAAAAAAATTCACATAGTTTACTTTTTTCCTACGGGGTCGTCTTATATTCAGGCTTTCTTTTCATAAATATTCAGATTTTGGGGGGTCGTCTTATAATATTTCTATGTAAACGGATTTGCATTTAGGTTGCCTACAATTATTTAAAGGACCATAGGGAAACAACATGAACCTTGAGTTCAACATTTAATACACTTCTGAACACACAAGAATGAATTGTAGAGCTCATCAATATGAAAGCCATGGTTAAAATGATCGTTTTCAGTCAGTGTAAATAGTAGAACATGCTTTGGTAGAAGGGTCAGCCTAATTTCTTGTTCACTTTAGTTGTATCCTAAGAGGCACAGGGGGATCAGCAACCTACAACCTGCTTCTGCTCCATTTACCTGAACATTTTCAGCAACGGATTGCCATAAATAAGCCTTATTACATTTCCTTTTCTGATGACTTGGTTTTTTTATTTTTTTTAACATTCGGACATTTTTATGAGCATTTAAAGTTAGAAGTAATGCATCGAACACAAATCAGGATGGAGTAAAATAAATAAAGCAAGGCAAGATGTGGCTAGTATAAATACGGGATTAAAATAATATACAGGGGGGAGGGCACCTGGAAGCAGACATTATTAGAAATGAATCAGCTGGGGATAATAAAATCAAGCTAAGGTGATGTTAAAATCTCCTCCACCCTTGTTTGTGCAGAAACACCCAGGCATCTACCTATAGTTGTCTGGGGTGTGGTAACGATACAGCCACATATATCACTCTGGCTTCGTTACTTTATTATAACCATTGTCTCCATTCTGTATATAGAATTCATACCACCATCACATGCTTTGGATTTAATAGCCACAGACTGCGTTATTTCCAATTTACTGGAAGTAACAGTCTAACGTAGTGTTTTACTTATTTAATAATACAAAACAGATCCATTCCTTTTGGGGTATTAACAGTAATATTAAAACAGGCTACTAATATAAAGATCAGATCCAACTCAAAATAAAACTAGGATCGACTATGTTGAATGTATAATAACTTATGCATCGGTTTTCTTGGGTTAAGGTTATATTCTATTTCCTAGAAAGTAAGGATGCTCTTTAAATATAGGGCCTTATCTAAGCAACACAAACTGTTTTTATTCCTTTATAAAAGGGCTCCATATTAATTTGAACCGCTGCCAAAAAAAAAACAAAAGAAAATCATACTCCCAAAATAATTATTTCCTAAAAATACAAATCCTTGCCTGTGTATTCTAGTAATGAGCTTGGCATTCATCTGTCTAAACTATTGCATTTTAAACTGGTTATTTTAGAAATACATGCATAAAATAATTTAAGATGAATTTGGGAACGTTACAACTTAGTACCTGGAGCACTAAGCTACTTTAAGAATAATCACCAAAACAAAACTAACCCTAAAAAAGCAACATGTTTTAATTGAAGCAGGCACTACCTATGTTCCTTTCTCCAACACAAGCGGAAGCAAATGCAATACGACCATTAATTGCAAGCCCCTTACCAAGACTCTGTCACCCAACTTGAGCTCTCTTTCCCCCTTTTTGACTGATCCAGTTTCCGATAGATTGGATATGGATTCACTTGCTGTTCGGGTCAGGTTGCTGGTTGGCGGTGTTGAGAAGTCCTTGGCAGGAGTTGTTGTGCTTTTCAGAGGTGTTGGGGCAGACGGCAGTGGAGACACCAAATTAGAAGACACTGAGGTTGGCGAGGTAGCTCTAGTTGCAGCCGCAGATTGGGTGCCATTGCTCTCATCTTCCAAAGGTTTCCGTGACAACTTTGAGGGTCTCGTGAAAATTCCCCTTAAGGCTTCACACTGAAAGTATCGGACACCAGCAACAGCGCCATCATTTTTGCCTATCTGTTCATCCAAAACTATTCCAGCCCATTGTCCGGGAGCAAATTGGGTTTCACCAAGAAACTGAATAAATCCTGGTTTATTTCCATTTACCCAGACGCGTTCTCCTACTCTGAAATCATCCACAAAACCTTCTGGAGCTTCTACAGCTGGTGAGGTGGCAGGTTTCTCTACAGCTTTTACAGGGGGAGCTACAAAAGAAATGATTAAATGTTCAAATCAATGCATATGTCATTACCACCACATAAAACTGATAAAGAACAATTAGTGATTACTAAAATAGACATCCACATAGACTGCTCAGTCTGAAGAAATACAAGAAGATTGTATTAAATTACGTTCTCACTATGTCAAGCCTCATTGCAGCGCTCTTACTAGGTAACAAAATGAAGTTTAAAATGAAGATTTGCTAAGCTAGATGTTCATTCTCCTCCTGAACATTTATTGTAGCAAATCTTCACCTTTGGCCTCCTTTTCATATAGGTGAAAATATATAAGTTCTTACTAGTTGCAGTAGCAGATGTTTTAGCAGCTACAGTCCCAGGCTTTGCTATCTTCGATGGCGCCTTAAGCCCACTTGGTTTAAGTGAACTCATTCTTCCTTTCAAGTCAATGACTTCCCACTAATTACTGCTATCTTTTTGTAACCATTGATAAAAAAGAAAAAGTGTTCTCTTTGAAACAACCAAACCTAGAAAAAAGAAAATGGGGAGAAAAGAAAAAAAGTTTTAAATGTATACAAACATAACATACATAAATATATAGGATGTGCAATATATATTTCGAGAGGCACTAAAATCAATGTATTTAACTAAAAATCAAGGCTGGCGTCCTCCTCTATGACTAGTATACGAGGTACATTGTTATTTCTTAGGCTTAGGGTACCTAGAAATGTCTCACTTGCCTGCTCACAAAAGGTTAAATAGTTAAATGTAGAACCAGTAGCCTCAAACAATCAGTATCTGACACGTTTCCCTTCTACGCACTAATAAACCGAAGAAACGTTTGGAAAAACCAAGACTGTGCGACATGTGTTTAACACAATATACCAGCTGGTAGTTTTCTCCACTAATAAAATATTTAAAAGTGACATTGCTGAGACGGCAGAGTTGAGTTTCAAAGATTGCATTTAAATGTATAATTAAATTGTGATGCAATGCTGCATTTCATTGTGTCATTTAGGCAGGTTTAAACATTATTGTAGTCTGTATTATCACACTAATACGGTAAGCAATATCACAGTCTACACCAAACATTGTATAATAGCTATAAATAATAAACAATAATGAAAAATACTGTTTCTTCCATTCTAAACAATGCAATCCAAGTCCCAGTCATGAAAGGATCATTGCCAGATATGGAATAGTCCAAACCCTTGCATTGCTAAAATTCTCGAGATGGATTACATTTTTCATGTAAATATAACAAGTGTACTAAAAATCCCGCTCGGTGAAACACATCCTGAACTCTAGTCTTGCGTAGGTGATGTTTTACACGCGTTAAATAATGTCGACACATGCTAGCTGTACATGAGATGCAGAGAACAAAAAAATAGGTTTTACTGGTTGTAACAATTATTTTCCGTTGACTGTGTGTGTATAAGAGGTAGGGATTAGAAGATCGCGTAATGGGTTGGGCTGACAAACATTTTTTTCAGGCACTAAACTGCAGGGAATAATTTGAGTTTCGTGAAGGAAGATTTCCACCATCAAAGTTTGCTTCTCTAGAAGTAAAACCATTGAATCTAGAGAAGGCATCATGGGTAAGTCACGGGAGGTCACAGTAACATTTCAACTTCACAGGCATCACGAAGGGCCACAACAAAGGCGAAGCTAGGCCTGTATAACGCATATTGAAATGAGTAAAACTACCCATCGTGAATTAAACGGTGATTGACTTGGCCCGTCTTGCAGGGAAGGATCTCAGACTACACTGCACATTTGTTTCTGTGCGGTCGTCTTCCGGTACCGTGTGGGGTTTGTGCTGCTACATTGCTGGAGGATAATTATGGCTTACGGCCAATGCTTCCTTTTTTGAATTGTCTTCAAGTGGTACAACCGGATTGTTTTGACAAACAATGAAGTCTGGTTTGCGTTAACTAGCACGGGTACTTCTGTCGGTCATGCATGAAAAACAAGAACATTGAGGCAAATAGAGAGTTACAGGGTTTCAAATAAGACAAATTAAGACTAATTAAAAATTAAGACACAAACACACAATTATTTCTGAGGGAAAACAATGTTTTTGGTTCCTTAGGGTAAATTGTAGGAAGCTACGCTAATAATCTAATTTCAAAAAAGTGAAGCATCAAAGTAATAAACCTCATATAAGCAAATCTAAGAAAGATGTGCAATGGTTTCAATGCCACGTGTATCTTATTAATTCCTTGGCACGGAACCCCTAGGATTATTGTTGGTTGCACTGGGTGAGGCCTATATTTGCACATGTAGGCCACGAATGTTCTATTCATAGGCCGTAGTAACTAATAAGGGGGAATGTGAATTTCTTAACTGAGCACCTTGCGAAGGCCATGCTTTGTGTCGAAGTAGAGCTCTGGATGTGGTGGTCCGAGTTCTCAACATGGGCTGTATGTTGCCAGGGGGTCAGTACAGCAATCCGCAGCAAGTCAATAACTCCTTGCCTTCTTTTGAAGAGATTGGGTCATGCGCAGGTGTGCACAAGGATAAATATTGGAGGACTTGGGTAAGGTTGAGAATTCCATGCATGTATGAGTTGTGTATTGTGCAAAGGACGGGGGGCTTCATGGAAAATGTATGGTAAATGGAGATTTCAGGTTATGTGCATGGGAGGGGATAGAGGGGCGACAAAAGAGTTTGCATGGAAAATGTCATGCTTGTGAATGCATTCATCAAATAAACTAACTCTAAATTTATGGAACTACTCTTCTCCTCAAGCCCTGGACAAATGCTAAAACTAAGCAACAAAAGCAAACTAAAGCGGAACCTTATGAGCAAGGCCCTCTACCCAACGTAACCAATTCTAGCTCGTCATACCTTTTAAACGTATGTGCTGTAAGAAGTGCGGTGTAAATTGTTATTAAATGTATAAATAAAAATAATAATTAACACATTCTGAGACTAGCACTACAGTAACTTACAAAGCGTCAGAATTCCTATAGAATTGCACTCCATCACATCTGTATATCTGCCCACTTTCTCCTACTACTTCGACTAAGCTCTAGGGGGCAGGGACCTCCATCCCTAATGTATTCATATCTATTACACTGCAAGGAAAGGGTCTGCAGACCACTGTACACAAGTCCCTTCCCTATCTAGCTGTAAAAACGCTAAGGAAATCTGTTATCGCTTAAGCATATACATACACAAAGTGAAAAAAGGATAAGCATTTATGCTCTTATAGTATGACTTATGAATTCCAATTTACTGGGATGCTGTCCGATTAATCAAGGTCATTGAATCAAATATTGACCTTCTAGCTGTCAGTGTCTCAGATATCCTCAGATATAACCTTTTCAGAATTGGTTTAAACAATCTTTGATTGTTTTCTTTTATTTTGCCGCAAGACAACTCATGTATTCCATGACCTGAAATGCTCCGTATGTAGCCAAGAAATAAAAGTGCTTCTTATAATAAGCAGCAGTTTTATGAAGAAGTACAAATGCATCTGTAGTTATCTTAAACAGTACAAAATATCAGGAAGAAAACAACCGTCAAAGGTGTCAGTTAAGTAGAAATGCTCATAAGACGGGCGTTCATATTTATCATTTATTTTGTTTACAGCTGGCATGTCCAACCTGTAAGGCAATGATCACATAGATTACACATCAAGAACCAATGTACATATAATCCTAAAATTTCAGTGCAATTCCTCCTGAATTAGACAATTACTGTCGTAGAAGGAAAGTGTGGGTCTCTGTAAGCTTGCAGCACTGTATCTAACACAGGCTTTTGGAGGAGCTGTAACCAATATGATAAACCCACACAACACTACTTGCTTTTGATCCTTTATTGAAACAAATAACCAATATTGAGCAGGCAGAAACATTGACACATTAAGATGATAAGCATAAATGCAACAATCATGTTACAATCACAGTTCTGAATAAGCTTTAAGGAGGCAAGGCACTCAAACTCATCGCACGTTAATGGTATTAAAACTAATGTGTTAACCTGTTTAACCAAGAGATCAAAAACTTTGTTTTTAATTTATAATAAAAAAATATACTTTTTGACAGACTTACGGCAGCATGTGAGCTTCACAAAGTGAAGAAAACATTTTCATATAAAAGTATGGATCTATAAACTTAAAATTTCCATTGTTTTCTGGCTTATACCTGATGCCTTGGGGCCATCCTTGACTCAAATCCCCCCACCATCTCTCATAGTTAGTCCCTTGCAAGATCCTAAAAAACATTTCCCGCATCCACACATTCTTTACCCAAGAATCCACAAAAACTCTGGTTCATTCACTTATTTCCCGTCTTGACTACTGCAACACTCTTCTGGTTGGCATTCCACTGTCTCGACTCTCTCCTCTACAGTCTATCCTAAATGCCGCTGCTAGGCTTATCTTCCTAGCACACTTTAGAATTAAACTTAAAATCCTAGTACTAACATATCAGGCCCCCCCATACATTTCTTCTATCATAACCAGATATTCCCCTACTCAATCTTTATGTTCTTCTCATGGGCTAAGGCTCTCCCCTCCTCACTTCATCTCCTTCACCGTCTACAAGATTTCATTCAGGCTGCCCCATATCTCTGGAATCTACTTCCACCGAATCTTCACCTTTCACCCTCCCTCTCAACATTCAAGAAACATCTAAAAATCCACTGAGAAGCTGCACCATCTTAGCTGCTAGAACTTCCCTGTCATTGATACAACCACCACTCACCCTTTCTCTGTGCCTTATGTTTGTCCTCACCCCATTCCCTCCAGACTGTAATCTTGCGGGCCGGGCTCTCTCCACCTTGTCTTAGTCTGTCAATTCTAGTCTTGTCATTGAATATATGTATTGTATTAAGCGCTGCGTAAATTGTTGGCGCTAAAATAAATAAAAGATAATATCCACAAGAAAGGCTGTATAGATTTTAGTCCCATCCTTCCCTGAAAACAGCGACAAGCTTGTATAAAGTCTGATACTAGGATCAGTTCATCAGGGGCACAATGAACTGGCGCAAAGAGTCCCACTACTCAGGACTGCTGAAATATGCGTGCGTGGACCTCTTTTTACCAACAGACTATGTTCTCTGACTGATAGCAGCATTACAGCAGCTATGGAAAGGCTCACAAGACTGGAAATAATTAAGAAAGAAGCAAATATTGTTTTGCTTAGCATATCCATGCAATGTTAGAAGGTGAGGCTGGAGATTGACTTCCCTTCAGTAAGAAATCCGAAGTATGATGGGTGAGGACTACGCTGCTGACAATCTTAAGGCGCTTCATGGGAAACTGGCACACCTGCATATTACTTGACGGCACAGCATTAGCTCATTCACAGGTCGTAAGTGAAAGGACGCTTAAGATGGATTTAAGCCAGTAATAAAATTTAAAAGCTCTACCACTACTAAAATTTCTGCCTCACCCGTGGGAAAATAACACGAGCCCAAAAAAACACAAAACTGACACTGGTTTTACATCCAGTACTCTACGCCTAAAAAAGGACAGCTACAATTCTGTTCGAACAAAAACCACTGCAAGGATTTAACAATTAAAATGCTGGCCGTTTTACAACAAATCATAAATATTTTGCCAATCCAGAAATAGCAATTTATACACAATCAAGAGACTATGGGGTTTTGTTAAATGGTGAAATAAGAAACATTATGGAACTTCCAAGATTCAGCCAAATGCAGAATTTATGAAACAAGAAAATTGTGATTAAATTAAACATTACTGGCCTCCAGAAATTCAATAACTACCAGTTTGTAATTAATTTTAATTAATTTTTCAATTAAACTTTAGTAAAAATAAAATGTTATAAATATAAGGTTGTAACCAAAAATGACTTGTGTTTAATAAATAAAAAAGAACAAGGTAGAGATTTAAAAAGCCTTAGCGAGCAGAGATCTCAATGCCCATGTCTGTCTAAACATACCGCTGCATGTACAAACTCATCGTACAGCACTACAGAATCCGTTGATGCTTTGCAAAAATAGTATTTCACAATGTAATAAAATGGAAAGGCACGCCACATATATATATATATATATATATATATATATATATGTTAAAATTACAGGATTAGACAAACCAAGGTAAAAAGTTAAGATGAGACTCGCACATCTACTGAATGCAAGGGAGAAGTTCGACAACTGGTAAGCATTCAAACATTTGGGTTTATTCACTAACGGGAGGGTTTTCCAAAGAGATTGCAGGACAGCTTTAGTTCTTTGACTTCACTATTATGAAGAGACACGGTCTGTATAATGCATCATTAAGTGAGATTTCATCACAGTCTCCTCGCCCTTCAATTACGTTATTCAGGGCCAACTCAGCACTTTAAGGGAAACTCCAGTAATCTTATGCACGTTAATGCATGGCCCCATTACATTTTTACAAAATGTTCCACAAAAGCATCAACCCATTCCCCCCCCCCCAAACGAAATGCCCTGCCGGAGACGTGTTCAGCTGGACACATCTCCCTGCAAGTGATTTAACTGAATGCTGCCACCAGAGAACCAAGTGCGCATGTGTAGGAAGCCCTTCTATTGATTTCGATGGATCCACTTTCTGTCGCTGATGGACGCATCAAGCAGCCAATCGGTGGCAAGAAATGTCAGGGCCTGGAGGAGGAAAAGAAGCTACAGCTGCAGGACAGCCACCTGCGTCAGGTAACAGCAACCAAAGAAACGTTTGTGCTAAGCGGATTAGGGCGTTAGATGGGCTGGTCGCATGCGATACACATAAGTGGGGTTATAATATGTATTGGGGTTTATACACTAAGGGGAGAATTAAAAGGAGTGTTTGCAGGAGAGTTATCTTTCAGCTTCTTCATCTTCACTATTCTTTCTGAAGAACCCACCCCAATCAGACCAATTTCTTCAAGTCCTCACCTACTGAATTACACATTATACAGGGCCAACTCAGCACTACACAATCGAGAAACTTCCTAGCGCTGGCTATTCGCAAAGCATAGAGCAGCCAGACTAAAACCACAACTCTTCTGTGAACTGTCCCTTGAGTGAATAAACCCCATTGTCCCAGACAGTGAACACCATGACATAGGCTTATTTAACGTAAAGAACAGTAACGTTTACGAGGAGGAAAAAGTGGCGGTTAATGAGAAATGTTATGCATCTGTATAATAAATCACTGAAAAACAGATGTGATCACAAACCAGATCTGTAGACAAATTCCATTATAGATTCCAAATACAAGTTCCAAAAAGAGAGAAACTACAAACAAAACAAACTAAGAAAATGTTTAAACTGAACGCCAGTTAAGCTTATCTTACATTTCCTTGCTGAAACTATTTGACAGGCTCATACGGGACGTATTTAAATCGTTAGAAGCATTCCAGGAATAGTTCGGGGTGCTTTATGTACGATTACCCTGTAAAACCTGTACTGATACAGACACAGCATAACTCCGCGTCAACAAGATTTACAAACCACATACAGACAACAGCCACCAATACGAAACATTTCCTGGGTGACCACGCAAACACCTTTACAGCATTATATTGGGCTCTAGGAAACTAAATCACATGACCTCTCAAGATTTATTATCGTTTATTTTGTATAGCGCCAACAATGTATGCAGCGCTTCTTACAGCACATATAGTCAGAACTAGAACTGACAGACTGACAGACAGCCGAATAGACGAGGTAAAGAGGGGCCTGCTCGCAAAGCCTACAGTCCTGTACCTCCTGGAGCAGTGCTAAGGAATCTAATCAATTGAGCAGCCAGCATGCCACATGTAAACAGCCAGGGGGTCTAATAGCTGCCGGGCTGCCTTAGCAGATACATCCTCCGGGACTGCTGCTACCTCTCAGCGCTTCGGAAGCCTATAGCCCGCTTTACACGCGCACCCCCCCCAGTTTTCCATCCCGGCCGTTTCGGTATCTGCGTGCTCTGCAACGTTTAGCAGGCCTTTCCTCCCAGCCCCTTAGCGCTGCTGCTACCTATCAAGTTGTCATTGAACAACCCTGACACTCCAAGGTAATGGACGTAAACGTTACGGTGACACAGCTGTCACTTACCTCCCCGGCTTCCCTCACACCAACAGACCGCCGCTCTCAACAAAAATTAAAAAAAAAAAAAAATCCACTATCCGGTCACCGAGCACCCTGCGCGCGCAGCCCCACCTCAAGCTCAGGCGCTGTAGGTTCCGAGAATCAGGCGCAAGGCAAGGGGCGGGCGCATACGTGACGTCATTAGCAGCGCGCCCCAGGATTGGCAGTCAGGCAGACTGGGTGTGCGGGAGTCAGCAGTCTTGGCTGGAGCAGAGGGAACCTGCTGATCAGGACATTGTGCAATCAGTCGGTGGCGGCGTATGCTGGCGGTTCGCGCAGGAGGGACGCTTCCTCTGTTCTTACTTGTAAAGGAATAATGCAGTGCGCATGAATGTGATGTCTTAGGGAGCAGTGCGCAAGTATAGGTTTTAAAAAATTCAACTATTTGTAATTAAGTCGCCATCAGAAGTGTACCACTGAGGAAATAATATTTGGATTTATTAAAGGCCACGTAGGAGGGTTATTTTTAGGTAAATTAGCATTCCCTGGCCTGACCAAAGTTGTGCCCAGCTATGCAGGGACTTTAAGGAATTGGCAACAATTTGATATATATAAAGTCCAAGATTAACAATTGCACTCCAAATGCCAAGTTTCTGCCCGGTGCCAAATAGCTGTAGCAATGAATAATACAATTGTTGGACATATATATATATATATATATATATATATATATATATATATATCGGTATATACGGTATATAATTTTTCTTTATTTATACAGTGCCAACAATTTGCCCAGAGCTTTTTACTATACATACACTATATGACGAAAAATATGTTGACATCTGACCACTACACTACTGTATATGAGCTTGTTGGACATTCTATTCCAAAACCATCAGCATTAATATGGAGCCTCTACTCTTCTGGGAAGAGACAAGATTTTGGAGAGTTATTTGTGGGGATTTTTGTCTTTTCACCCAGTAGAGGATTGGTGAGGTCAGGCAATGATGTTGGACAAGAAGACCTGGCTCGCCACCTGTCTCGCCACCTATCTCGCCATGTGGAGTCACATGATGTGACGTCACTTCCCGCGACTCCGCTGTATTCCTGGGTGGAACAAGAAAAGAGACGCTGTGGCAGGAGCGGGCGGGATTGCCCACATATGTGGCGGGAGCAGGCAGGATTGGAAACACATGTTGCGGGAGCGTACAAGAGTGGAACACACGCATTGCAGGTGCGGGCAGGGTTGGACACAAAATCTGCGGGAGCGGGATTAAAAAAGCAGTCCCTAGCTCTAGTTGGAAGCATGCAGTTGTCTAAAATGTCTTGGAATGCTATAGCATTAACACTACCCTTCATTGGAGCTTAGGACCCAAACCCTGAAAAACGGGGCTATTATCCCTTCTCCAGAAAACGTTACGGTAATCTTGTGCGTTTAGATTCGTACAAATTACAATTTTAACTAAATTTGCCAATTTTGTCAATTTGTACAAATCTCAAAAAGCGAGGAGGAACCCCTAGCGAAACTAATGAAAACAAAGCAAAGAGCAATTGCGGAAAAGGCTGCATCCCCGGGCCCCAAGTACCTTAGACTCCACGTGTAGGGGATTGAATGAGCTGCAGTTCTAGAGGGGTGTGTCATACTGTCCTGGGTGCGTCCTTATTGGTGGGAATTCTAGAATAGACATATCTGGCCAATCCCACTCTGCAAAAATATATCAACTAATTACTGCAAGGAGTTGGTCACCTGCAGCCCTTAGTTAACCCTTCCAACCCTCACTACCTTGCTTGAGTATTGCCAAGCTTTGGTGTCTCTATACAGTCACCAGTCTCCCTTTGCCTAGCTACAGCACATTACCTTACTTGTCCCAGTTCGGCCTTGTTTGACCTCCCAGCTTTTGACCTCTAGCTTGTTTCTGGATTATCCTGGCTATCTCCTTTTCCTTGTCAACCAGGTGTGATCCTGTGCCGTCTGCCTTTAATCCCTGGACATTTGCTTTGTGAATGAACCAGAATTGTTTTTTAAAAGACAGGTATTGGTGGGCAAGAAACCGACTTAAGGAAGCCCACTGGCGAAACGCGTATCGGAGGACTCACAGAGACTTTTAAATTGAGTACCGTATTTGCTCGATTATAAGACGAGGTTTTTTTCAGAGCAAATGCTCTGAAAAAGACCCCTCGTCTTCTAATCGGGGTCGTCTTCTAATCAGACCTCAAATAGAGGTCTGATTAGGAGACTAAGATCCAGATCCCCCGCACCGCTGCAGGGGACCTGGATCCTCCTGTCCCCCCCCACCACCACACACTTACCGGTACCGGTGCTTCCTGCCGGGGCAGCGGGTTGACGTCTACGCGATCCGCGTAGACAACGTCCGCTGCAGCCGGAAGGAGGTGTGGCTAGCAGCGGGGGTTGTCTGCGTCCGTCGCGTAGACATTCCCCGACTGTCAGAGATCAGAGTTCCCCGCACCGATGCGGGGAACTCTGATCTCTGACAGCCAGGGAATGTGTGCGCGACGGACGCATACAAACCCCCGCTTGCCAACTCCACCTCGTCCGGCTGCAGCGGAGGAGACGGCAACCCGCTGCCCCGGCTGGGAAACACCGGTAAGAGGGGAGAGAGGGGGGGAGAGAGAGGCGTGGTGAGAGTGAGAGAGGAGGTGAGAGAGGGGAGAGAGGGGAGAGAGAAGCAAGCACCGGTAAGAGGGGGAGAGAGAGAGTGTGTGTGTGTTAGTTAAATGGGGGCATAGGGTGTGTGTGTTAAATGGGGGCATAGGGCATTTCTGGAATGCCTTATACCCCTATATGCCACTCTGGCATTTAGGGGGTTAAAAGGCATATTATGGGGCAGAGTGGCATATAGGGAGGTATACGGCATTTCAGGAGGCAGAGTGGCGTTAAGGGGGCATTTAATAGAGCACTCTGCCTCCTGAAATGCCTCATACCTCCCTATATGCCATTCTGCCCCATAATATGCCTTTTAACCCCCTAAATGCCAGAGTGGCATATAGGGGTATAAGGCATTTCTGGAGGCAGAGTGCTCTATACAATGCCTTTTAACCTCCTTAATGCCACTCTGCCTCCTGGAATGCCTTATACCTCCCCATATGCCACTCTGCCCCATAATATGCATTTTAACCCCCTAAATGCCAGAATGGGATATAGGGTATAAGGCATTTCTGGAGGCAGAGTGGCACATTGGGGGTCAAAAGGCATACCATGGGCCACAGTGCCATATTGGAGTGGCAAGCCTGGGGGCAGATGTGCGTAACTGGGGGACAGGTTGGAAAATACAAGGAAATAAAAACAAAAAATATTTTTCTCAATCATAGCTTTTATTAAAAAAAATAGTTTACATGAATTAACATTTACTGGTAAAACTTTTTTCCTTTAGGGTCGTCTTATATTCAGGCTTTTTCTTTTTTTCCCTAAGTTAATATTCAGATTTCGGGGGTCGTCTTATAATCGAGCAAATACGGTATATTTTAAGATAGTGTTGTAGTTTCTGTAATAAAGTATTTATTCTGTCAGTACAGTGTTCTCTATCCCTGGTGACAGGTTACAGGCAAGACGTCTCCATTTAAGTACAGTTGGGTGTGTGATCCCTAATCACACCAGGCGTTGATCATTTGAGTCAGTCTTTGTCTGACTCATGAGAATGTGAGTTTTTTATAAATTTTTTAAAAAAGAATCTTATATTTTATCATACAGAGTGCACTATTATCCTTTTTGTCATTTATTCTACATAACCCATTGGGGTGAGTTACATTTATTTTTACTTCTGTCGCTCCGCTCACTGTTGGTGGGTGGCACCACCAATACCTGTCTTTTATCTTGTTGAAGTGTGGGAGAGTGGGATTCCCACATAGTGTTGTAACGCATGTACACTTTTACCTATTGTTCTTTTAATTCAGAATTGTTTTTTGTCCATTTGCACATGTCCAGTAGGCACTATCCATTTTAGTAGGTAGTGTTCTAGCATCCGCCAAAGCCAGCATTGCCTATCATTCATCAGATTTCCAGGTAGTGAAGATTGATTTATCACTCCAGAGTATGCTTTTCACCTCACTAGTCAACGCTTGGCATTGCACATGGTGATCTTTGGCTTGTGTGCAGCTGAACGGCCATGGAAACTCTTTCCAAGAAGTTCCCAGCACACAGCGCTTGTGTTCATGTTGCTTCCAGAGGCAGCTTGGAACTCTGTAATGAGTGATACCACAGATGACCAGGAACTTTTATGCACTAACCGATTCAGTTCAGCACTCGGCAGCCCCGCTCTGTGAGTGTGCGTGTTCTACTGCTTCATGGCTGAACTGTTGTTACTCATTAGAAGACCAGGACAGACCCAGCAAGGCAACTTTTGTTGCCAAGGTTTAGACATTAATCGCTGTGTGTTGAGTTATTTTGAGGGGACAGCACATTTACACTGTTATACCGGCTGTACACTCAGAGAGTGTACTCAGAGAGTACATAGCAGAGAGTCATTTCTTCAGTGTTGTCCCATGAAAAGATATAATAAAATATTTACAAAAATGAGAGGTGGTGTACTCACTTTTGTGAGATACTGTATATATTTATATATATATATAATATTTTACAAATCTTTTGTGTTATTGATAATGTATAGATAATTTTATATGCATTTATATGCATGAGTTTTTTTTATGCAGAAGCGCTCCGGGAGGCTTGCATAATGGAGCTGATACCTAGGAGATCCTAAGCAGATAATGAAAGAGGAACTCGTAGAGGCAAGAGAAGAAGCGGAGCTGTGGAAAATAAGACAGTGACACAAAAGTAGTCGGGAAGAAGTGATAACGAATTAGCAGGAGCCATACTTTGGTTTTCATAGTGATTGCTTCACATTTTAACAAATTTTATTAGGTTTTTGAATAGCTTAATCCACCAGCTTGTTTTAGCAAATAGTTTTATTTATTGCAACAGAATATGATGTGATATTGTGATCTGACTCAGCAAGGGCAGGCTAGGGTATGATTGGTGAACAAAATATTGAGAAAGGACCATTATATTAAACGTGTATTTGGATTAGTATGAGTTTTAATTAAATTTGCCAACTTCGTTAATTCATACGAATGTCCGTAAATGAGGAGAACCCCCAACTTAACAAAAAAGCAAAAGGAAGCAGAGAGATCTGGATTTCCGTTTACATTTCGTTGCTTTTTCATGCTTTCTCCTTTCACCTGCCCTCTCTCAATCCCTAATCCTGCAAATCCGTCTGCATTATTCCAGCTCCCTGGAATAGCCACTGAGCACCCCACGCGGGCAGTCTCTCCCCTATTTCTCCGATCACCCTTCTGCAGAAGCGCTACAAGAGGCCTGGTTCACAAAGCTGATACCTGGAAGAACCAGACGATTAATATAGAGGAAAATAGAATCTGAGCTGCAGAGAAGGAGACAGGGATGCAGAAAGTCAGTAAAGAAGTGGCAATTAATTAGCAGGAACAATTATCTTGTTTCCATAGTGATTGCTTCACATTTTAACACATTTTATTAGAACAGGTTTTTTTAATGTATCAGCTTGTTTTTCTTTTAGTAAACGGTTTTTATTAGTTGCAAGAATGAATCTTTTGTAGAAAATGATGTGATATTGCGGTTTCACTCAGCACAGGCTGGCTTGGGGATGATTGGTGAACAAAATATTGTGAGATGAACTTGTGCATTTGTACGAATTTAAAAAAAATTAATTGGTAATTTCATGATTTTGTGCAAATGCCCAAAGATGAGGAAGGACTCCAACGAAACAAATGAAAAGGTAGCAGAGAGCTCTTAATTTTCATTTGTATTTTTGTTGCTTTTTCACTCTTTCTCTCTCGCAAATCTGTCTGCATTCTTCTGGCTTCTTGGGGCAGAGCCATGGTGCCCCCCATAGGGACAGTCTCTCCCCCATTCCTCCAATCACCATTTTGCAGAAGCACTCCGAGAGGCCTGGTTATCGGAGCTGTTACCTGGGAGAAGCAGACAATGAAAGAAGAACAATAAGAGGCCAGAGAAGAAGCAGAGTTACGGAAAAGGAGACAGGGACATGAAATTGGTTGGTGAAGATGGTAGGTAGACATTGATAGGGGGTCTGAGAGAAAGTGAATGAGAGTTTGAAAGAGAAAGTGAACGAGAGACCGTTGGTGTGGGTGAGTGAGAACAAATTTCGTTTCTGAATGGAAAAAGCCTTCCAATTCTTTGGACTGAAATTTATTGTCCGAAAATTAATGGACCAAAAATTATAATAGTTTTTGCTCCATTTCCACAAGTCTATATAGTATAACAGGCAAAATAATGAAATCATCAACAATACCTTGAATTCTTTGACTAAGTTAGCAAAAATATGATGGGGCTTCACGCTGAGATTTGTAATTTTTGAATGATCGGTGGGTCAGTTTTTCAGAGTTATGTACCGTGTTGGTAAGAGCGTGTGGAGAAATCCCTATAGCAGAGGAGAGGTTCTGTAACTGTTGCTGTGAGACAGTGTACACTAAACACAGACGGCATCATCTGTCATCATATTGTGTAACAGCTATATTTGTGGAATGGAATTTGGAACAATATGCCTTTTATAAAGACAGTTTATTTCAGGAAAATATCCTAGATATGTGTTCCCTAAAAACAATGCTCGGCAGTATTGCATTTCTAAATGGAATAACACATCAAATGTTGTTTATATAAAGCGTTTAGATAGTAAATAGCCTTGTTTTATCTACCCTTTTCAGTGAGGGTCCAGAGCAAGCTATATGAAGCTGGAACCCATCTTTTTTTTATACCCTTCTGCATACCGTTACACTTTAACCTTTTTTTTTTTTGCACAATTATCAGACTTACCATGTACTCTGTATTTGTTGTATCATTATTTTTATTTTTTATCAAATGTACTTGAGGGAATCATTTGGCGTGCAGTTCCTATTTTTATTTATAAATATTTTATAAATATATCTTAGTTCAAATCTGCTGGTAAAGTACCTGCTATATAGTAGAGTAAAGTTTACAGTATCACTGAATAAAACATTATATATATGTGTGTATATATATATATATATATATATATATATATATATATATATATATATATCAGCAATAAATGGTATGTGTGGGTCTTCCTATAACCACTCAAGTGTGAAAGCACAAAAAAAACAATCCAAGAAATACCTTAACCTTCAGATATTCCTTGAAAAATATCTCCTGTATATAAGCATTCAGCAATATAGAAAAAAAAGAGAAAATAAAAAATACAATGGTTTAATATTATCAAAGTAAAGTGATGTTTTTGCGTTTTTTCTGTGCACTCACTTAAGCTTTACCAAATGTGGATCTCTTCCAGTTAAATCCAAGCATGCAGAAAACAAGATCAATATCTATAAATATATAGATATATAAATATATAGATATAAATATAATATCTTACATATGAAGTAGATTGTCCCCCAAAGTAAAATCAAAGACCTTCATAAATCCAAAGGAATCTCACAAACCCTCTTCAGTGCTTCGATACCACAAGGTTATCGCTGTTCTACACGTTACTAGGAGTACCTTGTTTCATGTTGAAATTATTACATCCGGTATCAAAACAGGGAGTACAGATGCCCTGTTTTATAGGCATATCTCTTTAGTGTGTGTCTATATAAATAAAAGGGTCTAGATCACCGGGGTCTATTCACAAGAAAAAGAGTTGACAGGAGGATTGTGTTTCAAATCCTCGACTTCATTATATAGTATAAAGGTCCAACCGCAATGAGCTTTTGCTGCGGTGGGAGCTTGGCTGGCCCTGTATAATATATTGTAAAATCAGTGAATTCTTCAAACCCTCCTCACACATTGGATTATGCATCACACGCGGGCAGCTCAGCCCTTTGTGCCAGAGAAATGTGATAGGGATGGCCTTTTATAATGAATAGTGAAGTGGGAGCTTTAAATGACATCCCTCCTGCAAATTCTCCTGGGAACTGTCTCTTTAGTGAATAGACCCCATTGATGATACGTGCATGCATACAATCGCGGAAGGTCGGATGGGCCTCACCTCCCGGACACAGCTATGAATAACCGAGAAACTGCTGCTTCATGCTGACACTCATGCCGTTTCCCTAAAAGAGTGTTGACGGTCTCATCTTCTATAGTTAGACAGGGGGACAGCACTCGGAAACATTCACTCGCTCTGACGTAAACCTTTCCACTTATATGTAACACGTAACTTTTTATATTCTGAATCTTAAAAAAAAAAAGGAACAGGGCATGCGTTTCTGCTTCATATGCAGTGCATCGGATGGAATCCTTGTGGAGAAGCTAATCATAATTAGAATAATGTACAGATTAATATAAAGCCCAAGCAGTCTATGGTAGGAGGAACTAAAACATGCATTGGTTGCAACCTTTACTACAGATATCTTAAGAAATCAGTCATTTGAGCAAGGCCAACAGAATATTTTTTGATCTATTGAGGGAGTTTTCTTCTAGCGATTGGGCTAAGCATCTATAGCGACCAAAAAATGAATAAGGCGAGATGTGTTAGTTGGAAGGTGTGTAGGACAGATTTCTTTTCACTAAAGTAGATGGTTTTCAGGGAAACGGAGCTCTATATAGACTAAATAGATACACAGACGCAATGGTAGCCAATAGATGGAAATGTTTTATGGCTCATAATTGGAAATCCTGATCTAAATCACATAAATCATATATATATATTTTTTTTTTAAATACAAAGTTTATGTGATTGTTCGTTACCACGCATGGTTTCATTTATGGGTAACTAAGTTTGGCGAGTAGTGGATCAGAGGAAGAATGACCATCAGGTAATATAATCTGATTAAATTCTATAATCTTTTAAACACATCCAAGGTCACACCAGACACAGCAACTTTCCACATGGTCTCACAGTACGATTCTAGTTCATGACAGCTGTCAATATTGAACGTACATATGACATTGTATAGGTAATAGTGTATTAAAATCCAGACTCTGTGCGACAAAAAGGCTTGGGTCCCATATAAATAAAGTCAATAAAAGAAACCAACACATTAACAACCTGCTTTTCCAATCTACTAGTCTGCAGGTGGCAAGTTAGAACAATCTTTTTTTGCAGGATCTGTAAAAGTAAAGTGTCACTGGACTGTAGTCGGGAAGGCTTGCTTTAGCCAGCAGTAACGATTTCTGCTAGCCCAAGAAGAGCCTAAATAAATAATGTAATGGTTGTTATTTGCCATTAACATTTTCTCAAGTACCTAATACTGAGTATTTATATTTTTGTGACTTTTGTATAGACGATCAGACGTTACATCATATTGATTTTTTTTATTTGCTGTGGATTTAAAGCTTGCAGAAGATTTTCATTTTGATGTACGATGTGGATAATACATTATTTTGCAAAATTGAAAGACGAAACAAAGGGAAGAGGGGACAAACCCAAAAAACAGTCGATATGGCTAGCCAATACTTTGGGTGCATACAAAGACTTCAGATTGTGTAGCATGTAGTGTCTGAGGCGGATCGTTCAAACTAATCCATGAATAGTGGAAGAAAATGTTTAAAGTAACAATGCACAAAATATAAAAATGCCAGATTTAAATAGCAAAAATAGAAGAAGGCTCCAGGCACGCAGGGGTTCCATCAGACAGATTTATTGTAGGAAACAGACAACAACGTTTCGACCTCACAATGAGGTCTTTATCAAGTTATGATTGTGAGGTCGAAACGTTGTTGTCTGTTTCCTACAATAAATCTGTCTGATGGAACCCCTGCGTGCCTGGAGCCTTCTTCTATTTTTGATTTACTGGGGAGCTGGCCCTTCCTGGCACAGCTAAGCACCTGAGTTCCTGTGGGGAGTGAGTGCAGATTCCTAATTCTGGAGATTTAAATAGCAAAACATATTTAACTGAAAAAATTAAGTACAATAGCAATATTCCATATACAGCATCTATAGGATATTCCATAATTTGTGATACTTTACTGCTAATCATTTGTGTTCTGGGTCTAAATAAATAATGTAATGGCTGTTATTTGGCATTATCATTCCCCCCCCCCCCGTCCTTGCCACTCTTATATCTAGTCCGTTGACTCTTATTGGCCATCAGTGTTGAACTAAAGTTTCATTTTTTAGGTGTGTTTTTTGTACTTTTGTTGCTTGTTCACAATGTTTGACTTGGAATTTACTGTATATCTTCTTCCCTTTTTGTAAACCCAATAAACTTTAAGTGACAAAAAAAAAACCCACAAACAAACCATTTTTTTGGTTTTAAAGCATTTACATCATTCGTGGATATTTGTACTACCAAACACAGCTATGTTTGTAGAACCATCCCCCACATCAAGGAAAAAATAAATAAAACTTGACGAGTGAAGATTTTTCATAAAAGTATTCATTGGACCATGTTACTTAAACGTTCTTCTACTAAAATTTAGGTATATTAAAATCAACATGACACGCATTCATAAGAAATCTCATTTAATAAACCTCTGTACACAAAGGGAAAAATGTCAGTACAGCAAGTTCATGAGAATGATCTTAGAAAAGGGTGGAAGTGACATTAAAAACGGAAAAGCTGGCTGAAAACTTGGGTATAAAAATATCTTTAACAGTGACAATAACACTGAATTGTTAATATGCTCTGACAGTCTGAAACCAGAGTAAAAGTCTGACTGTTAAAAACACTGAATATATTAATCCGTTTCATGGCATGGGTCAGAAGACAACTCAAAATAAATTTACAAAGAAAAGACAGGTTAAAAAGAAAAAAAAAAATACCGCCCTACTGAATTACAGAAAACAAAACTTAAAACTGCAAAGGGGTTTATGAATGAAATGCCCGGAAGAGGTTACCCTGCATTAACATTCTCTCTGACATCTCCACTTTGTCAATATGGAGTATATAATAAAAAAAATTAAAAACCCTTAGACATTGTGCTAGACAATAAGCTTGCAAAGGTACGATTGAGAAGATGCTAGGTATTCCACCAGCTCCGTGTATAACCAAAATGTTATACTTTACCTGAAGCCAATCTGGTAATTCTCACATTTTTTGTAGGGCAGGCCCACATTAAATAAATTAGGTGGTTACAGGCAGAAAAATCAAAGGATATATGCCATAATTACACTTGTAGGGTTTTTTTTGTGTTTTACAGCAGGTTTTCTGTGTTTTGAGGCATTACATTAATCTAGATGAAAATAGAATACATACTAGAAATAAAAAAGGAATAAAAAAAAAAAGATAACTTCCCCTTGCAACCACCATAAACGTGGGAACGTTACTAAATATTTTTGCCTCTCTGTTGGTTTCTAGGGGAGTTCTTCAGCACATTTCTAAGTCGCAAGTACACACCAGTTGACTCAGCCATATTATCGTACTCAAACGGTGTGATCCCTGCAGCAAACTTGCTCATATCTGGAATGCCCGAGTTAGGGGTGGATGGGACAGAGCAGGCTTCCTCTTCTGTTGGCTCTTCGTTTAATTCTGATCCCTCCTTGTTAATACTTACTGTTGATCCGTTGCCCTCTATGACTTTGCAGTCAATGTTATTGTCTTTCTTTGATGGCTCATCATCATCTTCAGGTGTTAAAGGAGTGCTTTCGTCTTCAGGTTTTTCTGCAATAGCCTCCAGAAAAGCATCAGAACTTCTACCAGGCTTTTGAATGCTACCCTCTCCCTCCGTGACATGTTCTAACTCAGTCCTAGTAGGAGAAGATGGGACAGAATTTACAGTTAATGGCGTGTGGACATCTGAATCACTGTTTGTGCTCTCTGCATTTTCAAGAGCAGCCCATATTAAACGTTGTTGCTCTTCCAGCTCTTCTAGAGTCAATGTGTCTTCGTCCATGGAGTCCACCACTTGCGGCTGTGTACTACAGCCACCCCTGCCCTGAGCCATTGGAGAAGCTCCCGTGGGGGTAGGTGGAGGGGTGCCTTTAGGAAGAGGCGGTGGAGTAGGTGTTGGTGGAGGGGGCGGAATAAAGTTGGGTGGTGTAGATGGCGGTGTTCCACGTGGCAAAGGGGGTGGAGTACCAAATGATGGAGATCCAGGTGGAAGAGGGGGCTGAAACTTGAAACCTTTGTGAGGAGGAGAGCCATAGCTCTTGTCTGCATCTGTAAAAAAAACATAAAATTAACATAAAACATTATTTGCAGAAATCTCACAAGGAGAAAACAAAAGATGTGCTATTGTTGTTGTGATCACTGTCCCCAGTGTTTAGCCAGCTATAGCATTTGCTTTATTTCAATCAGTGTAGGTTTGAAGATACTTAAGTGTTTACGTGGGGGACAACATGAGCTAATCAATTTACAGTCCTTAAGTTGCTGATAGTTGTTGACTTGGGCATTTTTTGTAAGGTACAAAGAGAAAACTTAACAATGCAGAATAATCACACAAAACTGTGAGAACTGGATGTTTTGTATTGTGATATATGTGTAAGGTGGGTTTCTAAAGAAGTAATTTTGTGTGAGTTTATTTGGTGTCTAGGATTTGGGAAAAGTGACTTCATGTTAAAAACACAACTACCTGACTCTACATCCATATCCACTGGGGATTCTTCTGTGCGATTTCCAGAACTCTTCACCTTTTTTCTTCTTGAGGACCCAGTCCGAGAGGAAGATGCTCTTTTGTGGTTACTATTTCGGCTTTGCTATACGGGGGAAAAAAAAACAAAGTGTCACTACAAGTTGGCGTATGTCATGTTTGTACATCAGCATCAATATTACAAACAGGCAGAGAATACAAATCCTGGTTAAGATACAGAAAAGTTATTTTTTTTAAAGTCATGTTTTAATGTATTTTACCCAACATTCATTATAGGATTACAGCTTTAAATATGATCATCTATGAAATATAGGGTCTTTGTGCTGAACTCTTGAAAGTAAGGAATATGGAAAACATTTCAAAAAAAGGTTTCTTCAAGCATTTTTTCCTGCATGTAGTATATTTTATTGTCAGTGGAGTATCTAGCATTTTGTGCCAAGAACAAACCAAGCCTAGTGGGGCAGCACTATTGGGCAGTACCAGCCTGTGCCGACGTACACGAAGCCGGATTTATTCTCACGAATACAGATATTTTTTCAACAGTGCACGTGATGCCTTTTGTGGCTAAATCATTTAGCCAGGTGTAGAACGTGCACACGCGGCACAGTCGGCTGCTCTATTCTGATCTTGGAGATGCTTCCATGTTGTAAAAGCTAACTTCTCAAGAAGCATAGGATCATGGGTTGCATTCACATGAAACAAATACATGATACGACTTGATGACTTTTGTTACATACATAGTCCTTACAGCCATAGGACGATAACACAAGGATATAAATTTGACAGTAGTATGCATTTAATGTACCGCTCAATAATTACTTACTGCAGGAAAGTTGTGTGTCAGGTACTTTGCAAAAGCATCTTTGTGATGAGCCGGCTGCATAGGGATCGAGCCAAAACTTTGCCATTCCTGAAAACGTCAACATAGCACAGAATGTTTCAGAATTTTACAATCCAGGGCTAGCTCCTCGATTTGTAGAGACAGCCCAATGGGAGGGCCGTACAAGCCATAAGTCAATGGGCTTCAGTCACTGGCACTAGAGGGCCGTCAGGGGAGTTTCCATGAGTTATTGTCCCCACTTGACTATTCATTAGGAAGGGCCAACACTAGCAGCCTTCTCCACCAAGATGGGATGAGCTGGCCCTGCTCAATGCATAATTTAATGGGCGAGAAGAAATTAAAGAGATCTCACAGATTGAAATACTGTATACGCTATACAGAGTCTCTCTTCAAAATGTATAGGGGAGTCAAAGAATTGGAGCCATTGTGCCCCCCCCTTTAGTCAAATCCCTTTCATATTAACCTTTTCATGACCAGACTGTTTTTCAAATTTTATATCCTTTCTACAGTGTGTGTGTTTATCTGTCATTTTATTATACCCACACCAATTTTATATATATATTATACACACACACACATATATACATATACAAGTGGCATATTGCTTCTTAATTCGGTTGTTAAAATGAACAACATTCAGCTTTTTTTTTTGTTTGTACTTTGGGGGCAAGTACTACATTACAGGATGGGCACGGGGTGTTTGGGCACCTATTTTTTTACATTTTGTTTGAGCTGGATGGTCCCCCCTATGATGTCATAGTTAGATCACTGAGGTCTATTTTTAAAATCAATAGACAGACCCTATTGAACCTTTTCTCTGAAAGCAGAAAGGGGCCACCAATTCACTGCCTCTCAATATGGCACTTGTTATTTTTTAAATAATGCCTTCATAGCGGTGAAAGTATTTCAAATGTAAGCGGCATCTCAGAACAGCACAACACGTAGAAAAAAGACAAAGACTTACATCGGCCATCCAGTGAGGAGCAGGTGTATTAAAACCAGGGTAGCTAATTAATTTAGAGACATCATAAGACAGATGTTTATTTGTTCGAGACTCTCCGTCCTCTAACTCGCCATCACTACAGCCTACAGAAAGGAAAAATGATGTACACTGATGTACAAATCGTACACAAGGGGGACTTAATGCTCGTGTAAATAAAAACAAAAAAAAAAAACGAAAATACCTTTCCCATCATAAAGGGAAATCCCAGAATGCTCCATTTCAGTTTCCTTTAGCCATCCTGGAGGGTAACCTAACTGACGCATCCGATATATAAACGGGGGCAGGCAGCTCTCAGATATACCAAGGGCCTCTCGAAGTTCATCACTAAAATAGATAGGGCATTAACTCACATGTATGACATCAGCACCTCCATTTACAGATGAAAACAAAGAACTGTTTAAGAACACGAATGGAATTAAGGATTTTTATATACCCCCCCCAAAACTAATACTTATGCTGCACATTAATTAACATAACTCAAAAGTGCAGATGAATTAAAGATAAATATTTACCTAATGACTCCAGGTTTATATTTCCCAAACCTCTCCTCATCAGCATGATACCGCTGCTGTGGGTTCTGGTTGCCAGAGTCTCCGCATGCATCCATGAACTCTTTCCTCTTCATGTTGATGTGGGCAAGATCGCGTGGCTGAAAAAAATCAGCAGATATTACTTATTGTGCGGGGTCAGCAAGTTAAGAACACGCTGTAACTTAGGGGTGTATTCACTAAACCAGGTATAACACCTAAAGCCAGAGGCATCTTTCTAAGGAAGAGGCATATAATCATATTGGTCCCAAGAGAAGATGGAGCCTTCAGTTGAAGGAAACACTTTTTATAGGGCCAATGCCGAAGGAAATGTAAAGGCATATGCCTTTATGAGATCAGACGTCTGTTCTTGAATGGAAAGCACAGCCCCTAATAAAATGCATCACCTTTGACATTGATAAATCCTTTGGTTTCATTCGCTAAAAACTGAAATATCTGCAAAATAATTCTGCTGCAGTATCTGCTGTATAAGACAAGTTAATGTATTGTATTTACTATAAACCCCAAGCTTTCCAGTATGTGGATAATAAATCACATTTAAGCTGTTTAACATATAGGTTCAAACGTATAGTCTGTGCAATCTGCCAATTCTAACAGTCCACAGCGGCATTTACTTTGTCGTTACGGTTTGGAACTAGAAGCGTTTTTGCCGGGACATGTATGCAGGCATGTAACATACTACAGAGTCTTTGCAAGTTTTCTCATTTGCTATTCAAGCATATTAATCCAATGGAAGATGAATTCTCAGAATCAGTCACGTTACCATACATTGTAAGCACCATCAACATTACTGAAAAGGAGGATGATATCCCTTACTTTTGAGCAGTCCCTCATCTGATGATCCTCTGAGCCACAATTGAAGCAGCATGCTTTTGGTCTAATCAACGAAACAAAAAAAGTTACATTAAGAGCAAAAAAGGTATGGAAAAAGTATTCTAAACCACATGGAACCAGTTCTGCTTGTCAATTGATGAAATAGCTGGAAAGTCTTACAAAATGATGTACGTTTATAATCTGTATCATCAGAAGCAGCTACCCACTGCATGAAAAACACCAAATGGAGAAAATATCCACTTTAACGTCACAGATTCTTAGACAGGACAGCTTTGGGCTTCTGACTGATCGATCTCATACCTGCTACAAGCGTACATTTTTGGTATTTTGGTTCTTTATTTACTCTGCTGTGTGCCTGTTTATTTTTGCATATATTTTTAAAGATTTTTTTTTTTTTTTTTAATTTTTAACATACAAGATTTGCTGTGATAGAGGCTATGCAGTGGGTGTACGCTTGAAATCCATTACGGGATTAGATCAGGACTTGACAGCTTTTGTCTTACACTCTTTACATTTAAACAGGAGAATTTTAACTTAAAGAATTTGTGAAAAAGAATGCACTTGTAGAGTCAGTCTCCATATCACTGTGAAGTCACTAAAATTTAAAACAAAATTTTTACATTTTTAAAACCAGATTAAACATCAGGCTAATTCGGGGAGGGGGGGGGGAGCAATTTACAAACCTTTTTGCCTTGACTTGTACTTCTTGCCCATCAAGAGAGACGATCTGAGTAAAAACTTGCTGGTATCTTTATTGGAATATATTAAGGGCTCTTAAAGAATATTGAAAATATATTCATACAAAAAAAAATGCAGCAATGAAAGCCAGAGAATATTAAATGCTTAACTGATGAAAAGAAAAACGAATTAGATCCTTAAGGATGGGACAGAGAAAATCGATTTGATATTGGGATGAGGTAGAAGGTGAAGAGAGACATACACAGCAATGATCAGAAGGCATGCAGCGGAGGGAGGAAAGGCTCTAGTACTTGGCAGGAGGCTTTATTTATTCATCATATAGATTACACAAGAGTACTTTAGAACATACTTATAGTTTTCTTGTATTGATATGTATTTCGGGGGTACGTGTACTGTTCTTGAAGATATAGGGTAAAAAGTGGAAGTAGCTTCCTGAAGGGGGACTCTCATCTGCCGTTAATAAAGCATGGAGTATGTAAGTATTACTAATACTTTAAAAAAGTAATAAAAAAAAACAGCTTAAAGTGTATCTAGAACTTTAACACTAATACACACATGATGCTGAGACTCGCTTTACAGAGTCCCCCCATGTGCTCAGAACACTGCAGCAATGACGTGTCACGCAAGGTAGCATGTGACATCATCACGTAGGTACGGAGGCCCGCGTTCCAGAAAAGGCTACAAATTGCGGTCCTGTTTTCCCTCACAAGAGGGGAGCGAGAGTCAAATCACCAGCAAAACTGCTCATTTTTGACTACTGCAAGCCCCTCTCTGGCAAAGAATATGCTAAGCAGAATTATGGGACAATGAAAGAAAAATAGGGCAATTCTACTCTTTTGGTACAAAACACAAAAATATAAAGTTACCACTGAAGTTTATTTTATAGGATACTTTGGGATCTCCCATCCTTCTGTCATCTGGGGGTTTTCATTTAATAACGGCTGACCAAGCTTATCCAGACAGAAATTGGTAAAATACAGGACACTGCCGACAACCTGCAAAAACACAAGAATTTTACCATCTGCTATGCACTACGTAAAGCGATCACACGCAGTAATTCTGTAAAGGGACGGCACAAACATTTTGTATTTTTAGACTGGGATAGGGGTGCAGAAACCATTTCTTCTCCGACAGGCCAGGTCTGGTCGCATTATGTGATGCATTTAAAACGCAAAGAGAGCAACCACACAAAACCAAAAGCATACATTTCCCCCCTCGTTACATGCCAGTATTCATCAAACAAAATATTCTTCTTAAAAGCAAGACTCACACTGAAGGCATCTTTCATTTTCTTAATTGCATCCACACTGGAGCAGCCATTTTCTTCTAGTAGAATACTAGACGGCTAAAAGACAGAAAAAGAAAGAAAATTCTGTAATTTCAACACTGACAACGTTGTTTTATGTGAGGATTAATGATCCGTTAACTGTCCTTCCAAAAACCGAGACATTACCTGGGGTTTAATATTAAATGACGTTTTCTCGGGATTTGATTTTTGATGCTCTTCATACTTTTGAGTTAAATGCGTTATAAAATCTTCAATTTCTTGATGGTATTGCCTGCGTAAGACACGAACACAAGTTATTTCTCCGGCATGCTTCATAAAATGTTTCATTATACCATGTAATAAAGGTGCCAATGCTTGTAAGAGGCATTTATAATAGAAACTTACTTGGAAACCACGTGGTTCATGAATAAGATCTGCAGCAAAGGCCCATTGAATTTATCATCCAAAGACAGACCGCTAATAGGGGGGAAAAAAATGGCAAATTCAGGAGACAGTACTATTTTATTTACAAAAAATAAAAGACAGCCTATAAACACACATATATAATATATACACACATGTATAATATTATATACATATACAAATACCAATTGGGCATTAGACCCAGCCATGAGGCCCTTTGGGGACTTCATAGCAAATCCCCCCAAACAGGTCCATTGCGCAATAAGGCACAGATTAGACCTCTTGTTCCTGTACGCAACAGCAATTATAACATTACATCCTACACAAGACGGCAACTGGCAGAGATAGTATAGTTTGGAATTAAGAAAGTGTATTATCAACGTTTTCCAAATAGAGGTAGGGAATGTGGGTGGGGAACAAAGGGGTGGTAGATAAGTGGAACAGCTTTCCAGCAGAAATGGTAGATGTCAACACAGTAAGGGGATTTAAGCATTGATGGGATTCACATACGCCTATCGTGAAGCTAAACTAGGTCAAGGACCCATTAAGGACTGAGTCTTTAAAACAGGCAGACTAGATGGACCATCAAATCCTATGCTCCGAACTCCAAGTGGGGGCTACATAGTGTTTTAATCAGACTCTACTGATCATTACAGCCCCAAAACATCAAGGAGCATGATAGCCAAATATACCGATTATCAAACGCATCCACATGCCACAGGAACATTTTAGAGGCCATCTACTCCTAATTATCTTCCTACCTTTAAGCAAAAGATCTCCAGAATCTGCTGGCGTTATATAAATGAATGCATACTACAGTGTAATGCTGTACAATGTAAAAAACAAGACAGATGGCTGTATACCTTGGTCTGCTCAGTACGGACAGCTTTCTTCTCAGCTCATCATGTTCACATTTTGTTAGGGAAATCTAATCTTGCATATAACTCAGCATAGTGGGAGTGGGAGTCGGAGTAGAGCGCTGCATGGTGGGAGTCGGAGTAGAGCGCTGCATGGTGGAGTCGGAGCGCTGCATGGTGGGAGTCGGAGTAGGGCGCTGCATGGTGGGAGTCGGAGTAGGGCGCTGCATGGTGGGAGTCGGAGTAGAGCGCTGCTCACAGGATTTTTGGACCGTGTTTACAGTGAAACGGGAGCTTTAAGGGGAAGCAGCACATGTATTGTACAAGACCCGTGCAAACTAACGTAACCGGCTACTATTGGGCTGTAATCCTATGCTACAGCTACCAACCGCTCTGCGATTGGTCACGTTTTTTTGAAGCGCGATTTTAACGAATCGGTTATTTAGGAACATACGATTGCGGTATAGTTTTCATTATCAGTGAATAGCGGCAGAGATCAGGAAGCGTTGGCCCTAAACCCCTTTGACAAAAGCCTGAAAGCAGTTTCGTTTCCCGGCCAATAAAAGGATATTCTCCGCTCTCAGTTGGTTTATCGTCTCCTCGCATTGAGCGAGCTGTTCCCGGATCCCGCTGGGCTTCTCTTCATTGTCCGTTGCCTCGTCAAAGCGAAGGTGAACGGGCTGCGCTGGGGTATCCTCATCCAACTGCTCGAACAGCTCACTGCCCCCAAAATCCACCTCCGCCATCTTCCAGCTTCCTGTTGGCGAAACGTACGACGGAGATTTCAAGGGTACGAGCAGCCGCAGCGTCCAAGACGTAACGATCTAAATCGCCATTTTGACTGTGGGCAAAAAGCCCTTACATCCCAGCCATCATTTATTTTGACAGGTTCTAAGGAAATAACACCATGCTGGCGTTCTGTAATTCTGCATAGAGGAGCCATTAACCTATATTAAAGGAATAGGAAAAATAAATCAGTCTTTTCCTTATGAAACGCACTGCACTCAGTAAACCCATCCGCAATCTTGGCCTCAACAGTTGCGTGTATTTACTGTATGGTATTTACTATTCCTAAAACACCACTTCTGGGTACTGACATACAGCGGACCAGAAGCACCCCCTATATTTCTGCTTACTTGTGCACAAGACAATAGGTTATTGTTTACCAGATACATTTTACGCATACAAATAGTTAGACAGATGGACACCGTTTGTATAGAATGAGCAATGTATTGTTTTATTGTACAGAACTCTATGAGCATGGAGTTATATATTCACACCATCAGCAATAGAATGTGTTTGTTACAACAATTTACAATATGTAATAAAGTAGCAAAAGCTAACCAAATATGGTTAACTAAGAATTTGCCGCGGCAAAACAAACCTATGTACAGAAATGAGGCTATAAAATCTTTCTCGGTATATCAAAATGATATGGAAATCTTTGCTTCTGTCTTGCAGCTTCTTTGAAGAAACACGTTACCATTTCTCTAGTAACAGATAATACACTAAAGCGAACCATAAACCCCTGGAGTTTGGGCTTTCAGGTTTCATTAAGATGTCAGTTCTTAAGATGACTTTCATGAGTTTAAAAAAAATTAATAATTCCAGAATATACACGTATCTAAAACACTAATAAACAGAATAAACAAATTTTATTAACATCCGGGCATGTTCTGGATCAATTTCTTTTATGTGACATTCCAAAAGTTCTTTAGAGATGACATTAAACCTATTCAAACAAGTATGACAGGACACACAACTCAACACACACACCTTGGTATCTCCTTCTATTTGACATTTGTGTTAAGTAGAAAGTTCTAAACTAAAATAAGTTTCCTATAGACATTTTAACGGTAATGAAAACTGATATAATCGCCACTAACACCAGAATCACGGATATATTTACAAAATGTATGTTCTT
Source organism: Spea multiplicata (assembly GCA_009364415.1). Lineage (NCBI taxonomy): Eukaryota > Metazoa > Chordata > Amphibia > Anura > Pelobatidae > Spea > Spea multiplicata. Next base: position 47,281,070 of record VKOC01000001.1, read on the forward strand.
TCAATAAGTTAAAGTCAATGCAACATCCATGCAAGCTAGAAGTCCAGCTTTTTAAATACGAGAACATGAATTATTGACAAGTCCAGAGTGGTAAAGACTGTTTTAAAACTCCCCATCCCAGTTTCACACTGTATCCATTCCTCGCATTGACGATGTGAAGCCCAGACCCATTCCCCTTTGCGTATGGGTTTGCGATCTTGCCATTTCATACTGTGCATCAAGGTTTCGAAAAACTTCTTCTTGCTGCTTGAGGGTTTTGAAACTTTCGGGGTCAGCTCGACTGGTACCAGCCTCTTCTTCATTCTAGAGAGAGAACAAAAATATATACTTAACTCCTTGCAGTAACAATTACAAAAACGCTACACAGAAACATTTCCAACTGTATTGCAGCATTCAACAGTTTTACCTTTAACCCCTTCAACCCCCTATGGACGTACCGGGACATCCAAAAAACACCTATTAAAGAAACCCCTATGGACGTCCCGGTGCGTGCAGCCCTTCTTGCATCGTCAGGGACACATCCCTGCCCGGGAGATCAGGCTGTCGTTTGTCGTTATGACTTTTCTTTGAAAAATCTTTTACTCGCCTACAAAAGGAAGAAAAAACTAGACAAATAGATTCTACTATTTGTCCTGAGTTTAGAGATACCCAATGTTTTTATGTTTTTTTGCTGTTTTTTGTAAGTTATTGGGCAATAAGTACAAGTAGCATTTTATGATTTCCAAACTTTTTTTTCCCAAATCTGGTCAGTCTGCCTCCATCCCCTCGTTGGAACATCTTTGAAGCCGGTTACCTCAATTAATCCCCATTAAACCATATATTTTTGAAAAATAGACACCCCAGGGTATTTCAAATGCTGGTATTTTAACCCTGTTATGCATGAGATTCTAACATCTGCCCTTTTCCCACACAAATTGTACTTCAGGAATGAATTCATAGCTCCTGGTATGCGTGACTATCAAACAACACCCCAATGTGTGTTCAGCAACATCTCCCGAGTGCAGTTATACTCCACATGCATGGGTTTGTCTGGTTTTTTCTCCATTTTGGTCAGTCTGTACCTATGCCCTATCTCTGAGCCTGGCCACTCCAATTTACCCCATCAAGCCATTTTTTATTAAATTAGTCACCCCTTTGGGAATTTTAAGTGCTTTTATTTTAACTCTTTCTATGTTGAGATTTTTAGAAATTTTAGCATTCGCCTCCTAAACTCTTAAAACGGGCGTCCGCCGCCATACAATGTATGGCGGATTTTGATGCCCCGGGGAGGGGCCAGACATGGCCCCTGATGCCGATCTCGGCATTACTGAATGCCTCGACATCGAGGCATCACAGCAACGCCGTTTAAACGAAGAAAGCGATCATGGATCAGGACCGTCAAAGGTCGTTACGTGACCGTTTTTGCATGACGGTCCTGAACCGGCAAAGGTCGTTAAGGGGTTAATCTCCACTCTGCTAAAGATTTATGCAAAACCAAAAAAAAGTCGATAACTACGGTGCATCATGCATCTTCACGGACATTTTACAATCTTTTCAGTTTTGTCTTTAACACTATTTAGAGAATTAACATAAACACTTCAATTGCTTTCACTAATATTGTATATAAAGCAGAACAAGGAGAGTACTGACGCTGTCTGATTGGGTGTAGGAAGTGATAACTGTCAGTAAACATTACTCACCTTTATGCCCATTAATTTCCTAAATTTAACATTTTGGTCCTTGTTTCCAAAATTTAGCTTTTCCCAAATTTCTGCAGTTTGAGATTTATCCTACAGAGATAAAAGATAAGGATATTATAAAACAAATTATGGTTATTGTTTACAAGTATTTCCATACGCTGTGCCTAGGTTTCTAACAGTTAGAGACTGTTCTTCCAAAAACACTTACTTTACTAGGTTCACAACCAAACCCTGACTTTTACAAACACGTTTACCTAATAATTTTCTCTACTCTTAGGTAATTTTCTTGTTCGTGTCTGAAAGCTAAAACAAATCAATGTGGCAAAACACAGATTTAGAAAACCAAAATGCCAATATCTACATAAACAAATTCTAAAACAACCCAATACTTACTTGATATAGCCAAAATTCTGGAAGATTGGTAAAATCATACAATAAATCATACGATATATCAATCTTGATTTAGAAAAGTGCAAGAGGAAAACTAACAGCTCCTGCAGCAAGCCTTATAGCAAATTTGGAAGATTCGGAATAAACCTATTGTTTAACTGAAGGTTAAGCTTTTAACGAAACCACTAAAATAGAAGTTTTTGTACACATACCCCCTCCTTTTTGCCTTGCCAAAGCATTTTTCGTTTTTTTTCTTGTTCTGCAAATCTCATTGGATTTACAGCCGTTGGATTGTAATAGCTGGGAACAGAGATACCGGTTTCTGCTAGAGCCTTGGCTTGCAGTGCAGCCATCTGCGCTGCCATTGCAATCTGAGGAGTTACTTGTGTTCCTGAGGCCAATAAAGCTGCTACGTTGATGACAGATCCACCACCTGCGGCTGCCACTAAAAGGAAAATACCAAATAGTTAGAAACACTCCGGGACACACACGATATTTTGTGTGCTGGCAGCTTTGTTTTTTTTACAATTGTTTTAATAACAATGCTGCAATCTTCATGTAAATATCGTGGGAAACTACATGAAAACATTCATTCTACTCAGTTAGAACTAATGTATTTTCTCATTCTGCTGTTCCAATTAAAGAAATCAAACTCTACCTCCTGAAATTTCTTGCTGTTTCTGTTTTTCAACCATTTCTTTTTCCCGTTGTTCCTGAAGTTTTTTTGCTCTTTCCAATCTGGAAATATAATAAAATGAAAATAAATAAAAATCACATTTGGGATTTCCTTAAACGGTATCCTGCCAACATATTTAAATATAATATTCCTAAAAGGAGAGCTGTGGTTCCAATGTTTTAATGTCACTATAGATTATGAAGCTTTAGCCTGTGATATTATGATGCCAAAAGAGCTTGTTTGTTTCTGTATAAAGCATAGCTGGATCAGTGAGATTTCTTTAGTCTTCTCGCACATTGAATAATGAGTTACAGGGACAGATCTGCCTATCTTACAGGAAGAACCGGCCCTATGTTGGCCCTTAATGAATAGCAAAATGAGGGAGTTGAAACCATAGCACTTCTGCCAACTGTCTGTTTAGCGAATAAACCTTAATGTATTTGCAACTAGTTTCAGAGCCTGAACAGCAGTGTATTTTAGACTATCCTTAAGGCCAAGGAGTTTTCTGAGCATTCTTATTTTACAATAACATTTGTGAATTGTAAATCCAAGAAAACAAAAGTAGGCTTTATATCCTCCTCCACCAACAATCATCTACAATATCTACCGTCTTGCTAAGGCTTCCTGTGCATCCATTGCAGTGTTTCGGCCTCGGAAAACTGGGGGACTTGGCGACCGGCTTAGACTCCTACTGTGTCGTCGGGGTTTTTCAATTCTTTTCTTTTTTTCTCTGAAAGAAGACAGTATGGAGCGGTCAGGACTGGAAAGTCTAAGTGTGCCACACACACTGGTGCAGAATAAACGCGCTCATCTATCCCCCTCTATTTTTTTTTTTTAAAGGAACAGAACTGCCGTTTACCTGCTTCTGCTGCGGCTCTTGCTTCGATGCCGGTGTCTGGATCTGGAATTTGAACGAGTGCGTGGGCGTCTTCTCCTTTCCTTACTCCTTGAACGTGACCTTTTTTTCTCACGGCTTTTACTATGATGACGCCTAAAACATTGCATAATTCTTCATGAATCGTTTTTGCCGGCCCACTAAAGGCAGGTAACGTACAGTGTAAAAAAGCAAGGAAAAAATAAGCCCCCAAAAGGAGATCTACTGTGCTGTAGATCGTGCCATGATAACACTACACACAAGAAAACAACAGAGTAAGCGGTCCTCACATTAAGTTATATCCACGTCTTTCAAAGCACGACAGACGGGGATAGAAAATGAAAAAATAGCCATAGAAGGGACAATCCTAAAGTTTAACTATGAAAAGAAAAAGAATATCTACACACCTTTCACGTGATCGAGATCTGGAATAACTTCTTCCCTTGGATGACTTCTTTTCTTTTCGCCGGTGCCTCTCCTCCCCATTTTCAGATGAACTGAGTCTCTCCCTCATTTTTTCAGAATGTTCTTTATCAATGTGGTCATCAGACCTATGTTTCTTGGATGACTTATCTCTAGACCCGTGTCTTCTTCCCTGTTTTAAGAAGAAGTTGGTTCTTTCAGGAAAATAGTGCAACAAAGAGAGTTAGTATGGGTGTCAAAAGACGACATACTATCTTGTGAAGTAACACAAGTAACCTTAGAATTTTGAACCAAGTTTTCAAATTTGGGCACAATGCGGCCAAAATAACCAACACCGTACAGACCTCATACACTGTACAGATCTCTGTATAAAAAGTACTGCATCCCTTTCTATTTTATAAGAGTCCCATGGCTCTTGCATTATAGATACATGTATGGCACTGACACCGATGTGTGCTTTATACATTTAGTAAAACTGCACTACCAGTCCCGTAAAATTGCTGAATGCAAGAAACTACGTTTGGTGAGATATCACCATTCGCTATTTTTTTTTTTTTTATGATTACGTGTGGCAATTTTCTTTACCTTTCTATAACCTCATCAATGGACATTTGCTTTAATGCCGAAGATTTGTAACTTTAATGTACACTGTTTTGCTATGGCAAAGGAGTCTCATCTTAAACTGCCCTTTCGATAACCTCTCATTTTAGGCAGTAAAGTCTCCATGTGACTTCTAGAAGTGCGATATACACACTTGTATAGCAAAGGAATATAAACTATTTTTTCATTAATCACATTTTTATGCGCTACTACACTCAAGAAGTGTAATGCATTGCCGGTTTTAGGGCAGTTTCTTTTTTGTTCACACCTGAGTTTCTCCTTTGCATCTGTTCCTGGTTACATGAATTATCAGTACATCATCCTTAAGCACTCTTGATTTGTTACTATGTGTTACTTGCCAGAAATATTACTTCTCACCTCCCCCCATGAAAAGGCTTTCTTTTTAATTTGTCTACATTAAATTGAAAAAGAATGTGCTGTGATTACATAAAAATACAGCCACTGTATAATAGCATATTACAGGTCCACTGGACAGGCGTAGATCTGTAAAGTAAATCCAGAAACAGTTTTGGAAACCACGTCTGCTTTATATTTAACAACTAGTGTATTTCAGTGAAGAAATATTATTATCCTCAAAGTAGCACTTTGCCAATATCCACGCTGTACACCACCTACTCAAAACATATCCAGAAGCAAATCCTAAGCCACCTCTGGAACGTTCTGCACGAGAGAGGTTTGTTATTACATTAGACAGACTCAGCTCTGTATTTTGGCATCCTGGGTAATAGGAGTTTAGTTAAAAATGTAACTTTATGCCTTTGTGAGATGACCCTGTAAATACTGTAAAAAGAACAGGGCTAAAGCCAGTTAAGATGTGCTGTGATGTATCATTACATTAAACAAATAATAATCTGGAAAATATATACTAAATAACACAGTAGAGATATAGTTTTCAGTGTGTTAAGTACTCTCCAAGGGGCACGTGTACTTTAACACAAACTATCTTGAAATGCAAACAGCTTTGTGTCCATGCAACCATTGTCACAGAAAAAAAAAACAACATCCTTAAGACAATTTAACGTAATATATTTAAGAAGGTAAACAGGACGTTGAACCACTGATAGTTACCTTATCATGAAGTAGGCTTATTTTTTTGCTATCTGAGTCTGCAGCGTCTTCAGTTCAGTCTCTTCGTGCTTTAGCACGCTGAGTATGATTTATTATAGAAATGTTATCATGTGGTCTAAGCAAAATAAGCAGTTTTAAGTAAAACGCTTCCTATTTCAACTCATCACCAAACATTTTATCAATCTGTATTAGTGAGCTGTGATCATCTTGAGCAATTGGGATAGTAAAAAAAATTAATTAAAATCCACAAACGCCAAGATGAAATTAGCTTTCCCCATTTAGCCAATGTTGCTGTCCCACGCAACTGTGAGCTCACGGAGGAGCGGGTGACTAAAAGCAATATTAAGGACATCTTCATTAGACCATCTACATTCAGTCAATGGAAGATGCAAAAGGGGCACACATACAAACTGCAGAAGTAAGGTGGGTGCAAAATATTAACGTCACAGTTCCCCATGAAAATACTTAAATGTATAAATCATGGGGAAAAAGTGCGACCACAAAAAGTATAATCAAAAATTAAAAAGATTTGTTTTTCTAAAAACCTCTAGCAAATGATTTTATACATGCTGCTGAAATGACAAGTGTTGCAAATCTAGCACAGAAACAATTGTCAAGCACCGTTAAAAGATCATGGCCAATGGTCCAATGACCTTTATAAGTATGTACTTACCATGTAGTAACATAACTGAATACACATACACACATTTAGCTTAAGATACCCATACACTAGAAAACACTAATTACCTCTTTGCTTCTGCTCCGACTCCTGTGTTTCTTCCCATCATAATCTATTGGGAGAGAACAAAAGAATAGATGTATGTAATTTAAAATGCTGCCCTCTTGGTATTATTATATTCAAGACGAACTGTCAGCATGCCAAATCAATTGAATAGAGAAATATTTGTAAGGATGAAGCTAAGGAGATGATTGAAGGAGAGGAAACGCGTTAGTTATGTAGTTGCTACAAGTGACTAAAAAATTTTAACGTAACTCAAAAGAGCAGATCATTTCAATAAATTTAATACAGTTAAAAATGTAGGCGACAGTCCCGCCATAAGACATACCAGTCTTTCGTTTGTGCTCCCTTGAACGCGAGCGTGATCTTGAATAATGATGTTTTGAAGTCCTGGGGGATTTTGATAAATCACAATGATCCATTGTTTTTTCTAAACGAGGTGAAAGCATCTCCGGGGAGCACTCATCATGTTCTGCATCGCTGGACTAAATCAAAGTAGAAAACAGAGATAAAAAATGCTCAATTATATCGCATGTACACCAGTGGGTTAAATAAATCACGTGGTCATGTGAGCTGCTTATCAAACCTTAATCTATCTTAAAATAATAACACTGCTTTTAAATCATTAAGGATGTAAATCTAGCCTAGTAGGATGTTAATCAAAATGAAATTGACCAAAAAGAACAACAAGATTAACAAAAGCAGTAAGGAGAAAAAAAATCAAGCAAAAACCTTCCAAAATATCACAGCGAACACGTTTTTGGAACAAAAAATTGAGTGACAGGAAAGGAAGCATCCATATAAAGCAATAAAAGGTAAAAGGGATAGCCACTGTCACTGAGACCTGTTACGTAGAAGGCATGACAGATGTACGCAGAAGCTGGGAGGCTCTCAGGATGTAGATACATTTACCAAAGATACCAAAAACTTAACGACAATGTATCGGCTTCGCAAAGCGCGTTTCGGGAAAAAGTAAGGTTAGTTATTTGGAGGACTCCCAAAAATCAGATATTATATCAAGCGCTTATCGACAGGAAAGTCTGCCCCGGGCCTGCGCCAACAAAACATACAGGTGTTAAACACGCTTTTTAGGCAGAATTTTTATTCTTCCGGAGCGAGTTCATGACAAAGAAAAACACTACCTTTCTCTGAGGGGAAAGTCGCTGGATGCCGCCTAGGGCTACCTCACCCCCAACACACCTAATAGCAAATACATAAGTATGTTTATTTTATTTGTGTTCATATTCAGTTAGAATGTGGAAAAGGGGACAGTAACTAAGAACAGGCAACAGCAGGTTGCCTTTTGAGAGTTAATATGGCTCCGGTTTAGGGAGCGGGTCACTATGTATAAAGTGTCACTAATTCTCTACGCAACACTCCGTGTCACTCGCGCAATCTGCTTTCTCTGTCACGTATTAACACAGCATAGGGAGATTAAATCTGATATCAACTGGAGGCCACGGGGTCCACCGAATGAAAGACGGAAATCGTTGAATGCAGGCCACTGTGATAATGGCGGAGACACCGCCGCCATTTTCCCTATGTCTCGCAGCGGCCTCCAAACGTCCCCGTCCTCAGCGATAACACTCTAGTGTAAGTACTCACCTCCATGAGTTGCTGATGTACACAATGGCCTTCTTGTTACCGATCACCTCTGTAAAAGGCGAACAAACCAAATTAAAACAAACACAAGCTACAACCACAGACCGCGGCGGGTGGGGCTCGCAATCCCGTACGATGAGACACAAAGGAAGCAGCCGAACAGCGGTGCATGCTGGGAGGGCCCGCTGACGTCGCGGCCTGGTGATTTCCTGACGTCACGGTGTCCAGCCCGCCAAATTCAAGATTGGGAAGCGGCTGGCGGCGGCCGGTAAATGTCACTGTAGTTACAATTTGTTTTGAAGGAGGTTCGCGTGGGGGGCGTTTAGCGATATGAATGCATTAACTGGTGTGTCGCCATGTAGCTTAGAATGCATGATAACGGTGCTGTGCGAGGCAGGGGGGGTGCTGTGCGAGGCAGGGGGGGTGCTGTGCGATGTGTGGACTATTATACTTATTACACAGTATTTAATATTGTTTACTGCGGTTGGCTGGGGTGTTTTCTTTATAGAATGGATAAATAATCTTTAGACTGAGCGTTCCAATGTTTTATCAGTTCTTTGTAGAGAGCTGGGAGTATAAACCGTTCCATCCTTTGGGAAGGTAATATATATAAAGGGACAATGTATATTGTGTCAAATATCAGTGATTCTTATTGTGCAGAAATATTGGAGTGCCGTTCTACTTTGCCGGGCTGTAACCTAGGCTATGTGTCAGGGGTGGGGGTCTCTTGTGTTGTAGAAGTTGGTTAACGTCACTGAAATGGATTGGGGTGTCAGCGTAAGGGTATACCGTGGATTTAATTTCAATATAGTGCAGAAAACTATAAGAAACAAACATGTGGGTGTTATTTAGTTATAGTATTTGAGCCCAAGCTGGCAGTACTGATAATTACATCCCCAGATCAATGAAAACCATTTTCTTTTGCCAACCATTGCATTAACAAATGTTACCTGGGTCAGTATGGTAGGGGTAGAGAATATAGATTAAGTGCACAAATGCAATTCTGCAGCCTTACAGTATGATGTTCTGTCCGATCCACTGAATCTAATACTTCTATAATTAAATGTAGCATTACATTAATAAGGGACAAACACATGGCAATAAACTGCTGCAGTGCTGAGTAGGCTTTAGATTCTGCTTGTAGCTGAAGGATGGCATCAATTTATAAAGTCTCTTCACTTAATAGTCCATATATTATAAAAGGTTACCGGGTCCCTTTATGAGCATAACTAATGCTTCTATCACTCAAACTACTAGCAGTTAAAGTGTGCAGCATTACATTATTTCCCACGCATTAAGTATAGGGCAAGTCTCGGGTATCACCCGGTATTCGTCTGACTGTTTAGGAGTAGATCCAACCGGTCACATTTTGCCTGTTATTCACTATTTGGTGGATTGGTTTGCATGTACAGGGGAATTAGGGTTGGAGGGTCTTAACCAAATGGTAGGGGTTTTTAATCTGTTCTCTTTTCTACAAGGGAGGCTAGGAGGACATCTGTTATTTATGGACTATATATATGTGTACATCTAAAATGTTACCTGTTATGGATATCATTTACTTTTCTATGTATGAACATGAAAAGAATAAAACTTCATTAACAAATAAATGTGCCATGCTTCCTCTATTCTTCATCAAGCTCCTTAACGTGGGCTATAAATATAATCTGACGTCATTCTGACATTTTCAGCTGCTCACGATATTGGCTTGTATTGGAACTCCAGTGTGCTAACAAAGATGACAGACACAGTAAACATGTGCTTGTAATTCTCAAAGGTTTGTCTATTCTGTATTCACATTATAGCGACCCTTTCAAAAATGTGGTGCAAAGTCTTTAAATGTGTGCAGCTTTTTATTCTTACATTCATCCTTGATATGAAACAATACAAAAGTTGTAACAACACTCCTTTAAAGAAATGTCATAGTGTTGCGTTATAGGCAAATATACCTAAAACTCATGATAGCAAATGCACAAATTAAACGTTATGTAAATATGTTACTAATTTCTCTGTCATAAGCCGTTGATAAGTAGTTTGCTAGCATGATGTGTGTGTATATATCTATATATATAGATATATACCAGTGTTTGTGTGTGTATATATATATATTAGGTTTGTTAAGCGTTGGGGTGGTTTCATGACAGCTGGGACATTTTAACTTTAACCTGAGTTCATTGAGAGGGACCAGCCTACGGTAATAACTTTTTCTTACAAGATTCAGCCTAACACCACATAATCCATGGTTGAATCTAAGGACGCGTTAATTGTGCACCAGCCACTTCACCCTTTGTTACTGAAGATACCTGATGAGTTCATAATGCATGGCGATATCAGTGACCCAAAATGCGCAACTCTCCTGCAACCTTTCATGTTTGTAAATAATGAATACACTCTGAAGCTATGTACACAGTCAGTCGAGTACATGGATTAAAGCCTTTTTTTTTTTTTTTTGCTGTAGAGAATCCCATCCAAAATGTGGAATGACATTGAGCTTTTAGCAAATGATGACACTGGTAGTTGCCGCCTCAATATTGATTCACGACAGGAAAGTGGAACTGCTTTATACCAGGTGGACACACTTCTCAAGATCTCATCATCAGAGCAGGTAGAAAGAATGTTATATGTCAGTCTTCTATATCTAACATTGAATTACAGTGTTTTTGATAAACTACATAGCTGCTTATATTTAATAAATATGAATTATGTTTTCAAACTGAAGTCACTATATATATATATATATATATATATATATATATATTATAAAACCCTACCTGGATTTTCTGCAAAACATACAACACTAAAATATATTTGCAGGAATTGAAAATATTTTTCTAATTGAAGCACTACGTATCGTGGTTTGCTGTCATTAGTGGTGGCGATTGTGTGCCTTCATTAGACAAATCAATGCTGGGTCCCCAGTCAGCCACACTCCCTATGGGAAAATGCAGCCCCTTCCTTCCCTCCTCAGCTTTACATTAGTAGGAGGGGCAGTTCTTCTTGCCCCCCAGAAATAGAATCACTGACGTCTTTAAGGGGAGCCTGCATCAAAAGTATTTAAGGATTTGGCATAATTTTCAATGTGTGCAATACTGTGTCCAAATAAACATTTTACATTGAAAAAGTGTTTTACATGTGTAGACGTACATATAAAGTACAATGTGTGTGAAAATTTTTTAATTGGCATATTTTACACTTTCATATACCTTGTCTGTTATACGCTCCTTATCTTTTCTTTCTTCATCATTCAAGGTGTTATCCATCCCCAAACTTTATGCCTGCAATTCAAGTGAAGGATGTATAGTTGTTGCAGACAGATCTGTATCACTTCTTGACAGCATATGTCAGTCGCTGCTTCTACAGCTACAGTTTGGTGAGTGTAATTTGTGAAGGGAAAGATTTTGAGGTTGTATCTGTTTATATTCCAGTGTCCATTACAATAGTGTCACAATTTACTGTTTGCTTTTAGATACTGAAGTAGATGTTGTTGGACTGTGCTGTGAAGGACAATTTCTTTTAGTTGGTGAAAGGAATGGCAATATTCACCTCATTCATGTACAATCTAGGCAAATACTAATTACAAAGGTAAATGCACTTGTTTGCACTTTTAGGACATTCTGATTAGTTTCCTAAAGACCTCTGTTGTCTAAATTACAAAATATTGTATCTGGTTTTATATTTAATTTTTTGTATAATAAAACAAATATATTTTTTAAAATATAAGGGCTTGTGCAGAACTCTTTTCTTATATGGTATACCAGCATTAACAAACCTATGGCACACATGCCACAACTGGCACACCTAAAGGGGAAAGTAGGCCTGTTGGGGTTTTTTTTTTTGTTGTTTTTTTTTAGTACTGGAACCTTTTTTCTTTTGTCAACAAAGCAGGCTACCAACCTTTTGTGTGTTAGTGCAGTAGTTCCAAAGTTTTCTTTATTTTTTGGTCGCTAGATGGAGGTTAGATGTCTGCCTTCAGTGCAATATACCAATGTAATTTTTTTCAGTGCACCATTTAAATGTAATCTTTTCTCTTTATTTTTTGAAGGTATTTTAAACTTATTATTAATAAACTTTAAGTTTTAGCATCCTCTCTTCTATAGTTGGAATTGTATACTTCAGTTTACATATTGATAAACAAAATGTTATTTTCTAGTTTACCATAATCATTTTATTTTCCATAGGCATTGATCCAGGGTGTTCCAAAACCCAATTTTCAAACTTATCAAAAGTTGTTGATAGAAAGAGACACATCTGATGAAGGTAGAATTGAAATCTGTCTAAATAAATTGTTTTGTTGCAATGAATGATTTGTAAACGCCCTCATTATTTCCTTTGATTTAGTCTTACAAAAATTATTCTATACACTTTTTGCACTTTATATTTTTATAAAGGTTCTTGAAATTAATTTGACTGTTATAGGCAGATTTTTTTCCCCATAAAAACTATAGTGCACATTATTGTGCATTTTTTGAATGTGCACCTTTGACCTGAAATATATATTTTACAGTACACAGAGTAGACCTATATAATACAGTTGTCAGATTAGGACGAGTTTTACACACTTTAAATGAAAGTTCTATTGATTTCTTGATTTTTGCTTTAACTTTTGACTAGTAAATCCAAGCTGTAGATCCAGAAATATTTAGGTTTTAAGTTAAAAATAAGCGTTTACACCCCAATTAACGTGTTGGCTGCAGATGTGTACCAGAGGCTGCTCAGACATGGCCATCACTCCCTGTGTCGTTACAGGCGATCCATGTAGTGCCAGAGAGCTGCAATCACTCCTCTGTTTCTGCAGGGGTTATTTTTTTCCATTTAACCTAATAGACCCCCTTAAAATTTCAGATGGGGGCAAGATATCTCATCCCCTTTATATTCCTCTCATGCCCCATCACCCCCTTCAGCTACAGCAGCTGAATGGGGTGATGGGACTATTAAGAGGCCCTTATCTGACCTCTTAATAGCCAAATTCGCTTACCTTGGTTCCCTAGCCGTCTCCCACGGGTGCCAGTAGGTGAAGTCACATGATTGGGTTTTGGTATATAATGTGACGGGCTAGAAGAGAGCTTTTATTTAAGTAGGAGATTGGAAAGGACAGTTTTCCGTGTGACTATTGGGTTAGCTAACTGCCCCAGGAGCTTCTGTCTAGACCCTGCTGGAATCTCCAATTGTTCCTCTGCTGACTGATCTCACGCGGTTTCTCCCACTTCAAAAAAAAAAAAATTAAAGAAAATTATACGAAAAAATGAAATATAAATGAATAAATAAAAACTTTACTGTGAACCCAGTGATGTCATACTGGCATCTGTAAGATATGAGAAATCCACACAGAAAAGAATTGCCCCAATATCATTTGGCCCCACGGCTACAAGTAAACAATATTTAAAAAACAAAACAAAAAAACTACTCCTTAAACCAGTAGCATTAAAACACTCAGTATTTGGTAAAATGTAAGGGACTTATGTGGGCATAAAATGGAGAACATAACATAGATAGATATAATAGAAATAAAGTATGTATATGAGGTATTACTGTGATTAGGGGATTTTGCAGAACATAAAACAAACTAAAAAAAGTGGGTACTCCAGATTTCACAACTTTCATACTATTGTGCTATAGGCCTTGCATATAGTAACATCAATATATATTTACCACGTGCAATATAGCCACATTTTCACTGTGGAGTATTTACTTACATACATTGTGAATAAGGGCAATTTACTTTTCCAACCAATTCCGTTTTTATGGGTGACTCTAGTCCTGTACATATTCCTCTCATTACATCACCTAACTGCCTCTTTTTCTGGGGTAGTAATATCTTCTTTCCCATTTATCTTGTAGGAGTGTATAATATATTTGTCCTGACAAATGGAGGACTCTACTGCATTATGTACTTCCATCTTGAGAGGATTAATAAGGGTATGTGTATTGTTTATGAACCAAAACTTTTAATATTGCTTAAACTAGTGTGGTCACTTTTACCAAAACCTACATTTCACAGTGTTATACAAATAAACCCCTGATGCTTAACAGCCAAGAATAAGCAATGGTGCAATGTTCCTGTTCTGGATCTACATGGCATAGCCTTCTCTATTATTTGTACCCTATAGCTAAGTTGCTGATTTTTATTGGTAGCTTTAACAAATGTCTTTAATTATGCCCAAAGTTGTGACCGTTTAATGGCTTTTTTTATTTTAAGAAAATGCTAATGTTTCTGCTATTCCATATTGTCTGTATTTAAATTGTAGTTTTAAACATGCTTTTCAAAACAACATATTTTATTTTATGCAGCAATTGAGAATATGGATGTTGGTTCCGCAAAAGAGGTAAATGTCTAAGAAGTTGTCTAAAAAAAAATTAAAAATGCAGAGCAGTTCAAAATGTATTGACAATACAAAGGGGACATCTCATGGAAAAATACAGTTGTATGCAGTAATATAGTGCATGGCAGAAGAGAACAGGGTTTTGTTTCACATTCCAATTAACTTGGTTTATCTGGCAATCTGGAGGCTGCTATTGTAGGTAGTCGTAAATTATTTACATTGCAAACCAGACATGCAAATGAAGTTACTTTCCACATATACTTAGTCAAAGGGTCCCTCTTGGTGATTAAGACTAAGGTATTGTTTACCACAAGACAGTATGATTAGAACTTGTTTTCATGTATTGGGTTGGGACAAGATAATGGACCCCAAAAAGCAACTATGCTACTGTTACAAACATTCTGTTTTTTGAAAAAGAAAATGACACTTTGTAACTACGGTAGTTTTAAGTGACAAAAAATAAGCATATTAGGAGCTCTATTGACTAATGCAGGGAGTTTTTATTATAGCTATGGATGCTCAATTCACGCTTGTAAGCGTGTGATAATTTACATGATCTGCTTAATAATGACACAACCAGGATGCAGAGTATTAATTGTGTCTTTAATGTCTTTATCTGTTAACAGTTGGAGGGGAAAATAAAGACCTGCTTCATCTCTACAGAAGAATATCACACAGATGGCTGTTTGAATTTGGTTATTGGAGATCTGACAAGTGACATCCATCTAATTATAGGGGTAAAATACATGTAGTTCACTGTGAACCTATTTGTTTGCATGGTAAAAAAAGGATTTGTCAGTGCATTATATGGCTACCAGAGCTTTTATGGTTGTTTACGACGCACCCAGCAGTTGGAGAGCTTTACCTATTGACTACTCCTTATCTGTACAATATTTATGCATATGACAGCTGAGTGTCCTCTCCAAATTAATGTCGTACTTACAGAGTACTTTAATATGCATTTGGATGTAATGTAATGTTGGGTTGTATGGGACATGACACTGTTTTTAATTGCCTCTTATTTTTAAAATTCTAAATATACCAGTAATTTGTGTTCCCTGTAGGGTAAAGGTGACTATGTTCTCTCTAAATGGAAGATGGATCCTGTTCAAAAGCACATAGCTGTTCAAAATCTTGAAGATTCAAGTATCATAAGAGGTAGTACTATAATTATTTGCTTACATATGTAATTGTACTTGAGCTGATTTTGTGATTGCTGTGTTATCTGTTTTTCAAATATTAATATTTATGTTTAAATGAGTTAACAGGAAAAATGTTAATCCTGCTAAACACAATAAAATGTCTTGTTTTCACAGGAGCAAGAAAGTTTCAGGTGTTGGACAATCTGCTTTTTGTTTTGGATGAAGATGTAAGCTGTGCTTTTTGGTTATTTCTTTAATCTAAATATGCTTAACACAATTTTCCCCAACGTTGTATGGCCCAAATGGCTTATCATATTTCCACCTTAAATGTAAAAAAAACACTTGTACATGTGCATAGATAGGATTAATCAAAAAGTTGTAAGTAGATCTAGTCTGACATGATAGCTGATTTTGAAGCTCTGAATAAATCATTGTGTAGTATGATTGAAGGGATTGCATTTTAGCTTTTTGTAAATTGCATACAAAAATTTTTTTTTTCTTGTAGGATATTCTCAGCGTATGGGATGTTTATACCCTTATTTTGGTTTGGGACTGGCCATCTTGTCATATCTCAGATTTTCTTCTAACTACAGAAGGAGATTCTTCCTCTTCAGTTACATGGTATATTATGTTTATGTTGTATTGTATAAGGTTGTGTTTCGAATAGCAAATCAGTAATGTGTTTTGATGACGCTACCATTTTTAAGTTTTAAGTACCTTTTTATATGTTATTTTTCCTAATATGAGTCATAAGACATTCATCTGCTTTGCATTTTTATGTTGCACAATACAGACTGACAGGACCATGTTTTGAATATTTCAGTAGTTGAGTACACTGTATGTTATTTCTTAGCTTATTCAGTGTAAGCAATAATGGCAGTAATAAACAAAATAAGGAAAAAACATAGCAGAGATCTTGCAATGGTATTTATTTTTACCTAAGACTTTTGAGCTGGGACACAGTCACATCTGGTATGAGGTGAACCATACGATGTGCTTTGGAGTGTTAAATGGGCACATTTTTCTTTCATCTTTTTTTAATCCAGATATCTAGATCTATGGAAATGTGTAAATATTTGTAGAATATTAGTATATATAATTGCAGTCAAACAGATGTACACTATATTGTACTAAATAATCTAACTTTTTATTTTATGTGATATAAAACTTGTATGTGCTTACAGTAACTGTATGTTTGTGTTCTATTTGATATCCTTTATAGCCGAAGAGATACAAACCTTAAACTGATAGCACTGACATGTCCTAATGAAAAACAGGTACGCTTTTGTTTTGCATTTAATATTATTTCAGCAGAACAGATTTTAAAAGCAAATTATTGGGTTTGTGGGATAGACCCTCAACACTTTTCATAAGCTTGAGTTTTGATGTTTTTGAGTTTTTGATGTTTATCACCACATTTTTTTTTAAATGCCTTATTAGCGTTTCATAAATGCTTATTTTTATTGAGCTGTTTACAGTAATATAAGTGCAATTTAATACTAAGTACATCGGTTATACTGAATGGGGTATAATAGGCAGGGGTGCAACAAAGTTTTTTGGACCTAGGAGCCAGCCCCCCCAATCATATTTTTGTTTTCCAGGCCAGGTTTGTTGAGCCTTGCCATAAACTAACATACATTTACACACTCTAACACTATACAGTAACAGACACACGCTAACATCACAAACACTAACATTCTACCCTTGTGTACACACGCGCCAACACCATGCACTAATACACACGCGCCAACACCATGCACTAATACACACGCGCCAACACCATGCACTAATACACACGCGGCCAACACCATGCACTAATACACACGCCGCCAACACCATGCACTAATACACACGCGCCAACACCATGCACTAATACACACGCGCCAGAACCATGCACTAATACACACGCGCCAACATGCTGACATAAACACTATGCTAATGCCACCCTCTAACATAAACATGTATATATATGTGTGTAATATAAAACATATCCATCTTTAATGACATAACATATAATTCAACATATACATATGTGTAGTATGCTTTTATGCTGTGGTTGGTTTTTGTTTTGTTTTTTTATTTGTTTGAATCTCAGTTAGTACAGTGTTACTGTTTTTGTCTTTACTATTGTACTTTTTTTGCCAGTTGAGAAGCCTTGCAGTTTATTCCTTACCCACCATGAATCATTTGTACTCCGTTGAAGTATCTGATGTAGCAACTCTTGTTCAAACTGGGATCAGTATGGTAGGTTTTAGATCTTATTTGTCCATAGTGCTTATTGGCTAGGCTATTTCTCATAGTCCTTATTATTGTATAACGTTACTCCAACAAAAACAAGTATCATTTCAAGTGTTGATTAGGCAGTATTCAGAAAAGTTAACTTCTTATGATGCAATCGTGCTGAACAGGCTAAAATAATTTTATAAAAGAACATGCAACTAAATCTTCCAGTGGTGCGATAATGCGTGTTTTTCTTTACAATTTTAGAACAATAGATGTTTTGTCAACTAACTGTAATCTTCTAAATACCAGAAACCGTATAGCTTCCAGATTTCACAAATGCTTAGTGCAATGATATTGGTGTAATGCATTTAAAATGCATTAAAACAAGAATGGTTTCAAAGGGTTTTAGTGCCCTAAACAAAGTGCAGTTGGCTACTAATATACCTACCCTTATCACTAAGGGCACAGTTGAAATACCTGCCATGGATCACAGCAAGTAAACTTTGTTTACCGTTACTGCGGCCCCTCTTTGACAGTGAATTATTATTGCGTGCCCAGGGATTATTTAAAAAACTAACCTGAGTAGAATCACTTGGTACTGAGTAGACAATTACCAAACAACCCTTTGTATAAATGTATAGGCGTTTACTCTAGGATAATGTGTATATTAATTTAAGCTGAAAGTTTAACATATATTCATCAGTGTTTTTTTTATATATATATATACAGGATACAATATACCTCTTGGAAGGAATACGTGACAGCCATGAAAGGTATTTTTCATTGAACTGTAAGCAATGCATTCACACATGGCCATTTATTAGTGTTGATTAATTGATAACGTCAGACATTTAATTCTGGAATTTGCCATTCACATTCAGGAGCGTACTACTTGGGTTCTGATGTTAGATTACTTGCTAATTGCCTTCCAAACAAACTTAAAGGGACCCTCCAGCCATCATATGCAGAGCCTCCTGAGACACCCCACTTGCCATACTAGAACAACCACAGCAGCCACAAACCTTCCAAGAAGATCCCCACAAATCATGAGTGTGTTAGGGATGCATACCTTATGTTTTGGGGAAGGGCTGCCTCTAAACTGCCACAAAATATATATTCTCTCAATCGTAGAGATCGCAGTTACGTTTCAAGGTGGACCACTGCAGCTACAAATCAAAAGGGAAAACAAGATTTTTAATTTCTTTCCTCCACCTTTTCACAATTTGTGTAAGCTCTGTATTTCCTTCTGCTTGCACACATGGCTTGTTTTTTTTGCTGAAGTTCTTCTTTCCCTAAAGTTCTCCTGCTACAATTCTAGGTGCCAATTTTTATTTACCGGTATATTTTTGTTTCTCAAAACCGATCAGCCAAAACATTATGACCACTGTCAGATGAAGTGAATAACGCTGATAATCCCCATTACGTAGTCAGTACCTCATGTTAACGCCTCTACTACCACTAAATGTCATGTATCTTGAGTCCTAACAATATATTTTTTTTAAATTCTGTCACTCTGTTTTTGTCATTCTAATTACTATTCTTATTAAGCATGGATAATTGAAAAAGAATGTTAGGCACAGTTTTCAGTACTTTTCCGCATACGTAAAAAACCAAAGGGTCATATTTGAAAACACGTGCTAAAGTCTATTTTGTATAGTGAATACATTGTATATGGGCCTTACTTAGCATTATAGGATTCTACTGAAAGATCTGTCCTTTTTTGTGGTTATTTCGATGTCGCCCCATGTTGCATTCATGCATTTTGTAAATCATCTAGTGTTTTAGTATTGAAGTCAATTAATTTATAATGTGTGTTCTCAGGTCACCTGACTCTCCTGTCTCAGTCCTTGCATTGAGATGCTTAACAGAAGCATTACCCGAAAACAGGTAAAATAAATAAATCATATTGTGGCACGCCCTTTTCTCAGTTACGTTAATAAAATCTGAAGAGGTTCTTTAAAGTTTTTTTTTTTCCACAAAATACATGAACAGTTTTGTTACACAATACTATAAAAATTCAAACATGAAATTATTAATTTTCTGTAGGTTGAGTCGCTTACTGCATAAGCATAAATTTGAGGAAGCAGAAAAGTTTGCTATTCAGTTTGGGCTGGATGTTGAGGTAAAATGTTTTTGTTGCTTATAGATAAAAAAACAAAAAGAAAACACATGCACATGTCTTACTTATTAACCTCTGCTGCCACGAATTCCAGATTTTAAACTGGTTATGTTTCTGCGTTTATCATCTCTCAATGACATGGTTCTTAAGTTTTTTTGTAGTCATAATAGCTTAAAAGACAATTAAGGGAATACACGGCTTATTCACATATAGTGTATATGTAGTCTCTAGTGCTTTCTTGCACTAGCATTCCATATGATTTACATTCTCACCTTTGCTTTTCTAGCTTGTTTATAAAGTCAAACTGAATATTGTCTTAGAGAAATTAGCATCTGCATCCATTGGAAGCTATGGCCAAATCTTATGGCAGGAGCTTGTGGATGAAGCGAAACAGAATCTACATAAAATAAAGGTATTTACCTAAATGCTTATGTTAGGTTTCTGTCTCATAACATTTATCTGGTATTGTTAATCCCATTCTGTTTCCACTCATAGGACGATAATTTTGTGGTGGAGTACTGTATCAATGCTCCATGGCCAACATATGAAACAACTTTTGATATGCTAAACTATGCCAAAACAAGGGTAAGTGGTTTTCTCCTTTACTTTATTGGCACAAAATGTAGTGCGTTGATATAACTGTGTTGGGATGGCAATAATACATGGTAATATAATGGCAATATACATTTTTGAGGTAAATCAGATTTAAACAAAGCATAACCATTTATTTCCAGTGGTTATTGCATTTGAAACACTGTTGATTCGTTTCTCTTTTGTTGTGCTATAGGTTCTGAAGAAAGATGAGAAGACATTGCCCGCAGTGTCAGAGGAGATCTCGGTGTCTATCTCAGATGTAAATAGCTATTACAGTAAAAAATGTTTTCCTTTTTTGGCACAATTTTAGACAACTAATATATGAAAAAAATGTACTCGCTTCAGCCTTGAATGCTCCTTTTCCCTTTGTTTGAATCAGGGCAGGGCACTACATTACTTAAAACTTACCTTAAAACTGAATTGTGTATTTGTGAACTTTGTCCACTTTCATTCGAAAACAAGACATTTGTAATGTGAGGATGTTTGGTTTTACTGCATACTCAGAGATTGTGATATTGAACCAAGGTCCATTTATAGCACTTGAAAAATCTGTATCCTGTGTTACTACCACGGAAGAACCTGTGTTTTGAGGTATTCTGTGTAATTCTGAAACTAAGAAAGAACTAACTGGTACTTGTTAGTGAACTTTGCTGGTGTTATAACAAAGCCTCAGTGGTAGCATTTTTGATGTCCTACTGTTGTACTAATCGTACTTTTGTGTTAATTTAGGTCCTGAAAGCCCAGGCTAGGCTAACTACATTTTATGGTGCATTTGGACCTGAGAAGTTCAGGTTAGTAAATGTGGGTTGGAGTATGTGATTCTTGCCTGACCTGGAAAACACAGGAGAATAAAAAATAGCAGAGTAGGAGGGGATTTTTTTATGTGCCCTGCCTTCAAAAATGCGTGTATATAGATTATTTTAGTAAATAATTGTTTATTCCATGAAGAAAAAATATTTCTAATGAAAACAATCAGTAAGTTTCAGTTTTAGGAAATATGTAATTTACATTGTGCAATTAAACCTATATGCTACTGTCCCTGTAGTATTTTCCTCCAGTTATTGAAACACTGTCGATTAAGATTGAAATTTAGTACTAAAAGTAAAGTTTATTTTCTTTCCTTTTCTCCATTTTTTATTTATTTTCCACGTTTAAGTGGCATTGCTTGGATAGAATTCCTGAACAATGAAGATATTTTAAAAGATATCTTTTATCAATTAGAAGAGCTGAACTTGCCATGTGCACAGTATCTGTGGCTGAGACATCAGGTAAACCTTGTTACTCTCTCCATTGTTTATGTGAGTTTCTTTTTTATGCTGTTATTACGTTCTTGACACATCAAACTTTATTTTTTACCCAACAGGCAGAATTTGAAAGCAGTTTTAATGAGAAGACACTAGAGAATCTCCTTAATATGATACCTGCAAACATTCCGTCACAAGAATTGTGTCTTTGGTTTAAGAATGTTTTGATTCCGTTTGTGAGGAGAGTTGTTCCTAAAGGACAGGTAAAGAACTGTAACAGTTGGGGTTTTTTGTACTCTGTGAGTGGTTTATGCCTAATCCTATGACCCTAAATTTCTAGCCACTGGTCTGCTGCTTAAGCTGTCAGTCAGTAGCTTTAAGCACTTAAGCAGCCAATCAGTGACAGGAAAGTGATCCCATAAAAGCCAATGGGAATACTTTAGACATAATTTAGACATAAGTACTACATGCAGTATTCTTTATATGCATATAAGCACTTTTTCTGTATGTAATTCTGTATGTCTATTCTACTCCTCTTTTAGAAAATTATGGCAAAATGGCTTGAACACAGAGCACGAGGCCTAGAGCTGACCGATAAGGTAATATTGTTATGAAAGTGTTGGGGATTCTTTTGGAACAGTTTGGAGTTCTTAAAGCATATTAAGTTCCAGAGAAATATTATCTTTTTTTTTTTTTTTTTTTTTTTAAACGCCTTACACCATAACATATTTTCATTCAACAGGCTAACTGGCCAGAGAACGGGTACCAAATGGCTGAAGTGTATTTTGTATCTAAGAATCCTGCTGACCTTGGTATAGCTTCTTCCTGGCTTTGGGTTCCGTTGGTAAGTAAGGATCAGATTGCTTGGAATTAAACTATAGTTATTTGTAAATATATTTAAATGAGACACGCAATACAAACCTAGTAGAAATCCTATCCTACTTTGCTTTTGTTCTGTTAATGGCACCGAGCAGCAACACAAGAGAAATAAACTGTGAAATGGTCCCTGAGACACACACAATTCCTTTACAGCAGTCTCGCAGTTAGATGTGCACATGCAGCCGAGAACAACTAAAAAGGTGCATTCGATAAAAAAGGATAATAGCAAAGCACCCAAGTACTCTCTGGATTCTATTGGTTTCATTTAAAAGAATCTAGGAGCAACACGTGGACCTTAAATATTTAAAGTGTCTTGCATTAACATTTAAACATTAAACAAGTTTTTGCAGCCCAATTTCTAACCTCCGCAAAACTGTAAAAAGGAGTCATCGTTCATTATGTTATAGAAAGAAGATGGTGACTGTGAGGAAGTGCATCAGTTAATGAAACTTGTCACAAGTTTACAAGAGTTAGTGGACCTGTACAGGAAGTACAATTGCAGACTTGCCCTGTCTGACTTTGAAAAGGTAAGCCCTGTCCTCTTGTATGAAGTAAATTAAAACTAATAGCGACTACACACATAAATGTTTGATATTATGTAGAAACAGAATTTGACAGCAGATATGAACCATTCGGCCCATCTAGTCTACCTATTTTTCCTGATGTAAACCCGTGTCAGTCAATGGTCTGGTCTCAAAGTGAAGATAACTCTTTCTATCCCATGGATGCTTAAATTCTCTGTGTATTAGCCTCTACCACTTCTACTGAAAGACTGTTCCATTTACCTACCTCTCTCAGTAAAATAGAACTTCCTTACATCTAAGCCTCTGACCCTCTAGTTTCAGACTATGACCTCGTGTTCTAATACTGCTCTTCCTTTAAAGAAACAGTCCCACGTAGGGCTCTACTTTACACCCCAAGTGCATTGTTTTACATTTATCAACATTAAACTGCAGCTGCCACAATCTCACTATTATTCTTATTTACTTACATCAGTTGCAATTTTATTTGTTCTACCCAGAAGGTCTTACCCTGTTGCAGACCTATTGTACTGGCATCCCTTTTTCTTTGAGACCTTCTGTAATAAAACTAATATATAGGTCTGAATACAGATCCTTGAGGTACCCCGGTACTAACAAGTCCTTCCACTCTCTAGACATGATTACCTACAACCTTCTGCCTCCTGTAGGTTTTTTAGTGGGGACAATGTCAAATCTGTTACTGAAATCTAGATAGGCAATATCTACTGCTCATCTCTGGTCTTATTATCTGAGTCACCCAGTCAAAAAAAAAATTAAGTTAATTTGACAGTATCTCTGGGGGTTTCTGATCATGGAAGCTTTATATTACACTGTGGAATTTTAGGAAACCACAACTACTATTGTATTTCGAATGCTGGATAAAGTTTTGGCCCCAGAGCTCATTCCTTCAACTTTGGAAAAAGTAATACGGCCGTATATGTATCGCCACAACCTTCAAGAGGAGGAACTTTTACTTCAGTACATTAAGGTGAGAATACTTATCTCTTTTATCCATACTTGTTGTTTCTAGTTATTTTTTTATGGGGATCCACCACCACTGCTGCTAAGCACTAGCTCTAAACATCTCAATATTTTCCTATTTCATTTTCTTATCAAGCAAATTATGTAAAGTGTACTTCAAGGCCCTTCTCATTCCAATCCATATAACATACAACTACTTTAAATAAAACAACGCCATTAGTCAACAGCACAAATGCAGAAAAAACAGCCTCCAAAAACTATAAGTAATCATATTACAGTTATTTATATAGTGCCAGCAGATTCTGTAATGATTTTACGGTAGGAGAAAATATTTAACAATGGCATTAAAATTGACTATATATATGTATATAGAACTGCCGATAACATTACAGTGATATATATGATTTTAGTACCTTTTCCTAATTTCTGATTATATATAATATTTAATGTTTAGATTTGTGTTTATTTTGTTAATTGTTATGCGGCATTAGGATTTGCTGGAGAGCTGCAGTTCCCGATCTGCATCTCTGTTTGAAACTGCCTGGGAAGCGAAAGCAATGGCTGTACTAAGCTGCATGTCAGACACAGATGTGAGTAAAAATGTATTAAAGAGTTATAGTGGAGGGAAATTGTTTTTTGAGGAGACTTTATTTAATAATATTTGACTTTGCAGCTAATATTCGATGCAGTGCTCCAAATCATGTATGGTGCTGTTGTTCCCTGGAGTGACACAGTGGAGCAGCTGGTGAAACAACATTTGGAGATGGATCACCCCAAGTAAGATATTATGGATATGTTAACCACACCTTTTTTGTTTTCTAATTCATACCAAAACCAAGAAAAATATGATTATCATAAGTATATAATCATGTAAGTTGTAAGTATAAGCCATATATATCATATTTGAGCATTATTTCAATGCTGGTAAAAATTGCACAATGAGGACTACTCGCTAAACAAAAGGTTGTGTTTCAGTCCCTTGACTTCATTATCAATCACTTAAAATGCTATTACAGTTTTTTTCAGCTTTAGTTAAAAAAAAATGTGATGTTTACATAGACATGTTTTTGTTTTAATTTATTTTTTTATTTCCCAAAATCTAGGGTGAAATTACTGCAAGAAAGTTACAGACTCATGGAGATGAACAAGCTTCTACGTGGTTATGGAATAAGAGGCTTTAACTTTGCAAACGACAAACAGATAATGGTGAGCTACACATGACACAAACATTGAAATGTCACATTATTTTTGTGTACAGCAATATCATTATTTCTTATGAAATTATTTGTTTTTGTTGTGTCAATTTTCCCTTCAGGGTCTTGCAAAATATATTCTTAAACAAGATTCACCTTCGTCTTTAGAAGATGCTTTAAAGATTGTCCAAGCGTATATGCTGCCAACTGTAGAGGTGTACATCTTTCGGATGGTGCAGTTGATTTACATGAACAGGGTAAGAATCTTTAGTCCCATTTCAATTTAAGCATATTTTCAGATTTATATCCTGATATTTTTGTATCATGGCTACATGAATTAATTCTCCTTTAATTGTACAAAATATAATGTATTTATAGGGAGAAGAATGTCTGAACCTTCTGAAGTCCCTTTCACCTGCTGAAACAGATGTAACAGTTGAAAGATTATCCTTATGGGCAAGAATAGCCTTACAAGAGAATCCGGGCAATGGTGAAGAGGTAGCTGTTTAAACCATGACATTTATGTTGAAGTTGAGGCCTCTTAATTGGTCCGACAAAAAGATGCACATTTACACAAGCTTTTGGGTTGTCAGGGGTGTCCCCATTATATGGAACAGCATAATACAAAGTTATAACTAGATTAGACCAGTTATGTAAATCTATTTAGACTCCCTTAGTCTCCTAAGAAGTAGAAGTAACATTATATGTTTTCCTGAAGAAGTAACATTATATGTTTTCCTGTGTTGGCCAATAAATGTTATAATACTGATCTAAAGACTCAATTTTCTCTCTAATACAGTAATGTAATCTTATTGTTAATCTATATGAAGATACAAATATTGTGCAGCATTGCTATGAATATTTTTTCTGTCAGTGCAGCGGATTAATATTTTAGTGGATATGTTTTTAGTCCTATAATCCACTAATCTTTTTTTATGTCTAGTGCAAAGAAGTTCAGAAGTTAATAGCAAAAGCTCTTGTTGAGATTTTAAAGTTCCAACTGTGTGTACACAGAGGTAAGTCTGCAATTGCAAGGCAGTTAAACATTAATAAACAGTCTGCTTGTTGTGACATTAAACACATTATAATTTGTGGTTATAGGTAGTCTTCTGAAGAGGGAAATTTTTGAAACCAATTTACAGATGTTTGAGGCAATCTCTAGTTTACAGGTAAGGGTAATTTTAATGACATACTATTATAACTGTGTGTAGAAACTGTATTCTGTAAAATATGTAACTATATATTGGCCTGATATGTTTGTTGAACTAATATTAGCGTTCCTTCTTCCATAAATGGAGTACGAACCAGGATGTGTGCATTAAATTACAGGTTGTTGAAATGTGTATTGTAAGCATGAGTGTGCAAAATGTTCTCTGACACAGTCTAATTCTTCTAGTTTTAAGAGCATTTTTTGTTTATCTGCAGTTTAAATCGTTCTATCTAACCCAAGTTTGTCTTTTGTTGACAGATTTGTAGAAATATTTTTCCATGTACTACTTAATTTTATTTATTTTAGGAGGATTTTGACATTTTCCTTTCACTAGAAGAATATGAAAATCGGTCGTTGATGTCCCAACTCAGAGATGAACACATTAGAGCCTATGAGAGTACAAGATCAAAATCTAAATCAGAGAAGACAACTGAGCAAGCTACAGCCATTGATGAGAATGCAAAAACCCCATCCACTGAGTCCCGGCTGTATCGCCTGGCATTGCTTCTGCAAGTTACAGAGCAGGAGCTGGGAGCAGAACTGGCTTTAAGGGCTTTGGGACAAGGAAAAGTTGAGAAATCACTGCAGATATGCAGGTAGCACACGTGGCTATGTTAATTCATACATTCTTTCAAACATTTTTTTTGCTTCTTTGACTAGCCAGTATTGCTACTGGAATTCAATTTGCATTCATTGGCACTTTTATAAATAAGGCTGTTTTAAATTTCTTTCTTAGAGATCTGTACGAACATCATTGCAATCCTCAAACGGGCCATTTAGTGTATTTAGTGTCCCAAAAACTGTGTCAGATGCTGGAAGCAAATACGCCAATGGTGATTCCTCCAGGAATGAACCTGCCAGCTGTAATCTATCAACTGTCTTGCCAGGCCTCAACAATATGCAGTCCAGGTAATATTAAACCTTTTGGTTAACTCCAGTAACTTTAATTAACGCAAACTATTTCCTAGCATCCATACAACAACAAATCTTGTTTCTTTATGAAAATAAAACACTGGATAAAGAGGTACAATTACAATACCAAAATGTTCTGTTATCTTCCATGCCTTCATTGGGCTATAATCCAAATGTAATAATTTCTAATGCTTCCTCTTGCAGACCTTTTGTTAGATGCCTTGGAATTGTGTAAATATACACAAGTGGCAATGGAGTTTTACAGACAATGCCAGATTGAAGACTATGGCTTTATAACAAAAGTAAGGCTAGTTTATACATTGGGGGAAGGGAACAGAATACTTTACATGCTCCTATCATATTCCTTCAACATGTGTCATGAATATTCAATCTAAAGATATTGCACTATAAATACAACTGTGTTTGTTTTATGGAAGACGGTTAATAAGCTCTAATGAATTGATCTCATCTTACTAAAAAATATGCAATAGCAAGGTACAAAGTAATCACACTAAAGATACTGATGTCAGTCTTTCACTACTGCAACATAAATATTAGAATGCCCTGCATGGCCTACGCACGTGGAGACACTGAAGAAAGAAAAGATAATGTAGCACCGCATTTGCTCAATTATAAGACAATCCCCACAATTTTAAGTATTCATTTTGAAGAAAAAAAAAAAAGAAAAATCTGAATATAAGGAAGAGTTTTACTAGTATGATTGAGAAAAATGCCCCCCAGTTATGCACATCTGCCCCCAGGCTTGCCACTCTGCCCCCTCAGACTTACCAATGCATCCCCAGACTTGCCCCTCCGTGCTCCAGACTCCCTGGTGTCTAGTGGGGACAGCTGGTGGACGTCTGTGTGATGTGTGTAGACAAACTCCGCTGGTCCCTGTCACTTCCACCAGGGCTTCTACGATGGATCCCTGGAAGGTCATGCCACGCCGTCATAGAAGCCCCAGCGGAAGTGACGGGAATCAGCGGAGGTTGTCTGCACGCATCGCGTCCACCTGCTGCCAGAGAGGAGGATCCTGGTCCCCTGCAGTGCTGCGGGGGATCTGGATCATAATTATAAGGTGAGACCTCTATTTGAGGTAGGATTATAAGATGACCTTGATTCGAGCAAATACGTTATATATATATATGTTGCTGATGCTGTGGATGCTGATGTACGTACTCTAGCTTTAACGTTTTTTAACATTCCTACAACTAATAAATGTGGAAGCCCTTACCAGGTGCACTAATTGTCTAATTTAGCTTCACACTATACTTAGCAGACACTGAGAGGTTTTATAAAACAGAAAAAACATTTTGTTTGTGCTTTATGTGATTAAAAATTCTTACTTGCATATAGCTTGTTTAACAAGTCTTCTTGGACACCACAAATAATAAATAGTATATTGTCTTTATTGCAGAGTGCTACTTTTGGAGCAGATAGAGACCAGTATGAAGAGTGGACCTATGATGATTTCTTCAGTGAAGATGGCATTGTTCTTGATCCACTTATTGTTTTACCTGTGACCTATGACATAACAACTGCTGTGGTGCCAAGCACTGCTGGTAAAAAGTCTATCTTCATTTAAAACAGTATTTATATTTTTACTCAGGTTAGTCTTTGGGAACTTTTGAATGCAGAGGCAGGCACAGTGGTCAACTACTTTATTAGCAAACACACCATTGATGGGTAAAATATGCATAGTAGATTCTACAAATAATACTTTCTTCTTTTTCTCTCCGCTTTTGTTGACAAGAAACCAATCATATGGCTTTGTCTGTCACTGTGCCATGCCGTTAAGGTAGACAACCCAAAGATTCAACAAGCCTTCTGGTGAACATGTTCCCATCTCTGTTACTTCAATTTAGTTTAGCACAAAAAAACTAAGTTGTTTCTTATTAAATAATCTGTGCAGTGTATTGTATAGCAGTTTTATACAGGTCTATGAATACATTTGTTCTTTATTACCTAACAAACAAAAGAACATGATAGCAGAGTGTCATATATCCTACCTATTTGCATGCATCAATAGAAGGATTCATGACAATCCTTTGTTTAAAAGTGCTCTATTCCATATACACATACACCCCTAGTGCCTACATATAATCCAAAATATTTTTACTTGGTAAAGAATGACATTGAACTATCATTACATTATTTTTGTTTAATAGCAGATATTCCATAAATGTATATATATATGTATATATATATATATATGTGTATTTGAAGCCCACCTCATGTGTACAAGGGATAGCGTTCTCAGTAAGTAGGGTCTATGTTTTCACAGAACTCTGCTTCTCTAAGGTGGAACGCTACCATACGTTAAAACAAATATCTCAAAACTAGGTAGATTTACTTAGTTTAGCTTCTTTTTAAAGCTGCGAAAATGGCAATACCCAATTTAATGCAAAGCAATGTTGCGTCATGGGCTTCTACAACAAACTTGTTTGTATGCAAACATTGTTGGGCCTGGATACAACAGAAGCCTAATGGTAGAAACATATGGACAAACTCTTGATGGCAAAAGAGGTGGCAGAGAGGTGTGTTTTGCTTCTCTGGAGAAGATAAGTTAGCTGTAACTTTGCTATTTTTGATGAGATCGAATGCATGCTGTTATGTTTGTTACAGGTAGAAAAATGTACCCTTTGGATTGTGCAAGTCTGGCAAACTCCCCCTTCATCAAAGGTAGTAAACAAGAATGCGTTTGATTGTGCTTTTCTACATGTGAAAATGTGTGTGTTCTGATGGTATGGTATCTGCTTTGAAATTGAACAGGGCAAAATTTACTTCTTCCTGCCAAAACTCCAATAACGGCGTTGTTGGAAAATCTGCAAGAATGTAGCCAATGTGAGCTTACCTTAAACCTGGTGGTACAAGCCTTTGGAACATGTCTCCAACATGGTGTGTCAAACAACATGGATAATTCTTTGAGTTTAAAGGTATCGAAAATTTATTCTGTAAGTGCCTTTTTCCTTGTGTGATCTGAATGGAGAACTTACTTTAATGTGTTTATTTGATTTCATACTTTATGCAAATTGTTATATTTGCCTTTGATTATAAATTGCCTTTGATTATGCTTTACCCTTGTTTTGTGCCATAATGAACATGGTTGGTGGCAAAAGTGTTACAAAAGGCTTCTCCTTCTGGAGCTCAGCACCACATCTGCGTTTCCTCGTGACTTTCCGCATCATCTGTGCCTTCCTGACTACTTGTACCTGCTGTGTGGTGCTGTCCTCCTCCTTGTCGTCTGTGACGAGTTCCGTGTCTGCAGTGGATTATACTTCTGCAGCCCTAACGTCCACGCAGCCTCCTTAGTGTAATTGGAAGGATATAACACCTGAACTGTCACATGTAACTGAATTCTGCAGTTAAATGTTTTGTAATTGGCTTTCCTCTTTGCTTTTTTTATGCTAGTTACATGATGAAAAATTGCTAGTGGAAATCAAAACATTTATTTCTGCATTTGGAGAAAAGACAGTAACGCTAATTAAGAGTACGGCAATGGCTTTACTGCACAAGGTAAGTTAGAATGGTAACAAGTCTTACTTTACTTCAGTGATTTCTTCCAATGTGCAAAACGCCACTTCACCACCCCCATTTCACATTGCTTTAGTACACACAATCCATAGGCAAGCACACCTGCTTATAATATATATGAAACATTAACATGTGAAGTTTTTTTGGAAAAAGTAATTGTACATCTGATTGAAATGTATTCTTTTTGCCTTTCGTGTCCAATGAAGTAAGTCTTTTTATTCCGATGCTGCAGTTAATGCATTACCGTGCAAGCTTTTTTATGGCGTTCCCCTTAAGTGCTGCAAAAATGCTTGGCTCTATTAAGACAAAACATATTAATGTCATGACCACTAATTGTATTTCTCTGTGGGAGTCTTGACAAATCCAATAGTTCAATCATATGATTTACATGTAAATGAACATTTCATTTTAACATTTTGGGAAGGAGTTAGGACATCAGATGCTGTATCTAACATTGAACACTTTTTGAGAGTGGTGATCTGCCATACTTTTCAAGAATCTAATGAAAGAAATGTCGTTTTTTTAGGTTTTTAATTGTCGTATTGTGGATTGTGATCTGGCATTGGGTTACTGCACACTACTTTCCAAAGAGGAAGTATTTGCAAAGCTTTGGGATATTATAAGCAACACTTGGCAAAATTACAACAAGGTCATGGTAGGTTCAGATTACCTGGGATGAACTAAAATTGTATTACTTGTAATGTGTATTGTGTTCTGCATACTGTATTTGCTTGATTGTAAAACCACCCCCCAAACTTTGGATCTTAATGAAAGAAAAATGCCTGAATATAAGGTGACCCTATTGGAGAAAAAAAAATCAGAACCATTGTTTTTTTTGCCTTTTTTTTTTTGTTCACTCCCTAACGTTTCCACACATTCTCATTCACACTCTCAGTCAATGTCTCCTCTGAGCGCTTCTGTGTCCCTGTAGTGACCCTGTGTCCGCAGCTCTGCTTTTTCTCTTGCCTCTTCTTGTTCAGGTAGCTCTGCAGATAGGGCTTGGCCTCCACACATTCCCTTTTTACCACAATTCGAGGAACGGAGGAGAGGCTGTTCCCATGGTGCCAGAGGCCAGAATATTGCAGATGGATTCATATAGAAATAGAAGC
Organism: Spea multiplicata; assembly: GCA_009364415.1. NCBI lineage: Eukaryota > Metazoa > Chordata > Amphibia > Anura > Pelobatidae > Spea > Spea multiplicata. Next base: position 47,313,120 of record VKOC01000001.1, read on the forward strand.
CTTTCTACACGTCACTTTCCCTGCAAATCTGATTGCATTTTGGCCTTTTGGAGTACGTCAGCAAAAAAACAGAGCCACAGTACAGCCTCTCCCTGTTCCTCCGATCAGGGGAAGACCATGTGTCCAGGGGCTCTGCACCTTTGCGGAAGTTGATGGAGCAGATGAAGAAATAAGACACAGGGAGAAGCGCTTGAAGAACAAAGACAGAACAACAAGAAGAGGCAAGAAAAGAAGTTGAGCTCTGGAAAGGAGACAGGGACGCAGAAGTGAATGAGAATGCCAGTGAGTGATGGATCTGAGGTCTGAATAAAAGACAACCTCAATTACGAGACAAGGTTGTTGCTTTTTTCATACCTTCTGCCTTATAATCAAGCAAATACTGATCATCCTGAAATCAATTCAGAAATGTATTAATTCCAAGAGTCTAAGTTTTCACTTTCAGTCAGATTATAATGAATATAATGGGTGTTCACTGAAGAGTCTGTAGTCAATGTTCATACTTTTTATTGGGCCAACATAGTAAAAAAAAACAAAAAACCTAAAGATGTAAACTTACAAAAGCTTTATAGATTTTAGATGTATCTTCAAGAAAATATCAATTTTTCACAGAGGCAAATTTTTCTAAAACTCTTGGCAGGTTACTTAGCCTTGGCATCCTTGTTGAGCCATGCTTTCCCTTATCTCCATCCTCTGTTCACAAGTCAACAGGCAATTTATTCTAAACCATGATGGTTGATGTAATTGATTTTCACTGCTTGCATAGGCTGTTGCTGTGGTTGGAGCACAACTTGCCCTTCTGTATCATGAAGATGAAGAAAGGAAGAAGTTCCAAGAACTGATTACTGATGCTGAGTGGGGTATTCGACTTGGAAATTTTGGAGTAAGTAGAATGTGTAGTAAAAAGGGAACGTGAATAGCCATATATATATAAAAAAGAGCTTTCTGGTGCAAAGTGCTAAATCTACCATAGTTTATTTAGGGGAAACACGTAATGGCCAATTCTTTGTTCTATCAAACTATCTTATCTGCAGTTCAATAAAAGATGTGAAGAAACTGTACACATTTTAATGCATGGTTTCATGTGTTGTTGTGTATCTGTTGAAGGTATCCTTCCAGTCTGTCTTTAGACAGAGTTCAGAGAAGAAGAAAGAGCTACTTAGCACATTAGTTCAAAACTCAAATGTGGACACAGCACTCATTTTGAAGTACTGCAGGTACACTGTATGCAAGTGTGTGTAAATGTGATTTTGTAATAAATCAAGCTATGTACAGTGCTGATCATGTAATGGCTGTTTTTGTTTATTGCAGCACATTTATGCTGGATTGTGATGCTGCCCTCCAGCTTTACATTGAAACCCTACTGTTGTCTGGTTCAAACCTCAAGCGTGGTGATGGTGATTTTACCCTGGAATCTAACCAGTGCTTCAGCACTGAACTAGTATTGAAGGCAAAACAAATCATTCCTCTATTACAGTGCACCCAAGACTTGGTTGTTAGTCTCAGTGCAATACTGCACAAGGTATTTTTTTATTCTTCATCTTTTTATTTTTCTTGCATGGTTACAGTGTGTGCGGGTGGTGATTATCTATTAAATCTGAATTTGTTCTTGACACCTGTCAGTTTTCACTGTTTTGTGCAGAACTGTAAGTCTCACAGATATTTTTGTCTTGTACCATTTAATTTTATAAATGCCGTATTAGTCCAGTAGACACAATGTCAAAAAATAGAGTATTGCAGAGTATGCGGTAATACCTTTTATATTGGACTACCATAATATTTAAAAGACAAGCTTTCGAGAGTTATCCTCCCTTCATCAGGTCCGAAGCAATACTAATAAACATGATAGAGGTTACAACTTAAAACAAGTGATGGTATAAGAGAAGGGGGGGTGAGTGGGGTGTCGTAAATAATAGGTCTGGAGGTGAGAAATGCAGAGAGGTAGAGAGATAACCCAGGGACAGAACAAATAAACTTAGGGAAACCACAGTAAAACATCAAAGATAATAACATAAATTAAACATTGGATGACTAGATGAAGTTCATATGAAGTTCTGGTAGTGTGTAAGGAAACCAGAGTCCACATTAAGTCCCTCTTTTATGGTGTTGAAATGTGTTATCATTTTCATCTCAAATGTTTTTCTTTCCTGAGAGTTTCTGAAATTCCCTTTGAGTACTTTAATTTTTAGATTTTGGATGGAGTGATTGTTCTGTGTGAAATGATGTCCTACCGGGGTACAATATTTTTCTTCCTCATGGTTTTTGATGGAGCTTCGGTGCAGGTTCATTCTAAGGTGCAGCTTAAGCCCAGTTTCTCCAATGTAGCACCCTTTGTCACATGCAGAACATTGTATCATGTACACCACGTTTGCCGATGTACATGAGTAAGAATCTTTGATGATGTATGTTTTGTTGTTGTGACTGGCGGATTTCCTCAAGAGTTGGGTTGTATGTAACTACCAGAGGGATCCTGCTTGTGTTCTCCTTTTTTTTGTATTGTAGAAGCCTTTCCCGTGGTGTTCTTACAGCAGATTTAATTTTTTTGGATATAGTTTTTTCCTTGTAGCCCTTCTTCTGAAATGACTCTGCCAGCGCGCCCAGGTGTTTGTCTCTGTCCTGAGTGTCAGAGCAGATACGGTGGTATCTTATGGCTTGGCTGTAAATGACACCTTGTTTAGTGTGTTTGGGATGAAAGCTTGAATTGTGAAGGTAGCTGTACCTGTCTGTGGGTTTTCTATACACGGACGATTGAAGAAAGCCAGAAGTAACAGTTATAGAGCAGTCCAGGAAGCTCACACAGTGTTTTGAGAAATTCATTTTGAGTTTTATGGATGGGTGGAATGAATTGAAAGATTCGTGGAATTTTAAAAGGTTTTCTTCTCCTTCTGTCCATATTATGAAGATGTCGTCGATGTAACGATAATAATTATGTGGTTTGTGGGGGTAAGTGGCTAGGAATCTCTGTTCCAAGTCAGCCATGAAAAGGTTAGCATATTGCGGTGACATTTTGGTGCCCATGGCTGTTCCGGTCATTTGTAAGTAGTTGGTGTCATAGAACTTGAAATAGTTGTGTGTCAGTATAAATTCTATGAGCTTGGCGATGGTTTCACTATCATATTTTTGTGTGGCATTGCTGGAGGAGAGGAATTTGATGCAGGCCTCAATACCATCTTTATGGGGGATGTTGCTATATAAGGACTCCACATCCATGGTTGCAAGTATAGTATTGGCAGCAAGTATAGTATTGGCAAGTATAGTATTGGCTAAGTTTATTGAGAAAATCAGTGGTGTCCTGTATAAAGCTCTCAGTTCTGATAACTAGGGGCTTAAGAATGTTTTCTATAAGGCCAGATATAGATTCAGTAAGAGTTCCCATACCTGTAATAATGGGCTGTCCTGGGTTGCCTGGCTTGTGGATTTTGGGCAGCAAAATATATATATATACACATGAATAACAGTAGAACGCCGAGTATTTCTTCTGCCATTACAGGGTACAAATCTCCCTGTAGCACCGTTGTTTAATATTCTGACCAACTGATCTCCCCAACTGACCTATCAACATTATGGAGGACCATGCCCAGTTGGCTAAGCCTCCACAGCTTACTTCTGCCAGACACCATATGATTTTATGCAGTAGTCGGGGTAGGGAATCATAGGCCTAGATAAAAATGGCACATTCTTTAAAATATGCGGTCAGTTTAAATAAGGAAGCATTTGTAGTCGTAGGGCTGGACAGATTTTTCTAGAATTTGCGAGAATTGAAAATTAGCCCCCATAATCTTATTTAATATCTTACCTTTTATATATAAATTCACAATGATTAATATTTTGGCAAAGCAGCATTCTAGTGAAGTAAAATTGCAAACATTAATGCATCTAAAAATTCAGTAAAATATGTGAATGGTCAACTCGGCTCTTCTTGTGAGAAAAGCTCCTTGGGGTCGGGTCTCCGGCTATCTCTGATTATTTACTTACATAGAACTGCACTGAACATTTATGAGAATCGTACATTTGGCAGGGAACTCTTTGCAACGTGTAACGCTGCAAGATGACATCCATTGGGTCTGAACCAAGCTGGAAGAGACTACATTTGTATTTGGCACACCTTTTTTGTTTAATTTTTTTTTTTTTTAGTATACGGTATTGTCTTTAAACTGCTGTTGTAGCAGAACCTTTTTGTAGATTGGTAGTGCTATTTGCCACCACAAATAGAACAGTCGATATAATCGAGTGCTTTGTTTTTTTCCAGCTGGATCCGTATGATTATGAAACAATTGAAGGAGTCTTACAAGTTATATTCGCAGCAGATGAGAAGAACACCAATATTCAGCTGAACCAGGTAAATTACTGAATTAACCATTTTGTGGCATAGTGCACTCCTTTCAGATATTAACATGTTCAAATTCATGTGATAGCTAACCCTTTTTTATCGGTTCAGCCCATTTGACCGTGGAACATTGATATTGGTTTTATTGGGACTGCCTTAGTATAATGTACCAGGACCTAGCCAGTAGCACCACTCACATTCTATCATGATGCGTTTAATGTGACCCTAGATAATGTTGGCTTTCATGTTTTCATATAGTCCTCACAAAGAGATATTGGGGATTCAAACCACTAACTAGATTTAAACTAAGCTAACCAATGCAGAGATGAACCCAAACCAGGCTTTGGACTTTCACAAATTCCATTGATGACCAAGGAGTTTGATTTCAATGAATTAACTCCAAAGAAACTTACCAGCTATGTAATTATCTAGGATCAATGTTTAGAAACCTGTCGTCTATTAATTCCTTGGGTCGGGGGGAACTGTGCTTTGCCAATTTATTTCTTGTGGTATGTGACGTATTTTTTCCCCAATGTTAAGGTTGTTTTCATCACTTTATCTTAAAGGCTTTAGGTCTAATTAATCATCTAAAGTCATACAAGAGGATCTCCCCTCCCGTTGATTTGGAACACCAGTACATATTGGAACATGGGATTGCAATGTCAAGTCATGCTCAGACAAGACTGCCCTTTCATTTGCTCTTCTTTTCAACTGCATCAAGTTTTTGGGGAATTATATGTAAGTTTACTGTTGCAAATGTTTCTATTTAAAAAACTAAAGCATTTCATTACCTCAATTAAAATATGCCATAATAGAACATTCAGAGTTACTTAATTTTTACAGCCTGTGCCAGTTGCATGCACAGCTTATACTTCTAAGAAGAAAAAAATGGAAAATCTCTCATGCAATTGTGCTCACTCCTGTTATTTTTGTTCACTGCACCATTGTATCTTTGGTGTAATCTTCCTTCAGACAAAACTATATAGACAACAACTCAGTTATATCCTCTGGGGTTGATCTGCATGTACACATTTATGCCCCAATATAGCCATGCATGCATATGCTAACCCTTCGTACATGTGTGTGTATATATATCAATTCAGACAATGAGTTCTACACAGCTGTCTATGTCATTCTAGCGCAACAAAAAGATGACATATCTCTGCAATAATACAGTATGAAATAATTCTTCAGCCCTGTCATAAAAAATATGATCCAAAATAATTTACTTGGTGTGTATATGTTATCATAAATGTATACATTGCTTTTTATATCAGGCATGTAAATATTCTATACAATAGTACTTTTCTGACTTCTATGTTTATGTAAGTTTGTAAATAGTGTGTAGTGCAGTTGACTATTTGGGTGTACCTTCAGTGTTTTTACAAGAGGAATCTTTGGCAATCTTTCTTTTCTACAACCTTGATTAATGTTCAGAAAAAAATATATTTTTCAGCCTCAGAGCTCAGTGAGGAATCGTTCCCTACCCTGCTGTTAATTTCCAAGTTAATGAAGGTGCGTTACAAAGTGCAGTGATGGAAAATACACTTGTAAATGTTTTCATTTATTATTTCCACACGTTGTTTCAAGATTTATGCGGCGTGATTTAACTGATGGGCTCTGGGGCAATGCCGCATCAAGGCCAAACAGCAATTTAGTTTAACGTGTATTGACTTACTTTAATAACAAGCCTACACTGCTGTATGACGGTTTTATTACTTTTATACACGTTTCACCCTATTCTGGTGTCGACTTTTCCTTCCCCCTAAAGTAGGACACAGCGCATGATTATTTACAAAGTGTTAACCCCCCATGGTTAATGCAAATCATTGGTTTGTGTGTTTTGGATATATCTCACAAACCAATGATCATTTAAGTGTCCTAATAATCCTCTCTGTATAACAGTTACCAATGTTCCCTGTCTAATTCATTTATTATTAGTCCATGTTATTTACTTGCTCAGAACTAGTCCCCTATTGCCGTTCTCCAACACGAATGCTTAGCAAGCTTGAGGTAAAATTGACCTAATCCCACTTTCCCAAAACATTTCCCAAAGGTTTCTTTGGATACTTTGTACATGACAGCGGTCAAGCATATTTTTGAGAAGCAGTTAAGACCTAAAGCACTGAAGATGAAAAAAAATGAATGTTCCTCAATTGTAACCAAGGAAACCGCTAAAACGGTTATGATCATCCAGTCTTACTTACAGTCCATCAGTAATCCAGAGTGGGCCGCAGCAATTGCTCACAGGATTGCTCAAGAGCTCCCAACCGGTAAGATTAAACCAATCTACAATTAAGACAAAACTGGGCAAGCATTATAACGGTCATGATTTGTGATATGGTTAAAATGGTTAATAGTGTGTTTATTTATTTCAGGTCCTGATAAGATCCACGCACTAAAATTTTGTCTCTGCTTGGCTGAAAAGTGGAAAAATAATATATCCCCTAAGGTAAGATACAGAGAAGACATGGGAATAAGGTTGCTGTATATATAGTACGTTGTAGCCAGTGACCCTCCCCAGCCTCTATCCATTATGCTGAGTTCCGGTATATGAAATCATAGTGCTCTGTCTCTTAAGGACATGTACCATGTACTGTGTATTATGGAGCCTGTGCAGTTAGACACGCTCCTCCATAATATATATGGGCTGGTTGGGGAGATCAAAGATCCCAGGCCAGAATGTGCTGTTGGTTTTAACTAATGTAACAATAGCCATTGGTTGTCCTGCCACATAAAACCTTAAAGGTGTTGCTTGATGCCCCCATTTGCCCATGGGAATTTATGTCAATACATATAAATTTGTACTTCAAGTTCCCTTCTCACTTCTGACAACCCCAGTAATAAATGTATGAGAACATCTGCACGTTAAAATAAATAACTGTATTTTATATGTTTACGTTTACAAATCCCCCTCAGCCAGACTGATACTGATTTGAGTGGTAGGCCTAAAAAAGGGGGCTGCACCAGAACTGCATGAACCTTGGCATACCTATATTTTCTGATTGTTGCACAATTATGGAATGAAACATCATATGCGTGCTTACCCTGTGTTTTATTGTCCATTGTCACTTACACGGGCTGCTTTTTTTTTTACTTTTACTTTTTTTGTTTGGAATTGGTGGAATTTCTCAGTGAACGTTTGCAGATAAATTAAGAACTTCTTCTTACCGCATTATTAATGGATTATAGAGAGCCGTCTTAGCCCTTCCTGCAAGAGAAGCTTGCAGAGGAGTGTCCCTATATAACATAGTTGATTTAGTAATATTTCCGTGTCACTGTAACTTGCCACTAATAAAATAACTCCAATGAGACACTTGTCTGCCTAATATAAATATATATATTGTGTCCTTTTTCATCTTTCATTTTATTTAGGAAGAAGCCTATGAAAGAGCTGAAGTGTTAATAAAAAAACTTAGTGTGCAATATCAACGATCAGCAACAGAGAACATTCTGATTACTCACAAGCTGGATACGACAGAGTTCCTGAAACTGATTGGAAAGCCTGCTAATCTCATCGTATCTCTCTACGAGCACAGCAGTGTCGAGAAAAGAATACGGATTCCTACAGGCAGAGATTATCCAGGTCTGCTGATTCACAAATAGCACCCTACAAGTTTTCTTTAAGAAACATAATAAGTAATGAGGTCACATATAGTCCCATATGGCCTTCCCAGTTCTATATTTTGTATTTTATCAGTTTTTTTGTGGGTAAGAAAGGCAATTTAAATAAAATGTATTATTGTGGTATATTGTACAGAACGAGAACATCAAGAGGTTTCATAATTGGCATACCAAGTGTGCTACTTGTCACCATGGTCTGTATAATGGATATTTCTTAGGGTTTATTCACTAAAAAGAGTGTCAGTGTCAAATCCCTTAATTCGCTAGGCCTTATAAAAAAAACTCTCGACATTTTTTTTGAGCAAAAGTTTACTTGTTATTGGACATAAAGTATGATAAAGTCAGTGAGCTGAAGCTACAACTTTCTTTGAATCTCCTTTCTTAGTGAATAAACACCTTTTATGTTTAGTTTACATGCTATTTTTGTGGAATTTTTGCTGATTACATTATTTTGCAGATATTCACTCAGCAGCAAAGCAAATATCTGATGTTAACAACATGAATATGAGCAAAATCCAAAATGTTCTTCTGGAGAAGTGGCTCTGTCCTGTCGCCTTGCCCCAAGCTGATGTAAGTTTTGGCAGCCTTCAATTTTTATCCAAACGATATAAATACATCTGGTATGAACTTTTTATATTGTCACTTATAACCAGTTCATGATTTGCTATCAAGAGATTAAGGCTTTTGTATCAATTATTTAGTACACCAGTTTGAGAACTACATGTGTGTGTGTGTGTATATATATATATATATATATAATATATATATAATCATCAACAGTCTTATTGTTCATTTGAGTTGATACATTTAAAATTATGACATTTTTAATACACTATTTACAGAAAAACAAAGATGTCTTTGGGGATGTTCAAGGCGACGAAGACCTCAGAAGGTATGTCTAAATATTTTGAAATCACTACATATATTTGTTTTATCTGAGTCTTGTGTCTTCTGAATCTCATGTTTATTTTTTATGTGAGTTACAGAACTCATACCTGACTTTCTAGTTGATCACAACTTAATGAGAAATGCTTCTACAAGCAAACTTAGTAAAAGTTCTGCATGCATACTCAAATATTTTGTAAGGTTTTCACCCATGTACAATATCTTCTTATTTGTGAATAATGTTGGTTTGTTAAACTTACTCCTTGGTACATGGGGATGCTTGTAGTAAGGCTTTACTTTTACCTTTGTCGGTTGTGACAGAACATGAGAAATAGGGCAGCTATAGTTTGACCAGCAAATTGCTATAAATATTTCTAAATAAAAATTGCTGTTCCACATTTATTATGTATGAATCTTTCTAAGAAATATGAATAGTAGTAGTAGTATAACATTTGTTACCTGATTGCAGAGTCATATACCTCCTTCAGCCATACCCAGTAGACCACAGTTCAAGAATTTTGTATGCAGTTGCAACATCTGCTACATCTGTAAGTATGCTGTAGTCTTCTATCTAGTACATATGTCTTTATTTTTATTTAAGCTTTTAGAATGTATGCATTTTAAGGAACACTCAGTTGATCAGAATATGTGCGTATACTTAAGGAAGTACTGTTTTTATTATGTTGCAGCCCATTGGGGACAACCAATTAACATTTGCTCACAGAAGTCGAGCCCTACAGTGTCTTATCCATTTAGCCGATACTGATACAGTGGTGTCTCTCGTCAAAAAACCCATTGACCAAGTAAAGTAAGTAAAGCTCAGCGGTAATATTTCTACTGTATGGTATGATTTTCTGTTCATTTCTTGTTTATACAGTGCACATTGATTCTAACGCACTATAGCGAAGCTAGAGGTATATCTAGTTGGTGTTTGCTTTGTAGGTCGTAGTAGTTGTACATAACTCTACAAAATGTGATTAGGATGAAAGAAAAATGAGGTGCAGATCCATGGGATTTCCAGCCAGTAGAGATGGTAATACGAATTCAAGCATTTTTAAAATGGTGTTCTAAATGAAAGTGAAGGTGATTTACATTGAAGGATTTACATTGTTAGGAATATTTGCCAGATATAGTCTATAAGATTTTCCATTCAAGTTAAAAATAAAATCTCTATTTTTTCAGGTATTATCTTAAGTGCTGCATCTATCTATCAGAGTTTGAGATCTTGAACATTCCCTACACCCTTGAATCATTTCACAGCAGTCCAAAAGAAGGAATGATTAAAGGGTTGTGGAAAAACCACAGTCATGAACCCAGGGTGAGTGTGAATGCAAACACTAAAAAGCCTATTTTGCTTGAACACTAATTTTATTGCAATATATCCCTTTTCTACTTGCTTAGTTAAAATTGCTGCTGTTTCGATCAACTCTCTATCCACAATGTGCGTGCCGAGACTTCCAGTAAAACTCTAATATGGATGGGTGACTTACGAAGGAAGTGTTGCACTTTACCACGTAGTCACGCATGTAGTGTGTTTGGCGGGAATGCGAGTACATTCTAAACATTGACAAACGGTAGTGGTGTTTTCTGAGCACCTAAAACCATGATTTTTAACGGATTACCTCGTCTTATTCTATACTAAAAATATATACACAATTAAATTGTGGCCCCTTACATACTTTGCAGTGTCGTAGTATTTACATATACTTTGTGCTGGTGCAGAGTGAAATGTGAGATTATAACTTCACAGCCTCTGCTTAGTGATAAGGGCCTGGTAACACATTTATGGGTGGCTTGCCATTTGGGGACTCTTGTTTGTTAAAACAGGAGAAACATTTTTTTCTCCAAGATTGTTTATAAGAAACTCATAAATTCATAGACATTTTCACATACTTTGTGTTTACTGTTCTCTCATTGTTTCTCAAGGCTTCTGGCTAATAAGGCATGTTATATACTCTATTGTCTTTTGTTTAACTCAGGCTGTACGCTTAGTGACAGAACTCAGTTTAGAATACCATGTTTATGATCCTCAACTTTGGAGTGGATTACTGCAAAAATTACTTGGATTTAACATGGTACGTATTATGCTGGAAAATTATATTTTGGCTGATACACAACATGCAAACCTGCATTTGTTAAAGGTTATATATCATTCAGAAGCCACTGCTTTATATGTGTTGTATGTTTTATATGTGTTGGTGTGGTAGCAATGTTCTGTTGCTTCATAATTAGCCCCTGTATACAAACACGTGACATGTGCACTGTGCATTCTGGATGCCTTTCCCTCAACTTTGGAAGAATGGAGCATGTGTTCACAACCTGGATATGTTCTCATATATGTATTTTTACAATCCTAGATGAATTACCTAAGAAAGGTTTTAGCTGCAATTACTGGTGTGCAGTGCCTTTGGGAGGTATGTATTTTATAGTAGTGTGAAACTATGTATTATTTCTTAGGTGCATGAAATTGGATTTGCTTGGTGAGATTTAAATTGTTAAATATAAGAAAACTACCTTTTTGTTCCAGATACAGAACTTCAGCAGAGCATGGCGCACAGTAATTTTGGCTCCATTCATATCTGGTAAATACAATTCCATTGTTTTATACAATACTATTGTTTTATACAATTCCACTGTATTCATATTGCTTTATTATACTTTATTTGCTTGCTTTGTAGCTTCATGCCCACCCAGCCCCTCCCAGGTTGAAGAATGTTACCAGGGTTTTCTGCTTCTTCTTAAGTAAGTTAACAATGTGACTAGCAGCCGTCAGTTGTTTGAAAATAAATTATGGATTTGGGTTGGGAAATTTGGCTTGAATCTAGGAGCTGTTTTTTTCCAATCGTGTTTTTATTTTCATATACCTAAAATTTTAATCATATTGCCCCATTCTCTGCAGTTTAAATTCATGCTCCACCACCATAAGTCGCCTTTATGTATGTGTGTGTATATAATAAATGTATGGATTAATACATTAAATATTTGGTAAATATATATTATAATAATTTCATAAAGAATTGGTAAATTAGTGAAAACATCAGTCCATTTATTAAACTGCTAAGCTAATATATTAAATTATTGGGAAATCAAGCTAATAACTGGTAAATATTGCATTGCTAAACAAAACTGATATACAATATATATCATACACACATACAATATATATATATATATATATACCGTATATATATATGTGTGTGTGTGTGTGTGTGTAATATATATATATATATTATATATATACACACTATACATATATAAATATTTTTTACTTTTTATTGTAAATTATATCATACGATCAAAATAATGACATCTGAAAAAACAATTTATAACGAGCACAGCAGAAATGTTAAAACCTCAATTGTCACAAAGGGTACAAAAAATAAAATCAGAAAGGGGTTAAAGAAATCTGAACTCTCTGTATGTTCTTGTTGTTTGGTTTGCACAGTGTGTATAGATAAAAATGTTTACTTGATTAAAAGAAATTATTTAATGTTTTTATCTGTTTTACCTATTCACCAAACTCATTCATGCTTAGATAATGTACTACTTCTCTATATGTAGATGTCCAGTGTTAGCAGATCTGGATCTTGTGGGTATTGCCAAGCAGTATGCGCAAGTTGATCTTCCGGCCTTTACTCTGGGGTGCCTTTTGTTAATCCCGCATGTGCAGAAAAGAGAGCAACAAATTCAGGTAAATCTAGGGCAGCGTTACTGGAGAAAGCACACTGATACCAAACATCTGTGAATTCCATTTAACTGAACAGACATTATTTTAGGTTGGTCAACAAATGGACAATTCTGTTTTATACTCTCACTGCAGTGCATACTAACCTTTTCTAAATATTTGGCTAACACCGTGTAAAATCCGTTTTGATACAGTACCCGCTTGATGATCCAATGGTCTAATGAGTTCCACTAGAACATACTTTTATAACAGTCTGACTAGAAACAGCCGCTGAGAAAACTCAGGCTGGTACTCCTTTTATGTATGTTCATAGTTTTCTTCAGCTAAAGGTGAATTTCTTTTTTATTGGGCCAACATAGAAAAAGATGTAAAGCCATATAGGTTTTGTGACCTCCCATTTGAAGAAGGGACCTCTAAGATCCCTCTATGTTGGCCCATTAAAAAGTATAAGCTTAAGCAACAGAAATATGTTTCACCAAAATGATCACTTTTCTTTCACTTTCATGGGGTATGTGAGCTGTCTACTTAGCTATAAACGTTTCTGTTGGGGTTTTTTTTACTACTCTTATTATTGTAGGGCTACCTATTTGGTTCTTTTGGGTCACCTGTTTATTTCCATTCAATATTGTGTTCCTTCTGTTAAAAATATTGTGTACTGTATACCTTGTTAAGTTGACGGTGATTCAAATATATGAGTAAATTGGGGTTACAAAAAATAGAACCCTTAGTGAAAACACCCATAGTGCTGTTGACCTGTTACTGATATGTTCATTTAATTAATTTAGTATTTATTTTCCCAATCGCCAGGGCTTCCTGTCTTCGTGTAAATCAGAGACTGTTTTACAGCAAGTAACTGAGTACATGAGCACAGGTGAAGTGGCAGGCTTTGCTTCTCAGGTAAGTGGTGATACATAAATGTCAATTACAAAGAAAGAACAGTTATCTGAAGCAAACACTAAGGTTGTGATAGGTAAACAAGGAAAGCAGGATAGATTTCATATAAAAACAAGCTCAAACAAAAGTGGTTGTAAAATATTAAAATACTAAGGGATCAATGCTGAAATCATGTTGTGCAGGGTAGTCATGGTTAAACATTACATGATGTGTAAGCAATCAACTGAAATGCAAGCAAAGTCGTGGGTAGTAATGTCACGAAAAGAACATTAAGTATTTTAGAAGAATAATTACATTAATTAAACATGTCTGTGTGTGTAAGTAGGTAAATATGTCAGTAGTGGTCATAATAAAATATGCATGTTTGTAACAGTTGTGCATACTAGACAAGAAATAATAACTTAATGCATTAAATACCTACAATTTGGAAAAAAAAAAAATTTCTGTCTTTTCCCTCCCCATAGATAAAAGATCTAATATTGGACAACATAGTAGAAAGGAAGCAGTTTGAAAAGATTGTAAAGACCAAACATTTTAATTTATTGAAACTGCACTTATTCCGATCCAACAGAGTAAGAGAATTGGCAAATTATTTTGTACACAAGAACTGGTAAGTTAGCAGATCATACATGTTATATATTATACATCTGTCTATCTATTATTGTTATTTATTATGTTTTATATAGCGGCATCAAATTCGGTAGCGCTGTACAATGGGTCTATCTATCTAATATATATACCGTATTTGCTTGATTATAACAATCCTGATTATAAGACGACCCCCCAAAATCTGAATATTAATTTAGGAAAAAAGCCTTATATGCTCTATGATATGCCTTTTAACCCCCTTAAAGCCACTCTGCCTCCAGAAGTGCCTTTTGACCCCTTATGTGCCACTCTGCCTCCAGAAATGCCTTATACCCCTATATGCAGGGCGGGGGAGTGTTAAATGGGGGGCATAAGACAGGAGGATCCAGGTCCCCTGCACCTCTATTTGAAGTCTGATTATAAGACGACTTTTTAAAGACGAGGGGTATTTTTCAGAGCATTTGCTTTGGAAAAAACCTTGTCTTATAATCGAGCAAATACGGTATATATATCCATAAAAAAATAGTGAAGTCATCATACACCATTTTAAGTGCTAATTTGTGTCTTTTTCTGATATTTGTTTTATGTTTTTAGCCTTGATGATGCAGCTGAAATTGTAACAGAATATCTCAAGAGCTGTGGAAAACCTTTCCCAAGAAACTCGACTTCTCTTGACATTGTACAGGTATATTGTGAATGAGTCATAATGTAAAATTGTACGTTGAACCAAGCATATACTGTATGTATAATTATTCCCTAAAACACCCATGTTTATTAAAAAATGTACAACACGTTTTTAATAAAGTATTTTTGTTTTCCCTGCAGGCATTTTTAAGTGGACATGCATAGGTAATCTGAACATAAAAACAAAATCCTGGAGTCTTCCTGTGGCAAGATCGTCCAAATGTTAATACATAAAATTTACCTGGGTTTTAGGGGGTTATGTATGAGAGATTATGGTGCAAACTGGAAAATAACTCTCTTACTCTATTGCATTAGTTGCCATGATGCCATGACCTTTTCCCACTTTGCCCCATGATTGCTCTTTTAACCCCTATTGTTTCACACTCTGTTTGCACACGTTTCTTTAGTTTTGTAACTGTTAAAGCCACATTTACCCAAACACATTTTGCTTGACAATGAGATTGCATAATATGTTTAACATTGTATCATATTAATGTATTTTCCATGTGTATAAAATAAAAGAATAATTGAAATAGGTCTCCACCACATGTTTTTAAAGTTAGAATAATACACTTTATGTTTGAGCATCCAGGTCTCCTGCAGCGCTGCGTGGGATCTGGATCTTAGTCGTCTCATAGTCAGACCTCTATCTGAGGTCTGATCATAAGACGACCCCGATTATAAGACGAGGGGTATTTTTCAGAGCATTTGCTCTGAAAAAACCTTGTCTTATAATCGAGCAAACACAGTACTTTAAATAAATCTTAAGTACATCTCAGTAGTGCAGGTGTAGCTTGTTATATTTATCAGCAGTGTCAGTAGTATTCAAATGTGACTGATGTTTGGAACAGGAGTACATTTAAATCATTTATCATTAAAGGCTAAATCTATGTTTAAAAACCATACATTTTCATAAATACATCATTGTTTACCACAGATTATAGGGTATAATATATTATCCGAAAAAAAAATGTAGATCATCAGTATGAACAGGCGCCATCACATTCCACATGGCTGTACAATGGGTTAGCCAAATGTATTGAAATGTATGTATTGAAAGCCAAACGCTAAGATTACTTTGGCAAGTGAGGTCGTGAAAAGTAAGAACAGAAAGGATCCAAGAACTGAGCCTTGGTGATGTACCAACTGAGAAGGAAAGGAGAGGGTAAGTGTTACCGGAGAGGCTGATAATACTAATAAGAAACGTGAGATGTGAACAAGGAGAGAGCAGAATTACAGAGAGTAAGATCCTGAAGAGTCTGAAGAAAAAGAGGGTAGTCCACAGTGTCAAGAGCCGTAAAAAGGTCCACTAGGATAAGCATTGAGTAGGTCATTAGTAACTTAAGTAAGGGCAGTCGTAGTAGAATGTAGAGCGGAATCCAGATTGAAGGTCATGTAAAGACTTGGGCTCAAGAAAAGTAGTTAGCTGATTGTATACAATTAGCTCAATAAGCTCTAAAAAGATGGAAAAAATGATTATATATACTCCCCAGTGAATTATATTACCTAAGTTACTCCTTGTTCTTCATTAACTCCTTAATGACCAACAACGTGCCATGCACTCACAGAAAAACATAAAGTTAAGGACCAATGACATACCTGGCACATCATGGGGTTAAAAGAGCATTGCAGCAACACAGTTTGAGTAAAGAAAGCTTTACTAGTACCCAGTAAAAAGTAAAAGAGTTCCCAGAGGGTCTCCAGGTAATGTAGCCAACCATACAGGTCAGCTTACTAATCACACTGTAATCAGTAAAATAAGTACGCATATAAAAATAATTAAAAATAAATACAAATGTAAAAATAGCTAAAAAAATAAATACAAATTTAATCAAATGTAAAAAAGTTATGTCACCACTGCACCAGAAAGGGGAACCATTCAGTTCCAAGAAAATGTTTTTTTTAAAAAAATGTCCAAATATATATATATTTATAAACTAGTTCTAAAATTGGTGCTTTATCTTCCCAAAAATCCTAGCATGGAAAGTGTTAAAACACCACCATTTGAAATTTTTCACCACCAAATTGAAAAGTTTTGTGGGAGGAAATTGATACAGACAGCTTTCCTCCCACAAGGTGACCACATTTCAAAATTCCAAAAGTTGAATACCAAGTATTTGACAAAGGTATAATTAGTGCATGGAAAGTGGTAAAATGCCATCATTTGAAATACCCTGGGTTGTGTAGTTTTCAAAAATATATGGTTTGATGGGGGTAAATTTGCCGGCTTCAAAGATGTCCCAAAATACATGGCGCGCAATACCCAGATGTCAAAATTCCAAATTGAAAAATGCACACCTACAAAATGTAGCCTTTTAGCCCCCAAGCAACCCGACAAACCCATGGATGGGGGTATCATTGTACTCAAGAGATGTTGCTGAACACATTTTAGGGGTTTAGTTTGACAGTGACATATACCAGGAGCTGTAAATCCATACCTGAAGTACAATGTGTGTGTGTGGGGGAACACAAGGTGACTACCACAAAAAGTCTGGTGGTAGATTTTGTGTGTGGAAATTGTTAAAATACAATCGTTTAAAATACCCAAATAGGACATGGGCACGGGATGGGACCATATTTGAAAAAAGGTTTTGAAATAGCAATATGCTGCTTGTACTTATCACCCTATAACTTGCAAAAAAACACATAAAACAGTGGATCTTTATAAACTCAGGACAAACATTTGAATCTGTTCAGCAAGTTTCTTCATTAGCTTTTGTAGATGAGTAAAATATTTTTCAAATAACAATCATATTTGTTTTATATTTTATAATTTTAAATAGTAAACTGGATGATACGATCTAAATGATGGTATCTAAAGAAAGCCATTCTTGTCCTGAAAGAAAAATATATAACTTGTGCGGGTACACTAAATGAGAGAGAGAAGAAAATTACAGCTAAACACAAACATCTCGGTCCTTAAGGGGTTAATATTTGCAAATGCTTTAATTCCTGGCAGTGTTTTTTGACTGCGGACCCGGTCTAATAATGAAAATAAAAAAGTTATGCCATATGCTGTACACTGGCTTCTGTCTTGCTTGCTCCTGATTTCTTGATGCACTTGTATATGTTATGCACGTTCAGTATACTTTGAAACAAAGGGCTTGAAATGTAAATGGCCAAAGGGTTAAGCACGCTGCTCAGGTATGTCAGTGGCAGAGAGGCAGCAAATACTAGGCTGGAAATATCAAATAAATCACACTTCTTCAGGGTTTTGGAGATTATGACAATTATGGTAGACACAGTACTCGGAAGAAAGCAGAAGATAAAAATGAATGCTACAAATATCATGGACTTGATGGTGTTTTTGATCTTACCATGTGTATCCTTTAGCCTCTTCAGTTGATTTATAGTAGATGATGTAAAGAATAATATAGTGATAAGTGGGACAAGTAGCTCAATCACAAAGAACCCATAGTGCCAGACATCTAATGCACTCCCGTTCCAGTTTAGGTTGAAGCTCTCACACAACGTTTTGTTGACGATTTCTCCAGTGATTAAGTGTGATTTTGTTAACACATAGGCCGTACAGGAAACTATTGAAATCCACATTACGGCAGTAAACACCATGCCACCTGGGACTGTCTGCATTGTGTTGATCCTGTGATGAGGACAGACAACCAAGAAATATCTATTCCCCACAACTGCTGTCAAAAAAAATATGCTACCAGTTCTGCTGAGAGAGATCATAAAGAGCATAATCCTGCAAGGTATGTCACCAAATTGCCAGTCTTTTCCAATTAGAAAATATTCTGCTTTAAAAGGGAGGCAGAGGATTAGGAGAAAGTCTGCCAGGGACACATTAAAAAGATACAAGGTGCTGGTGTTCCAAGACGGAATGCGGAAGCAGAAGACCCAAAGGATGATAATATTTCCAATCAGCCCTAAAATAAATTCTGCCATTAGCACATCCGCCAAGACTGGTGCTAAGTTGGATTCTTTAAAGAAGCAATATGCTGATGAGTTCATTGTTTACTGAAAATAAAAAAAGTAAGTTTTTAAGGCTTACATTATCACAAGAAAAGGAAATGACCGATGGTATCCACTATAGCAACCATTTAGCAAATTCCAGTAACAACACACATTTTTCATAATGTCTCTAATATGTTAAGTTCTAACCACAAATACTGTGTTTATTACGGTATATAAATGTTTTGGTTTTTTTTTAAAAGGCTTTTCATTTTTGTGTATAAATGACATGCACGTGACTTGTTTTTTGTATATGATGTAATACGATTTAAAAGATCAGAGAAAATATATTCTTGACGCTGTCCAATGTTCTGGAATTTAACATTTTAAAAAGTTAAGTAAAGAAAGTCCAGTGCCTAAGTTTTTTTTTTCGTTTTTAATATTGATTGGTTAGCAGGAACTGGCTCGTCACATTAGTAAGTGAGAAAATTAGCTTAAATACAACATTCCCTTTCCTGCCTATATGTTATCTAAAAATCTGTGATAAGTAGTTGTAACTTTAAGTAGAAATGCTGGAAAACTTACATGAAGTGTTGCATGGATGCTCCTTAGTTCTTTTTTTCGCGGTGATTTATTAGGATTACCTTCAGTGTTGGCTACAATTGAACGTCGCCTTCCCTACGTGGACTTTGGATACTGAGATATACCAGGCTGAGCCGTACACAAAGCTATACTATTATCACAGTGTATAGAGTGCGGCTACATGTTTGCATCAGGCGGTGGATGTCATATAAATCATGTCTCAGGACCAATTTTTATTCCCTAATCCTGTCAGTGTATCTATTGACTCTAAACTGTTTTCTCACCTCCTTTGGATCTCTCACAGCGAGCAACTTAGTCCTTTCCCACCTCTGTATACCCTTCATTCCTAGACTACACTGAATATTTCATTACAGCTCTCAAACATACCTCACTTACCTTACCTTGGCATCTCATTCTCTGGTGTTTGTTTCTCTCCCTAATGCTCTCTGTTCTGCTCTTCTTTATCTACAACTCATGTTTTGAAAACCAAATATATTTAGTCACTTTATTTTGCATTGTGAATGGTATCCCACTACATGAAGCTCAACATCTTTAAGGTAGAGCTTTCTGGTTATCCTTGTGTCTACTCAACAATTCGTGATACCATCATCGCTATTGAGAATTTCACAGTCTACTCAATAGTGTAACTTCACTGCGTGGGGGTTACACTTGGCTCATACTCACCCCCATCCAGTCACTCACCAAATCATGCCTCATTCACTTGCCAAAATGTGACGTCCTTTCCACAGATTCCACCCTTTGCCGCTCCAGTCTTTTCAGTTGACCTCTGCCAAATCTTCTTTTCCCATCACCCTTCATCCTCTGTCTCCATTTGCTGAATGTGTAATTAATGTGTGTTTTGTGCATTAGTTATATGACCTGGTTGCTTACTCTTTTGATGTTCTAGCTATCCCAAAGTATTATGGTGATATTTCTGGATTAGTGCTGCCATTTTTTATGCAAGGGCTGACCTCTACAATTGTGAGGGAACTGCCTAACTAACAGATCCTTTGGGTACCTTTTTAATGTTTTTAGTCTGCTCCTTTTTTATATCTCAAGAGCATTATCTCTTTGGGTTGATGCTCCTTATCTCCTCCGGGACACATTAGACCCTCTAACCTTGCCTTTCAACCTTTTTTTTTTTTTTTTTTTATTAGACCACATCACATACAATATAGAAAGGGAAACATCATATATAAGCAGAAAAGTGCAGATAATAAATATAGCAGCATATAAATACAAATATTCATAATTCCCATTCCGTTTACATAGAATGGAGCAGCAAGTATTTCCACCATTTTTTGTATAAATAAGTTATTGATGCGTCTAAAATTGCAATATAAAACGTATACAACACAATTAGACCGGGATTACAACAAGTCTTCCCAGTCTATAACCCACAACAAAAGAAAACAAAAAAAAAAAGAAAAGGACAAACCATCCACACAATCCATTCACACTGTCAAGCCAGGTTAATATAATCAGTAAGTTTATATGTTGTATTAAATCATTTGCTATCAAGGAAGAGTATCAGGGTACCGAGTCAGCCATGGTCTCCAAATGTTATAAAATTTCTGTAAACACTGATGAGAAAGAAAAAAGCCACGTTCCATCAAACATTGATGGCTGATTTGATTCACAACATGATCCAAAGAGATAGATGATGATTGTAGCCATTGTCTAGCTAAAGTTATCTTCATGGCTAACAGGCATTGTACTATAAAAGCCCTTTGGTTTAACCGAAATTCTTTTAAATCAAAATGTAATAGGGCTCTTTGCATGGTAGGTACTACCTTTTGATTCAAAATATCAGAGATGAGCTTAAAAATCTCTTGCCAAATAGATTGAATCTGAGGGCATTCCCACCAGATATGAGAGAATGATCCTAAACAAGAACGACATCTCCAACAAATAGGAGACACATTAGAGTTAAATTTACATTGTTTCACCGGGGTTATATACCATCTCCACATTATCTTGTAATGCAGTTCAATCATATTGAGACAATGCGAGATTTTATTAATTTCTAATAGACTACCAGTCCATATGTTTAAATCGATCAAACACTTTAAGTCTGATTGCCATGATTTTAATGCTGTATGGGCAGGGGGAGTTTCTATTTCTTCAAGCAGCATATAACACTTTTTTAGGCATTTAAAAATAGTCTCTGTAGAAAACAAATCGCATATCTTTTGACTCAAAATAGAAGAGGACTGCACATACAGATGAGATCTAACATAGAGGGTTATCCTAAAGACATTAAAGGACTCCAGATTGCCGAGTTCAAATTCAAAGCTGGGAAAAAGTTTTTATTTTGTCCTGTATCAAGATGTCTTTAATCCTTTTATTCCTAAAATTAGACCAATTCCTCAAATTTAATTGGGAGATGTTATACTGAAGAATTTCAAGCGGAGCTGTTAAAGCTATTTTATTATGGAGGCCTAGTCGAGGCTTAATATATTCCCAGAACTCCATAGAACTGTGGAGAGTAATTGGTAGGTTATTTCTAATTGATTTCAACTTAGAATGATGTAGCCAGAGTATGCATTCCAGGTTTGAGAAGCCTGTCAGTTCTTGCTCAATCACAAACCAATCTATATTATTATTATTTTTATATTGTAATTTCAAGATATGTGAGAGCATACTTGCTTGGGCATATCTCACTAGCGATGGGACATTAAGTCCTCCTTTACTTTTACTCGCTGCTAGTGTTTTCCGTGCTATTCTGGCTCTCTTACCCTCCCAGATAAAGTTATCAATATTTTTCTGAAAAACCGTAGACCAAGACAACGGGAGCCTGAGCGGAATCATTTGAAGAAGATATAACCATTTGGGAACTATATAAGATCTAATAACATTCATTCTGCCAAGCCAGGAAATAAAAAGGCCTTTCCACTCTTTAGTTTGCTTAATCAATTCATCACGTAATTTACTAACGTTGACTTCTATAATTTCCGAGATTTTAGTTGGAATTATAACCCCCAAATAATCGAACTTATCGGTCGCCCAAGAAAAATCAAAGGATTCCTCAATGCTCATTTTGGATGAAGCCGAGAGATTCATCATTACAGCTTGTGTTTTAGTGATATTCAATTTATAATTCGAGAAGCTGCTAAATAAATTAATTTCGGCCATCAAATAATCGACTGAGTTTAACGGATCATACAAAGAAAGTAAAATATCATCCGCATATAAGCAGAGTTTATTTTCCAAATCACCAATTCTTATTCCTTTAATGCTTTTATTGAATCTAATTCTCGACGCTAATGGTTCTAATGTAAGAATATATGACAGAGGTGCCAATGGGCAACCTTGTCGAGTCCCGTTATATAAACTAAAACGTTCCGATTTAAAGCCTTGGCCAACTACCATTGCGGTTGGTGTTGTGTACAACGCCATAACAGCTCGAATAAAACCTTCGCCAAAGCCATAAGACCTCAGTGTCTGTTCTAAAAAGGACCAGTTAACCCGGTCGAAGGCCTTTTCCGCGTCCAAAGCCAGGAAGATTGAGGGAATTTCATGAATGGTTACGTATTCTACTATGTCAATAATCTTACGAACATTATCACTAGGTTGTCTTCCTTTTATAAAGCCAGACTGATCTCTACCAATTAACTGTGAGCACAATGGTTTTAAACGGGCAGCTAATATTG
Source organism: Spea multiplicata (assembly GCA_009364415.1). Classification (NCBI taxonomy): domain Eukaryota; kingdom Metazoa; phylum Chordata; class Amphibia; order Anura; family Pelobatidae; genus Spea; species Spea multiplicata. Next base: position 47,335,948 of record VKOC01000001.1, read on the forward strand.
AAGAATAAATTTTAGTATCCAAATTAATCAAAGAGATTGGCCTATAATCGGACACTTTCAAACACTCTTTCCCAGCTTTGGGTATAGGAAGAATAATTGCCTCCAACATACCGTTAGGAAAGGACTTATTTGTGCTGATTTCGTTGAACATGTTCGTTAGATGCGGAACTACCAATTTGGACAATTTTTTATAAAACAATGCTGTGTATCCGTCAGGACCTGGGGCTTTACGTACTTTTAGTTTTTTTATCGCCTCATTTACTTCACTCTCCAAAAAGGGAGCATCCAATTGTTCTATCAGTGTATTAGTCAGCTTCGGCAATCTGGAGTCCTGCAGATACTGTCTCATTTGTGCATCATCTTGGGCTTGGCCTACAATATTATACAGAGATGTATAAAACTTACCAAAGGCTGTCCCTATATTTTCAGGACTTGAAATTTATTTATCCCCATCTATAGGTTTAAGAATTCGATTTTTTAAATTCCTATTTTTTAGAATTTTTGCTTTAACTTAATCAAATTATAATTTGCTTTACTTATTAAACGGTCATCAATTTCTTTTTTAACTTTAATCATATTCATAATGTCTTGTTCTTCATGAGATTGACCGCACTTTCTTTTTAGATTACTCAGTGAAATATATAGATCAGACAATTTTTCTTTTCCTTTTTTCCTATTATATGCGTCTTTTTTAATTA
>VKOC01000001.1:47341765-47373965 GCA_009364415.1 Spea multiplicata
GTGTGTGTCTGTGTGACAGAGCCTGTCCTGGTTTGTGTGTGTTTGGTTGCTGGTGTGGCAGAGCCTGTCCTGATGTGTGTGTGTCTGGGTGTCGGTGTGACAGAGGCTGTGTTGGAATGTGTGCCCTCCTGAAGTTGTAGTGACTTCAGGGGACAAAACGTTCAAAACGACAAAACGTTCAAGGCCCTGAAATCATTTAGTGGAAAAGTTATTTATTGTGTTATAATATTTATTTCAAGGATTAGCCGCACTCAATTGTGGCTTCAGGCTTCCCATGTTGAACGACCAAGTATTATTTTAGCCCAATAACAAAAATATAATTCCATAGCACATTACTTTTGGAAATTATGAATGCCCCCCAGTTTGACTGTGGTATCTTGTGTGCCCCCCCTATATATTGTTTCTAGAGTCGCCACTGATGCTGAGTCTATATGTGAATTCCAATTGATTTATAGCTGCAAAGCTGGGTGTGTGTTATACTGTTGATCTGTATATGGTATGCTCTGTTTACATACATTATTATTGTATACCTACAAATAGAGGGTTTGTATGTCTGATTCAGTATATTTAATCTATACCTTCAACATTGAGTTAACATGTGATTTTCAACTGATCTATACCTGCAAAGCTTGGTTTTTGTGTTGATTCTGTTGGTCTATACCTGCTATACTATGTTTCCATACATCATTTATGCATACCTGCAAATATAGGGTTTGTATGTGATCTGTACATGCAAGTGCTGTTTATATGTGTTTGAGCTATAGTTCACAGGGAGGAAGGAAGGGAGAAGTATGGCTTAGTGAATGAGGGTCAAAGGGACTGGGAATGACTTCAGGGGAGAGGACCTCTCAAAGTCATGGTCAGCGTGAGAAGGGGGGAAGACTGACTATCACAGTCTTCCCTAATCTGCAGTCAGTGTGGCAATTTCTTTTTGGTGAGAGGGAGTGATTGCATGCTAGGGAGCGTAGAGCAGGGCCCAAGGAAATGTCGATGTGGCAGAGCCTGGTGTGTGTTTGTGGGGTCAGAGCCTGTCCTGATGTGTGTCTGGGTGGCAGAGCCTGTCCTGATGTGTGTGTTTGGGTGTTGGTGTGGCAGAGTCTGTCCTTGTGTGTATTTAGTCATCTGTTTTCTGGCCCTTTACTTTCTATAGGAATAAATTGAACTATTTAATTTTTACTTATCCAGAGATAAAACGCCCTGAATTTGTAGTCACTTCAGAGGACAAAACATTCTAGGCCCAGAAATCAGTGAGAGCAAAAGTAAAGGTGTTGTGTTATTTACTCTATTTCAACCTGTGTTTCTTATTAAAAAGTATTAGTGGCACTAAATTGTGGCTTCAGGGGTCCCGTGTATGATGACTTTTTTTTAGTCACATTGCTCTGCCTAGAGGATTGGCTGAGTGCCGCAATTCAGTTGGGTGGTCTGAGTTTCCTCCCTGCTGTGCTGTGCTGTGAGTCTGTGAGTGACAGACTCACTTGCCGTGAGGGTGATCTGACCAGCAAAGGCCCAAGGAGTGCCACACTGCCACTAGTTTTTTTTCTAAGTACCAACTAAATGGTCAAAGATTAGTTACTGTTTTGAATCTTTCATTAAAGATATTGCGCTTTATAAATAGCATGACGTTATGATTAATTTATTAAATATTTATGTAATGCTAATTGATTACAGTGACAAAAGCATGCTGAAATATAACTAATAGACAACAAGAAACGGTATATTAAATTTTTCAGAATTTGGTTTAACAATAAATAAATAAATAAACAAAAATGGGCTGCTCAGTCTTAAATGCCTATTTTTTGTCCCAGTCCGGGCCTGTGTATAATACACAATTATTGTTGAGCCTGCCTCCACACTACTTCATTCGTAAGCCATATGTGCCGGGAGCTGTTGACAACAGTCAGACAGCCTCAGTGTTCGGTTGCTGTGGTTACAGTAGCTATTGTTGTCAGAGAAGTCTGAATGCTGTGTGGATCCTGCTTGAGCTTCACTGCCTGGCTTAGATTCTTAACAAGAAGAAAGGATCTGCGCGTTGTTAGATTTCTTCCCAATCGGTTTGCTATCAGTGTTGTAAGAATACATTTATATTGGTGATAAGAGGTGGGTGATTCATGGGAAAAGCTAGGAAAGTGGCTTTTTTATCTCTGCTCCATCCAATGTTAGATGTTTGTGCTGTTTATATGTAAGGGGGTTCATGTAAATATACAAAAGTGACTTCTGAGATGTTCTAAATGTTCCAGTGAAGTGTAGTTAAATGTAAGGCTTTGTTGTTTGATACAAGGCTAGGGTTTGGGATTTATTTCGGTGACAGGGCATAAGAGAGAAACACTTAAAAGTGTAATTTTGAGTTTCAATATATATTTGGGTTATGGCTATTTTGGAGGCATTTGTGGGTAAAAAGTAATACCTTAATCTTAAGAGGTGACTCATTTATTAGGTAGACCAAGATAGCCTGTTTAGTTTGGGATATATGTAATGTCTAGTGCCACCATCAGAAATCTTGAAAATTTCAAATCTCAGAAAATCCTACTTATAGTCTGAAAAGGTGCCAGCAAGCCCCAATCCCCTCAAGGGCATGGACATGGGATGGGTAGTAAGTGGGATTGCCCATTCTTAGATAGAGTTATATCATGGCGGATCTGATAATGCCAAATGCATCGTTTGTACAGAAGCCAATCTACACTACTGTAGGTTGACATATTGTTTTCTCCATGGACTGCTATTAAATCACAGTAGATGCTTGTAAAAATGTTAATGTAATACTTTCCAGTTTTAGGGAAGGAAATATGACAGCTGATTGTACTGTGGGGTCCCTGGCAGTTCTCCAGAGGCTGGACCCACTGTAATGCAGGCCTAATACTTGCTAAAATGTGTCATTTGTGGAGCATAGCTACATTTAATAATTATTAGAATCTACTATTGCAATATAACTGCAATTAAAGCCTTTGATTATATTTTATCTTGGCAGCTACCAATGTAATGCCTTTTCTGAAGGATGTCGAGAAGAAAGATCCACTCTGTAAGGAGTGGGACAGGAAAGCACAGAAATCTGGCCTAAGACATACAGTTTACTCTGTAAATGGAGACCAGTACACAGGAGAATGGTTAAACAACTTAAAACATGGTATGTCCAAACAGAGAGGGTATTTGTTAATGATTGACCTGATGGTGTTATGTGACTTGACAAAGCAGTTCAAGTTTTTTTTTTTTTTTCCATTCATTTGGCTTAATATCGTTATAACCCAGGTAGCTAAGACCGTTTTAAATAATGCCCCATAAACGAGCAAAATCGCTTTGGACGAACTTTGTTTTTGCCACATTCGTTTTCGGGCTATGAATTTAGTTTCCCAGCCGTTTGGCTCGGATGAAATTCAGGGGTGTTCCCAAAGAGAGAGAGAGGTCCCTGACACCTTCTGGGCACACCTTTGATTTTATTTATTTATTTTTTTTAAGTTTCCTCAGCGTTAAGACGGTTAAAGAGATGCAGCAGCAGTTGTAGTACAGGGCCTTGGCAGGCAGACACTGGCGGATGATAGGCCGTGGAGCAGGACTGAATTTCCCCAATATTATGTATTATACATATTATATTGTCACTGATATGTATTTATCAATGAAGAATAATAGATGATATGATAGAATGATAATGGAAAAAATGAACTTGTCCAAAAATCACAGGTTTGACCTGTGGCCAACTGTGTTAATCAACTAAACTCCACTCAGGATCAGAGGAAGAAATGTCTACTGCAGTCCCTGTAATACAGTAGTATTAGCAACTACAGCATCTCCAATCCACCTCTCAACACGACATTTTCTGCAATTTTATTAAAATAAACTATTCATTAACTTGCGGTATTGTATATGAGTAATGAGCCTCTGCTAACTGGTCACTGTCACTGTCTTACACTTCAACTCCCGTCAGTCTGTAACCGCTGCTACTGACAGGTAGATATTGAAATATGTCACTGTCAGCCAGGCACTTGAAAACCAATGGCCATATAACATATGTGCAGCCGGCTGGATACTCACAGTATGCTCTTACGTCGGGCAGGTGGCCAGGTGGCCACCTACACACTGCAGGACCCAATCAGTATTTATTTGGCCATATCGGTGACCAACCCACCAGATGTTTGCCCTCTGTGCTATATTGCCAGTCTGGGACTACTGCTAGCGCTTATTTAGAACTTTTCCCAGGATTCTCTAAAGAATATGCACTCTGTGATTGATGCTTTCAAAATAATTTTTAAAAAAGTTTAATTTTTAGGCAAAGGTACTTACATCTGGAAAAAGACAAAATCCATTTATGAAGGAGACTGGAAATGTGGAAAAAGAAGTGGCTTTGGGGCATACAGTGAACAAGATCCGAGCACAGGCCAATATGTAAAGGTTTACTCCGGCTCTTGGGAAAACGGCAAAAAACATGTATGGTTTCCATTTTCACTCAAGATGTTTCACAACCATTTGTTTAGTATAACAAATATTTTAAAGATGCTGTTCCACTTAGACAAAATTAATTTGTACTCCCTAGTATGTTCAACAAATAATTGTTGTCTCCTTGTTCATTAAAGCATATGTGATTATGGTTTTGTAAAAGAAAATGTTTAATTACAGGGATACGGCACACATTACTACACAGATAAGGAATATTATGAAGGAGATTGGAGGTCTGGAGAGCGAAGTGGCTGGGGCAGAATGTACTTTGCAGACGGAGGTATCTATGAAGGAGAATGGCTGAAAGACAAACCCAGCGGGCAGGGAATACTGCGTTTAGGTACTTGTCTTGTTTCATCTACAAAATAAGTGCAGTTGAGTAAGAAGGCTCCAGATAGGAAAGGTTGTAGACTCAGATATATATCCCCTACTTGATTGAGATGGTGCATGCCAATTAAATGAGTTCTTAGAGGAATGCAGGGTTGGCAATACCTAGCACATGACCATGGACTGGGATAAAAAGGTGTTCTTTGCTTATGCACTTACAAGTGTAAAAGTGATCCCTAATCATATATTCAGGTCTGGAGTTTTGGTGTAGGAACACGCAAGCTGAGAAAAGGAGTAGCCAGCTTTTCATATACTGTACAGTATGTTTTGCGTAGGATACTCTCAATGAGAACTAATGTTCCATTTGGGGTTTTTTTCCCCTTTCAACTCATATTTGAAATCCTGTTTTCAACACACATGGGTATAATCATGCAATAATGTTTAGTTTGTATTGAGCATTAATATACCCAAGCGTAAACAGCATTTCTTATACGGGTGTCTTTATGGCAACACTTGTGATTTTGGGAAAACAATGATTAATATAACAATGCCGCCCTCTACTGGACAATTTGTAGACTACTTTTGTGTAAATACACATCTAAGGCGCAAGCTAGGAACAGTATGTGCTAACCCTAGAATTTATACAGCCTAGATACAGCTGGAAAACCATGTATTGTACTATAAAGACTATTTAGATGAAAATGCATCTCAATAGCAATTATAGCGTTATATCACCTTAATGTAATTAATTCTACCGCCAATTCTCATGTTTTACCAAGTAGTTGGTAGCAATCAATGTGAATAAGAACACGCACTTGCCTAATTAAAAAGTCCAACTCTAAAGTTATATTTGCCAAAAAACAACAAGGCTGAGAAACAGGGTTACATTTATTGTACATCATCATTTTACAAAAGTGTTAATGTTAGGATGTTATCACCTTGGAAGCAACTTTTTTCATTTTGTCAATTAACAGCAAACGAAAACCGTTATGAAGGTTCATGGAAGAATGGAAATAAGCACGGTCCTGGCATATTCTACTACTTTGATAAAGGTGTGCTGTATGATGGCGTGTGGGTAAACGATATCCCAAAATGCGGGACCATGATTGACATCGGACGTGCAGAGGCGCCATCACCAACACAGTATCCAATACCAGAGGTAGGTCTTTTCTACAAGCAGATAACTAGAAAATGCCAGTAAGTTTGGAGACACAGGGGGGTATCTAGGAAGCACAAAGCCCTGGGCCCCCCAACTTCAGCAGCTGGTGTCTGTGCCATCTTTGCCCCCAAACAACTTGTCTATGCCTTCTCTGCCCCCTCCCCTCCTTTCAAGATACACTTTGACACATATATGTAAATGCCCTTACACAAATTACACAGTTACTGGTCAGTCTGGGCCAGCATAGTATAGCTGGAAAGGGCTCCAACTTGGAGCTAGGTTTGTTTCTTTTATGATTTTGTTTTGGGGTATTCCTTTTGAGCAGTTGAAAATAAATCAGTTTGTTACAAATCGTTGTTCCTGAGCCTAGAGGACTGTGCTGAAGATCATTAACTGTGAGATTGAACACCTTCAGGCTACAGGGTTTGTCACAATATATACAGTGCAGTATTTATATGCACTGTGTCTGTGTGTGTATATATATATATAATTTACTGTTAGGCGCTCCATCGTTTTCTGTTTATTTGGTTATTTTGCTTTTAAACTCGGTAAGGGAGATACTGGGTACTTTATATTGAACAGCCTTATTATTGTTTTTTGCACTGAGCATTGCAGTATTACATGTGATCGGATAGGTTGGAACATAAAAAAAATGAAGGCTGAGATGGGGATATGAATGAATGATGGTTTTCTGGGATAGAGGTATGCCGACAGAGAGCAATATTAAATAGCGCAATAAGTTAAGAGCCAAATCTTAAATCTGTAAGAGCAACGGTTAGCTGGCTCCTAGGATCTGGCAAGCCCTGGAGTGAGCCAAACATTCTAGTCCACAAAATCCTATTGAAGCATGCATTGTTTCATAGATTTTGGAGTTGGAAAATGACACTTTCCGTCTTATTAAAGTTCTGCCCCAGCTACAGGAAACATTAATACGTAACTTTCTTGCACATGCTTAGAAGCCCTCTCAATAAAGTCACAGAAGCAGCAGCCAATCAAATACGTGCTTGAAAAAAAATCAGTGTTCAGATAACATAACTGATTGGCTCCTGCTACACCCCTTGATTTCAGTGGGCCTTTGACTAACATGGGAGTTCTAATGATCATGTACAGAAGCATATTGAGCAATGCTCTCTGCTTTCATTAGAGGCAGTAAAATGAAAGAGAAATACTTAAAGGATGGCTGCGCTGATTTGCTTTCAGTAAAACTGACTGTCATCCTTTAGAATTCCTTGCAGAGCGATCTGTACAGTTTGTAATATAGCCAATAACTGTTAGAAAGTAATAATCATCAAATGTCTGTGTGCTATATTGCTAAATAACTGATCCTTTGTTGTCAGGTGAAATTGGAAGATCCAAAGGGAGTGCTTGAAAAAGCTCAGGCCTCATTTCTTGAAGATCAAGAATAAGGAAATGTTTCTAAACACACATCACCAAAGCCATTTAGGTAAAAATGACAATGTAGCATGTGAATAAGAACAAGAAATAAAAATCTTTTCCTAAATAAGTTGTCTATTGTGGTGAATACTTCAGTTTTTATGATACTGAAGTCAGTTGCTGAGAAGTTAATACATCAAGCACTCTGAGTGCCAGAATATGCTATTAATGTGTATGCCTGCAATACTGCTGGAATTAGGCAAAGATATTGCATTTCACTTACACACATAATAGGAAGTGGTTTTTCAACATGCCTCCCAGCCATTACATAGCATGAGTTGAAGCTTTACACAGTTTTGTATTTTCTTGGGGCTTTTGTTTCTTTCTTTTTTTCTTTTTCTTTCTCTTCTCATTGTCAGCCTTTTTTCTCTCTTTCTACATACAATTGTTTGTGGATAGTTTGCTTTCAGGAGAGGGATGTAATCTCCGCTGGAGATGACGTTCTGCTACCCTGCATTCATGCAGGTCTAATTTCAGTGGACTCTGAGGACTAGGCTTCCCTGATCCACGTTGTAGAGCAGCCCCTGCTGTACCTGAATGTGAATGATTATAATCTATTCTTTACTTTCATTCATCAAAAATTATAATTTTAGATTTGCAATTGGAAGGAGATTCAGAAGAGGGTTGTATAAATACAACAAGTCATAGGAAGGTGACAGCAGGTAATATGATTTTACTGGCACAGTCTAGTCATCCTTAACACACTTTCATTGGAATTCCCAAGCGGGAATTACCTGTAATCATAATTGCTCTACAGCAGAAGTGTATAACAGAAAGGCAGATAAGGTCAAAATTTAATATTGAGGTTAAATGATAAACTATTAACATGTCTATTTTGAAAGCATTCTTACTTTACAGCATTTTTCACCCCTATCTAAACATTTGCACAGTTCTGGGTGTGTATATATATATGTATATACACCGATCAGCCATAACATTATGACCACTTGCTAATATTGTGTAGGTCCCCCTTTAGCCGTTGACGCATGGACTCCACTAGAGTCCCGTAAGTTGTAAGGTGGGGCCTCCATGGGTACATCCTGGTGCCATGTGTTCTCCAGGTAAGTAACGCACACGCACCTGGCCATCCATGTGATGTAAAAGAAAACGGGATTCATCAGACCAGGCCACCTTCTTCCATTGCTCTGTGGTCCACTTCTTATGCTCACGTGCCCTTGTAGGCACTTTCGGCAGTGGACAGGGGTAAGCACGGGCACCCTGACTGGTCTGCAGCTACGCAGCCCCATACGCAACAAACTATGATGTACTGTGTATTCTGACTCCTTTCTATCAGAACCAGTATTAACTTTTTCAGGAATTTGAGCTTCAGAAGCTCGTCTGTTGGATATGACCACATGCATCAATGAGCCTTGGCTGCCCATGACCCTGTCATTGGTTCACCGCTTTTCCTTCCTTGGACCACTTTTCATAGGTACTGACCACTGCAGACCAGGAACACCCCACAAGAGCTGGAGTTTTGGAGATGCTCTGACCCCATCATCTAGTCATCACATTTCTATATTATTCTTATGGCTCAAACATGTACATTTCACTTTAGAAAGGAAGTGAATCATGTATTTTGATTGATCGTCATGAATTTCATTACTAGGCCCAATATCGGCATGGAGCCAAAGAATTCTGAAGTGTAAAACTGCAATGCCTTTGCCAATGATTTTTTTTTCATTCTTAAGCTTTTATCTGTAAGGAAAATTATTGTCAGTGCACTTGGTTTGAACATGTTTGAAACAGTTTCCTGTTGAGTGTGTTTGGTAAAGGATCCTCTGCGTATAAATAGAAGCGGTTAGGTTTCGCTTTGTCCTATTAAGACATTTCCCATTTGCCCTCTTAGGGTTGAATTACAGTGTTCCTGCAAGACACAACGTCCTGCTGTCAAAAGAACGACTGTCAGCAGAAAAACTATAAAATTCATTCAGATTAAATTATCTTGAAATAAGAATTACGTCATTATTTTTTCACGAGTAATGGGTAGCAATCAATGTGATTAAGAACAACAAGAAAGTCCTTGCCTAACAAAAAAAGCCCAACTTTAATGTTTAAAGATTGGCCAAAAATACCCAAGGCTCAGCTGCCCAGCAGAAAGGTTTGGAAGTTCTTACAGTACCTCAGCAGTTGTTAAATACAAGTTTACATTTATTATAAGTCATAATTTCTCAGACGTGTTACCTCCAGGATTGTATCACCTTGGAATTACTATTTTAACATTTTTTTTGTCCATTAACAGCAAATTAAAACCATTATGAAGGCTCATGGAAGAGTGGAAATAAGAACGGTCCAAGCATATTTTACTATTTTGACAAAGACGTGCTGTATCATGGCGTCATCGCCAACACAGTATCCAATACCAGTGGCAGGTGATTTCTACAAGTGGATAGCTAAAAATTGCCACAAAATGTTTTTTATGTCCTTGCAACGCTTATTACATGTTTCCTCAAACACTACTTGTCAGAGGTGCAAAGTGCAAAATATGGGTGTCTAATTACCTCTACTAAAAATATATTGTGGAAAAATAATCATTTACAAGTCATTTCCATCAATTTAACAAAGTTCTGTGGATACAGTCATAGAATGCAGTTTGTTGATAAAATATTTTATCTGCCAAGGGCAACATCTGTTTCCTCAAACCATATGCATGCATCCGTTTTCTCTCTCCAGTGACATGTCAAAGAGCTCATTTAACATTATTAAGTCATCATATTGCAAAGGCTGAACATTCTTTTGTTCCTAAAAGTGTTTTGGGTGCTAAATGCATATTACAATAAAAATAACACAGAAAATATTTTTTTTGGCTTTATATGCATGCCTCCCAAGTGTCCCTAGTAAGGACTGTCCATCTTTAGGTCCTCAGTCCCTCTGCCCCACAACCCCCCCGGTGTTCTTCTCTTTCAAGGAAGTTTGATGAGTATGAATATATTATTGTTCATAGCCCTTTACAACTGTTAGCAGGTACCGTATATAAATCTGTTCAGCTCTATACAGTATAATGTGCATGTAGTGTTACATAATATAGGAGTAGACAGTAGGAGGGGGCTTTTTTTTAAGGATCAGTTGGTTGCAGCAATGGCAATATGGAGAACTGTGTTGATCTTGCAGGTGGACATTGCAGATGGGTTCTTTGGCAGGGATAGGCATTGACATGGTCCGTATCAGACATTTTCACAGCTACTGGACTAAGAGAACGACACTATATATTTTTTATTTTTTTAAAGCAATACTAAACTCGGCCCACTTGGTTAATATATTTTAGAGTGAACAAATTTATGCTCCTTAAGGTGCAAAGCAGTTATAGTAATGGATAGACTGTCAAGCTACACACATATATACTGACCTAACAAACACACACACACATTCAGTCTTTTCCTTACACATAAACATCCTTGCTTGTTCTTAGACCCACATATACATACCTTCAAAAAAACACTATCTCCCCATCCTCATTTTCTCTACTCTTTTTCTTTAGCTCATCTCTCCTATTTCTCCATATTTCTCTTCCTATCCATTTCTCTTTTTATTCTTACTCTTTATCTCCCCCCTCTCTCTTTATATCTCTTCTTTCTGTTTATCTCTCCCCTTTCTCATTATTTACCCACGATTCCCTAGTCTTTCTTCTTTCTCATTATGTTCTCCTTTGCCTTATCTCTCTACTTTATCTGCCTCATTATCTCTTCCCTGTATCTTTCTCTTTATCTCAGTGTTTTCATTATCTCCCCCTTTCCCCTGTCTCTTCTCTTTCTCTCTCTCTTCACATGGGAGTAAGAAGAGGTGATAACAGTAGAAGACAGACACAAGGGTGGTTGGGAGCGTATTTGCAGATCAGAGTAGATACACATACCTGGGAACTTCTCCACTCCGGCTACCCGGGGCCTTCCCTTGCGGGACGCGGTCAAAACTGCCCACTCACGTCAGTGGGAGTTCCTGCCGACGTCCGTGGCGTTCCCGCTTATCTCTGCAGGAGACACCCCCATTTAAAGGGCAAATAGGTGGGGAGCGGGCGTGTCAAGACCCCGCTCCCATGACCTGGAGGTTTCGGCTGTTGACCAGGAGAACCGGTGCGTCACTCGGAGATCACCGAGTCAAACCCAGAGAGTTCCCAGGTATGGAGAAACAGGGGATACAGAGTTTTTGAGGGTAAAGTGAAAAGTATTAAGCTTATCAAGTGTGCAGCATTGCAGGTAAAGAATTGTTTAGCTTCCCTTTTCTTCGTATGTGTAGCAAGATCTACAAGCGAAAGCTGCACCATAATTTGGGATGCCAAAATACACCCTGTTGTGCCTTTAACACAAAAGCTGGTGTTTGTTTGAATGGTTTACATAATATTTCACGGGAAGAAAGGGTGTGACGATGCTGCTCCTTTGTTCAGTGTAAAACTTTCGAAATACAGGAAGCATATTTCCGAAGTAATTGTAAGAGGAAGTCTATGGAGGTTTGAGTTTAAATATTTAAAAAAATAAAAATGTAGATGTAAACTCAGAGGGAACAAAAAGTAGCATTTCATAAAATAACCTTAACAGTGCACTACTGTCACCATTTTTATTCATTTATCATAAATTTAAATCCATACACAATACACAAATGTTTCAGGGCACAATGCACCTTTCTCAATGTGTACAAGCAGAAACTAAATCCCTTAAAGGGCAACTCCCACTAAAAATGCATTACTAGTATCAGATAAAAAGATTTAAACAAAAATATGCTTGTAGGTTTACTATAATGTTTGAGACAGCAGCATCTTAATCATTTGTTTGCATTCTAGCTCGGTTCTTAGCCCAACCTAAGTGACAAACACCTTCAACCCTTATCACACTGCCTGCATACAATAGAATGGCTCTGTCTCAATCACCCTACCTAACAATCACCTAATAAAACCATTTTTTGTCCAATGCTTACCTCCAGTTATGATCGAATGTTTGCATACCCTTGGAGAATAGGTAATATAGTGAACAGGCCAGACACATCTCTTTCATTTCTTATTTGATTCATATATTAAACTGTAGGTTATAACAGAATGACACAATCATAAAACAAAACATGGCAACAAAGAAAGAAATGAAATGATCCCTTTTCAAAAGTCTGCATACCCTAAGTTCTTAATTCTGTGTATTGCCCCCTTTTAGCATCTTTTGTAATAGTTGTCTATGAGATCCCACATTCTCACAGGCAGTATCGCTGCCCATTCGTCCTGGCAGAATTCCTCCGGGTCACGTAAAGCTTTTGGTCGTCTTACATGAATCGCATGTTTGAGATCCTCCCAGAGTGGCTCAATGATATTAAAGTCAGGAGACTGAGGGCCGCTCCAGAACCTTCACCTTTTTCTGCTGTAGCCACTGAAGGGTAAACTTGGCCTTGTGCTTAGGGTCATTGTCGTGCTAGAAAGTCCAAGAGCGTCCGATGCGCAGCTTTCGTGTGGAATAATGCATATTGTCTGCCAGTATTTTCTAATAACATGCCGCATTCATCTTGCCATGGGTTTTTACAAGACTCTGTGTGCCTTTAGGGCTAACCTCCCCAGCCTTAAATAAAAGACTGTTTTTTTTGCATGATCAGTCATATTTCCGCCAGAGTATGCAAAAGTTTGAGCACAATGATGCGTGACTCAATACAGTGCTTACTTTATGCTCAGGGATACATCTATTTCTATGGGACTTCACTTTTAGCGACAGTATACCGGGTAAAATCTTACAATACTACACACCCCGAACAACTACTGCTGCAGTTTGGTGACCAAGGGACCATGCGCAGGCCGGTCAGTGTCTGGTGACAGCATTCTCATAGACCCCTGGCATTTGTTCATATGTGGAACAAAAAAATAGCTTAAAGTCTATTTTAGTTATTACTTTTGCGAAACATAATTATCCATGAACGTGCTACGCTATTTTGTTACAATCAGTTTTGAAGAGAGTCTAAGATTATTACCCCAATAAGCAACTCATGCAAGAGAAGTTAAAGTTACCCCAGAATAATGCATAGTTAAGACAATATCTCACATTAACAATGAAACATGCAGGACCAGCTGAGCTATTAATTATGCAAGTTAGGTTATTTCGATAATGGCATTTAGTTGCATCCATGCTTGCAACACATCTGATCAACGGGAGTTGTACTGGACATGCGCTAGAGGTACGTTGGGCTACGCTGCCTGCTTTTGTCAGAGGCAAGTGGGGAGCAACTTAATGACACAGAACTCCAATAACCGAAGAATGGCTGCGCTGATCTGCTTGCCGTAAAACTGAATGTGCGCCTTTAAAACCAGGATCTGTACAACTTGCAACAAACCCAAAAACTATTAGAAATAATAGCCATCGGATGTCTGCGTGCGTATTTATACTGGTGCTGAGACGTTAATACAGCAAGCACTCTTTATGCCAAACAATAATTATTGAGCATGGCTGTAACCTTGCAGGATTCGGACAATGTGAAGCAAACATATGTCACTCATATCCCTGAGTATCTGCCCAATATGTGTAAAGGTTTATTTAGTTTACGCAAATCTTTCTTTCTTCTCTTGACGTGAAAGATCAGGCTGCTTTCTCTTTTCTTGCCTTTTTCCACCCTTTCTCTATCCACTTGTTTGTGGATCATTTGTTTTATAGACTTAATGATTTTTACCATGATGAATACGCTTATTTACAAGATGTAAAAAAAAATTGTTTTGAAATACCTTCTGATTTCCCAGTATATAATAACATATTACAAAAAAAACTACAAGTACAGATTATAGTAAAAAGAATATGAATCTTTATTGTTGTACATTTTAAATGACCTTATAACACTCCCTTTCTATTCACAGCACCCTACTATGTAACTAGATGGTTAAACCCTTCTCGTAAGGCATCCCTTACCATTCTGTCAAAAATGGGGGGAAAAAACTGGACTAAATGTAAAATAAGATTTTAAGAGGGACTGTCACCCAAACAAACTGTTTGGTTGTGTTAAACATATCTAGCCATGACAGTTTTGTGATGTTGTTATAGAAGACATCGACCTTTGTACTTATTCAAATCTGTTTTCCACAAAAGCTATAAACATGTTATAATTTAAATTAAATTTCATTAAACTATTAAAGCTGCTGTTCCACGCAGGGAAACATTAACTGTATTCCATAAAATGCTAAGCAAATAAGGGACCTCAGCAGATCAGTCATTCTATACTTTCCTAAAGGTTTGTGTTTTATGCGACTTAAACTTCAAAGGGACACTCCAGCCGTCATATAGACTTTAATTCATGATTGTTTAGGTCCCTTTAACTTTTCAAGCAGCCAACTGGTGGAAAGAACTGTCTAACGACAAATAAAAAGGGCAGCTTTTAAAGAATGCATATTACCATACTCAAAGTACTTTAATATGCATTCTTCTTTAAGAGGCTGTCAGGTACATTAAGCTGTACCCTTAAAAAGTTTGGGGCTTTTTCCCCCGTTTCTATGGCAATCACGTAACAGTACATGCTTTTGTGTGACATGACAATGATCCCAGCAAACATCATGAATGAGACATTTCACCAAACTTCTGAGAAGAGTTTGGCATTCAACATTACTAGGAATTGTTTCTTATGTGAAATGTATTTAGGTGGCACAGCACCTTTAAGTAAGCAGCCAATATTAAAGAAGCACGGGTATGCAAATACGCAATTCTCAGTTGGAGATTCGACTAAATCAAACCAACCGCAGACTGTAAGCTTGGTATTTTCAATAAAGGATAGGTTTCCTTGGCTACATCTTGTAGCGTGCATGCTTCTTACTGCTTGTTACCTAATAAAGCACTGAAAAGAGATTTAAGATAATATAAGTGGGTTCTTAATAAAGTATGGCATGCAGTCTCAGCTCACAACCAAAATACACGTTTTAATATAATAAAATTCAAAACAGAACCTACTAAAAGCAGTGTGCAGAAAATGCATGCGTAGAAAATGTGTTCCCTTTTGTTATCTTTCATATAATTTTACATGAGCCAGAACACAGAGAACCTCTCAGCAGAAGCACAACTATACCATGAAAACAATACTTATTATACATTCGACGCACCTCACTGTTGGAGATTTAAGATTTATTTCTATAAAAGCACACTTTACATATTTTAAAAAAGTTTTTTACCTTTTTTCTTTTTATCAAAATATCTTCAATGACAGCAACAAGGAAGTTTGTACTCAGTGGCACGATAAAAAAACATTTACATTTTATCAACTCATTCTTTTTTAAAATACAGTAAAATTTAGACAATAAATTTGCCTCAATGCATATACTAGATTTATTTTCTTCTCAAGGAAGAATAGGCCACTAACACTCTCTACTGTGATTTAGGGCCACATTCAAAGGGCCAACAGAGCTTTGCAGCTAACTGCTCTGGAACTGAAATGGTGTGTTCATTGACCATTTAATATTGTATTTGCAAATACACACGCACACACACAGTTTATATATATATATATATATACATATAATTTAGTTTGGAAAAATGTGCAACGCATGTCAAATGATGCACTGAAGGCACTTAAAGCAACAAGATTACCTCAAAATAGAATTTTAAATGTGCCAGTAAAAATAAAGCTAAATTTCATGATCAAGTATGCATGATTAAGGGAATGAATGAGTGAATATTTTTAATGAGTGAATGAATGTTTGTGGAGGAGTGTGTGTGATAGCATGGTATAGGCCGTCTATAATCACACTCCTATCATGGCCAGGTTCTGGCATGTAGTGGCTGCCTGGCCATGATAGGAGTGTGATTGCTGTTAGCAATTATATGTGTGTGTATATATATAATATTGTTGATTTTTTTGTCCAATTTTGGTGTGTTAACCACACTTTTCAAAAGTAACAGAATTTGCATGAATCCTATCATGCTAAGTCGGCCAGTACAGGCTGAAATCTAGGTATGCCTGGGCATGATAGAAGTGTAATTGCCGTTATATATATATATATAATATATTGTTACTGAATTTTATTCGTCCAATTTTGGTGTGTTACTTTTAATAAAAAGTGTGCTTTTTTGTTTGTTTTTTTAAGGTCATTTTCAGTTTCGGCCAAGTGAATCTTGAATTTTCCGTTTCGGACCCGAATTTTCATTTCGGTGCATCCCTAACTTCAACAATTAAGTGATTCAAACGTATACATATATACACTGTGTTCTGCATCCAAAACAATCCAGTGATTCACACAAATATAATATCATGCATTAGAGGATTAGAGGAGAGGGAAAATTAACCGAACTGCTGCCTCATCATCACCTCCGGCCTACAGCGACATGCAAAGCAATATTTTTGCCCATCTGATGAAGTGCATACTGCAAAATTAGTTTCAGACTTATTACAATCAAAAAATAAATTTAAAAAAAATATGTAGTCTAATGTAACAGTTCATGCTTGCAAAAACTAATTTAGGACTGGTCCCCAAATTTTGATTTCTAACATCAATTAAAAAAAAAAAAAGCCAGACAATTTGGCTTAGATTCCTTTTTTTGGGGGGGGCAAGATTTCTTTGTGGCTTATTAGAACTCAGTGCAATTTGGCACATACAGTGGCTAGGAAATTCATATATAGGTCTGCATTCTGCTTTGAAAGAACGGAATCTTTGGTGACCTGGAAGGTACAGTGTTTTCCTGTAACACACAGAATCTTCAGGGATCCTTGGAGTATCCCAAACTTTTGCTTCTGACTTTCTTTGTAGCGTGAATGTATATTCAAACACAACATTTTTATTGAAACTCAGTATAAGCCAATCTTTTTTTTTGCATTCAAGGCATAAGACAGGAGATTTTAACCCTTTAAATAAATGAGTGTCAATATTTATGGATAATGACCAGGAGATTGTACAGAGTCTCCTCTGTGATCCAACTGATCCTGAAGCTGAGCCAGCTCTGCTAATTCATTCAGTTCCTGGAACTGACGGTCTGTTTTGTGGCTAACTAGAGACCTGTAGAAATGCACAGCAAAGACAATGAAAATTATCCCAAACGGGACCATTATGGTTGTTGAGGCGATCGCTGCGGCTTTCCCTGGGCTTAAAGAGGTATCATTGACAGAGGCTTTTGGACTGTTCACTGGGAGAAACTTCACCCAGCAAAGCAACACCACCTCTGCCAGAAACAAGAGAGTTCCAATAACGGTTGAAAAAGCCCAGGCCAATTCGATGTGACGGTGCATTCGTTCATGTGGAGACTCTTTGACGGAGTTGAGGTTGTGGACATTGCTGACAGCTTCGATATTGGGAAGAATGCAGGTGCTTATCATGAGTGCAAACA
This sequence comes from Spea multiplicata, assembly GCA_009364415.1. NCBI lineage: Eukaryota > Metazoa > Chordata > Amphibia > Anura > Pelobatidae > Spea > Spea multiplicata. Next base: position 47,359,361 of record VKOC01000001.1, read on the forward strand.
GGTGTACTGCAACCAGTACTGTTGTACAGGCACTGAAAGCAATCAGGAGGCCGGTGGGATAGACATGCGCGGCATCTAACTGAACTTCCACCATTGCTACCTACAGGGAAGAAAAAGAAAATAAATATCAGGACATAGTCAGAATCTACTTAGATAATACCTAAAAGCAACCCAACAAGTACATAACTGCATACCCAGTATAGATATAAATCAATTGGATTAAGTTGGAACTTTCCATATTCTCATAACGTCTACCCACGCAAGACTAGAAGCCACAGCTCCAGGTAAATCACGCTGGAAAACCAGGAATTAATATATCCTACCAACAACACAAACATGCCACATATAGGTAAAAAAATAAAAAAAAAATGCAAGTGCATGGAAACTAGAGAAGCATGAATCATTAACTTGTCAAGGTCCTCCTTTCTTACATTTGCATGGCCAACTATAAAAGAAAACAATAAAAACAGAGTAAAAAAACAAAAACAAATAACCTTTCAAACAAATAAATCCTTAAATATAACATTTTCCATAGCGTACAGAAAGATCACAATCTGTTTTCCTGTCAAACAGCTGATTCCTCCCCATTACGAGTGAGATACATAAATATCATACCTAAAAAGGATATCATCACAGCCACAAATTAGTCGCTGACCCTAACTTTGCTGCAGACTGATAAAAGATAAGTAGAAACGTGTATGTTGTTAACCTAAGACTGAACATTACATGCTGCGAATGGTCCACACATATTCTGAAGACTAAACAGACATGAATGTGTAACATATACCATACTAGACAACTGACTGGACTGGTATATAAAGCAACTGCAGTACCCGCTGTCCTTACACCACAGGAGTCACTACGGATGGGAGAGAGAAGCTGCAGCCCTGGGCTTAATGGCAAGTCAAGGGCAGAAAAGAGAAGCTTTGCAAATCTTCACAACTAGGAATGGGAAGCGCCATTCAGAAGTCGTGCCCCTGGGTGGAGAAGTTCTTAATTACTCCACCAACTTTGCCCTTAACACCTTTAACGCTCCAAATCTAAAAGGTGCACAGCACTTCAGTCAAAATACACAGAATGTACAAAGTATTAACGGACAATGTCGAAACAGAAAGTTTATAGTCTCTGCCAGCCCTACTAAAGAACACCGAGTACTTTAAAATGCATGCTTAAGAAAGGAAAATTAAGAATGTTACCTGAACAGAGGGGACCCCCTCCATGGTCCCACATATATTGCCACTGATTGAAGCAGGCAAACCGTTCTTCCCAGGCATGCACACAGGGCTCTGAGACAGACCTGTTTGTTGTATCGACCAAATAAACATTGTTTCACTGCGGACCAGTGGGTAATATAAAAGATGACTGGGGGAGACAAAAAAGGTGGCTCCTGGATCCGATCCAAACCACATTAGTCGACCCCTGCTGTAACCTCAGCATATGTGGTCATTCAGAGCAGGTCAACACAACACAACACTGCATTTGTTGCAAATATTTGTCATTCTATAAAAGTCTATTAAGAACTTGCAGTGTTTGAACACAAAAGGCCAGGCCGCTAGGTTGGTCTACAAGCTCGTTCACGCGGCAGTGTGTGTAGGGTCATCTTTGCAAAAAGTCGCTCTACCTTTAAAATACTAAAAGGTCATTCTTAGATTCAGCCAACCTTGGAATGTCGTAGTGATATCTCGGGTCTTACTAAAACTAGGCACAGCTGAGCCTCAAGGCGAAAGAAATACTCCACAAGCGTAAGAACAGCTGTCTGTCACTCACGTGGACGCCAGCCTCAAATCAACACCCCGTTTAGTAACCGTACACTTACACTGGAGCTGTAACTACATGGCAGCGTGCATTTGTATGGCATCAGAAGCCACTATTTTACTTTAGAACCTAATTATGAGGAAACCAAAGAAAATGAGATTTAGAAAAGGGCAGCACCCCCATCCCCCTTTTATGGCCATTAACCCTTTATTACGAAGGTGACCTCCTCTCTAGCACTGCACAAGTTGTTTAGCAGAAAATCTAACCAGCGTCACCCTTTACCGACACGTCTGCTCTTTTCATGGAATATCCAATAACTGCGTTTCCGTTGAGTTCTGCAATGAGACACAGTAGCGAAACAGCCCAGTGGAAATGTCCTAATCTATTAATACTTGATTTCATAATCCCAAACTATGCAGAGGCTTAACATCAAGAACTAGGTCTAGGACAACCGGCCGCACTGGAGAGGGGGAGAGAAAGAGGGCTAAAGAAAGAACACAATGTAAAAAATGTAGATTAAGAGAGGGAGAGAGAGTCTACAATGACTACATGTATTGCAAGGAAAGTTAATTAGAACATTTAATGCTGAAAATCCTCTAAGACGGCAGGAGTCAGATTTTTTTTTTTTTTTTTTTTATTCACGGCTTCTAAACTTTATTTTAGCGAAAGTTCAGTGTCAAATGTAAGTGGCAAGTTTTTTCCCCTTATTATATTGTTCTGGATTGACTGTAAATAGTAACTTGTTGGGTGGCTATACAGGCTATTTACCCAGCACAGGCGTAAATATTATTGGCTCGTCAGATCTCTACTACTTGCAATTTAAAAAGTGAATTTACTGTTTATGAGCACTACAGAGATAAACGCCACTAACTCTTACACAGGATTCCAAGCGCAACCACAGACACAGGCAGGTTTGGGGCATTTTCAGCTTTAGCGATCAAACAACAGGAGGAGATTGTCATTCATTGAATTCCTCAAAAATAAATCCAAGGGAGGTTGGAAATTTCCACTAGTCTAGCACCACATGCCCCTTCCAACCTCTAATAACATAAAGTAGGGTAACTTACATCATTTGTAACATTTCTAGTAACACAATAAATGAATATTTTAATGGTTATATTCTTATTTTCATTTATTACCCAACCTGGCACCCAGGTTTGTCGACCCTTGCCATACATTTCCACACTTACACCATACTGTAACAGACACATGGTAATATTCTACGTTCATGTACACACATACTCACACTATTCACTAACACTATATGCCAACACATACACTCATGCCAATGCCATACTGTAACAAACACACACACACAGGCGTAACACTATACACACCTTAACACTATGGACACACACACTGAATCTGGCACTGCATTACAGTAGGCGTACTGTACATACTACACATTAACACACAATGACTCTAGCAATAACGTTTATTAAAAATATTGACCAAAACCGAATATCTAGGAAATTAAAAAAAAATCAAAATAAGTAAATGGGGCATTCACACGGCTTAACCCTATAAGAGTAGCGAAGGGGTTAATAGTCTAGCAGTGCAGATGCAAACCCCATAACTCCAAGATCCACCAGAAAGTGCAGATGCAGCTAGTAGATGAGGATGTGCGCTGCATGACCTCCATTACTAGCGATTTAAGGGTGTCCTAAATTTGTAGGGGGTGCAGTAGTAACGGTAGCGGGGTGCAGTAGTAACGGGTCGGGAGCGGGTGCAGTAGTAACGGGAGCGGGGTGCAGTAGTAACGTAGTACGGGAGCGGTGCAGTAGTAACGGGAGCGGGGTGCAGTAGTAACGGGAGCGGGGTGCAGTAGTAACGGAGCGGGGTGCAGTAGTAACGGGAGCGGGGTGCAGTAGTAACGGGAGCGGGGTGCAGTAGTAACGATGAGGCTGGGGGGGGCACTCTTAGAGGTGGTGAGAAGGAGACCGATGCCCACTTACCATGGCGAAGCCAGACAGTAGAGCCGAGGTCCGGCTGGAGGCTTTGAGCTTTGCCCGGCTCAGGTAGAGCTTCCTCCAGGACAGCGCCTGCATCGAGTGCTCGTTCAGACTCATGAGCTCCACGTAGCTCCTGCTAATCCACTCTGGGTAGGACACCACCTCCTCCTCCACCTCCTGCGGCGGCAGCTGGGGGCGCGGACGGGTTTTCTGGGACACGCCGTTATCGAGGACCATTTGCTCGACCGCTAGTGCAGCATGTCCTGTCTCCTCATTTTACGGCCAAGCCCCTCAGTTTGCGTGAATCACCCGCAGGGCTCGGGCTCGGATGGCACCTAACGGAAAAAATTGAGGCCTCTTCTGACAGGGGGCTGCGGACCCAACCCTTTCCCACAATACTGAGCAAGCGTTCTCGGATTTCCGCCAACCAATGACTACATGCTTGCAAAGTCCGCCAACCACTGCGCACGTATTGGAGCTTCCGCCAACCAGTACGAAAATAGTATTAGAATCCGCCAACCATAGCAAACAGACATACACAAAGTCCCCCAAAAAGTGCAAGAGGGACGTTAAGACGGCGATTGATAACCACTTGTGGCTTAGACGTGTGCTTGATATATACATTTAAGTAGTCTGCGCCAGACTGGCACTCAGGAAAAAAGGCGGGCAAAGGTTTTAGTCCTCATTCCAAAAAGCGCTAATCTGATTTCTTTAGATTATTTTTTTCACATTCAGTCAATGTTTCTTATACTACTGGTATATGCAGAATTAGATACAAGTCTAAGGACACGATCTGCAAATGCTGTTTGCTTTAGATCTCATCCACCATCATCTTTGGTAGAGACAGAAGTATTTAGACCACAAAGCCAAATCAAAAAGGAAATAAGAGAAAGCCTCCCATTTTAATATAACCAGTTCGATGGTTGGCACCATGATGTCATGTCCCAGAGCTCCATCTCAGCAGAGCCAGTTATTGGAGCCTATGGAGGCTGTCAGCTCAGTAAAAGGGCCACTGAGCGGCAACACACTGGGGACCCTGATCACCAGGAGGGAGATCTGTCCCCTGGTTTTAAGGCAGGGAAATCACTGCTCCTGAACAGGTTGATTGACTGATAAGAATGCACTTCTTGTGTGTATTCATTAGGCTACATTACATTTTTTTTATATAGCGCCGTCAGATTTCATAGAGCTTCACAATCACAGTCGGGCCAGTGCAGTTGTGAGTAAATATGCCACTGTCGGACCATTATAATGCACAGTGAAGTTAATGAGTCAAAATATCCTCTGTGTTGCAAACTTTCACTAGGCAAGAATGTTCAATCAGCTATGGCTTTGCCCTTTGGGAGAAGAAAAGAAGTAAGAGCTACATAGTCAGTAAGATGTTTAGATTACAGAAGATAACTTGCTGTAAATGTGATTGAAATAAAACAAAATAATTAAAACAAAACAATATTTGCTTGAATATTCAAAATCTATGGAGTGGACCCCAGTATCTCCCCGGTTTAGAAGTTTATTCACTAAAGTGAGAGTCTGCTGTGTGGGCTAGACTATGCAAAAATGGAATCCACGGGAGAGTGAAAACAACAGCTGACCAACAAGACCACAAAGGCTTATCTCTGCCAAAAAAACATCTTGATGGCCGCCAAAACTTTTCGAATGATATTCTGTGGACTGATGTGTCAAAAGTTAAAAAAAAGAGTCAAAAATAACTTTTTGGAAGACATGGGTTTTATTATATCTTGCTTAAGCTAACACATCTCACAGCTTTGCTTGCTTCAGGGCCTGGGCAATTTGCCATAATTGATGGAATTATGACCTAAAGCTCAAACAAAGATGGGTTATGCAGCGGGACAATGATCTGAAGCACACAAGCAAGTCCACCTCTGAATGGCTCTAAAGAAACAAAATAAAGGTTTTGGAGAAAACAGAAAAGCTGCTACAGTCTCAGGCCCAAGAGGTTGAGATGGTTATGAGGCAAATAGGGAACCAACCGGACGCTTTGGAGGAACTGGCAGCATACAGAGTCATAATTACAAAGAACTATAACACTTTGAAGGAGGCCTAGAAAGAATCTTTGAATGTGACTGAGAAGTTAGGTAAATAATTAAACATGTATACCAAACGGATGCTAAGGATCATCAATATAATATGTAGGTCAAAACACATCATTAACTGAAACGGAAACAGTTGTGTAGGAGGAATAAAAATGTCTGAGAAACACCAAACTCTGTAACAAGGTGAACTTATTAAAGACAGTTTAATGTCAATAGTCATACACCACGGCAATACTAACATACAACCAAGGAAAATAAGAACTAGACTTGACGCTGGCCAAGTCTTTGTGTTCATCTACGTGTTCGTCTTCTGGAGGAAAAAAACCCCTCATATTTCATGAATATTCGCCCATTCCCGAGCCCCCTGCCGGCGACCAATAGAGTCTCTCTTATCCATCCTTGAACTTCTGACATCGAAGCCATTGGTTTCCCCAGGCCAAGTTGCTCTGAGGTGTACCTTGTACTGCATGCCCTTCGCTTGGGGACTCAAATCACTGTTCCTCCCAGGCCACGCTGCTCAGACTGGTTGTGTCAGACTCAGACAACCTCTCTGAGCAAGTTGGCCTGGGAGGAACGGGGATTTGAGTCCTATTGGCCTGGAGCAACTTGGTCTGGGGAGACTAATGGCTTCAGGCGCCAGGATTTAAATTTAAAAGGTCCGTATGAGCGACTCTATTGGTCTCCGACAGGGGCCTCCTCTGGCATCAACCAATGCCAGAGACCAATAGAGTCACTTTTACGGACCCTTAAATCCTAGCGCGATGCTATAGACTCCCGTTAACTCCTGAAATGCTATGGTAATGTAAAGCAGGCTAGAGGCAGTAACTTGTATGGGGGAAAGGGAGATTAGCTAGGAGATATTTACAAAGACAAAAGCTAAGAAACAAAGATTCTTCATTTAGTGCTTCTTTGTCTTCATGTACGTTTACATGCCACCATATTAGTTTAATTGGTATTTGTCTTGAACAATGAAAGCGTAACATTCGTGTTTGTTTTAATGTTCTCCCTGATACAAATGTACAAGTCTATAAGAGCTACCTTTATTGGAAAGAACAAGAAGTCCTGAAAGTGATGGTATGACCCTCACAAAGCCCTGATCTCAACATCATCAAGTCTGTCTAGGATTACATGAAGAGAAAGAAGCAACTAAGGCTGCCTAGATCCAATCTACCTGCTGAGTTCCCTATAAATCTATGTGCGAGTGTACCTAGAAGAATTGATGCTTTGAAAGCAAAGGGTGGTCACACCAAACATGGATGCATGTATTGTCAACGAATAGAGGACCTCTTGAATATTGAATATAGACCTCTTGGCTATGCAGAGTTTCGCAGCAGTAAATACATGGGACAGAAGTTTACAATGTGAAACAAAGAGATGTTTGGGAAAACATCTCTCCAGAATTGTGAAAATTGATGGCAGCTCCACCATATGTGGATCATTATACAGATTTCACCACACTTCCTTCAGCATATGGAAGAAGAGGTTGGGAAGTATTTGGCAAGCTTCTGTGGAACATAATACCATCACATGAGAACTTTTACGATTGGTTTCAAAATAGGTAGTGTTCTTACTCTCATTTAACCACCACCGGCATCCCGTTGCAGAGGGTAGGTCGGTCGCCGAGGATATTCACACTAGACTGTGATCTGACCAGAAGATATTGCTTATTCCGGCCTCAACAGAGTCTTCAAGAGTATTTTTGTCCACTAACAGTAGGTCAATTCTTGAGTAAGTAGAGAGTGATTTGGAGTAAAAATCATAATCATTGTCTAAAGGGTGGTTGATCCACCATATGTCAAACAAAGCATATTGGTGAATTAATTTTTGAAAGCGTTTCCCTCGTGCCACCAGGCCTTTTAGAATGTGGCAGACAGTGTGGTGGAGGTGTCCAAAGTAGGGTTTGGAATGAGGTTAACGTCATCTCCAACTATGAGTATCCCATTGCTGACAGGTGGTAGGGGGCCTTGGTGTTTTATTGTTGGCTAAGCGTGAAATTTTAAATTTTAAATTCACCTGCTCCTCTTCAGTAATGTATTAAGTATATGACATTATGACATTATGCCTCGGTTAAAAATGTCAAGCCCTGAATTTTATAGGGTTTGAAAGTTATTCTTAGGTTGAGTGAGTAGACTAGTGTAAAATGTGTGTGCCAGTGTTTGCAGCGATCTCCACTTCATACTCAAGTAGTTACAAAGATGGCTCTGTGAATAGTACTTGTGACAGAAAAAAGCTAGACAGGCTGACTTTAATTGAATTATCCCACAGGCCAGTCACAGGTTAAATACATCAAATATATGGAGCATCGTATAGTGGAAAGAGGAAAAGATGACTTATTATACTGTTACAGTTTTATGCCTTTTAACATTCTGCTAATCTATGCAAAAAGGTTTAATTCAAAACTGTATATTCTCCATATGTGGTATCCACCTCTTAAGTGCAAATTTAACAGACGGATGGCATTGTTGCCAACCGTTCCATGCTGCCTTGACAACCTGCCTTGACTATTGTAGTGGCATGCCATTCTGCCAACACGAATCCAGCAACAGCGCATGAGCAGGGCTCTTTTATTTGCAAAACAATAGAGGGTCAGTAATGATTAAGTTAAATAGTTTTCCTGCAGAAGTGGTAGAGGATCATACAAAGTCACTGAAGAGTGCACGGGACATGCAACAAAAAAGAAAAAACGCTGTCATTTATAAGACACTGAGACAAGCGTTAATACGGGTAACTTTCTTTATAGCTGTTGACTATTAGGCCCACATATGTGCACACAAAATCCCCTGTGTCATAAAATCATATCTCAATCCCGGGGATGGGTATGTAAAATATACTTATTCATTTAAAAAAGAACTAGAACCAAGACAATGAACGGGGAGATATTAGTTATTTGATATTTGGATATGGTTAGAATTCAGGGCCAATGAAGATTGCAGCTACATCACAGTATTTTCTTAAATAGAAGTTTCTGGTTAAGGGGATACATGGTGATCCCTTACATGCACAGATACATTGCACAGATTCAAATGTCTATCCAGATGGTCTGCCAGATGGTTTGTAAATGAACAGATGATGACACAAGTTTGTGTATGGCAGCAGAGTTTAGTGGGCTTTGAAACAGTAAGTGCGATTGGTTCTGCAAACTGCACACACTAGAGCTTGTCCTTCAATTTAAGTGCACATATCTACCATTATTTTATAATTGCCAACTGTTTTAGTTATTAATTATTTGATCGCTTTGATTTTTTTGATCATACCAGCATTTCACATGCTGCTCTTAAGCATTCATATACTCCGGTGGGGAAAATCAATGAATTAATCATTTTTCCTAAAAGATTTTACGGTGATTAATTTGCTTCCATGAGCATGCATAATACCAGACACTAACATTTGATCTGGTCGTAATCATTAGAGACAGGGGTCCAATATGTCTTAAGGAAAGTGGGGGGCCCTGGTCTGCATATTCTAATGTTACTAACCTTCAGAAAAGAAAAGTAAAATTGAATCAAAACACATACACACACACATATATATATACATATATATATATGCAAATGTGACTATTTTAAATATTTTTGTAGCACTTCTCGAAATGTTCCATCAATCATAAATAGCTGGCTACCCGGAGGCTACTCTTGCGGGACGCTGCCAGGGCTACATGCTGGCGTAGTAGGACACATGCCCATTGCACATGCCGCAAACTGGAGCATTTGGGTATCGACCCAGAGAACGGTTGTTTCTCCTGGAGTCTGCGGACAAAATCCCGGAGAGTTCCAAGGTATTGCTATATGGGACCTGTCAAGTTCTCCTGCAGAAAAAGATCACAGATTTGGCCCATCTTAATGCATAGTGAAGTGAAAGAGCTGTAACAACAACTCTACCGCAAACTCTATTGACAGCTCTCCCTTTGGTGAATAAACTCCAATATGCAGAGCCGGATTAATGGTGGAGCAGATGCAGCAATTGTTTCAGGGTCTGAGGCACTCTGAGGGGCTCCCATCTTTTATTATTCCCATGAAGCACTGATTCGATTGGGTCCTGCAACATGGTCTCTAGCGATGCAGAACTGGAACTCCCTCACGACACCGAGAGCCAGGAAGTAAATCCATCCTGTAAGGACTCTGCCCTGTAACTCCCTCACTGACACCCCGCGCCAGGAAGTGACTGCATCCTATAAGGACTGTGCCCTGTAACTCCCTTACTGACACCCTGCGCCAGGAAGTGACTGCATCCTATAAGGACTCTGCCCTGTAACTCCCTCACTGGCACCCCGCGATCAGGAAGTGACTGCATCCTGTAAGGACTGTGCCCTGTAACTCCCTCACTGACACCAAGCGCCAGGAAGTGACTGCATCCTGTAAGGACTCTGCCCTGTAACTCCCTCACTGACACCAAGCACCAGGAAGTGATTGCATCCTGTAAGGACTGTGCCCTGTATCTCCCTCACTGATACCGCGTACCAGGAAGTGACTGCATCCTGTAAGGACTGTGCCCTGTATCTCCCTCACTGACACCCAGCGCCAGGAAGTGACTGTATTTCCGGATGTGCACAAAATTCAAACAAAATATCTCCTTGGGGCTTTACGGTTTCACAGTATGCGCATGTGTATTATGTGATGTTAATATGGAGAATAGAAGTAGGAGGACAAATGTGAAAGGTAAAAGAAAAAAGACCAAGAGGATAGAAAAAGGTGACAAAAAGTGTGGAGCAAAGCAAATATAGAGCAAAATTAACCTGCCAAATTGGGAGGAAAGTATGGAACCGAAGTAGAAGGACTGCAAGAGGAAGGCAAAAACCAGACAAAATAGGAGAAAACGAGATAACAAACGGAAGAGACATCCAAGGAAAAATTATATTTTGATGATGTAATCAATGACTTTGTTTCTGCAAAAGCAAGGAAAGTTGGCTCTTTGGCTTTATTTTCTAAATAGTAGGATGCATTGTTTGCAATGAGCGAAAGTATACATTTTTTTGTATTGTGCTACTGTAATGCAGGTAGTGCAGCCAACCAAGCAGGTCAGTGGAGCCTAGCTCACTAATTACTATGCGAGCCGTAAAATAAAATGTAAAAAAAATTTAAAATAAATAAATAATTTTTTTTAAAAAAGAGACGCTAGTGGTGTCACCACGACATCCTAAAGGGAACATCTAGTTTAAAGAAAATATGTCCAAAAAATATAAATAAATAATTTTTATGAGGAAGTCCTAAAATGCAAGGAAAGAGTAAAAATGCCAGCATTTTAAATACCCTGGAGTATCTAGTTTTCAAATATAAATGGTTTGCTGGGCGTAAATTGAACTGGCCAGCTGTAAAGATCTCCCAAATAGGACATGGGGGCAGTGTGACTAGTTTTTAAAATAGCAATATGCTACTTGCGCTATAACTTGCAAAAAAACATAAAAACAATGGATATTTTGAAACTCAGGACAAATACATACCATTTAGCAGGTTTTTTCATTACCTTTGGTAGATAAGAATAACAGTTTTCAAGTAAAAGTACTAAAAGTTAATTTTTAATCATGTTATATTTTTAAGCGTAAATTAGATGATATGATCAAAATAAAGGTATTGAAAGAAAGACCTTCTGGTCCCGCAAAAAACCAATATATAATGTGTGTGGGTACACTAAACGAGAGAGAGGAAAATTACAGCTAAACACCAGCACAGCAGAAATGTTAAAACAGGCATTGGCACGCAGGGTACAAAAAATAAAAACAATCTCTGTCCTGAAGGGGTTAATCTGGCCTTGCCCATGAGCTTTAATAATGTTAATGCTTTTTGATGCTTGTATACACATTATTTAGACCTTGGGGCTTTTATCTACGGTATTAATCATTGTGTAGAAAAGAAAGACAACAGAGAAGAAAAAGGGGAGGGAAAAAATGTAAGTTTCAAAGCCAAGGACTTTACTCCTGAAGAAAGACACCTGGGAGGTACATGATTTCAATAAGCTGCCCTATGCATGTTACTGTCATGTTGTTATTGAAATGCTCATCAACCAATTAGATGATACAAAAAAAGCAGGGGTGTGGAAAGCAGTGGAAGCACCGCCCACTCTCGATCGCTGCTGTGGAAAGTACTGCTCGAAAGTGGGGACTTCACGAAGCAGTCATAACAAATAAAGAAGCGAGCTCGCTTGGCGCATGCGCACATGCCAGCCCCCGTGACCGACCAAAATATCAATAGGAAAGGCTCACGAATGTCAGGAAATGTCTGATCACTGTTACCAGCAACCCACGCGTGTTCGCTACAAAGTTCTAAGTCATGTGGCCCACGATGCGCCTGGAAACAATATTATCTGATATGTGCCAAGACGTCACCGACCTTACTACTGCACAGCTAGAAATGCTTCCTTGTACTTTGTAACACGGATCGGGGATTTCAGTATTTCGGGCATTAACTTTTTTTTTTTTTTTATTATTTTACATACGGAGATTTACCCCCCCCTCTCCCAGGCATAATGCAGTACAGACTACTGATCCTTTAATTGAGGAGCCCTCCTCTACAGCAACCATCCCCTTTCACACAACTCCCTGCTTATCAAAAAAATGGAGGCAAAGAAAGAATCTGGAAGAAGATTGGTGTGTACACGTTTCGTGTCTCTTTTTAGATAGTGGGTTTATTTGCCTTATTGTGTTTTTTTTATATGGGGTGTAGAGGGCGAGTGGGTTTGAAGTCACCCATCACACGGGGTGGGAGAGGTGCGGTGGGTTGCTATAGTAAAAGCAGTGAGCAGATCTGTGTACGGGAGATGGGTAGAGGAGGCTTTCGTGTGTATTTTGCGCTGGGAATTAAAGGGCATCGGTGTGAGTGCGATGAGCCGGATGATAGCATGGCTTTGTTATTATTTTTCAGCAGCTGGTGGGAACGCGCAGCTCTCTCGGTCCCTGCTGGCTGTATGAGCAACAACTTCAAGCCTTCTCTATGGGAGGAGGCGATTAAAACAACTGATGATGGCTGTTTGCTTGTAACTCGCAAGGCCGAGCCCCCCAGCTGCACATCACACCAAACAATACGATGCCCTGTCGCCTAAATAAGTGACTGAAATAAACAACCAGCCGCAATCACATCATAGCCTCCGACTTGTATACCCTGCACGCATCCATCCCGCCGGGTTGTTTATATACGGGAAGCTTACACATGGCGTTTAAATGCCTCGGTGTGGGATTCCATTAACCCATCCTGCGCTGGGGGCCCGCAACGCGAAGCGTAGAATTCCATTCGATTAATTGTTGGGGGTTATATGGAGATATATATAATACCTCGGCGATGTAGTGCTTGTATTCGTAATATCAAGGAACTCTTATTGCTGCTAATAATATTTTATCGATCTTGGTGGTGAGGGAAACCACGCACGATGTACTGTTTTGGGGAGCGTGTTTTAGAAATGTATGTGGGTTATAAACACATTAAACGTTATGCAACCCTTGGAGCGTGTGCTGCCAGATAGGTGTGTCTGACAGCCTGTGTTAACTCATTCAGCGCTGTTCCGTGGCTGGGCTGGTGCCAAGGACTGGTGGCAATCGGTCTTGGCCAAATCTCATGTGTTTAACCCCCCTTCCCCAGCGCTCCATCGGACGGACGAGATACGCAGAGAATGAAGACATGTCTGACATGGAGGAAATGGTCAGCGTCAGGAGCTTCAGCCTGGAGCAGAAGGTCAGCAGCAACTCCTACCGAGGAGACTTCGTGCAGTTCATGGAGGGCAAAGGTAGACACGGCCGCGGTTCTCCTCTGGGGATTGCTGCTTGGTTAATTAATACGGGGACAGTAAACCGGTAGAGCGCGGCTGGACTGAGGCTCCATTTTCCACGACCCTTAATCAGGTGATGGCCACTGGCCAGAGATCACTGGATTTGTGTAACAGCCTTGGGAAATCTCCGAGTTCAGTCCGTCTGCGCATCACGTGGGAGGGGGTATTAAAATATCGTGTGTATTCTAAGCAGGCCTTGGCTGCGTGAGAGAAAGCGTTGCGCGCACGTGTGGAGTTCGAATTTCCCGCCAGGTTTCGGGAGGGGTGGTGACGTCACAGATGCACGCATCCTTCTGTTAGAGCTAGTCGTGTTAGGGGGGGGTCATGTTCAGGGCAACACATGCTTTATTTGTTGCTGTGTGTCAGGGTAGGCGGGACATTAATGGTGGCAATGATGATTAGAGTTGTAGAATTAGGTACACAGCTGGTTTTAGTATGTTCCCTTATTGACACCTCATTATATCCTGAGCTCTCCCCAAACATCAAGTATGAAATGATGTGTTTTTCAGTTTTATATACTTTGTGTGGCACTAATATCTACTGCAGAGTACAAAACTTTACGCTTTGATGGTATTTAATGGGTTAATGCCTCACTTTGGGTGGAACCCGGCTGCTGGCCCTGAGGTTTATGCCCAGAGAAAGCAGACTGCTGTTAAATATGAGGCTTAATGATCTTTGTTATTTATCGTAAAATGTGCAATAAAAATGACTGCACGTAACTTCTGTTTGGGTTTCAAAAAACCCACTACGTATGAACACTTGTATAAAAGTGTTTATGGAAATATACACACCAATAAAGTGAACAAAGCCTCAAAAGTCATTTTTCTGTCCCGCCGCACATTGATGGCATATGAGAGCCATTCAGCCCATCCTTTTCTTCCTAAATAAATGACCATTTTATCTTATGTGCAATGGCGTAACAAAAAATACCAGGGCCTTCCAGCGACATGTTGGGGTCTCCCCAAGCTCCTACACACACTCAGTACTATACTAAAATACTTACACCATAGTCATATACTCACACAGACACACACACAGTGACATGCTTACATGACAGTCATATACTCACACAGACACACACACAGTGACATG
>VKOC01000001.1:47378038-47390253 GCA_009364415.1 Spea multiplicata
TTTTTGATATTTTTTTATAAAAAATATTTTATTTTAATTTTTTAAATTTTTTTGTATTCATATAAATATTTTTTTTTTACACAGTAATGGTTAGAGGTCCTCCTAGGGACCTCCTGAACATGCCAGTGATGTCACAATGACATCACATCTCACGTTATAATTTTTTTTTGTATTATTTATATTAATATTATTTTTAAATCACTAACCGTTTTTTTTTTCCAGCTTTTCTCTTACAGGACGGGAGGGGGAGTGAGAGAGATGGTCTCTCACTCCCCTCCCCGCGATCCTCCTGCACCGATCACACTGTGATCTCTATGCAGGTCCTCACAGACCTGCATAGAGATCGTAGCGTCTCTGTGCCTCATCGGAGGGCAGGATATCCCCGCAGGGGATATCCTGTCCTCCGATCACCTTCCGGGTTACATCAGCAATGACGCAACCCGGAAGGGAATGCCCGATCGCGCAGTTTACCGGTAACAGCTTACCGGCTTTCATGCCGGAAGCTGTTACAGGCGATCGGACAGCAGAAAGCCGGCAAAGCCGGCTTCTGCTGTCAGTGGGGAGTCCAGGCTGTCAAACGATAGCCTGGTCTCCCGTGCAGCGGCAGGGATGTGTCCCTGACGCTGCACGAAGGGCTGGACGTACCGGGACGTCCATAGGGGTTTCTTTGTGGGCGTTTTTTGGACGTCCCGGTACGTCTATAGGGGAACGAAGGGGTTAAGGGGTTAACAACCAAGTGTGTTTGCATAACGTTCGAGTTTTGCCACAGCTCTCTAAGTGCATTCTGATATTTTATCATCATTTAAACAGACACTGCACTATTTGGAGTTTCACAGGTTTTAACCCCTTAACGTCCATTGACTGGCCAGTCACGTCACAAAAAAAACGGTCACAGCAGCAGCTCTTACATGCACGGGCTTTGTCGTTATTTATATTTGAAGTGGACCTCTATAGGATTTTAGCAAAGTAACAAAAAGCACAACAAATATTTTCCTGCCACAAACTGTTTTAATATATTTAACAACTTTTCCAAATATACACACAATTCCCTTACTTAACATGAGTTACTTGGTTTTTAACTTCAGGAAAAAAAAACATTTAAAAAAAAAATTGGATACATATGCAATAAAATATGCATTAATAAATTCCATTGGCGTAAGAAAATATTTATTGTAGATTAAACAATAATACAAAATGTACATTTTGAAACGTAAAGAAACTAAAAAAAACTGACAACAAATATCTGCATTTAAGGATTGTTTGCAAAATAATTATGGCAGGATCATATGTATGATTTTGTCAGATATTTGCTTTGTAAAGACAAACAGGGATCATTCTTTAAAGGCATATACAAGAGAAATATAAGATTTTCCTGCCTTCCTGTATTCACTGCTCTGATATTATTCATTTTGAATTGCATTTCATGGGGAAACATGGCTATTGATGGCTCTGTATAATGCACAGTTAACGGGGAGTATTTGTGCATTATATAGCCTCAGTCCTTTTCCCAGGAGAAGCTTACTGCAACACACTCACCTCAAAACCTTAGATGTAATTGTCAAATTATATACATTTTGCCCCATATGTATGTAGGTCTCATACACCTATCTCCTTCCGTGTGGCTGCAGCACATAGTCTGCTATAAGGGCACGAGATGCTTTTCAACCACCTTAGATCACCAACCGTGTTCATGTGTATAAGAATTTCGCAAGTGCATAGTAGGAACTAGCTGGTGACAAGAGACCACACGTAGCGATACAAAGAACTACGGCCAATTTATGGTAGTCATTTCCCTTAACTTGATATAGTGTGGCAACTCAGGGAGGCCAAGTGGGTCGCCTTACAGCTATATGAATTAATGAATCATTAAAGCCAAGTTTATACTCCCAGTAAATCTGCTCAGTACATATGTTCCTTACAAAAAATAGCACATTTCAGTACGGTCATAAATGTTTTTTATGCTGTCATTTTCTTGTATGTAAACATAAAAAAAGTTGCAAATAGGTTTTTAAATCTAGCCATTCCACACCAACAACTTCAAGCTCCTGTCATCGACAATTAATGAATAAATGGTCAATGGAGCAATTTCATTCCACTGAACAAGTTTTGTAAAAATAGTTGCAAAAAAGTCATTCAGAATTTAAAAAAAAATGTGCATTAACAAAACAAGGTGATTATAAAGCATGCTTTAGTAATGTTGACGTTTAATCCTAGCAGGCCAATGTCTTGTAGAACCTACATTACTGTTTTGATCTAAAGTAGGCCACATACATGCAAATAGAAAAAAAAATGTGCATTATATGCACATCAATGGCTATTATATTCTTTTAGTAGAGTTCATCATTAAGCCAAAAACACAGGGACGTAGTTTTGTAGTTTTAAGGCCTTTGGGTTTTTTTTTAATTCAATATTTAGTTATGAATCATATAATGTATTATGTGGCTCTTGTTTTGTCAGAATGCTCTTTCAGATTAATCTTACTGGACAGAGCTTGCTGCCTGTCTGGACCGCACTGCCTACTACTCATTAGCCCTCAAATATTCTGACTAGTCTAGGGCTTGACAAATAAGATGGGAAGTTACCCATTTTGATTTAGCTTTGAATACATTGTTTTCCCATGTAAACAAATCACTTTGAATAAAAAAAAAAGTGACAAGTGATAAGAAGAAAAAAAAAAATAAGATTCACATATTTTGTATAAATGTGCCTAAAGCCGGTATTTTAACTAAAACACATTTAAGGTTGAAACTTGCATCACTGAGAATGTTTTGGTAAATAAGAATGCAAGCACAGACAGCGAGAAGCATGTTCCAAAAGGGGATTATAAAGAACTGCATGGTAAGCGCCCTTTAATGAACTGTGCAGCAGGTTGTGTTGGAGAGCCACACACCGCGTGCAATCCACATCCACGCGGGAAGGGAGAAGACAAAATTCAAATTAAGGTTGGATGGTTTTCAGTCTGCATTAAAATTCAATAAAAAAAAAAAACGTGAATTCTTTATAATCAGGATGTGTTACAAAACCTCAAATGAATAAGAATGTAACATTTGATCGATATATCACACAGATGCTTCGGATACCAAACCCCAGGAGCCTGACTCGTACACACACTAGCATGCAACGCCATTGAAAAGCCTATACCTCCATTAGTCCTGTAATACAGTCTAAACAACATCTCAAACGTCTAAACGCAACAGTCCTACAAAACACTATATATTGTTTTTGGGTAAACTTCAAACCCCCAACATGGGGGTTAACCTCACCGAGTAATTTTTGGTGTGAATACTTATGATTTGAAGACGTGGACTGCCCGTACCACATACTGTCTGCAGATGGGACACTCGCTCATTCTTTTCCCACATTTGGTACAGGTCACCATGTGGCCGCACTCCAGGAGCACACAGTCGATAACAGCATCCATGCAGATTCTGCACAGGTTATCGTCATTGCCAGCCAACTGCAGCCGTTCTCTCTCTGGAACTCAAGGATCATCATAGCGTAAGAACCACATCAATCAACGAAATAGCATCTCTTGTGCATTAAGATGGAAACAAACCAGCTAATTTAATTTTAAGGAAAGTTCTAGTTAACAAGAACAAGCTTTATATGGGAAAAATAAGTATATTATCGGTGGACATTGCAATGCATCGCATTGTAAGGTACTGTGGAATATTATGGTGCTCTACTAATAAATAGCAAAACGCATAGGCATGGAGTAGTCTTGTTTCAAATACGTTTTGCATCCCAGTCTATCTAGATTGTAAACAATATGTTTTAGGAACAGAAGCATGATCTATAGATAGATAAAAAATACCATATATCCAAAAAGCCCTTCAAAGCAGTCTATATATAATACATATATAAATGCTTTCCCTAAATCAGCCATGATATTCAGAAACATACAAAAATTAGCTATAAAAATTACTACTTCTCCCCAAAATGACCCTTTACAGCAGAGGCGTCCAACATGCGGCCCAAGGGACCTAAAGGTGCAGCCCGTGTGAGATCCGCAGCCAGAACCGGGATCACAAGGACCCTGCTGCTTACCTGTGGGAGGGTCTTTTGTACTGCACAGAGGAAGCGAAACCCAGCAGTGTCATGTGAATGTATGTGACATCACATGACACTGCTCCATTCCTGCTTCCTCTGTGCAGTATAAGAGAACACAGAGGGAGGCCGCGCCCCCTGCTGAAGCCTGTGAGCAGCATCGAGAGGTGGGAGAGGATGTTTGAATGAGTGTGTGTGATAGCATGGATGTGTAAGTGGGGGGGGGGCATGGTAGAGGGTGTCTAAGTGCTGGCAGCATCAATACACAAGGGGGGCAGCTAGCCAGGTTTCACCATGTACTGGCTGACTTGGCATGATAGGAGTGTGATTGCTAACAGTAATCACAGTCCCATCATGCATAGGTTGCCGCATTTACTGGTTGCCTGGGTATGATATGTGTGATTGCTGTTAGCAATCACATTCCTATCATGCCGAGCCATATTGCTGATTTTTTTGTCCAATTTTGGTGTGTTATTTACTTTTAATAAAAGTGTGGTGAACATACCAAAATGGGAGTAAAATTCATTTCGGTGTATCCCTAGAATAAATAGAACTATTTCATTTTTACTTATCCAGAATCCTGAATTTGTAGTCCCAGAAACCAGTGAGGAAAAGTAAAGGATGTGTGTCATTTTATTTTAATCTGCATAATTTATTAACCCCTTCCGTAACCAGTGACGTACCTGGTACTTCCTGGTTGAATGTTACCGCCAGTCCGGGACGTACCATGTACGTCATCGATGATGCCCAGCGTCGATACGGACGCTGGGATCGCTAGTGGCGGCTGCTACTGACCGCTGGGTGTCCCCAGCGATCCGTAGCAGCCACTCCCCCTCAATTCCGTGTATGTGATCGCTTTGAAGCAAATCACAAGCACGGAATTAAAATATTTAACAGAACTGCGGTCTTCAAGGGAAGATGCAGTACGAGAACGCAGGTACAGAAGGGGTTAAAGACTATTTACTCACAGTGAAAAATGAGTGCGGCCCTCGCACATATACAATTCTGATGAATCGGCCCACAGCAGAAAAAACTTGGACAGAATATTTCAGCATTTAAGTCAACCCAAGTATTATAACATTGCGAAACACATTGCTAAGATGTTTAACTGGAGAGGTAAACAGTGTATGGGCATTTTGCAGAAAACATTCCACATACCTGAATCAGCTTTGTTGTCTGGATTTTCCACTGAAACAGAAACAAAAATGACAATTAAGACTAGTGTCACAAATACAACAGATTTAAAAAATGGAAGTTAAGCTAATTAAGCCGAAAGGAATCGCTCATTTTCAGCAGCGACGCCAAACGTTCTGTTAAAATACATTGAGGCTTGAAAAGTTGTGCTCAGAGTCTGCGATAGGCCTGTGTGGGTGAAAGCTGTGCGTGTAAATCTAATGCTTGTATAACGCACGTTTGTTTCTTCAGGCTAAAAACCTTAAAAAAAAATCTAAATTTTATATATTATAGCAGACTCTAAATATAATGTGGGTTCATTTGCCGAGTTTAATCAAAGAGGTCGGGAAGCTGCAGTGAAATTAATTTTTTCAAACGGCGTGTCAATGCATGGAGTGCGTGCGCGTATCTGTATGAACCGATGTATGCCAATACGCTTTGTCTTTCTTCCACTCTGTTTCAGAGTCAGTGATGTTCATTCACTCATTGAGTTGTGTTTATTGAATCTACCTGCTTGATTACTTTAATTTGTCCAATTTTGAGGTTAATTCTCTAAAGGAGGAGTTGGCAGAAAAGTTGTGGTGATACATAAGAAAGGGTGATCCCCAGCAAAAAGGGCTGAGCCGACCCTATATAATGTGTTCCTAAATCCATGAAAGGACTTTCAATGAATCAGATTTTAAATGTTTCATATCAGAGCCAGCCAAGCTATTCTTGGAGCATAAAAGACAGTTGTTTTTTTTATTACTTCTATCAAAGGACAGGTAATGTAAAAATAGCAGGGACTAAGCTTTTGAGGGCACATTTTTTCCATGCAGAAGCCACCAAGAACACCCTTTTTTTTTTTTTTTTTTACATACACGACTTCCGGTTTTCTTCATTTTCCCTGTACAAGCGGTTAACTTTCTCAACAAGTTCCCATTTCTCACAGCAGCCTGAGTAATTGACAAAGTTCCGTGCAAGGATCTCTTTTAGTTGTCGGATAGTCAGCCCTTCAATTTCCTCCAGTGTTGATAAATCAGAAAGTGATGCTCTTGCACGCTTTTTTGAAAGCTCAACCTGAAGCAGTGGGGGAGGGGGGGGGAAACCAACACACTTTAAAATCAGTAGCTCATGGACTTTGTCATTGATGGTTTTGCATCACTAAAATGTTATATTTGAAACTAAGCCACATATTAAAGGCAAAATAAAGGTTTTCTTCACAAAACTAAACGTGTTCATTAAATCTAGAGCTTCACTTTTGATTATTCATAAGCAAAACTAGCTATTGAATCCAAAAGCAATGGACTCTGTGGAAAAATAAGTATAAATATCCCTAGTAAGTTGACAAAAGCTGTCTAAAACATTATCATCCTAACAATAGGGGAGAAATGACAATGGGAAGTAATAATCGTGCAACCATCTAAAACAGGAAGTTAAGATGGCTGCCTCCACGGCATACATAGAAAATCAGTTTGTAACATACTATGATTTTAATTAGGAAACACCATTAAATAGACGTTTTGAAGTTTATATTAAAACTAGATGTTCATCCGGTCCATGCAAAAACAGGTGTTCCTGACCTTCTTTCTACACACCTGCTGTTCTGGAGGTTCTGTATCGGATGCCACAGAGACCGTTTCACTTGTTCCCTGAAACACAGGAAAATATATTGTTCTATTATTAATTTGAAGAATTAGTCAACCTACTTTGGATAATCACTTTTTCACTTTATCACTTTTTTGCCATGATTTGACCTTTTTCATGTGTAGTGTACCAACACAAATTTTACATATCTAATAATTTTTTATAAAGTCTATAATTTATGAATACATTTTAAATAAAGAACAACATTTTGTGTGGATCTCCTCTACATACTGGGTTCAGCAACACACCCCTATGCCTGACCCCAGTACTTACATATTTCTTATGTTGTGTTGGGCCAAATTATACTTTGTTCTTTTTTCTTCTCTTTTAAAAGAACTTTTGACTTGGAGGGTGGTAAAGTATTTTTTAAATGTCCCTATTAGTATAATATGGTTATATATCCATTTTTTACATTTTTAGACTTTAAGTCTGACTTTTTTTTGTTATTTTTATTTTGGAGGCTGCAGCCGAATACGACGATGCTACATAATCCATCATATCAGCTGGAAATAAAGGAGTACCTGGGATGTAGTTGCACTTCCTAGGCTCTCAGACGTTTCTCCCTGAGATGAGGACACTGATGGTGAAGGCGCAGAAGGTGAAGAAAAAAATGGATGTGTAAAGAAACCAGAAGTCTGTGGTCTTGCGGAGCTGTCCATACCAACATCCATCTCATCAGAGCAGGAATCATGATGGCAAAGCACTAGTTCCACTAAGTCTTCTTTCTCCCTGCAACTATCAGTGGGGATATTTCTTAAGGACAGGTACTGTCGTAGATCTTTAACTTTCAGCTTCATTAACCGAGGCCTTTGAAATGCTGTTTCTTTTAATAAATGACATGTACAACACCGTCTGTGGTTCTCTTGAAGTGTAGAACACAAGGAGCAGAAATCTTTCTTGCAATCGCTGCAAATATGCTAAATGAAGAGAAGAAACTTTCAGTTAAACTGTTTTAGTGAGTAAGTGAAACCACACTAGGTCTATCAAAACGTCTATGTCCTACCTGTGGGTGGAATTGGTTCTAAAAAAATTTGTAGATGCCGTGAATGCAAGGATTTTTACAACAGACAGGATATCTTATTCTGAAAATGGGCACCTGGGACACTTAAACATGGACATAAATTAATTGAAAGGTGCGGTTCAACTTGCTATGCTGTATAATATTTTCACAATTAAATATGGCAATGGAAACATCTTGCTTGTTGCTTTTGGATATTAAAACTCTTTAAAGTATACGTTTTAGGCACGAGTACCCACTACCTCAAAGAAATAGTCTGAAAGAATGATGTTATACCAGCAAGCTTCTGGTTTTACTATATATTGGGGAAGAAAAAAGTTTGAATATTTTGTCCCTAGATGAAATAGCAATCCCATTGACACAACGTATTGTTTCCTTTTTGTTTTATAGTACAGGTATTATAGCATATTTTTTCATTACCTTTTTTCTGAAGACAGAAAACGCCAGACCACAAGCTTTACATACAATGTTGGAGGGTGAAGAGGAAGAAAACGGTGAAAAATCAGAACTCTGAGCAAATCTAAATGTCCCTGTCCCTCCTCCAAAGGCAGCCTGTTGTCCTCGTACAGCTCCAGTGCCCATCACTTCATTCAGCAAACCACAGCAAGAAGCCCACATGGAGCTGGCCCCCGCCTGTCAATACAAAAAGAGAACATATTACGAATATATGAAGAACATTTTGGTTAAACCATTATACTATGAGGTCAGAGCAGCACTAATCCATTGTCAGGTAATGGGCTGCAAGTCCCATAATGTTCGGCAGCTCCTATTGAAATCAATGGGAGTGCTTTCTTGCATGAAGGGGGTGAGGCATCTCATTAGACCCTCCTGGGACTCTTACACAGCATCTTCCCATGATATATTCACTAAACAGCAAAGAAATACAAGAGCCCCATAAGCCCCATAGGATCTGAGAGATAATGCTCCCTTCCGGTTGAGCAGCGTGATCATTTTATTGAACTCACAAGATTTATCATAGCATAAAATAAACGTCATTACTGATAAACTACACTTTTCTCATTCAAATCTAAAGAATCTGCTCATTATTATTATTATTCCCTCATGATTTACTTCCTTGCATTCAGCATGTCACTTCTGTGAAGTGTATATCCTACCTCTGCCGTTTAACACCATGGCAATCCCTCTGCACCTATATGATGAGCTTCCTAACATTCAAAGAGCTCCACGTAATTGTTGTTGGGGTGAAAAAGTATTTACCTCTGCCTCGTTTTCTGCATCACTGCATAAATTTTCACAGGGAGTTATAATAATATATAGAGGGAGCCCAAGATACCGATACCACAATCTGGGGGGGTTTGTTACCTTGTTTGATGAGCTAGGTACTCGAACACGTAAAGCTCATTTGCAAAAACATTATTGCCTCTGCCTCCTAGTAAAGTCAACCCAACGAAAGGGATTATATTCTCTGTGGAAAACTCTCAAAAAAGAAAGGAAAACAGAGGAAGGTAAAATATCATGGAGGAAGTCACAAAGGTACCTAAAACAACTCTCGGGGATCTGTAGGCTTCTGTCGTTTCTCCTAAACCTGAGGTCAGTGTCCATGAAATAATAAACAAACATGAGATTTGTGGTAGGGTAGAGAATAATGACAAATCCCAGGAGACATTGCTTCTAACTTTTGTGCCATTGTATATTGATGCCTATGGGTGTGCGTCTCTCATGCTCCTAAACAAAAATAAAAATATGGCTGGCTCCTAGTTTAGTCTGTCTGACATAAGTGTGTTTCAAAGAGGATAAATGCTTGGCGAGAGATTGCCAAAAAGCACCGGGATTCTCCTTGTGAGATCGGGAACAATGTTCTCCGAAGTGAAAAGTGCAACTTTTTAGGTAATATGGCGTGGCAGCAAAACAATAAGGATAGTTTGGTGCAAACAATTTGGCTTAAAAAGAATACCACTAGCATTCCAATGTAGGCTCAAAGATAAAAAGATCTATCTCCAGACACACAGACAGGTTAATGGATGCAAATCTGACAAGACTGTGGTTATTTACAAAAGAGATGAAACAGTAATAGACATGCAAACACACCAGTAAAGAATAGATCATGATAATACCAAAGAGATAACATAAACCTCACATGTTTTTGGCATTCCCTAAGTACTAATCCACTATTTCTAAGCTTGTGAACAGGGCCCTATGTAGCAGTTTGCCTGACGATTCTAGTTTTGTCATAATTTAATGTTGCATCGATAAAATGCATAGAAATACAAAATGTATATACTGTAGCTAAAGAACGTATAGCGTGTAATTCTGCAGTGCATAACAGCACAACGCATGTAAACATACACGCACACAAACAAGGACGATAGGATGCAAGGAATAATGCCTGGGGCTCTGATATATGGCCATCAACACCAACAGCCACCGATATATAGAGATTTCTCTAGGACCAAGACTGGGAAAATGCATAAAGAAAAGAAAAAAACAATGGCATGTTTTGTTTTTTGTAAATGTCCTCCATTGAGACGTGTGTGTGTGTGTGAGGGATAAGACAGCACTTTATTTCCTGCGCGTTGCCCCGGTACAGGGCGTCAGGTTATAGCAGGAGAAAGGACTGCTAAACAATACAAATCGGTGAGATACACAAACCCGACTCGGGCCATTAACAGTAAAGCGACACTTCCCACGAGCCATGTCAACACATGTGACTATGGCAAAGAAAAGAGCGCGAAGTCCGCGTGAGGCCCGGGAGTTACCCCCCCTACCTCGTGGTGGATAAACAATTACCTTCATGACACCGCCTGCTTTGCGTTCTCCAAAGAACAGGTCTCTGACAGGCGACCATCAGCCGACCGATTCGAACACCATCCCCAACAAGTTGCGTCACACCCGCCCGACAGCCCCACTTACGTCATCAAACATGGCACGTTCGGCAGACATTTTTGTTTTGGGCAGATTGGAATATAGTTTTTCCCTTTTCGAATTTCAAATGTCAGCGCGAATGAATTCATAAAGTCATTCAACGCATATCAGCAGGTTTGCGGTACTGCGCTTTTAGTTCATATCCACGCCTGAGTTCCCGTTTTCAGTAGAAACATTCTACAGACAGCGGATGCTGGTGTGGTTTAGCCCAAACCAAATATGGCGTCTGAGTCATCCGGACTTAATTCTTAGATGAAGGCTTGAAGCAAGCATTTAGGCGCGGCTCTGTTTCTATGGAAACTGGTGTTACCTCCTAAGGGCTAAAATGAAAGAACAATTTATTATTATTATTATTTTTACATTTGACATTATTATTGTTCTTAATAATAATCATAAGACGTATTGGTACATATTTGAATGTGCTGAACTTCTTTTAAGTGCAACGCATTTATCACTTTTTCTCATTTGTCTGAGATACTGTGCAATTTTGTTCCTGTTTTCTCTCTTCATTTACACGTAAAGATTGTGAGAAAAGCACGAATATCACAGATATATCGCGAGTGCAATACTTACCACCGATTGATATATTATATATGTTATTATTGGCTACACGGCTGTTTTTGCGGTTGGGACTACCACTCCCATCACTCACAGGAGTAGGAACAGTAAACCCCAAACCGCAAGACACCCCCTTGGGGCTCCCGGTAACGTCCTGGCGTCCGATGGGATGATCGTGCACGGGAGAAACTTCAACCGGTACGAGCAACTGCTGCGCGATCAGAGGACCTGTGCACCTTTCTCCATTCCTGCCTCCATCCAGTCCTGTCCCGGTAATAACCCACATTTGTCAGAGGGACGAATTCAGAAGTCAGTCCAGACAAGCACTCACCGGGACTGCGCATCCAGTGGCTAACGTCCATAACTCCCAGTTATGGTGGCGTCTAATGGGACTATTGTACCTGTACAGGTGACCTGCACGTTCATGAAAATGCTCCACGAGCAGTAGAGTTCCTAGCGGGGGGCGGGGGGGGGGCGGCCCGCTCATCACGGGGGTGCCAATTTCCGGCCACCCGGCACCCCTCCAGAGACGGACAGTAATGTCCGTCTCTGGAGGGGTGCCGGGTGCCGGCAAAGACCTCCGATACCGCTCCCATGCGATCGTGCGGATCGCAAGGGAGCGGTATCAGAGGTCTTTAACAGACCTCCGGCTCACTCAAGGGAGCCGGAGGTCTGTTAAAGACCTCCGATACTGCTCCCTTGCGATCCGCACGGCAACAGCTGCTGTGCGCCGGGGTCTGTTGTCAGATCCCGGCGCACAGCACTGAAGCCGCGCCCACCGCTGTCCGTGCCCTCTGACCCGGAAGAAGACAGAGAAGACAGAAGAACTGAAGAAGAGGAAAAGAAGCTGAAAGAAGAAAGGAAAAGTAGGAAAGCATCAAGTGAGAGTGGATTGGTATGTGTGTGGATT
>VKOC01000001.1:47391510-47401641 GCA_009364415.1 Spea multiplicata
GTATTTAGGTGTACTTAGTCATGTCTAGTTTTCTTTCAGGTAACTTTGAATCAAACTTGGCTTGGCACACTGAGAAAAGATGCTCAGTCGTTCATCCTGGCGCTACCTCCCGACATCCTAGTGGAGAGCAGAGCTTGGACGCTGGCACTACCACAAGGTAGCCATTAAAGCCTGGAAATTCTCAAAGGGTAAGGAGCATGTATATGACTGTTCCTGTGGACGAGGTAGCGCAGCCATTTGACTCTTTAACTCTAATGACACTCGGCCATCCTTGCCATGCATATTTCCACAGTGACACAAAGACCTTAATTATATAATTTGATATATCACATGAACTGGAAATTCAATGTAATATGTTTATACGAGCGGTCACACAGACAAAATTTATATACTTCATGATCCATTTTAAAGATGCTGCAAAAAACTAAACACGGGCGTTATTTAACGTAATGCCAACATATTTTGGTTTATAAAAGGGTGTTGGGTGTCAAACAAAACATTTTATAGCACATTCTGAAATATACATACAGGAAATGTGTTTATTTAACATGCATCTGTGTCCTGGCATGTAACCTAGAAACTCTGCAAAGCAAGTTTGGGAAATATGGCCGTGAGGCATAGCTGTTATTACATGAAGAATAAACACCAATCAAAGGACACTTAACTTTATACCAGAGCAGCTCTGCGTCTATTTTTAGATCGCATGCAATCAGATAGTGCTGGAAGTGAAGCTCACACTGAAACCTAAAAGCTACATATCGAACAAGGCACGGACTCTTTTGCCATTGTCTGGTCCAGTGATATAAAGTGCCCCTATTTGGACAGGCTGGAGCAGATCACCGCGTGGGCTAATGTAATAATACGCTTTTAGCAAGAGGCCATTGTGTCCTTCAGTAACCTAATTGCAAAGCTCTGTTTAAAGCTTTCTGAATCCTTCGTGTTTAATTCCTCAATTGTAAGGACTGAAGATTCTGTGCATCTAGTGGCACACGAGAGTCCGATGGTTGCAGACTCCTTTGTCTGGTTAGTGTCTATGAATACAGTCTATGAAATGTTGCCACAGGAGGAGAAGGAATGACACTGCATGGCTTAATGGCTTACTAAATATACTTCCAGAACCTGCAGAATGGTGAATCATAGTAGGATGGTTATCCTGCGTGTTTATATTACTTTAAATTGTAATATATCAAGCCCTAGAGTACATTTAAAGGCGCTAATCTACCTACTCTGCTAAACTTAACACTAAATGCAACATTAGAAACATCACTCCTAGTATTTCATGTTAACCTAGTATTTAAAACTATTCCGAGAAATAATTCTGGCACAGCATCTTTAAAATTCTTCGGCAAATAAGGTATGTTGCTAATATACTGGTATTAAACCAGTAGCTGTGCTTGATATAGACTTAGCGGTGACACTCTAAATTTCAAATAGTATGGTTTCTTCATTAAAGGGACAGTAATGTCCTCTCCCCACATTAAATACTGATTAGCCAAGTAAGTTAGAGAAGATGTGTTCTCTCATCCCAACTAACCCACAACTTGTTTAATGAGTAAACCTGAATGACCTCTAATGTAAACTTGCCAAAAGCGTTAAAAAAGGCACACAAAAATAAGAATGTAAAATTTGTTTTAATGCTTTGCAATATATAAGTCCGAAGCAAAAGAAATCTGAATGAAAAAGATATCAATGGGAAGAATAAGATCATGGGGAGGAATAACCACCGAAATCCTCTGAACAGGAAGAGATTTTATATGACAGGGCCTACCTCACCTTTTGATCATGATGGCGCTATGTGAATCAATAAATAACATGTGCATATAAATGCGTTTTGGGTGTAAATTATGCCAGAGTAGTAAACATATATATTATACTTTTTTATTTAATAACACAGTTGTTTCCCTTTTCCCTATGACATATATCTGGGATTTGCTGCTCTGTTTAAACAAGATATATTTTTTTTAACTGATAAATCAGATAAATGGTTTTGCTGGCAAAGGCACAACACATCCATTATCTTACATAGAAATATCTATTCAATAAAGGACTGTCACAGTAACAATGCACAGAAAGTCACAATAACAATAACGTATTTGCTTGATTATAAGACAAAAAAAATCATCAGAAAGCACAACCTTATCAAGGTAGTCTTTTATTCAGACCACAGATCCGCAACTGCGCCAAATAAACCACCCACCCTCTCACTCTCTCATGCGCTCTTATACTCTCTCAAACTCTCATTCATTCTCTCTCTCAATGTCTCCCTACCTTCTCCACCTTCTTCTCTTGCCTCTTCTTATTCTTCTGTCTTCTTTATTTTGTCTTCTCTTTGTCCGCTTCTCCCTGGTATCAGCTCCATTATCGAGGTACTTTCGCAAAAGGGCGGAGCCTCGCGCATACCCTCTTGCACGATTGGAGGAACGGGGAGAGGCTGTCCCGGTTGTGTGCGTCGAGGCACCGCCCTTTGCAGAAATACTCCAAGAGGCCAGAATATCGCAGACGGATTCGTGGAGGGTGGTGTAGAAACGCTTCAGGGGAAAGGGTGTGTGTGCGGAGGCTCCGCCCTAAGCGTAACTACATTGGATAATGGAGATGATACCAGATAGAAGTAAATGAGGAAAGAGGAGGCAAGAGAAGAAGCAGAGCTGTGGAAAAGGAGACAGAGACACAGAAGCAGTTGGAGAAGGTAAGAAGACTAACAAATAAAATAAATTTTATTTTTTCCCCCAATAAGGTTGTCTTATAATCAGGCCTTTTCTTTTCTTTTTTCTTCATTAAGTTTGGGGAGGGTCATCTTAAAATCGAGCAGATAGCGTATTTAAATGAGGAAATAAACTACATATAGGTTTAAACTGAAAAGCAAAGTACTTATACAGTCTATAATATAAGGCGGTCTTCTCCTCCTTCCTGAATAACCTGACCAATCGATCCCTGGTTTTGCTGTTTTAAAAAACACATTTTCTTGCACTCCATAAGATTCTCAAGATCACGCCACATTTTGACTTGTTTCATGTTTGGAGCATGACTTTCTCGGACAGTCTTTTGCTTTTCTCGTAGTTTCTGTTGAGAAAAGTACAAACACAGGAGTTGTTGACTTACGCAGTTTTTACTCAAGTTGTATGACGAGCTAGAATGAAAACGAACTTTGATCTTACTGGATAAATAATTAAGCTGATATCTCATTGGTAGGCAAACCAGGTGGCTAGCAGGGAATAATGAGCAGCAACTGGAGCTCTAATGAAATGCAAAGTATTCCGGTAACAGTAATGCTGTAACTTCTTTCGCTATAAAGTCATGAATGGAGAACAGTAACAAAACATTTTAAAGTCATACAAATTCATGAAAAGATCCTAACAAAAACAGTATAAACCATATCAGCTATAAGTGTAATGGGTCTCTGTACAAATGATGTAGCTCGCGCTGCTGAAGTGTGGAACGCACGCTTAAAGCAGCCAATCACTGATAGGAAAGTCTTCTCAGAAGTCAACCACCACGTGGGCGCAGGCAGCAGGAGATGTGTTCAGTGAAACACAACTCCTGCAAGCCTAGGAGCCGAGAGACAGGGAAAGCGGCAAATGGGGGAATAAAAGTGATGGCTGGAGTGTCTACACTTTATTAAATTCCAACAGTAAATATACATAGTTATATGAATTAAAAAAATTATAATCATTCACAGAGAACAGGTTTTCTCGATATGCTTCCAACCACAACATGTCTCAATAGATTGTAGTAGAATGTTGGAAACTATATGTTACAAAGAAAGGTGAAATGGAGATAAGCAGTTGCAGGAACAGCAATCATATGGTCACCTCTCACGTACCACTGCAAGTGTGCATGTATGAATTCATATTACATAACACAAGTATGCTAATATATGTACATACATACAGATAATACTGACAAAGACATTGCTCATAATAATATTAGTCTTGCTAATAAATAGAGATGTCTTTGGACACAGCAGCACCTTTGGGACCTACAGTACATAATGCCCCTGTGTTAGTTATTAAGTACCCAAGTGCTTAGTTTTGGACATATTTCATTGGTGTCCGATTCATGCTGATCCTGGTGTATTACATGGTGTATGAACTCACAGAGGACTGGTGTTCATCAATTCAACTTAATAGTATATAGCCCCAAAAGAGCATTTTCATAAATGTTATTATTTCCTAACATGAAGGCTACAATTTGCATGTTTGAATTCAAACATTTAAGGCAGGGATCCTCAAACTCGGCCCTCCAGCTGTTGCAGGACTACATCTCCCATAATGCTCCTTCAGCTAAGGGGCTGGCTGAGAAGTATGGGAGATGTAGTCCTGCAGCAGCTGGAGGGCCGAGTTTGAGGATCCCTGATTTAAGGCATATGCCAGCTCCCATATATAAATAAATGAATATGACAGCAGAATGTCAACTCATAATAATTTTTTTTAAAATGCAAACACAGACGAATTCCTCAGAATTATCAGATCTATGCAGTCATCACCTTTCCAGGGGAACGCCCCCCCCCCACCGCATGCATGTGCATTTAACTGTTTAACTGTTCTCGCATAAAAACAAAACTCGACTCAATGTGGCAGAGGTTTACTTTGTTGGGATTTTTAGACTGCAGAGAAGCAGAACCATACAAAGACTGACATATATCCTAATGAACTTAAGACGGCTGAAAAACTATTTTTGGATAAATTACCATGAACACGTGTTCAATGGTTATTTGACTTCACAAAGATCTTTTAAGTGCCAGTTCTGCTTCTTTTTTTTTATGTTTTTGTTGTTTAATCTCGTTTCCTGTGGTTATAAAATGTGCTTGAGGATAGTATTATCTTACTAAGACAGTAAACGCGGAAAGGACGCAGTATTCCGTTAATAACCATTTTGTGAGGATACATCTTCCTTAATAGTTCTGCAGCCCGGTCTGCTGCGTGAGAAGCAGGTGTGACTTGTAGTTGGGCTGTAGGGCAGAGAGTGGTGTGTGTGTGTGGTGTGTGTGTGTGTGTGTGCATAGCATCCCCATGGAGAGAGACTTTCCATTATTTTGGTGAAATAATAGTCGGGAGTATCATGTTACACCTGATGAACCCCTGCTGGAATCCTCAGACGTCACTACACCCTACCCAGAATCCACCACAATGCCTGTTTCTCACAGTCTGCACGACAGAGCTGGGCTTTACCAGACCAATTCTACGCTCTTCCAACTTGGGAAAAAAGGCTGGTCTATCCAACAGAGGGCATGGGAAACAGACATTATCTAGCGAGGACAGCGAGTACAGCTTTGCGAGAGCTGCTGTGAGTTATGATAAAGACCCAGTTTCTATAAATAGACAGGCAGGGAAATAGCTTCCCGCATACCGTATATTCATCCCATGCTCTTCTTTGTCTTGGGGGGGGGGGGAAAGACGTCTGGATGAAGGGATCCCATTCATAAAATCTGTTTTGATGCATTATTAATCAAATAACTCAAAGATTTCCTATAAGAGGTTGTGGGCTGAAGCCGCTCCATTAAAACATAGAACGTACACTTGTATTTGTATAAATAATAAATCAAATGAAGAAATAATGTCTGCCCGTTATGTGGAGGGGTTAAGAGACACTGACATAGTAACAGCAGCAGCCAAACCCTTAAAGTGCGCGCATGCTGTGGTGAAGCGGCGTACAAGTTAAGATAATATTTATGTATATGTGGACGTGCCTAAAATAAATACCCGTTGTAACTGTTATACACCCAGGCGGCCATAAGTTGCGACAGCACTGTTTTTACATGCTGTTAATGTAGGAAACGACATGGATACGCTTTCACTTAATTAAGCATAGTTCTCATTTCTAATCTACTGCCTGCGGTTTCACAAGCATTGGAAGGCAGGAGGCACGAGTGCCACGACACCACACGTCTCTTCATGCAAAGGGTTAAAGCATTTTGCAGACCATAATATATGGGAACCTTTGTCAGCATCTTTAATTGCACACTGTAGTATGCTAAGTAAATAACCCTTCGCAGGTCTGTTATTTTATACTTTCTCATCAGTGCCTGCTTTTGTGTCACATGGCACTTAAGTGTTCCTGTGAAAAAATATGAATGATGCCACCAAGGGTGGTATACAAGGGGCAGAGTGCATTGTAAACACGACACCTCTCCCGTGTTGATGGCACCTTGTCAGGGTCCTGCAGGAAGGATTCG
This sequence comes from Spea multiplicata, assembly GCA_009364415.1. Lineage (NCBI taxonomy): Eukaryota > Metazoa > Chordata > Amphibia > Anura > Pelobatidae > Spea > Spea multiplicata. Next base: position 47,397,683 of record VKOC01000001.1, read on the forward strand.
CCGCAGCGACTCACCGGAGTACCCGCTGCCCGCGGGTACGGGTTCCATCGCCGCGACATCCATCTTCTGTTCTTCCTCCGGCGTGTGTAGCTAGGGGCGAGCGCGCGCCCTCTAGCTTAACTTTATTGTTCCCATTCTGGGAACACTGTGTGCACACTCGGAGACTGTCCCGCCCCTAGGGGTGGGGCGTAGCCGAGCGGCAAGTTTAAAACCAAGCACTGAGCTTTGCTCAGTGCTCAGTTATTGTGCTTCCTATACGTACCTTCTGAGTGCTCTCTCCTGCTGATTGACCCTTCGTATACCAGACCCGGCTTGCCTTGACTCCTCTACTTACCTATCCTTCGTGTACCAGACCCGGCTTGCCTACGTTTATCCTTGCGGTTCCTCCTTGGCCTTGGCGTCTAAACGGCTGCTTCACCCGTGTACCGATTTTTGGCTTCTCCTTGACTTCGTTTTTGGAACTTATTATCTATTCCGTGCCTGTTTCTCCTGCATACTGGTCTCCGCTCCATTACTGTCGTTGCAGTCCAGTACCCCTGATACACCTACACTGCAAGCATAGATCACAGGTCGCACACAACACAAAGGCCAGCCCTGGCACCCATGCTGCACTCATAGGACTTGCCCCAGCACAGAGATTGCATCCACAGAACTGCCCAGCACCCATAGAACTTGCCCCAGCACCCAGATCTCCTCCTATCTCTTTATTTCTCCCCCTTCTTGTTGATCCCTTCTCATTCTCTTGATCTCTCCTAATCTTTCCTCTATCTCTCACTTTTCGGTTTGCCCATCGGTAGCGCTGGCCCCATTTCCTCCATACCGTACATGATCATCTATGATTGTTCAGCATCGAGACAGTGTCAGATTGTAAGTGGATTGTCAAGTATGCCGAGAAACAATTCAATTTATTTTGAATCGAGTTTTCATCATTGGACTCTTGCTGGGTTTTTTTTTTTGTAAACCATGCTTACATTTTAAACCAACGTATTATTAAACTATAAATGCATTTCATTATTACTGCATTTGCAGATGAAAAGAGTTAAGGATCAAGGTCTCCTGATCATTGATGTTGAACATGTGTCTACTTCAATATGTATAATCGGGTTTTACCTACAACCATCACGTTAAAATCTCCATATAGAAGGTTGTCATGGAAACATGTTGTCATTCCTCACTCTTCAATGGCAGTTCACATCACTTCAGAGATGTATTTAACCCCTTAGTGGCACATGGTTTTCTTCCCTAGCAGGAAAGTTTTTGCCGCTTTTAACATTTTTTTGTTTTACCCGTGATTCTTCCCCTTTGCCATGTTTAGTGTACCCACACAAATTACAGTCGTATGGAAAAGAAAGTACACCGTTCTATGGTTTTACATATCAGGACATAACAACAATTATCTGTTCCTTAGCAGGTCTAAATATTAGGAAAATACAACCTCAGATGAACAACAACATGACATATTATACAATGTCATGATTTATTCAACAAAAATAAAGCCTGGCTGCTGAAAGGGACTTAAGAGTTCAGCTTAATGGAAATCCATGGCTTCCGCTTCTACAATGGGGTTTTTCCTCCAAATTGGCAAAACGTTTAGTAGTAGACGACATTGCCCTTAGTAATATCACCTAAATGCCACACAATGCCTGTTTCCTAATGTATTCTCTGCATTCCCTTTTAATGATAAAATACCTCTTATGTATTATTTGCACGTGCAGTAGTGAATAATGGCCCTGGAATATGGCATCAAATCTACTGATCGTGTTTCCTACATCTCCAGGAAGAAGGGCACAGTGTTCAAAACCTTAAAATGTCTGCATCAGTAATGCATAGAGACAAGCCAGAAAGTACAATCATTAAATAAGCAAAAGAAGCCCTATTTAATATTTTCCTCCGCAGACACTTATTAGTCAGAGTGTCATGCTGGGTGAATGAGACTAAGCCTTTGTATTGTTTACCAATGGTAATATAATAAGGAGGTCAGGGTGTTTGTCTAAAATAGAAAGGTAACAGATAATACATAGAAATGGCTAATATGCAGTTGTTTATATATATATATATATATATATTAGTATATTAAGCAAAAACTAAAACTGTTTTAACTTACTGAACACGAACTACTGAAGCTGGCCCTGTATAATGCATTATTCAATGTATAAGGACAATTTGAAGGAATCTCCCTGATTTAACTATACATTATATGGGGCCAGCCAAGCCTGTCCTGCAGCACATGCTTACTGGGGATGGCCCTTCATTATGTATAATGAAGTCAAAGAGTTGAAACCATAAGTCTCCTGCAAACTTCCTTTGTCTTTTTAGTGATTTGCAAAAATAAAACTAAATCTGTTTGTATTTACACGGGACATCTATGCTGAAAGCACCTGGCTCTGCTCATAATGTGCACTCCTACAGTCAAACAACTTTTCAGACAATAACAAACAAGAACATGTGTTATATAAGTAAATGTATAGAATAACAGATTATTTCATGTGGAAAGAATTGTAATGTGTGCAATCACACTCCTATCATGCCAAGTCAGCCAGTACATGCTGAAACCTAGCTAGCTGCCCCCAGCATGTACTGGCTGACTTGGCATGATAGGAGTGTGATTGCTAACAGCAATCAAACTCCCATCATGCCTAGGTTCCAGCACTTACACATCCAACCAGTAAATGCTGGAACCTAGGCATGATGGGACTCTGCTTGCTGTGATTGCTGTTAGCAATCACACTCCTATCATGCCAAGTCAGCCAGTACAAGCTGAAACCTAGCTAGCTGTCCCCTTGTGTATTGATGCTGCCAGCAGTATGGGGTCTGTACCAGCATGTAGTGGCTGACTTGGCATGATAGGAGTGTGATTGCTAACAGCAATCAAAGTCCCATCATGCCTAGGTTCCAGCACTTACTGGATGGATGTGTAAGTGATGGAACCTAGGCATGATGGGACTTTGATTGCTTTTAGCAATCACACTCCTATCATGCCAAGTCAGCCAGTACATGCTGAAACCTAGCTAGCTGCCCCCCTTGTGTATTGATGCTGCCAGCAGTATGGGGTCTGCACATCACTTACAGCCACCCTGTACCAGCATGTACTGGCTTACCTGGCATGATAGGAGTGTGATTGCTAACAGCAATCACAGCAAGCACAGTCCCATCATGCCTAGGTACCAGCATTTACTGGTTGCCTGGGTATGATAAGAGTGTGATTGCTGTGTGGGCAGTGTGGACGCAACCTGTTATCTATGCCTGTAATTTAGGGGTTTTTAAATATACCTTTTAATGACGTGTTTTTATATGAATTCCAATTGATCTATACCTGCAAAGCTGGGTATTTGCGTTATTCTGTAGAGCCGTATCTATATATTTCCATACATTATTTATGTGTACCTGCAAATACAGGGTTAATATGTCTTATTCAGCTGATTAATACCTGCAATGCTGTTTCCATATATTTTTTTGATCTATACCTGCAATGCTACGTTTTATATATTACTATTATTGTATACCTGCGAATACAGGATTTGTATGTCTGATTCTGTTTATTTGATATATACCTTCAGTGCTGAGATCACAAGTGAATATCAGTTGATCTATACATGTAAAGCTTGGTTTGTGTTTTAATGTGTTGATCTATACCTGCTATCAGCAACTGGGGCTAATATTAATATATATGGGCAGCAGGGGCATCAATACACAAGGGGCAAAAACACTAAGGGGGATATAAACGACAATGCAGTGTGAAAAATCCATCCTGATGTAGATGTCCGTGACATCTACATGTCCTGGTGTGTGTATAGGTGTTGGTGTGGCAGAGCCTGTCCTGGTGTGTGTATAGGTGTTGGTGTGGCAGAGCCTGTCCTGGTGTGTGTGTTCAGTTGTCAGTGTGGCAGAGCCTGTCCTAGGGTGTGTGTTTGGGTGTCAGTGTGTCAGGGCCTGTCCTGGTGTGTGTGTGTGTCTGTGTG
>VKOC01000001.1:47407586-47419193 GCA_009364415.1 Spea multiplicata
CATCTACAAAGTACATCTTGTTTTCATCATGAAAACATCAATGATTATGTATGCCAGATAGTTCTCCTTGGCCTTTTAAAGAGATTCACTTGCTGGTGCTTTGGCAGTGTCAGGCACATTTTAGACTGACACTTTCTGAAGAATTTGATTGAAACTATATATGTCTAGATAACATTCAACTCAGTGCCCCTTTCCTGAGATTATTTTTGGAAACAACAGAAGCGACCTTGGTCTCAGCTGCTTTACCAATTTAGGAGTCTAATGAAGCTATTATATATGTGTGTGTGTATCTAGGTGTGTGAATGTGGTAATGGGTGTGTGTGTGTGTGTGTGTGTGTGTGTGTATATATATATATACATTCTCTTCCATTCAAAAGTTTGGGGTCGCTTTGCTTTTCACGGAGAACAAGGAACTTCTTTCTAGCTGTAACATAATTGCAAAATGTTTTTTTAAATGATCATTTAGCCTTTTGAACATAAACTTGGATTTGCGAACACAATGTGCCATTGGAACACAGGAGTGATGGGAGTGATAAAGGGCCACTGTACGCCTTTGAAGATATTCCATTAAACATCTGCCGCTTCCAGCTACAACGTCTGGACTTTATTTCAGATCAATTCCATGTTATTTTAATGGACAGCATTTGCTCTTCTTCAAAAACAAGGAGATTTCTAAGTGACCACGAGTCTTTTGAATGGTAGTCTATATACCTCATAAAAGTCCAGGATCATGGCAACAAAACATTGATTGACTTAATATTTGACTTAAGCAATAATAAGGTCTATTTATTTTTTTTTTTCTTATTGGCTTTTATGTAGCACCCGGGCATTACCTTCATCATTTCTACCACATGTTCTTAATATTTATGAAATCCAAAATTACTTTTCTTGTTATAAAATAGATTTTTCCCTATCTGAAGAAAATTATATGAAGGTGCACTGTAAATGTGTTATTTAGTTTATGATCATTTAAATATACGTTTCATTGCTAATATCACAGGTTTACATTTGCTATGATGTCAACTAGTCATATGAAACCAAGAATGTAACACAATCTCCAAAACAATGTAGTTAACATTTGTCTGTTGTTACTGACATGAAAAGTTGATTCCCTGCCAAGGAACTTTGTGTCTTGATGTAAGTCTGAATGAGGACAGGTTAAATATGGCAAGTTATCATCTGTTACCACCTGTCCCCAACAGACAATGAAATATCATTTGTCACATTTGATTTAAATGCCAAGGTGATGTACAAGCTCTGTGAAGAAGAAAAAAAAAGCAAAATTACACACAAACACAGTGGTAACTTAAATTGAAAAATTCGTACAGCACAACAGAAAATAAATTAGCATCCCAGGAGTGCTACTTAAATATTTAAAAGTTGGACATTTAATCATTCAAAAAAATCGCATACCAATAAAGAAAGTTTTAATACCATCAATAAAGTTAGTCTCCTATCTTGACTTTGAAAAGCAGTAGCTATGTAAATCCATACGTAAAGTCATAGGTATATTATTATTAGTGTACTAACTTAAATACTGTAAAGAATGTATGCCAGTCCAATCGGTATATATTGATACTTATTATTATTACTATTACTAATAATACTAGCTGCTCTATGAGTTTTATCATTCTATTAAATAAAAAATAAATTATGAAATGAAGCTTGTCCACGTTTACTATGGCATTTGCTTGGTGCCATAAATCCAGAGGTGATAGTAATAGCTAAAGATCTTTTTCAAATAGGGATCTTAGCATTGCACTGGGGGCTCCAGGTCTGACAACTATAACTGTATAACGGTATTGCCAGTTTCGGCGACTCTAAGCTGTCCTTCTGGCTTCGCGAGGTGGCAGGGCTAGCTGCATGATAGACATGGTTAGCCGAGCAAGAGGCAAAGCTACCCTAGGAGAATCCTTGGTGAAAGTTCGTAATATCCGTGTCTCAGCACGTTTCGCCAAACATAAGTTGTGTAGGCCACATGTTCTTGTATGTAAAATATATATTAGGATCTATCCATTTTCTGTGTGTGATTTTGTTCTTGTTAAGCTGGCTATTTTTATACACTCAAGATGGCAACCCTAGCACGTCTGGACCTGTAATTCAAAATGTTTTTAGCTCAGGGATGTCTGGGAATCTGTGTAATTATAATAATATTGCTTCTTTAGAAGTATAATCCTAACTAATTATGTCATTGCCACCTAATAGAATACATTTTGTTTAACCATATTTTCCTTTTAAGCATATATTTAAATGGAGTATGTATTGCATCACATCAATACTTTTTAATTAAATAGCCTTTACAAAAGTGCTTTGTCTTCATGTAGCTCTTATTTCACTTCCATAACAATTATCCCGGTTTATGTTCTGTTTCGACAACAAAGTAAGAGCATCTGCCAGACTTTATTACATTCCGAGCTGGTTTTCAGCAGAATCATGTCTGGATGACAACCCTGTGAGAGCGCAAAATCAGGTAATATCCCACCTGTTGTTGTAGGAAATATTATTGTTATTATTATTAACTAGTATTTTTATATAGAGCCTTTCTCCCAGTGGGACTCAAAATGCATTTAACGCACGCTCTCAGAATTCACCAAATCGTCCGCAGAATAATAGATGTTATAAGCCCTGTTTACATTTCTTAAACATATTGTTTATTTCCCAAACAGTCTGAGAAGATGAAAAATATAATACAACTCTAAAATTATAATAGCTAAAATCTACACAGCACACCTTAAAAACAAAATGTGATGTGTTTTGTGTTTAGAACCTTCCAGTGTTTCATACCGTATCTATTGGACTGAGCCGGAAATGCTCATGACCATACAGATTTCAGCTATATTAACCAAACATGAAAGGTTTGCCTCAATGCATGGCTAGCCCAGGGGTGGGCTGGCCCAGGGAGCAGGAGGGCAAAAGTCTTTACAATGGAAGAAGATGCTTTGGGACGGGAAGGCCAGTTATGTCTAATGTTGGCCGTGTGGTCTGTAGATAGATTTTGATATGAGAAATAGCACGTTTTATGCGTGAACATGAAGAAGGGAACATCTACAGATTTTTGGGGGATAGGGTCATGTTATATAGATATATTTATGCCTTTTTTTATGTGGCAGTTTTTTATTTTTTTAATACTTTACATTACCAAAATCATTAATCGATATATGAAATAACACTACCTTTTACTTCTGTATGTCTCCATAAGTATTCAATACATACTTTCATAAACCTAGTGAATAGACTGCATACCTCATTTTGAGAGTTTTTATCTCCCAGCGCTTAAAAACTTTACTTAAAATGAAGAAGTTTATTATAGCTGTAAGAATTACATGTGCTTGTCTCTGATTATCTTTGGCCTGGGGTGTTATAAGATCAATGGCTTCTTAGAAGCTAAGCCATTAAAAAAAAGTTACGACAATGACAGGTCGGACAAAGTGATAAAGCATTCTATTGCTACCAGTCACATTAAACTAGTATATGGTACAGAATTACTTGTTACCGAAGGTATTTGGTTTGATTGCCATCAAATTATGCAAATAATTTGATGGATAAACTGGTCCTGTTGGATAATTATCAGTATTACCAGACCTCTCACTAAAATAAGTTGTTATAGATGCTAATTATGATAATTGCAATAGCCTCGTTCTAGGTGGCGTATCGTAAGGAAAAATAATGAAATCTACTATTTTTTTTCTCTTCCTTCCTCCGACATATTGAGCTCCCTCTAGTCTTTTACGATAACCTGCAAACCATTCACCATTTTAGTAGCTCTGAACTCTCTCCAATATCCTCCTGGACACGGATGTCCAGAGCTGCCCCCAGAAATTAATGTCCCACGGCAGAATATGCCATTTTCATGTCATTTGGTGCTGAATTACTGATGCTGAGTGTGTTTAATGCTGGAGGAACAGCACTTATAAGTTGGAAGTGCAGCATTACTCATTGATGTAAAAAACCAGAACGTATATGAAGATCAATTTCCGTAAGCCTATGATGGTACGGTGCACACTCCCACTCTCGCTTTGTAACGTAAAATTGAGCGAAATAATTATTCACCTCTAACATAGTACATAGTTTCAGCCTCATCTTTTATAAACTGCAGTCTGTAATCCCAGGACACCAGCTTTTCTCTGATAAGCACATGTACAATCTTCTGACAAGCACTTCCACTTAGCAGCATGTCGAGATGACAACACTCAGCACATCATCATGGTCTGCATTTAAACAGGGGGTTGTAATATTTAACATACATACAGTATATACATATATAAAATGATCATACATAATAGTCTTTCTATTCCATTCTCGGAGAGGGGCCTGCAGTTCAGAGTTCAGAGGGGGGCCTTAAGCAGCTGCTTACATGTAATATAAAACATTTTTTTTTTTCCTTTTCTAAATTGTATTTACAAAACAAAATATTTGTACTTTTCTACTGATGAATGCCTTTGCTAATCTGTCTGTTTATAAGAGACTCGTTTTTCAGCTTTCAATGAGAGCATTGGACATGTAACGACAAACGCTTCAAAGTGTTTATTATATGCGGCGCGGCAGAGGTGAGGATAGAATACCAATGTACCCGGCAACTGCGTGGAATACTAACATCCTGTACCGGTAAATACTGCTTCTGTGGAGACGGTGACAAAGACCTGTAATGCTTTTCTGCATACAGACAACCATCAGAGGAGAGGTGGTTGCTGAACTACAGTTGTTCTGAGCAAACCACTTGCACTTTATTATTTTTGCATTCACTAATAAGTCCTGGGAGTTACATGCTAACATGTAAACTCACTCTAACACCATACATTAAACACCCACTCTAATATTATACATTAACACACACATTCAGCATCCCCATTGCATAATAAAAATGTACTCTGATTTACACATGTATACTGTGGTGTGCTAAAGTGGGTGCCAAGGAGTCACAGCTCCCAGGCATCCCAGTAACCGAGGCACCTAGCAGAGTCACATAATGTTGGAGGCAGCAGCGTAGAGCGTGTGAGCAGCAGTGAAGACAGGGCACTGCATGAGGTGAGAGATAGAATGAGCGATAGCCGGAAAGGAGATCTGTGTGACCTTACTAGGTGATGGGGGAGGGAAAGAGCGCGAGTGCCCAAACCTGCACTACATATTCAAGGTGTGGTCTGACTACTGACTTGTACAGAGGCAATACTATGCTTTCCTACTGTGAGTCAATACCTCTCTTCAAAATCAAACATCTACAAAATTATTCCAGCGACGTGCCTTACTTAGGTGACAAAGACAAGCCATCGCTTTGTGACAATTGTGTAATAAAAAACATTTAAAAGCTACAACCAGCGCGTCTTGCATTCATGATTGCACAGGAAAGAAATTAGCGATTCCAAATGTTCCCCAATGAGCGGAAAAGTCACTTTGTCAAAGGTAGCAGTGCCAGATATTACAACCACTTTGGAAGACACTGATGCTATGAAAATGTATGATTCAGCGGGTGGGTCAGAAGATACTAGAAGTGATCCTACAGAGGGTGATGATAAGAAGGAAGGTGATCTAGGAAGGGTTAAGTAAAAAGTTTTCCTATATCTTGAAACTGCAGTTATTGTGAGGAAAGCCATCATTGGTAGATGCCTAACTATTTCGAACTGTTGATATGGAAGAGCTACCTACTTCCCAATCTGTGAACAAAGGCAAGGTGCCTGTTGATGTATGTATGTGTATGGTGTTAAAGTGAATGGGTTTTGTCTGTGTAGCTGTATGGTGTTTGTGTAAGTGTGTGTTACTGTATGGTAGTAGATTATGTGTATGTTAGTGTATGGTGTTGGTCTTATTCTGTGGCTGATTTAGTGTATGTTTGGTTGGTGGGTGAGAAATGTCTAGAATGTCATCTCACTTTGTCTAAATATTTATATAAACATAATGGTCACTCATTACTTCTGTAGCTCATTAATGTAATTAGTTTCTGTTAAATTGTAATTTTAAGGGATTAATTTTGCCACTGTTGTGAAGGCAACGTTGAGACAGATAAGTGATTAGATGTGCCAGTCAGCTATGTGTGGATTGAGACAACCAATGCCATATTCTGCTGTGTTTCTACAACGACAGCTTGTCCAAGTCTTTGCATGGCGCTCAAGATTTTCCCATTGGCATGCCCTGTTGTGTTGCATGAGAGACAACTTTTTCAAAATGTTACAGTGACACTGGGTCTTTTTGCCATTCTGTTTGCAAGGCAGTTTATTAGAGCTTTGCGTGGCTGGAGTACTAGAAAATGGCATAGTCCTCAGGGAAAACATGGATAGTCTGATTGCCTTTTCAGAACCTTGTAACATGGAAACTATTTAAAATTTGCATGCACAGAGGTGACAGCCACACATAAGAATTATATGAGCATGATCACTTCTGCCATACTGTCACAGCACAGTGAGGGGTCACCAATTATTGGTAAATGGAAAAGGAAACATAAAAACAAATGCAAGAAAAAACTTTTTTTTTACACTTTTTTAAAATTTTAATCCAGGAAGGGTATATAAATAACATTAAATGTGTTCTGACAATTACACACAATCTAGTTCAGTATTGTTGTATTTGTATATTGTATATGTATTATTATTATTTTAGTCCATTCCATAATAATAACTATACAATAATCAGACAAGACACCAGTTATGAAAATTATACTGTGACGTAGTTTCATGTACTAGCATGTAAAGAATTACTTACTGTTCTGGTCATCCTCTGTTTCACTAGCTAACAGGATAAAATGCTGATATGGCATACTGCACCATAATACACAGCATTACGCGTTACTCAGGTTTAAAATAGTTCTTTATAAAAACTTTGGATATATATATACTCTAAAATAATGTATACAGAGGCAGTGTCTCCTAGGAAACTATTTAGGTAATAATTCTGTCTATTTAAGTTGTTTAATCATGAATAAAATACTATGGCAACTGGGTTGTTCATTGACCTTCTAAAATGGAGCTGGCAAATTCCCAATGTTTACCTTATCAGGTTAACCGACAAAGTGATCACGATCAAGTTGGACAGATTCAGAAAACGAAAATACCTAGTTTTCTGGAAAATGCTATGGAAACTGAAAATAGTTTTAGTTAATAATGTTATGTTAAAAGTTTACAGTCTTTAAGGGTGATGATAATTGAGTCAACCCCCAGCAATTCAAGAGCTAGCATTATGGCGGACGGAGACTAGTGTTATATAGCAGGCTATGCTTTATACTTCGTACATGCAATGTTTTTTGTAAGGGAGCATTCGGCATTTAATTTGAATATATATCAGTGTATCTACCCCACAGAATATAAAAGCTGATAGGAACTGCCGCCTCACTTTTCATTCTGACAAGCGGTGTTGGTAAGAACATTTGTTTAAGTCTACATAAAAACTGGTTTATGGGATTTATTAAAATATTGTCTGAACCAGTAAAATAATATCAGTGCCATAAAAAGCACTAATCATAGTTTATAAAAATGATTACACCATTGATCTTACATTTAGCATAATATACTTTTATCTGTCTGTATAAAGTACTGAATTAGTTTTTTGGTTTGAACTGGATTTTAATCCTTTTTGAGACTTTTTTCCAGTAATGAGGGCAGGCAGAGTTTATTGATTATGATTCTGGCAACATGGGGGCACATAGCCCTTAATGTTGCATGAGGGTTTTGGGCGAGGGGTTAATTGTGCAGGTAAGGGTTAATAGGGTGGGTAGTGATTAATAGCTTGAGTGCATTTTATTTCAGCTGCGCGTGCTAGCTAGGTGAGCTGCTGATTGGCTATGGGTCGCGCAAGAGATTATGGCGGGAAGGGTTGATATAAATAGCGCTGCACAGGTAAAATTGTTTGCACAAATCTGAGGTAACTAGCCAGCTTGTATTGTGTTGGACTGAGCTTCCCACCCTCCCTTCCCTATATAAAAAAATTTATTTTCTTGTCGTGGCTTTATTGAGGGTATGGGTCACCTGCCCATTAGTGGGGGGTGGACAGCTTTTCAATTTTGGTTGTAAGTCTGGCTAGTAGGGCTGACTTAATGGTTAATTTATTATGTGTGAAGTTATGGTTAATAAACGGTTATTTTTAAAGCCTCAATAAAATACCACGGCCTTTTTATATCCAAGTTCATTTGTCTGTGTGTTTATTTAAGGTTATTCGCACATACACCACTCATGGATCTTCCTCCGATGTGGAGCACTAGTTGGCAAAGATGGCTAATTCCTAGCAATCAGTATTCACATGGACCAGGTGTGCTGTGGTTCTAGACTACCATATCTTCAATAAGGTTCCTAACCAAAACAACATTACATGTCAACATCGCGGTTTATAGAACAGACTAAAACTCAACTATATTGAGCTAACTACAAAACAATCACAGATCTGCCACCAAATATTTAAAACCTAAACAAATACTCTGTTTAATACTGTAAATGGTCCTTGTTTATGGAGGTTTTCCAGAGTAAATATTACATCAGTGCCTGGCCTGACCCCGAAAGTCCATGGCTTAACAAGTTACCACCCAGCATTAAACATAACAGCTGTTCTTTTATTATCAAAAGTTTTGTCCTCTGGTGGGTTTGAAAACATTTCCCACATTGCTTCTTGAAACATGCAACAACAATTTTTTTTTAAAAAAAACATAATAATAAAGAATAATGTTCATTTATATTACATCAATTTGATTCTCCAAACATTTGTTTTTTCATTTGAAGGGAATGGGGGAGAGAAACAGTATCTGAGTTTAACGGCTGTATCTATTTATATATTTCCCACACTCCTACACGAACATTGCCCAGAATGCTCTGAATGAACATTGCCCTGTCATAATTCATAAAATGAGGGCAATCCACCACTTCTAGGTGGCCTGGTATTAACTGCTACAATTCACATGCCACATTTTCTGGAAAAAATGCAGCCCATACATACCCAGGCAGCCACTAACATACATACTCAGACAGGCACACACACATACACGCAGCTCACTTATTCCGCAAAGCCTCAGTCTGTCTATGATGCAGCTCGCCCTGCGAGCAGCCACTCCACCCCATAGAGTCAACCCGCCTCCTCCAGGAAGTTAGGGAGAGAAAAAGGTAACAAAAAACAAAAACTGTCTGCGCTTCTTACCCTAATAAAGTTGGCAACAAATATATAAACATAATATAAATGAGAGGTTTTGGTTATATGAATTGGCCAAAGCATAATTAAGCTCACCCGCCACGTCAAGGCACACTCTCAATAGGGTGAGAACCTACTCTCACTATCAGCTTAATTATGCTTTGGCCAATTCATATAACCAAAACCTCTCATTTATATTATGTTTATATATTTGTTGCCAACTTTATTAGGGTAAGAAGCGCAGCCAGTTTTTGTTTTTTGTATACATTGTACAGCCAATACACTGTTTTTGCAGCATGCTTACACCTGTTTGGTAGGCCTCGTATTATACATTTGTATTATTTGAGCCTGTGACTAGCTTAGCGCACCGACATTTTCTCTTTTCCCTGTTTGCACATATTTGAGGGTGTTGGCTCCTCATTAGTCTGGTTGCAGCTTGCTGTCCAGGGGTTAATAGGGAGGAGGTTTAATTGCACCTCCCCCAACACATTAATAAGGTTTTGGTAGCAGTATAAACTGCTTTGTGTGCCCACGATGTAGGAGGTGAGAGTAGGTTCTCACCCTATTGAGAGTGTGCCTTGACGTGGCGGGTGAGCTTAATTATGCTTTGGCCAATTCATATAACCAAAACCTCTCATTTATATTATGTTTATATATTTGTTGCCAACTTTATTAGGGTAAGAAGCGCGGACAGTTTTCGTTTTTTGTATACATTGTACAGCCAATACACTGTTTTTGCAGCATGCTTACACCTGTTTGGTAGGCCTCGTATTATACATTTGTATTATTTGAGCCTGTGACTAGCTTAGCGCACCGACATTTTCTCTTTTCCCAGAGAAAAAGGTAAGCCCAGGTGTCGGGAGGCCTACCTCTTTATCCCTATTCCCGGAGCATGCATCCATCTATCCCTGGATCCGCCAATGTGCTGAGCTCCATCATATGATGTCATATACTGGCAGAATCACAAGGGAGCAGGAAGACCGAGGGCTGGTTAGAGGGAGATTCGTGATCTCCCCAACTACCCCGATCCTCTAGCGAATCTAGTCCGGGGCAGAGAAAGAGCCCCCACATAGATCTGCGCTTTAGGCCGGTGCTTACTTTGCCTATAGGTAGCACAGGCCCTGCAGTCAAATTATTGCTTTGTTAGGGCTGATATTTGCCACCCTGTTCCCATGCTGCCACATACTATTCAGTTCACAAAAAAAGATCACATACTCTGTAGGCTTCTTTGGCCAAATGTGTGATGAGATTTGTGCATTTCAAAATCTCATACCTATTTCTTTATATGTTCGTTAGGATGTTTCTGGAATTATTTATGGTTGTTGGCCCCACTGAGACTATTCCATGTGTTAGCCATTTGTATACGCAAGCTCATCAGCTTCCATCCCTAGGTGTCCATGGTGTCCATATGTTTTAAATATTTCCTTTCATAGGTATAATATCTATTTGAAAATTAAATAGACACAGTGTAATGACATTTAATGTTGAAATTGATTAGAATGTCCCAGAATGATTTTTTTTAAAAAATAGATAACCACGATAAAGTACCCTATCCGGGCTGCCTGTGCCAATCTCCAAGGGATAACATGGAGAAATTAGGTTCATCTCCCATTTGTTGCCTCCTCCCTGGACAGGGTAGGCAATTTTTCCATGAGCCACCCTATCTCCCCATGGGTGTGCCATAATCTTATTAGTGTTTTTGTGTATGTCCTCTGTTTATTGGGTAATGTGTTCCAAAGCCTGTTTAACTGTGTGTTTTTTACCCAAATAAAGGTGTGGGTGTTCTTGTGAATCTGCTTGGCCGGTTTTACTACCTGGATAGTTAAAGGGTGCCCTTTGACTCCCATTCCCTTCAGGCGGCTAACAGCAACCATGGCCAGGGGCCAATAAGGTCACCTGGTTCTCGTTACAGGTGGCATTGATGCTCTAGTATATTGGGTATACCTTTAACCTTCTTGTGATATAAATTGCATATAACAGACTGGATTCTTCGCACTGCATGAACCTACTCTGGATGCAATACAGTGAAGTATCTTATGGAGATAATTATACCACCTTTTTTTTTTATTATGTCATCATTGGGGATATAATACAGCATAACGCACAAGGATACCAGTATTTCTTCAAAATTTGATTTGAAAGTAATGATTCCTGAAAACTGAAATCAACTATAAATGGTATGTGAGTAGAAAAAACATTTTAATGTTATCAAAATCATATAACATAATGTTGGAAAAGTACAAAAAATAGAGCCTCCCTCCCCCAAAACACGTGTATTGAGTATATATGACATTTTGATGCTTTACCTGAAAAATTGAAAGAAAACACTCCCCATCCGTGCCCTCTATTTGCATACCCCGTCAATGTTAATCCAGAAAAAAAATAATGCTGAGTGCAGCCATTAAACTTTCTTTTGTAGGAGAAAATTAAATATCAGCCTTCCTTCAGACAAGGTCATGATTATTAAAACCGAGTAAAATATTACATAAATAATACAATATAGATATGTCC
>VKOC01000001.1:47419293-47440667 GCA_009364415.1 Spea multiplicata
GTTGAGATATGCAAATGTCCAAGACTCTTGGCAGTCACCTAAATAGAACATGAGGCTGCGAGGAACATTGAGTTCTTTACAGAAAAGGAGGAGAAAAGTAAAACCAAGTGGATTTCGTTAATCTTGTCTAGAATGGTTATAACCAACCAAGAAAAATAGTTCTTTCAAAAGGACCCTACACAAAAATGTCCCACTCATATTTTCCATACAGTCAACAAATATGTTTAGATACTAAAAACATGATTAAAATGATTCAAACCTCCAAGAACAAAGACAGCATATTTCCCTTAATAGTTTAATCAGAGTTATTATTAGTAAAATTAGGTCTATAATTATTAACTTTTAACCCCAAACAGACAAACCCTACTGCAAGGCATTCAGAAGTAACCTGTACTGTACGCATTGGTTAATTTTTTTCCATAAGCTAATTTCCCCAAAATGTTTTAATAAATCATTTCTATCTAGCTGGATTGTGTGCAGCAGTTATCACCCTCATTTGCCAGGTTTGATGCTCTTCTGTGTTATTTACTAGCAATATACCAGTTTCTGCCTCCCTCTATTAGAGGGGCTGAGATGTGAAAAAGTGTGTGTGTGGGGGGGGGCTACTAATATGTCTGTATTGGCACTGTGCCACTCATTCCACTGTGCTTCTCTCTTATAGACAATTCCTCTATATTCAATTTTCAATGTGACAATCCAGAGTATTATAATAGGACTACATAACCCACATGCGCTGCCAAGAGTGGTAGTATGAACATCTGAACTGGATGACACTTTCAGAACAATTAAAACATAAGAGAGAATTTATTTTTATTGCCACTACTGATGTTGGATCTTCTTGGAAGAACTCTTCAGGGCTGGTCTATTCATAATGCATAATGAATTAGGCCATGAATTTAAATCATAAATCTGCTGCTAACTCCCAAAATACTAAACAAGCTCTTTAATTAATAAATGTAACTTTTTATTGTTAGAGAAGCTGACAACCAACAGCTTTCTTAACTCTAATTTTAATAGGGAAGTACGTGATGGCGGCAAAACCAATGGGCATCACCACTACGCTACAAAGAGATTTATTACAACCCACAGAGTTTTGTAACTAGTACTCAGAGTTAAGATGTTTCACTGGGATACTCCATATTCTAAAATTTGCTATTATTTCCCCCATAAACTCAGATTTAAGGACAGGATTAGAGTAGACCTGTCACAATAAGGTCAGATCCATCATGATGACTGCTCAGATGAGAAAGAGTAATGTCCTACAAAAGGAGCTCTTTTTTGTTGCCAAAGAAACATTGGCGTGACCCTGCCGATGATATGCTATGTTCATAGGTAAAGGGGATATTTCCATATTATATTTAAATAACCCAATGTTTTGCCAAAGAGTGCAGCAATTTTATTTACGTCTATATTATATCTGTGTCCCTTTAAACTGTCCAGCTAACTTGGGTGTGTTAGTCAACTTCCTGTTTAATTCCCAGCAATCAAAGTTAATTAATAAAAGAATATTAACATGCCAAGCAAATTACAGTGTTTACTGGGCTAACCTGTTAACGATAATTATTGGGTTTTAAGGTGCAGATGTCCTACAATGTACCCCTGAACATGGCACCTTCGACTACCATAGAGAACACTCTTGTTGGCGACTTTTTACCGCCAGCAAAAGAGGCGGTACTGACCCCTCTTACCGCCACCCAGTAGGACTTCTGCCACAAATTTATCAAATTTTGAAGGTCAGTTTTAAATAAATCTAACCCAATGTCTGATAGATATACCCCATACTGCCTGTAAGGGCCCCTACATCTTGGGTGTGACTGTTCTTCATAAAAAGGAAAAACCTAAGTGCCAGAATTAACTGAAGGGTCTTATGAATCTCCTATAGGTGGTGGAGCGGCATCAGCCCAGATTTTGCCATTGCTGCGCTTCTGTCTGTTGGTCTTCATATTGTGACCTTTCCATTCAGACCCTGTTTAGCCAATAACAAAATGTTCCTGCATTAATCTGCCTTAATTATTATCCTAATCTTGCATTTTTCAACCGGAGTGATAGAATATCCATACGCATCTTCCACCCTGGCTAAATTATTCCTTGCATTCCCATCATTATGCTTGCCTTTGCTTTTTCTTTTTAAACTTGACACTCTTTACATAATGTTTCATAAGCCTAAGTACCCTAAGTAAGTACCCTCTTGTCTCTGTCTGATGAACCTTCTGAGACTCGTCCACCAACGCCCTGAATTCATCTGCACTCGGTAGTGAAGTACGAGTGTATGTAATATACTCATGATTTTGGGAAGACTCATAAATATTCTAAACACATTCTAAAAAATGCTTATCAGTTGTGTTTCACCTGTTCCATCTATCCCTTGACTCTGACTTCTTCATATTTTCTTAAGTTGTTTGCCTACTCTGGGCCCAACTTTTGGAAAAAAAAATTCCACCAGTCTTGGTTTAGTCCTCGTGTTTGCTTTTTAGACAACTTTTTTTAGAGAGCTGACAATGCATCGGTGTGTCTAGAGATCAGAGTGAGGTTAGGCATCTGATTTAACTTTCTTACCACACACACACACTCTCTCAAGTTGAAAAAGAAGAAAATTTAAGAAGTTGTAGTTAAAAATAATAGTTCTACCGACAATTATGAGGCTTTAGATAATACCTCTGTGTTACTGTTCATGTTATCGTTTTCAGTGTCTGATCCAGTAGCAATGCATTATTTGCCACTTTGACATTGAGATGAAATAAAAGTTTAGAGAAACATAAATAAAATGAAGATGCAATATGCAAACTATTCAGCTATTTACCTATTAAGGGTTAACTCCCCCACAATATAAGTAAATATATAAAAAAAACAATAAAAAATAAAAATTGCATATATATACTATATTATATATATTATGTTAGGAAAATGGATAGGGGCACAGGAAACCCACAAAGTTCCCGATCACTTGTGCAATTCGCCATAAAGTTGCATGATTTTTACTATTACCATAGACGTTAAAGTCATGATTTTATGACAAGACACGGAGGCTCCTATTGCTTAACTCTTTCTTTACTGGAACAAATAGCAGCAAAGAATTTGAACAGAGAAAAATGAAATACCACATGTGGCTCCAACAGCCAATCACCACACAGCATACACTATAATACAAGTCTCCTCCCGGAAATCATCCTCTTTCTTTGATAGACGAACTTGATCAGCCCCACAACCGAAAACTTCCGACGGGAGACAAAACGAGAACTCTGGAACATCCGTAGAACCCAGGATGGGAATGACGAAACGGACGATCAGATCAAACTGCATGGAAACAAGAAAAAACAAGAATCTACAGGTTAACTCCAATGCATGTAAAGCAGAGAAGTAGGAAAAAACCAAGCATATAGAAATGACATAAAATATTCGGAAAAAATAAAGAAGCGCATGATAAATGAAAGACAAATCACAATAATCAAACAGACTCACGTAGCACAAGAGGCAAAGAATACATAACGAAATAAACAACCACCCCATACAAACCATAAGCCATAGGGCGGGAGTGAGTCCCACGCAGTGGAAGAAGGGGGGGAAGCAATACTCGCCTCCGTGTCTTTAATAAAATCATGACTTTACGTCATGGTAATAGTAAAATCATGCAATTTTATGACAAGACACGGAGGCTCCTATTGCAAGTTCAAAGCTGAGCAACAATAGGAGAGAAAATATGTGCTGAAGGTCGAAAATAGAACTCCTTAAAAGTAGATGGCCTGGACCAGTCCGCTGCCTTCATCAAATCCTCCAAACGGCCACCAAGACTAATGACTTTTGTGGCAACCGCACTCCTAGATGAATGGGCCCCGAACACCGAGGTGTCCACACCAGCAAGACCCAGAACCCTCTTCAACCAACGTGCCAAGGTCGTAGAGGAAACTGGACCGAAAGGAGCCTTGAAGGATATAAAAAGATTGGGATGAGACGCAGAACGCAACTGCGCCGTGCGTAGTTCATACTCCTTCAAACAGGCCACAGGGCACAACGAAGGAGAAGAAGGAAAAGCCGGATAAGACACAGATTTAATAGAAGTCTTGGTACGTCTGGAAATATTAAAAGTAACCCCCGAAGGGTCAAAAGAACGATTATCAACATCCAAGGCGCGAACGTCCGCCACCCTCTTGCAGGACACTAAACACAGTAAGGTAAGTAGTTTAGCCGACAAGTCCCTGAGAGGAAGAGACTCATTTGGAGGCCAAGAAGCTAAAAAGGAGAGAACACAAGAAACGTCCCAAGTGGAGGAATATCTAGGACGAGGGGGTCTGCTAAGTCTGGCACCTTTCATTAAGCGACAAACTAGAGGATGTCGTCCAATCGGACAACCATCGAGACCAGCATGAGAAGCCGAAATTGCCGACCGGTAGACATTGATGGTACGGTAAGCTCTGCCCTCATCAAAGAGAGACGAGAGAAATTGGAGAACAGCATTTAAAGGTGCAGAAGAGGGATCCAAATCCCGAGCCAAGCACCAACTAGCCCAAATTCCCCAAGCTGATCCATAAGCCTTCCTGGTTCCCGGGGCCCACGACGCTGCCAGGAGGCGTGAAGTCGTGTCCGAAACTCCGTGGATTGTCCAAGGTCCCCGGAAAGCAGCCACGCCACCAGGCGTAACGACCCATCCAGAATCAGAGGATGGGAATGGCCCTCCGGACTCATCAGAAGGAGGGGAGAGTGGGGCAACAATCTGGGTGGATCTATCGACAGTTCCAACAACGGAGGAAACCACGGTTGAGACCTCCAAAGCGGGGTGATGAGCACCAGGCGAACACCCTGGCGACGAACTTGTAGTAAGGTGCGCGGAATCATGGAAAACGGAGGAAAAGCATATTGGGTGCCGCCTGTCCAATCCTGTGTGAACGCATCCACCGCCACCGCGCCTGGATCCGGTCTCCAGCTGAAATATCGCAGAAGTTGTGCGTTGAGTCTGGAGGCGAACAGGTCCGTACAAAAAGGACCCCAAAGCGACACGATAGAGTGGAACACCGCTGGATCCAACCTCCAATCGCTGGAATCCCGAAGATATCGAGAATACCAGTCGGCCACGGAGTTGCGCAACCCGGGAAGATATTCCGCCTGGACCACAATGTTCCTGCTGAGACAGAAGTCCCAGAACTGATGAGCCAAATCCGTCAGGGTCTTGGAGTGGGTACCGCCGAAATGATTGACGTAGCGCACCGCCGAGACATTGTCCATCCGGAGTCTGATGCAAACCTTGGCATGATCCTTGAAAAAAACTGCGGACAGCAAAGGACCCGGCTAGTAACTCCAGGGAGTTGATGTGCAGACCGGCTTCTTCTGGGGACCATCTGCCCCCTGTAGTGAGCCCTTCGCAATGAGCACCCCAGCCATGCAGGCTGGCATCCGAATCGATGGTGAAATCCGGACGAGGACCCACGATGGCCTTGCCATTCCACGCTTCCAGATTCCGGATCCACCATAGTATGGCCCTCGAATTCGTGTCCAGAGAAATGAGATCCGCATAGGACGCCCCCTCGCGAAGATGAGCGATTTTCAGACGTTGGAGCGCCCGATAGTGGAGCGGAGCTGGAAAAACCGCTTGGATCGAAGACGTGAGCAAACCCACAATCCTGGCCAGGAACCGAATGGAGATGGATGGGCGCTGCAGGGCACGAGTCAGTTCCTTGCGAATCGAGCGAATCTTGGAAGTTGGAAGACTGAGCATCTCTTGGTCCGCATCTACCATGAAACCGAGAAACTCCATTCTGTGGGATGGAGTCATACACGATTTCTCCTCGTTGATGAGGAAGCCCAAATCCGAAAGGAACGAGATCGACAGGTGTAGGTGAGACAGCAGAGTGTGACGATCTTGAGCCATGATCAGAATATCGTCCAAGTAAATTATAAGTCTCACCCCTTGAGTGCGAAGCCATGATACCACAGGACGAAGCAACTTGGTGAAGCACCATGGAGCCGATGAGAGCCCAAACGGAAGACACGTAAATCGCCATTTCTGCGTTTTCCAATAGAATTGTAGGAGATCCCGTGACTGTTCCGCCATGGGGACCGTGAGGTAGGCATCCTGCAGATCCAACTTCACCATCCAATCGTTCCTTAACAGTAGGTCGCGGAGCAAATGAATCCCTTCCATCTTGAAATGCCTGTAACGAACCAAAAGGTTTAGAGATCTTAAATTGATTACCGGGCGGAAACCGCCGCTTTTCTTTTGGACCAGAAACATGTTGCTGATATAACCCGGGGTGTCGTTTGAGACCGCTTCTATAGCGCCTTTTGTCCACAGAGTGGTCAATTCTTTGTCCACGAGCAGTTGGTCCTGTTGAGAAAACATAATGGGAGAGGGAAGAATCTGCTGACACGGGTAAGAGATTAATTTGATCGTGTAGCCCCGGACACAATCTAGGACCCACGCGTCCGCAGTAAGATTTTTCCAAGATTGGAAAAAATGACGGAGACGTCCGCCCACCTGAAACGGGGAAGAAGGAATGGTTAGTGGTGTACTCACCATAGGGACGTCGATGACCTCTTCCGGAACCCCTGGCACGCCATGGTCTGGCTCGGGAAGGGAAAAACGGTGAAGGTTGCTTGAACTCCCGTCGTGGAGGGAGTTGCGTGAAGGAGCCTCTGGAAGTTCGAGAAGAACTGAAGGCATTACGGCCGGCCAGACGGCCCCTGAATCTGCCGGCCCTGGTGGAAACCCGAGGTTCAAACACACGCTTCATGGACGACTGAGCTTTGTCCAACGCGGTGAAAGCCCCAACGAACTGTCCTAGTTCCTTAATGAAGGAATCACCGAACAGGAGACCCTGAGCATCCTTGCCCGCCTCCGATAAGGCAAGATTGGCCAATTTTGGTTCTACCTTTAGAAGGATGGCCTTACGTCTCTCTATGCAGAAGGAAGTGTTAACATTCCCCGCAATACAGATCGCCCTTTGTATCCACCCCAACAGGGTGTCTGGGTCAACAGATTCCCCTTTCTCCTTGGCATAGGACGCCAATTCAAATAGTTTAGTTAAAGGGCCAAACACATCCAGGTGTTTATCCTGGCAGGACTTAAGGGCAGACTCCAAACCCTTCCTAGGGTTCCAGCCAGATTTGGCTAGATACTGGACCATTTTAGGGTCCACCGAAGGGGTTTCGCAAACTTTATTAGGGATAATAGGGCGTGGACATTCCGCTCGCAATTTATTTCTAGCGGATTTAGAGAGAGGACGCCTAACCCACTTTTCAAGATACTGCGCAATGTGAGCAGATGGAACCCATTCAGATGAACGTGGGTGGTGAAGACTTTCAGGGTCAAAAAGGCATTCTCCCTGAGGATCCAGAATCCCTGGTGAGGATGTAGAGCGAGAGACCCCAGGGTCCTCTTGTTTGGGGGAACCTGGTTCCAAGGAATCAAAAGGTTCCTCATCCAAATCCTCATCACCATCAGAGGAATCCTCCTGTAACACGACCTCCTCAGTGGAGTCAAACTCCGAATCTGAGTCCTCGGGGAGTGTCTTAGCACACTTCCACCGCCGCGCCCGTTCTGCCTGGCGCGGATAGGCTCTTTTGCGTGCTGAAGTCACGCTATCTAGGGCGGTATTAGCATCGCCGTGTTCTATATTTCTGGAGGTCGGGGGGTCAAGGTGCCTTTGTTTGGCCACCGCTTTTTTATGTGCCGTCACTTTAAGAGGTGCTGAAGCACCTTGTAGAGAACAGGTATTAATAGCCTGGGCAATAGATTGTGACAAAGTAGATGTCATGGAACCCATAGCAGCCATGATAGCATCAGATACAGATTTTTGAAAATCCAAATTAGGCCCAGAAGTGGAGGGTAAATTACAACTCCCACTAGCCACATGCAAAACCGGTTCAGGATCTAAGTCTCCCAGGGAGAGAACATTATCTGCCTGAGAAGGCATCTCTTTGACAGGCTTAGGCATAATGGAAATCAGGTCCAATAATAATTAAATAATAATAATTGAATAATAATAATTAAATAATTGGCACAATAGCCTTGTCAATATGCAAAACCGCAATAGAGAAAACGGAATTGAATGAGATGAAAGCAGAAGCACCAGGTTGGGAGCTTACCCCTGCCTGGGCGTATAGAGAACGTTTTCCGGAAGACGGGGAACGGAGAGCACCACAGAGCAGCTGAGCCGCGTGGAGAAAGAACCGCGAAGAAACTGAGAAGACGCGGACGCCGCGCGCATGCGCGGACGAACAAACAGAGATCTACGCGCGTAAGATCAATAGAGATCTACGCGCGGAGAGATGAGAGTAGAAGAAACAATCTCGGCAGCCAAGCCGGTAGAAGGGAAAAGCCAACAATAAGGCAGAACATACCGGAGAAGAAAGGTAAGTAAAGGGACCGAAAACGGGACCCCAAACGGGGAAAACAACCAAAGAAAGTAACCCTAAAAAGGGGCAAGGACCAAAAGAAAATAGGCCATACCAGCCGGAATAAAATTATGAAAGGAAAACACAGACACCTTCAGAACGACAGCAGTAAAATATATATGCAATAATGTATACAATAAAATATACAATATACAATAATTATGAAAAACGCATTGAGAATAATGAACACACTGGATGATACTTATCTGATCCAGTGAGCAGCAAAGAAAGAGGATGATTTCCGGGAGGAGACTTGTATTATAGTGTATGCTGTGTGGTGATTGGCTGTTGGAGCCACATGTGGCATTTCATTTTTTCTCTGTTCAATTTCTTTGCTGCTATTTGTTCCAGTAAAGAAAGAGTTAAGCAATAGGAGCCTCCGTGTCTTGTCATAAAATTGTAGGTTAATGAATCCACAAGTGCTTTTTTCAACTCGGCTCTTCTGCAGTTGAGCGTGAGTTTTAGACTTTTGTTCAACGCATATAAATTTGCAATGCAAACTCACATTTTAAGCCAACTCACATGCACTCACAGCTTGAATCAACATCAATAGTCAATATTGGTTTTTAAATGAAACTATTCAAAACTATTTCCATAATCATACTCACTAAGCATTTTTTTCCCAGTTAAGGAAATGGGATCCAGTAAAATGATGATTACGTGAATTTTCAAGAGATTTTTCCATGAAGAGCCATTACAAAAATTTTAGTAACAATACTATGGTCAGATTACTTGCATTGCTATGTATGGATGATTATTTTCCATCACACGGAGGTAGCAGAAGGGCTATGTATGTATGTACTGTAAGGACTACCCCATCATTTGGCATTGATGGCCCTTTTATCTCTGACATTGTAGAATATTCCCCATTCCAGCACTGTGCGTCATGGCCAATCAAAACATTTAATTTTAGACATGTTGAAAGAAGCAACGTCCTTGTGCGCGGAATTTATTGCTAATGAATAAATGCAGGCATCACCACATCCTTTCAGACAACAATACAGAAATAGGAACATGTGTTCCTCGCTATCCAAATGAAGCTCTTGTGGGAAGAAGCCAATTGTACGATCATTTTAGATAATCTGGCACAAGCGGGCAAGAGGAATGTAATATATGTAGTGGTTCCAGAAATAACTAACAGCATAGGTGTTACATGCTGAAGGTGCTTGATTTTTTCCAGTATTGTATAAATGTTAAATTGGGAACTCACTGAATGACCCATACAGTATATACTGCAAAGAACATTAGGATTATAGAAAATATTTGTTTTGTAGTACATTATATTTTGTAAGACATTATATAGTGTAAGAAATGTTGGCCACGTCCTACAGGTTACATTTATATCTCAGATGAACACATTAGACACAAATTCCAAACCATTAAAGAAGAGTGAAGTGCCTTTAGTCTAAATTCAACGAAATAAAGTAGAGCATTTCCAACTGATGTTTTTCTCAGGATGCATGCTAAACAGATCAACTGCTGGGTCAGATTTAGGAATGGAACTTAAAAAGGATATTTTAGTAGAGAGATATATTCCTTATTTTGTTGGTGATCAGCAATACGGAAGCTCACCTCAATTTCTATACATTATTCCCGAGTACAATATGTCTCACAGTATTCTTAAATTCTGCATATACACTCTTGTGCAGTGCTTCGAGCCTGCAGCCATTGAGCACAAATTACCCACGAGACGTTAAGATCCTCCTAAGATGTTACCTCATCTAACCTCTAGTAACCCAAAACGAGGTCTGTGCATATCAAAGACGTCACACAAACTCTATGCTGTCCAACAACTTAGTAGCTTCTGTAAACTACAGCTAATAATACAAGGAAGGGACAAACAGACTACTCAATGAAAGCGCCGAATGATGGGAAAAAAACAAAAACGTTCACATTTATAATGCCTGGTGAAAGTTCACCGGCAGTGGGGTAGTGAATATTTTGCCAAACTAACTCTTACCGCCATTCCAAAGAGAATGCAATAGGAGAATGACATGTTACCTGATACATTTTACTATGTAATAAAAGGTTTTATATTACTATTGCTATATCAAATAGCAGATGTACCATTATGATGTTTGCGCTACGTTATACCTGGTTGTGTTTGACAGATCTTGTTTGTGTAAAGTGTAAAAGCTCCGGTTTCACATGCCTCCGCCGCACGCGGAAACTGATACGTAAACACTATATAACCCTGTTTGGGCAGGAGGTGTTGAGCATAAACAAGAGATATACATGCTAGCAGAATTTAACCCTTTGAGTACCAGGTGTTGGGGCACATTTTTCATTTGTGGAAGGCCAGACCAATTTTCATGGATTTAGGTGGAAAACAATATACTGTATATATAATCCTTGGTGTTCTCTGGCTGATGGGTGTTGTGGCCTACAAAACATCATCAGCCCACTTTATTTTTTTTTCTTTATGTATTTATTTATTCTTTTTGGAGTGGAGGGTCATATGTGATGCTGCAATAGATCAACTGGCAACATGCTGTTACATGGTAGCAAGCAGTCATATCAAGCTCTCTGCACCATGGGCTGATCACTGCCCTAAGACAGCAATTTGGTATTACTTTCACTTATTTATTTTTTCATGTTCTAGAAGTTGCAGATTGATCTTTAGCATTCTGTCAAATGGAGAGGAGGCCAGAGGCTTTCCTCTTTTAATGGAAGTCTCACATGTATAGTTTAACACAAAAGACACCTGGTGAAGGAAGAGAACATGGCTGCCAATTAGTTCAGCATAGGGGATACTAACGTGCCACCATGTATGAGGTACATGGTTGACATCATTTGTTTGCTTTCCCAACCACATACAGTATAGCATATGTAGTTGTCCATAAACAAGTTAAAACGAACAAGGGGAAAACCATTCTAATTTGCTGGTTGTGGTCTGTTGAGCTGATGATCAATGGATGATTTATAGCACTTCTGTGTCTTAAAGAAGCTTACACAGCTTTCAGCATCATGAAATCCATTTATAAAAAGTACTCATAAGTTGTGCTTTTTAAATTACTGTGATAGTCTTGGAATTATTTGATTTAAAAGTTACTATTTCATCTCAGTCACGCAGAGCTCTGTGACAGATGGTTACAAAACCTACAACAGTAATCAATTTCCTGTGGAGACCGTCCTCTCTTTTCTTTTCATAGCCCACAGACCTCCATAACTAATACATTATAACACATAACCCAATTAGCCAACATTACTCCAACTAAAACAGTATGTTTTGGACAGATTTATTTAAGAACAGAAAGAAACCATCACAAGCAGCTAAATATATAATTTAAGTTCTCCATGGCATACAAGAAAGAAATAGATGGTCAGTTCCTGACCCCTTTCTAATCTATCATAACCGCAATTTCCAGCTAAATTAGTTGGACAGCATTAATAAGCTTTATTTAGCTGACCAATCTGGTTTGGCATTTTCCATCCCATTCGGTATGTAATAATATAATTAATGGACCCCAATAATGGTGACACATGCATTCAGGTTAGCCAAATGGATTGGAGTCGTGTCAGGAGTAAAGCCTAGGATCACAGAATTTAAAGGAAAGGGGAGGACAACAAATATATCCTAAATGATGGCTTCAGTCCCATCTACTCACCCTCTTAATCAACTCCTCAGTAAATCCCTGAGCCTATATGCTCAAAGCCTGTTTTGGCTAATGCTAAAAATGCTTATAAACTTGAAGCAGAATAGTGGGAACCAAAGAAATGCAAAAGAAACATATCACATGATGCTGCCATGTTGCATTGTATAAGACACACTGGACAGGTTAAATCCTGGAGGAGCTATGGATTTGGTCGGTTTTGAATCTTAGTGATAAAAATGCATGGGCAAGAGTAGTCTAATCGCACATTCTAACGAGAGCTAAGACCAATTAATGCAGGCAAACAATGCACCATATCGAAAGTTCATTTTGGTTGGTGTGGCTCAAGGGACCAGCTGGCGAAAATGGTTTAGCTGAAAATAACATTCCTTGCACCAGGGACATCCTGACAACCAAACATTGTACTTTAGGCCCAACACTGTAAAATGTTGTAACATTAATAACACAGGAGGAGAAGAATAATTATGGCTGTTATAAAACTGTGGGATGAAGTTATATACAATAAATACGTAAAAAGTGCTTATGTTACTTATTTATCACATATAACTTCATCCCACAGTTTTATAACATCCATAATGGGCACCAGTTCTAAGATAGTATGAGTTTTTAAAAGGTTGAGTTTAAACCATTATCCCCCCCCATTATAGCAGTGTTACAGAATCTACTGGGTATACAATACAATACAATACAAAAGGCCCATGGGAGGACATCACTGAGCACTCTCACATAGGGCAAAGTGGCCTCGGACTCTGCTTGGGTAGATGCATTGTGGTGAGGGCCATAACTGAGGTGGTAGATCCACAAGTGAGCACTCATCAGCTAGAAGAATAGCTGATGTACCCTGATTGCTCATGTAGCTGCTGCTGTCAGCAAGGATCATGTCAATGTTCCACCATGCAAGAGACACAGTTCAATGATCTCACTAAACCTTAATTTTCTATTTAAGAAAAAAAAACCCATAGCCTAAATAAACCGCATAGAATGATCAGACATACAGAAAATGTTACATTGAAACCACTGAAAACCCTTCCCTTAAAGCTATTTAATGGGATTTGTAGTTTGAACAAGTGCCTAAAAGGGATACATTATTGACTATAGATTGTAGACAATACAACTTTCTTCTAACCTCCACTAGACCTAACTAAACTAAATGTAGACAGCATACAAGAACCTAATAAACATGTGCAATCAAGCAAAAATAAAGCTTAGCAAAGACCTTTAACTCCCTCAATACTAACACAGTAACTGGTTTAAATTCTCCGATTAGTAGACTTTAATTAACATTAATCACAAGACACATGTTTCTAATTTGAGTTGGCTGAAACCCCAGAATATTGAGGATTCCTCAATTTATTGACTTGGTGGAGTGTTTAAAATACTATTGCGGTATTCTGGGATTTTTGCCAACTCAGATTAGAAACAGGACACTAATTTTATACTTTGGTTACCTCACGTGTTGACTTTGCATCTCTGACCTTTGATCCTTTGATCTAATCGTTGGTTAAGTGGATTTGCTGTTCTCACAGTACACATGGTACAATCAAATGATACAGTTTATTATCATTATTGTTTCAGTGCATTTTGGCTGAGAATGCTTATTCCTTATCTTTAAGTTGATCCAAGCATACACATACAGTATAAACATTCTCTATTTTTCACAAAGGACAAGTTTATCCTGGGTCATTGAATCAACCCCAAGGTGAGGGACTGCTCAATTGAGGATGAGTTGGTAGCAAAAGGATTGCTTTGTTGCAAAAGCCATGTGAGGAGAAAGTGGCCCGTAGGTTTTGAAGGCAAGAACAGATGGTTTCTTTCAGAATGCAAATCATGGGTACTTGGAGAACAGATTGTATACTTCTCTGATTTGGTCGAATTTTTAGTGAATGGACAATATAACAGTTATCACACAAAGAATCACTTCCACAACTCACTTCTTAAGTATACATTGTCAGACCTGATATAAAGCACTTGTAATAAACTTCAGCATCAAATATTCAGATTATATTGTTATGCAGAACCAGTATATGATTTCGTACAATAGGGTTTTTTTTTTTTAACTTTTTCAAGTGCACATTTTCTTTCCTTCAAACTCTGCCCCATTAATTGGTTACTGAGCTGTTTCCAGAAACTTACTACAAAAGTATCATGTGAACTAATCACATCAAAAGCTTTCAATTGCACACTTTTCTACAAGGTATCAATGTTAAGTACAAAATGGTTTTGTACCTAACACAATCAATCCTAGAATTCAATTAAGGAAAAATGTAATTAAAAAAAATACAATCATAGATTCTCTTAAGAATAATTATTCATAATAATAGTTACAAATCTATATATTATATTTTACATATTATACATATATTACATATACATATATTAATAACATGCAAAACAGTTGTAACATCAAAGTGATGAGAATCTGTAGGGTTTAAAACACAGTGTAGTGTAATGTAATAGAAAATGTCCTTGCAGACCCCCTTGGGACAATTTCGGCTAGCTCTTACTTTTTTGGAAACACGCGTCATTTTGTTTAGAAAGAAATGAAGGGTCTACTGCTGAGACATGAAGGGTCTACGGTTGTTTGATAAATTGTATGATAAGCTCTACAATAAATACTTTAGTTGTGAAAGTGATAATGCGAGCTGTAAAAATTAGAGTAGTGCTAAAGATCAATGTTGAGTGGGCCCAGTGCATTTTGTAACACTTCCTGGCATCGCTTTGGCGTGTCTGCTTCAATAATGGGTTAAGTGCTAAAGCACGTTAGTGTTATGAGACATAAGCCAGTCAGATACAGTGTGTGGCTGCTGTTTAATCTGCTGGCTCCATGCAGTATAGTTTACATTTTTCATTGTCATTGATGTCTTGCAGTAACATTGAATAACATGGAAATTAACGTTTGTTGTAATGGATTTGCATGTAAGATTATGTCCCTTAAAGGTATGAGAATTTGAACATGTATCAATGACTGTTAATCACTTAATAAAAAGGATGGAAATATATATATATATATATATATATATAAATATATATATATATATCTTTTGTATTATGTCTGGAAACAAGTGTAATGCACCACACTGAGCTTGTAACTCTTAGTGTAAAGTACCAAGTAGAGAAGCAGCATGGCGGAGTGATACCAGCAGGTTGCGGTTGCATTACAGACAGTTGTATGGTTCCAATATGCACAGATTTCCGTTACCATGGCTTGGACAAATAAATTCGATCCACTAACAACACGGTTCACGTTTCAGTTACAGTGAACTGTGAGTAATTGCATAAAATACAAAGGTCACTGCTTGCCCTTTAGACCTAAAATCACTATCATATGTAGTGACCAATCGTGTTGCTTCTTATAGAATCTGTTGTGATTGGTCGCTGCACATTTGTTATTCAGTTCAAGCACAGAAACCCAAGTGTGTAGCTGTATTGGCTCCTTACCTCCCAGTGGTAAACCCATGTGACTTTTTATAAAAATAAATAATAGAAAGGGGGAATCAGGTAATAAAGATGCAGCAAAGGAATGAAAAGTGATAACGCTGGAGGTGAAATGGGAGGTGATTAGAAGACTTAAAAATCTCAACAAAGCAAAGAAAAGATGGCATAAGACCTTGGCCTTAAAGAAGCTGGTCAAAAAATATGTTCTTCTCTCCTTCAATACTTACACTTAGTGTATCTGGTCAATCCTTAACAGTGGCACTTTTACCTCTGTAAGTCAAATTATTATGTTATATACTACTTCTTATGTCCTGTGTACCCATTGCACAGCACTACAGAATATGATGGCGCTATATAAAACAATAAATAATAATAAAATATGTAGTATTACAAAGTGGCCATAAAGGAGTTAAAGAGGAGTTTTATTAGGAGGAAACGGGTGACTTTAAATTCAAACCTATTCTTATATATCAGCCTGAAAATCCCACAGCATTAGCATCTCTACCAGTAATGGTGTGCAAGTAAAAGTGCATGGATTACAATAACGCTGTTTCAAGACTTTTAACGCACTACTACTTTTGGATAATGCTCCAGGTCACCTTGATTCTCTTGGGGAAACTGAATGAAAATGTGGAAAGTTGTTTTTTTTCCCACCAAACACAACTTCATTAACCCAGCCAATGGACCAAGGAGTTATTTCAACTTTTAAAGCCTATTATCTTAGATAGATTTTCAGGCAGGCTGTTGACGCAACAATTGGAGACCATGCAATTTCTTTAGCTGGGTTTTGGAAGAAACTTGACGTAAAACATGCAATTGAAAGCCTTTAAGCCTCATAGCATTAAGTAACAGCGAGTAATATGTCTGCAGAATAGCAGAAGTTTTTACCACACTGTCCATAATTAAAATCGAGCATAAAATAATAAAAAAAAAGTGTAATCTTGTGTGGCCTTATGCTGCTGTAGGCTAGCTGCTTTGAGCTTCAATGAGTTGTGCGAGAGAGATGTCCTTTTACACACTACAGATATCCCGGGAAGGAGAAGCTCCATTGTTCCAGATGTATATCTTATATAAATACACATGCGCATATATATATATCTTCACTGGCACTTTATCTGACCCCAAATACACTACTATGACTTGGGGTCACTAAGCTATTTTCATGTAAAACAAGGAAAAAATATAGGTGTAAGTATACAGTATATACCCAGAACTCTGTGTAACTGTTTAACTCCTTTAAACTAAATGTTTGATATTACCTTTACTACATTTACCCGCAGTGTTTGCCAGGCAAGCACTGGTAAGCATATCAAGTGCAGGGAGATGACTTCTGCACATAAAATAGCTGAAGGCGAGGAAATGGGCAACTGGATATGGGGAATTCTCAGTGTGTGGGCTGATAATAACAGTAGTTTTTTTCCTGTTCCTTAGAGAATCCATACAGAAGGTATAGGTATTCTAGATGTATTATCCCCTTAAGGACAATGGGCGGTCCCTAAACCCATTGAAAACAATGCATTTTCAGCCTGTACAGGACATAGCACCAACTCCATGTGTTTATTGTCAATATTTTCTTTTTGTTCCATAATCTAATAGCAGTTAAATGATCTGTAAGGACAATCTGGATATATTGTTTGTTGGTCATCTTAAACAGTTTTTCACAATGGACGATTCTTTGGCATTACAAATGATGGCAGACGTGTCCATATTAAGTTTCTGTACATTATTTCACAAAAAAGTTTGCTCAATCACTTAATAAAAGTAGTTTTATTAACTGACTTTAAAAAATACAAAACAAACCAGAGACTATATAGAATGTGTACTTATGTGCACAGCAGTTTTGGATAAATCGGTGAGAAACGTGTACTCACATGCACAGTGAGTTTAGATAAAACTTTATTAAATTATAAACCAGGCATGTCTGAGCGATTGGCCTGTCAATAAAAGAATAAAAGCAATAGTTAATGATATAAAACAGGTAAGTAAAGCAACAGGATAGAGGACTTACAGATGCATTATAACTAGTAGTATGGTAGAGGATGTTTGTGCTGCCTGGAGCACCGTAGCTCTTACTGGGCCAGTTAGGAAGAAGATTGCAACTGGACCATATACTATGGAGTATGCTATGGATTTCCTCTTGGGGTACCTAAGATGGTACACACTAATTTGCTTAGATAATATGGGAAAGGACACAAAGTATGCTATAATTCAAATCATTTCAGATTTTAACAAATATGATAAAATGTATGATTATGGAAGATTTTGATATAATTGTGCAAAAAGGAGACAATGATTCATGATGAAGATGTGTAATGATCTATCAATGTTTTCTCGGACATCAAAATATTGTACTTGCTACTTTTTTCCTAATTTGAATTATTTGTGTCTCCTGTTTGCTTTTGTTAGTGTCAGTAGCTATCGGCTAATATCTTACTTACTGAATCTGGTGTGATCTACCAACATGTTTCAAGTACCAGCCGTTGATCACGATTTTGTTGTCTATTCTCCCTATCGTGCATTAATTATTGTAAATGCGGGTGTGAGATACGTGCTTAGCTTTGATCAGGCCTAGGGCAGCAGCACTTGATACCACTGATTATGGAGATTTCTCTTTCCGCACAAAGTATACGTGGATAGAGTTTAATCCGTGGCCTTCATATAAAATGTAAAGTATGTCTAGAGCTCATCTTGACTATTAGGAATTGTTAATATTAAAATCACTATGAATCCAGAAATAGCATGAGAGGACAACAAAATTAATTAATGAAAAAAGATTAGACCTATTTGCTTTTTTATATTACAAAAATTACTTTAGGCAAAAAAAAAGTTATTGAAAATAGCTTTTGAGGGAACATTTTATCCCAATGGATTTAAAAGTCATTACACAAGATTATATGGAAGAAGATATTGCAGACGACGGGTTACAAGTTTATTCTTCAGGTGGCACTTGCTTATGGTGTGCAAAGAAGTTACAAAAATATTCCACTATACAGGAAACAACAAGGAAAATAAAATTCACTTATATCATTATGGACATATCTATATTGTATTATTTATGTAATATTTTACTCGGTTTTAATAATCATGACCTTGTCTGAAGGAAGGCTGATATTTAATTTTCTCCTACAAAAGAAAGTTTAATGGCTGCACTCAGCATTATTTTTTTTCTGGATTAACATTGAAGGGGTATGCAAATAGAGGACATGGATGGGGAGTGTTTTCTTTCAATTTTTCAGGTATAGCATCAAAATGTCATATACCCAATACACACGTTTTGGGGGAGGGAGGCTCTATTTCTTGTACCTTCCCAACATTATGTTATATAATTTTGATAACATTAAAATGTTTTTTTTCTACTCACATACCATTTATAGTTGATATCAGTTTTCAGGTATCATTACTTTCAAATCAAATTTTGAAGAAATACTGGTATCCTTGTGCGTTATGCTGTATTATATCCCCAATGATGACATAATAAAAATAAAGGTGGTATAATTATCTCCATAAGATACTACACTGTATAGCATCCAGAGTAGGTTCATGCAGTGCGAAGAATCCAGTCTGTTATATGCAATTTATATCACAAGAAGGTTAAAGGTATACCCAATATACTAGAGCATCAATGCCACCTGCAACGAGAACCAGGTGATCCTATTGGGCCCTGGCCATGGTTGCTGTTAGCCACCTGAAGGGAATGGGAGTCAAAGGGCACCCTTTAACTATCCAGGTAGTAAAACCGGCCAAGCAGATTCACAAGAACCCTCACACCTTTATTTGGGTAAAAAAAACACACAATTAAACAGGCTTTGGAACACATTACCCAATAAACAGAGGACATACACAAAAACACTAATAAGATTATGGCACACCCAATGGGATGGGGAGATAGGGTGGCTCATGGAGAAATTTCCTACCCAGTCCAGGGAGGAGGCAACGAATGGGAGATGCACCTAATTTCTCCATGTTACACGGCACTGTGGAGTTTGGTTATTAGGGCTGTGCATTGCGTGTGGTACTTTTATCGGTGTATCTAGTTTTTAAAAAAAAAAAAAAAATACATTCTGGGACATTCTAACCAATTTCACACATTAAATGTCATTGCACTGTGTCTATTTCATTTTCATATAGATATTATACCTATGAAAGGAAATATTTAAAACATTCTGAAATACAACTTTTTCAAGTAAGGGTAGGACTGACCATGTAGGAACCCCTAAATATCTGGGGGGGGACAGCATTTTCCCCCATCAGATCCCCACTTTCTCCATCTTCACACGCCCCTCCTCCTGAACAATATCTTACCACCGTACGCCCTCCTCCCCTATCCATACGCCCCCCCACACACTATCTACCCCTCTCCTACCCTCCTCTCACACATCTACCCACTCCCATACTCCTGCTTTCACTAGCTACCACTCTCGCACCACACCCTTCTCACTGCTACCCCCCTTTGTAGTTCCTTACCGCTGCGTCCTGTGGTGGGAGCGTGAGGCCTCTGTCTCGCGGCTTCACTGCTGAGCGCCGGCATATGACGCCATATGCTGGCGCTCAGCGTGAAGCGCTGGCACCGAGACAGGCCCCTCACGCTCCCGCCACCGCAGTCGGGGCAGTGTTGAGGCACGTGGCGGCAGGGAGCAGAGGAAACAGAAGGACGCCTAGCAGTTGCTGAAAACGACCGCTCAGCACCCCTCTCTCCTCCTGCTGCGTTTCTATTTGGGGGGTTTCCTACGGCCCTGTGGGGGATTTCTTAATTATCGCCCCCCCCGCATGAGTTACTGGGGGGGATCTGTCCCCCCAGTCTCCTATGCCCATGGGACTGACTACCTCCTTACACAGACATGTAAATACAAATTATTAGTCAAGGGATACTGAATCCAAATGCTGAATGAAATGAACAAATATAAATAAGCTTTGAATTAATAAAATGTGATGCATTGTAGTCCTGTTAGGGACCAGGAACCAGACGGACACAAAACGTAAAATGCAATCACCTTTATTGTAATGACAATAGTGAACAAAGCCAAATCGCGATCCAAAAGCATATACCAAAAGACAAGCCGGGGTCAGGAACCAAGACGGGTACTCAGACAAGCCGGGGTCAGGAATACAGAGATCAGCGAAGTCAGGAACAAGCCAGGAATCAGGAGCCAGGAGGGACGTCAGAGAAAGCCAGGTCATACACAGGATTTCAGGAACACAGCGATAGCACTTGCAGCCAGAAACAACACAAGGGCAAGGAGGAAGTGAGGTTTAGCTGCTTAAATAGCCAAAAGGGGCTGGCTGTGGGCTGGACAATGGGCTGAGTCACAGGAGTGACAGGAGTGTAGCCATGGCAACCCAGCCAAGCTGTATAGCCTCCAGCAATGCAGCAGAAAAGCAGCTATTCCATAACAGTACCTCCTCCTCAACGACCCCCTCCCCGCGCAGTAGGCCCAGGTTTGAGGGGAAAACGCGAGTGAAAGGCACGAAGGAGAGCGGGAGCATGGACATCTGAGGCTGGAACCCAAGATCTCTCCTCGGGACCGTACCCCTTCCAATGGACCAAATACTGGAGCTTCCCACGGAACCAACGAGAGTCGACTATGGTGCGGAGCTCAAACTCCTCATGGTTGTCTACAGTCACCGAACGGGGGCGAGGAGTGACTGTAGTAAAACGATTACAGACCAGAGGTTTTAACAGTGAGACATGGAACACATTGTGGATGTGCATGTTAGAAGGAAGATCCAGGGCATAGGCCACAGGGTTTACCCGTCGAAGGA
Organism: Spea multiplicata; assembly: GCA_009364415.1. Taxonomy (NCBI): domain Eukaryota; kingdom Metazoa; phylum Chordata; class Amphibia; order Anura; family Pelobatidae; genus Spea; species Spea multiplicata. The sequence goes on from VKOC01000001.1 coordinate 47,440,488, forward strand.
TACGGAAAGGCCCCACATACCGGGGAGCCAGTTTCTGGGAGGGTACCCGGAGGTGGAGATTTCTGGAGGATAACCAGACCCTCTCCCCGACCTGATAGGAAGGCGCGGGTAGGAGTTTACGATTAGCCTGGAGCTCCTGACACTGTTGTGAGCGTTGAAGTGCCTCCTGAACCTGCACCC
>VKOC01000001.1:47440767-47499067 GCA_009364415.1 Spea multiplicata
TGTGTGTTTGGTTGTCGGTGTGGCAGAGTCTGTCCTGATGTGTGTGTCTGGGTGTCGGTGTGACAGAGCCTGTGTTGGAATGTGTGCCCTCCTGAAGTTGTAGTGACTTCAGGGGACAAAACGTTCAAAACGACAAAACGTTCAAGGCCCTGAAATCATTTAGTGGAAAAGTTATTTATTGTGTTATAATATTTATTTCAAGGATTAGTCGCACTCAATTGTGGCTTCAGGCTTCCCGTGTTGAATGACCAAGTATTATTTTAGCCCAATAACAAAAGTATAATTCCATAGCACATTACTTTTGGAAATTATGAATGCCCCCCCAGTTTGACTGTGGTATCTTGTGTGCCCCCCTATATATTGTTTCTAGAGTCGCCACTGGATATGTCCATAATGGTATAAGTGAATTTTATTTTCCTTGTTGTTTCCTGTAGAGTGGAATATTTTTGTAACGTCTTTGCATAACATAAGCAAGTCCCACCTGAAGAATAAACTTGTAACCCATCGTCTGCAATATCTTCTTCCATATAATCTTGTGTAATGACTTTTAAATCCATTGGGATAAAATGTTCCCTCAAAAGCCATTTTCAATAACTTTTTTTTGCCTAAAGTAATTTTTGTAATATAAAAAAGCAAATAGGTCTAATCTTTTTTCATTAATTAATTTTGTTGTCCTCTCATGCTATTTCTGGATTCATAGTGATTTTAATATTAACAATTCCTAATAGTCAAGATGAGCTCTGAGCTTTGTGCGGAAAGAGAAATCTCCATAATCAGTGGTATCAAGTGCTGCTGCCCTAGGCCTGATCAAAGCTAAGCACGTCTCTCACACCCGCATTTACAATAATTAATGCACGATAGGGAGAATAGACAACAAAATCGTGATCAACGGCTGGTACTTGAAACATGTTGGTAGATCACACCAGATTCAGTAAGTAAGATATTAGCCGATAGCTACTGACACTAACAAAAGCAAACAGGAGACACAAATAACTCAAATTAGGAAAAAAGTAGCAAGTACAATATTTTGATGTCCGAGAAAACATTGATAGATCATTACACATCTTCATCATGAATCATTGTCTCCTTTTTGCACAATTATATCAAAATCTTCCATAATCATACATTTTATCATATTTGTTAAAATCTGAAATGATTTGAATTATAGCATACTTTGTGTCCTTTCCCATATTATCTAAGCAAATTAGTGTGTACCATCTTAGGTACCCCAAGAGGAAATCCATAGCATACTCCATAGTATATGGTCCAGTTGCAATCTTCTTCCTAACTGGCCCAGTAAGAGCTACGGTGCTCCAGGCAGCACAAACATCCTCTACCATACTACTAGTTATAATGCATCTGTAAGTCCTCTATCCTGTTGCTTTACTTACCTGTTTTATATCATTAACTATTGCTTTTATTCTTTTATTGACAGGCCAATCGCTCAGACATGCCTGGTTTATAATTTAATAAAGTTTTATCTAAACTCACTGTGCATGTGAGTACACGTTTCTCATCGATTTATCCAAAACTGCTGTGCACATAAGTACACATTCTATATAGTCTCTGGTTTGTTTTGTATTTTTTATAGTCAGTTAATAAAACTACTTTTATTAAGTGATTGAGCAAAATTTTAATCATTTTTTGTGAAATAATGTACAGAAACTTAATATGGACACGTCTGCCATCATTTGTAATGCCAAAGAATCGTCCATTGTGAAAAACTGTTTAAGATGACCAACAAACAATATATCCAGATTTTCCTTACAGATCATTTAACTGCTATTAGATTATGGAACAAAAAGAAAATATTGACAATAAACACATGGAGTTGGTGCTATGTCCTGTACGGGCTGAAAATGCATTGTTTTCAATGGGTTTAGGGACCGCCCATTGTCCTTAAGGGGATAATACATCTAGAATACCTATACCTTCTGTATGGATTCTCTAAGGAACAGGAAAAAAACTACTGTTATTATCAGCCCACACACTGAGAATTCCCCATATCCAGTTGCCCATTTCCTCGCCTTCAGCTATTTTATGTGCAGAAGTCATCTCCCTGCACTTGATATGCTTACCAGTGCTTGCCTGGCAAACACTGCGGGTAAATGTAGTAAAGGTAATATCAAACATTTAGTTTAAAGGAGTTACACAGAGTTCTGGGTATATACTGTATACTTTCACCTATATTTTTTCCTTGTTTTACATGAAAATAGCTTAGTGACCCCAAGTCATAGTAGTGTATGCACAGTAGTGTATTTGGGGTCAGATAAAGTGCCAGTGAAGATATATATATATATGCGCATGTGTATTTATATAAGATATACATCTGGAACAATGGAGCTTCTCCTTCCCGGGATATCTGTGGTGTGTAAAAGGACATCTCTCTCGCACAACTCATTGAAGCTCAAAGCAGCTGGCCTACAGCAGCATAAGACCACACAAGATTACACTTTTTTTTTAAATTTTTTATTTTATTTTATGCTCGATTTTAATTATGGACAGTGTGGTAAAAACTTCTGCTATTCTGCAGACATATTACTCGCTGTTACTTAATGCTATGAGGCTTCAAGGCTTTCAATTGCATGTTTTACGTCAAGTTTCTTCCAAAACCCAGCTAAAGAAATTGCATGGTCTCCAATTGTTGCGTCAACAGCCTGCCTGAAAATCTATCTAAGATAATAGGCTTTAAAAGTTGAAATAACTCCTTGGTCCATTGGCTGGGTTAATGAAGTTGTGTTTGGTGGGAAAAAAAACAACTTTCCACATTTTCATTCAGTTTCCCCAAGAGAATCAAGGTGACCTGGAGCATTATCCAAAAGTAGTAGTGCGTTAAAAGTCTTGAAACAGAGTTATAGTAATCCATGCACTTTTACTTGCACACCATTACTGGTAGAGATGCTTTGCTTTGGGATTTTCAGGCTGATATATAAGAATAGGTTTGAATTTAAAGTCACCCACTAGTTTCCTCCTAATAAAACTCCTCTTTAACTCCTTTATGGCCACTTTGTAATACAACATCTTTTATTATTATTATTTTTCATTGTTTTTTATAGCACCATCATATTCTGTAGCGCTGTGAATGGGTACACAGGACATAAGAAGTAGATACGCTAAGTGTAAGTATTGAAGGAGAGGTCTTAGGAAAGGCGAGATAATGAACACAGGAGGAAGGGAGTTAACGTGTAAGTTTGTAGGCATCCTGAAAGAAGAACACATTTTTCGACCAGATTCTTTAAGGCCAAGGTCTTATGCCATCTTTTCTTTGCTTTGTTGAGATTTTCAAATATTCTAATCACCTCCCATTGCACCTCCAGCGTTATCACTTTTCATTCCTTTGCTGCATCTTTTATTACCTGATTCCCTCTTTCTATTATTTACTTTTGTAAAACGTCACATGGGTTTACCACTGGGAGGTAAGGAGCCAATACAGCTACACACTTGGGTTTCTGTGCTTGAACTGAATAACAAATGTGCAGCGACCAATCACAACAGATTCTGCAAGAAGCCACACGATTGGTCAGTAAATATGATAGTGATTTGAGGTCTAAAGGGCAAGCAGTGACGTTTGTATTTTGTTGTTAGTGGATCGATTTTATTTGTCCAAGCCATGGTAACAGAAATGTGTGCATATTGGAACCATACAACTGTCTGTAATGCAACCACAACCTGCTGGTATCACTCCGCCATGCTGTTTTTCTACTTGGTACTTTACACTAAGAGTTACAAGCTCAGTGTGGTGCATTACACTTGTTTCCAGACATAATACAAAAGATATATATATATATACAATATATTATATATATATATATATATATTTCCATCCTTTTTATTAAGTGATTAACAGTCATTGATACATGTTCAAATTCTCATACCTTTAAGGGACATAATCTTACATGCAAATCCATTACAACAAACGTTAATTTCCATGTTATTCAATGTTACTGCAAGACATCAATGACAATGAAAAATGTAAACTATACTGCATGGAGCCAGCAGATTAAACAGCAGCCACACACTGTATCTGACTGGCTTATGTCTCATAACACTAACGTGCTTTAGCACTTAACCCATTATTGAAGCAGACACGCCAAAGCGATGCCAGGAAGTGTTACAAAATGCACTGGGCCCACTAAACATTGATCTTTAGCACTACTCTAATTTTTACAGCTCGCATTATCACTTTCACAAGTATTTATTGCAGAGCTTATCATACAATTTATCAAACAACCGTAGACCCTTCATGTCTCAGCAGTAGACCCTTCATTTCTTTCTAAACAAAATGACGCGTGTTTCCAAAAAAGTAAGAGCTAGCCGAAATTGTCCCAAGGGGGTCTGCAAGGACATTTTCTATTACATTACACTACACTGTGTTTTAAACCCTACAGATTCTCATCACTTTGATGTTACAACTGTTTTGCATGTTATTAATATATGTATATGTAATATATGTATAATATGTAAAATATAATATATAGATTTGTAACTATTATTATGAATAATTATTCTTAAGAGAATCTATGATTGTATTTTTTTTAATTACATTTTTCCTTAATTGAATTCTAGGATTGATTGTGTTAGGTACAAAACCATTTTGTACTTAACATTGATACCTTGTAGAAAAGTGTGCAATTGAAAGCTTTTGATGTGATTAGTTCACATGATACTTTTGTAGTAAGTTTCTGGAAACAGCTCAGTAACCAATTAATGGGGCAGAGTTTGAAGGAAAGAAAATGTGCACTTGAAAAAGTTAAAAAAAAAAAACCCTATTGTACGAAATCATATACTGGTTCTGCATAACAATATAATCTGAATATTTGATGCTGAAGTTTATTACAAGTGCTTTATATCAGGTCTGACAATGTATACTTAAGAAGTGAGTTGTGGAAGTGATTCTTTGTGTGATAACTGTTATATTGTCCATTCACTAAAAATTCGACCAAATCAGAGAAGCATACAATCTGTTCTCCAAGTACCCATGATTTGCATTCTGAAAGAAACCATCTGTTCTTGCCTTCAAAACCTACGGGCCACTTTCTCCTCACATGACTTTTGCAACAAAGCAATCCTTTTGCTACCAACTCATCCTCAATTGAGCAATCCCTCACCTTGGGGTTGATTCAGTGACCCAGGATAAACTTGTCCTTTGTGAAAAATAGAGGATGTTTATACTGTATGTGTATGCTTGGATCAACTTAAAGATAAGGAATAAGCATTCTCAGCCAAAATGCACTTAAACAATAATGATAATAAACTGTATCATTTGATTGTACCATGTGTACTGTGAGAACAGCAAATCCACTTAACCAACGATTAGATCAAAGGATCAAAGGTCAGAGATGCAAAGTTAACACGTGAGGTAACCAAAGTATAAAATTAGTGACCTGTTTCTAATCTGAGTTGGCAAAAATCCCAGAATACCGCAATAGTATTTTAAACACTCCACCAAATCAATACATTGAGGAATCCTCAGTATTCTGGGATTTCAGCCAACTCAAATTAGAAACACGTGTCTTGTGAATAGTGTTAATTAAAGTCTACTAATCAGAGAACTTAAACCGGTTACTGTGTTAGTATTGAGGGAGTTAAAGGTCTTTGCTAAGCTTTATTTTTGCTTGATTGCACATGTTTATTAGGTTCTTGTATGCTGTCTACATTTAGTTTAGTTAGGTCTAGTGGAGGTTAGAAGAAAGTTGTATTGTCTACAATCTATAGTCAATAATGTATCCCTTTTAGGCACTTGTTCAAACTACAAATCCCATTAAATAGCTTTAAGGGAAGGGTTTTCAGTGGTTTCAATGTAACATTTTCTGTATGTCTGATCATTCTATGCGGTTTATTTAGGCTATGGGTTTTTTTTTCTTAAATAGAAAATTAAGGTTTAGTGAGATCATTGAACTGTGTCTCTTGCATGGTGGAACATTGACATGATCCTTGCTGACAGCAGCAGCTACATGAGCAATCAGGGTACATCAGCTATTCTTCTAGCTGATGAGTGCTCACTTGTGGATCTACCACCTCAGTTATGGCCCTCACCACAATGCATCTACCCAAGCAGAGTCCGAGGCCACTTTGCCCTATGTGAGAGTGCTCAGTGATGTCCTCCCATGGGCCTTTTGTATTGTATTGTATTGTATACCCAGTAGATTCTGTAACACTGCTATAATGGGGGGGGATAATGGTTTAAACTCAACCTTTTAAAAACTCATACTATCTTAGAACTGGTGCCCATTATGGATGTTATAAAACTGTGGGATGAAGTTATATGTGATAAATAAGTAACATAAGCACTTTTTACGTATTTATTGTATATAACTTCATCCCACAGTTTTATAACAGCCATAATTATTCTTCTCCTCCTGTGTTATTAATGTTACAACATTTTACAGTGTTGGGCCTAAAGTACAATGTTTGGTTGTCAGGATGTCCCTGGTGCAAGGAATGTTATTTTCAGCTAAACCATTTTCGCCAGCTGGTCCCTTGAGCCACACCAACCAAAATGAACTTTCGATATGGTGCATTGTTTGCCTGCATTAATTGGTCTTAGCTCTCGTTAGAATGTGCGATTAGACTACTCTTGCCCATGCATTTTTATCACTAAGATTCAAAACCGACCAAATCCATAGCTCCTCCAGGATTTAACCTGTCCAGTGTGTCTTATACAATGCAACATGGCAGCATCATGTGATATGTTTCTTTTGCATTTCTTTGGTTCCCACTATTCTGCTTCAAGTTTATCAGCATTCTTAGCATTAGCCAAAACAGGCTGAGCATATAGGCTCAGGGATTTACTGAGGAGTTGATTAAGAGGGTGAGTAGATGGGACTGAAGCCATCATATAGGATATATTTGTTGTCCTCCCCTTTCCTTTAAATTCTGTGATCCTAGGCTTTACTCCTGACACGACTCCAATCCATTTGGCTAACCTGAATGCATGTGTCACCATTATTGGGGTCCATTAATTATATTATTACATACCGAATGGGATGGAAAATGCCAAACCAGATTGGTCAGCTAAATAAAGCTTATTAATGCTGTCCAACTAATTTAGCTGGAAATTGCGGTTATGATAGATTAGAAAGGGGTCAGGAACTGACCATCTATTTCTTTCTTGTATGCCATGGAGAACTTGAATTATATATTTAGCTGCTTGTGATGGTTTCTTTCTGTTCTTAAATAAAGCTGTCCAAAACGTACTGTTTTATTTGGAGTAATGTTGGCTAATTGGGTTATGTTTTATAATGTATTAGTTATGGAGGTCTGTGGGCTATGAAAAGATAAGAGAGGACGTCTCCACAGGAAATTGATTACTCTTGTAGGTTTTGTAACCATCTGTCACAGAGCTCTGCGTGACTGAGATGAAATAGTAACTTTTAAATCAAATAATTCCAAAACTATCACAGTAATTTAAAAAGCACAACTTATGAGTACTTTTTTATAAATGGATTTCATGATGCTGAAAGCTGTGTAAGCTTCTTTAAGACACAGAAGTGCTATAAATCATCCATTGATCATCAGCTCAACAGACCACAACCAGCAAATTAGAATGGTTTTCCCCTTGTTCGTTTTAACTTGTTTATGGACAACTACATATGCTGTACTGTATGTGGTTGGGGAAGCAAACAAATGATGTCAACCATGTACCTCATACATGGTGGCACGTTAGTATCCCCTATTCTGAACTAATTGGCAGCCATGTTCTCTACCTTCACCAGGTGACTTTTGTGTTAAACTATACATGTGAGACTTCCATTAAAAGAGGAAAGCCTTGTGTTTACAGTTACAGTAAACCTATGGCTTCCTCTCCATTTGACAGAATGCTAAAGATCAATCTGCAACATCTAGAACATGAAAAAATAAATAAGTGAAAGTAATACCAAATTGCTGTCTTAGGGCAGTGATCAGCCCATGGTGCAGAGAGCTTGATATGACTGCTTGCTACCATGTAACAGCATGTTGCCAGTTGATCTATTGCAGCATCGCATACGACCCTCCACTCCAAAAAGAATAAATAAATACTTTTAAGAAAAAAATTAAAGTGGGCTGATGATGTTTTGTAGGCCACAACACCCATCAGCCAGAGGACACCAAGGATTATATATACAGTATATTGTTTTCCACCTAAATCCATGAAAATTGGTCTGGCCTTCCACAAAGGAAAAATGTGCCCCAACACCTGGTACTCAAAGGGTTAAATTCTGCTAGCATGTATATCTCTTGTTTATGCTCAACACCTCCTTCCCAAACAGGGTTATATAGTGTTTACGTATCAGTTTCCGTATGCGGCGGAGGCATGTGAAACCGGAGCTTTTACACTTTACACAAACAAGATCTGTCAAACACAACCAGGTATAACGTAGCGCAAATATCATAATGGTACATCTGCTATTTGATATAGCAAAAGTAATATAAAACCTTTTATTACATAGTAAAATGTATCAGGTAACATGTCATTCTCCTATTGCATTCTCTTTGGAATGCCGGTAAGAGTTAGTTTGGCAAAATATTAATTACCCAACTGCTGGTGAACTTTCACCAGGCATTATAAATGTGAAAGTTTTTGTTTTTTTTCCCATCTTTCGGCGCTTTCATTGAGTAGTCTGTTTGTCCCTTCCTTGTATTATTAGCTGTAGTTTACAGAAGCTACTAAGTTGTTGGACAGCATAGAGTTTGTGTGACGTCTTTGATATGCACAGACCTCGTTTTGGGTTACTAGAGGTTAGATGAGGTAACATCTTAGGAGGATCTTAACGTCTCGTGGGTAATTTGTGCTCAATGGCTGCAGGCTCGAAGCACGGCACAAGTGTATATACAGAATTTAAGATTACTGCGAGACATATTGTACTCGGAATTAATGTATAGAAATTGAGGTGAGCTTCTGTATTGCTGATCACCAACAAAATAAGGAATATATCTCTCCACTAAAATGTTCTTTTAAGTTCCATTCCTAAATCTGACCCAGCAGTTGATCTGTTTAGCATGCATCCTGAGAAAAACATCAGTTGGAAATGCTCTACTTTATTTCGTTGAATTTAGACTAAAGGCATTTCACTCTTCTTTAATGGTTTGGAATTTGTGTCTAATGTGTTCATCTGAGATATAAATGTAACCTGTAGGACGTGGCCAACGTTTCTTACACTATATAATGTCTTACAAAATATAATGTACTACAAAACAAATATTTTCTATAATTCAGTGAGTTCCCAATTTAACATTTATACAATACTGGAAAAAATCAAGCAGCTTCAGCATGTAACACCTATGCTGTTAGTTATTTCTGGAACCACTACATATATTACATTCCTCTTGTCCGCTTTTGCCAGATTATCTAAAATGATCGTACAATTGGCTTCTTCCCACAAGAGCTTCATTTGGATAGCGAGGAACACATGTTCCTATTTCTGTATTGTTGTCTGAAAGGATGTGGTGATGCCTGCATTTATTCATTAGCAATAAATTCCGCGCACAAGGACGTTGCTTCTTTCAACATGTCTAAAATTAAATGTTTTGATTGGCCATGACGCACAGTGCTGGAATGGGGAATATTCTACAATGTCAGAGATAAAAGGGCCATCAATGCCAAATGATGGGGTAGTCCTTACAGTACATACATACATAGCCCTTCTGCTACCTCCGTGTGATGGAAAATAATCATCCATACATAGCAATGCAAGTAATCTGACCATAGTATTGTTACTAAAATTTTTGTAACGGCTCTTCATGGAAAAATCTCTTGAAAATTCATGTAATCATCATTTTACTGGATCCCATTTCCTTAACTGGGAAAAAAAATGCTTAGTGAGTATGATTATGGAAATAGTTTTGAATAGTTTCATTTAAAAACCAATATTGACTATTGATGTTGATTCATTAAGCTGTGAGTGCATGTGAGTTGGCTTAAAATGTGAGTTTGCATTGCAAATTTATATGCGTTGAACAAAAGTCTAAAACTCACGCTCAACTGCAGAAGAGCCGAGTTGAAAAAAGCACTTGTGGATTCTTACTGGCGAATTGCACAAGTGAATCGGAACTTTGTGGGTTCCTGTGCCCCTATCCCATTTCCTAAACATATATATATATATATATATATATATATATATATGCAATTTTTATTTTTTATTGTTTTTTTTATATATTTACTTATATTGTGGGGGAGTTAACCCTTAATAGGTAAATAGCTGAATAGTTTGCATATTGCATCTTCATTTTATTTATGTTTCTCTAAACTTTTATTTCATCTCAATGTCAAAGTGGCAAATAATGCATTGCTACTGGATCAGACACTGAAAACGATAACATGAACAGTAACACAGAGGTATTATCTAAAGCCTCATAATTGTCGGTAGAACTATTATTTTTAACTACAACTTCTTAAATTTTCTTCTTTTTCAACTTGAGAGAGTGTGTGTGTGTGGTAAGAAAGTTAAATCAGATGCCTAACCTCACTCTGATCTCTAGACACACCGATGCATTGTCAGCTCTCTAAAAAAAGTTGTCTAAAAAGCAAACACGAGGACTAAACCAAGACTGGTGGAATTTTTTTTTCCAAAAGTTGGGCCCAGAGTAGGCAAACAACTTAAGAAAATATGAAGAAGTCAGAGTCAAGGGATAGATGGAACAGGTGAAACACAACTGATAAGCATTTTTTAGAATGTGTTTAGAATATTTATGAGTCTTCCCAAAATCATGAGTATATTACATACACTCGTACTTCACTACCGAGTGCAGATGAATTCAGGGCGTTGGTGGACGAGTCTCAGAAGGTTCATCAGACAGAGACAAGAGGGTACTTACTTAGGGTACTTAGGCTTATGAAACATTATGTAAAGAGTGTCAAGTTTAAAAAGAAAAAGCAAAGGCAAGCATAATGATGGGAATGCAAGGAATAATTTAGCCAGGGTGGAAGATGCGTATGGATATTCTATCACTCCGGTTGAAAAATGCAAGATTAGGATAATAATTAAGGCAGATTAATGCAGGAACATTTTGTTATTGGCTAAACAGGGTCTGAATGGAAAGGTCACAATATGAAGACCAACAGACAGAAGCGCAGCAATGGCAAAATCTGGGCTGATGCCGCTCCACCACCTATAGGAGATTCATAAGACCCTTCAGTTAATTCTGGCACTTAGGTTTTTCCTTTTTATGAAGAACAGTCACACCCAAGATGTAGGGGCCCTTACAGGCAGTATGGGGTATATCTATCAGACATTGGGTTAGATTTATTTAAAACTGACCTTCAAAATTTGATAAATTTGTGGCAGAAGTCCTACTGGGTGGCGGTAAGAGGGGTCAGTACCGCCTCTTTTGCTGGCGGTAAAAAGTCGCCAACAAGAGTGTTCTCTATGGTAGTCGAAGGTGCCATGTTCAGGGGTACATTGTAGGACATCTGCACCTTAAAACCCAATAATTATCGTTAACAGGTTAGCCCAGTAAACACTGTAATTTGCTTGGCATGTTAATATTCTTTTATTAATTAACTTTGATTGCTGGGAATTAAACAGGAAGTTGACTAACACACCCAAGTTAGCTGGACAGTTTAAAGGGACACAGATATAATATAGACGTAAATAAAATTGCTGCACTCTTTGGCAAAACATTGGGTTATTTAAATATAATATGGAAATATCCCCTTTACCTATGAACATAGCATATCATCGGCAGGGTCACGCCAATGTTTCTTTGGCAACAAAAAAGAGCTCCTTTTGTAGGACATTACTCTTTCTCATCTGAGCAGTCATCATGATGGATCTGACCTTATTGTGACAGGTCTACTCTAATCCTGTCCTTAAATCTGAGTTTATGGGGGAAATAATAGCAAATTTTAGAATATGGAGTATCCCAGTGAAACATCTTAACTCTGAGTACTAGTTACAAAACTCTGTGGGTTGTAATAAATCTCTTTGTAGCGTAGTGGTGATGCCCATTGGTTTTGCCGCCATCACGTACTTCCCTATTAAAATTAGAGTTAAGAAAGCTGTTGGTTGTCAGCTTCTCTAACAATAAAAAGTTACATTTATTAATTAAAGAGCTTGTTTAGTATTTTGGGAGTTAGCAGCAGATTTATGATTTAAATTCATGGCCTAATTCATTATGCATTATGAATAGACCAGCCCTGAAGAGTTCTTCCAAGAAGATCCAACATCAGTAGTGGCAATAAAAATAAATTCTCTCTTATGTTTTAATTGTTCTGAAAGTGTCATCCAGTTCAGATGTTCATACTACCACTCTTGGCAGCACATGTGGGTTATGTAGTCCTATTATAATACTCTGGATTGTCACATTGAAAATTGAATATAGAGGAATTGTCTATAAGAGAGAAGCACAGTGGAATGAGTGGCACAGTGCCAATACGGACATATTAGTAGCCCCCCCACACACACACACTTTTTCACATCTCAGCCCCTCTAATAGAGGGAGGCAGAAACTGGTATATTGCTAGTAAATAACACAGAAGAGCATCAAACCTGGCAAATGAGGGTGATAACTGCTGCACACAATCCAGCTAGATAGAAATGATTTATTAAAACATTTTGGGGAAATTAGCTTATGGAAAAAAATTAACCAATGCGTACAGTACAGGTTACTTCTGAATGCCTTGCAGTAGGGTTTGTCTGTTTGGGGTTAAAAGTTAATAATTATAGACCTAATTTTACTAATAATAACTCTGATTAAACTATTAAGGGAAATATGCTGTCTTTGTTCTTGGAGGTTTGAATCATTTTAATCATGTTTTTAGTATCTAAACATATTTGTTGACTGTATGGAAAATATGAGTGGGACATTTTTGTGTAGGGTCCTTTTGAAAGAACTATTTTTCTTGGTTGGTTATAACCATTCTAGACAAGATTAACGAAATCCACTTGGTTTTACTTTTCTCCTCCTTTTCTGTAAAGAACTCAATGTTCCTCGCAGCCTCATGTTCTATTTAGGTGACTGCCAAGAGTCTTGGACATTTGCATATCTCAACAGGGTGGCCAAGAGAACCATTTTGATTTATTTTTTGTGCCATTTTCACATTTTGTGAACTGTGTGCCAAATGGCTGTCAAAAATATCCTACAGCAATTCACCTAGTTGATATAAAATATTAACCTACAGGATACCATTAATGTTATGAAAGTCGTTTCCTGTATGTCTTTATTACCCCCTCAGGGGAGTTTTTCAACTCAACAGGACAGAAAAAAACCATCTAGAAATAATAACAAAAATTATTTACTTCACCTGTGCAACACGACGTAAAAACCTCTCTCTCTCTCTCTCTGGATATCTATTTCTGCATAGCTCCGGTGCAAACTAATCTGCACAAACTGAATCAACAAAGTAGTTTTTTTAGCAGTTTGTGGCTATGGATTCATAATTGTTCATAACTTATGAAAGCTTTGAAAAAGGATTCCCACTGTTCCCCTATACACTCTGGAAAAACCACAGCCAAGATGATTTTGACCCTATAGCTTACAACTATAGGCCCTATAGGCCAGTCTAACCTACAACTTTGGACAGACTTGACAGCATTTGGATAAGTGGGAGCACCAGTTCATGGTGTGACGCTGGTGAAATATGACTACTGATTTTTTTTCATTTACCTGGTGGGGCTCCAGCTTCTGTCTTTAAATGCCAGTTGGACGCAGGACACAAGCTACTCCGAGGACAGTGGCAAGCAGGGAGTTTGGCTACATTGGCTTATGTAGTCTACTGAAATGTAAAAACTTTGAGAAAAGTGCCAGATCTATGTTTTTGGCCCTCATGGGCCTCCTGAATATTTTTGACTTGGACCTTCTGATTCTGATAATTGAATGCTTTAATTCTCTGCTCTAAATTGTTAAAAACATGATTTTTAAAAATGAAATGTGTATATACCAATTAAGCCTGTAAAATAAAGCTTTCCTGCCCTTGTAATAAATGGGACGTCTACAAATATTTTTCTTTAGTCTTCTAAAATGAAGTACTTAAAATGTGTTAACTTTACAGTTAAAATATACTGCAGAAATGTCAGATTTCATCATATTTTACACTCTCATTTTCATTAGCTAAATAAAATATGACTGCAGTTGGAAAGTACATTGTCTGAAGATTGCCAGGAAGATTTTCTTCCTGGTGATATATTGTAGCAAAACCTTATACCTAGATTGAATTTGCATTCCAGATTGTTTATACCATACAGATTACTTTACATTAACTTAATGTCAAAGAAATTATGATAAACATGTTTGTAAAATCTGAACTGTGACTGTGTGGGTTCCCTTAAAGTGGACCTAAAAACAATTTGACATGAAATAAAAAGGGCATAAAGTATGTATGTTGAGCTAATGTTTTTACACTTCATTAGCAATAAGCTATTAATAGTTTTAGTTTGTTGTACAGGTAACTTTGTTCTACATGTTTTAATGTTGTGGTACACACATGCGGATTTAATGGTAGATCATGGGTTCTCTAGAATGCATCATGTGCGCAGCTCATTGTATGGGTATACTAAAGTGAATGCCACCCCTCAGCATTCTAATATAAGAATGTCCTAAACATTGTTCCAGTTCTGGCCACTTCTTGTTAAGAAAACATGCACGGGACTTGCAAAAAAGAAAGTGTCATGCTGTATTGGTGGCTGATATCAGGTAATTGAACAAAAAATGTTACATGTTGGCAAGTATACATTGGCTTTACAATAAATAGAATACTACAATAGCAATGTACATCTACATTTTTGTAGCTCTCAAAACATAATCATGATAACATTGTCATCCAGGCTTAAATGCAATACCGCCAGTGCTTGACTGAGGTATTCAGATGTCACTGTTTAGATCTACAGTTATCAAAATCCTTTCTCTCTTGTTTTTCTGAGTCCTTGTACCAGTTTGCGATTTTTTTAAAAACATTTTTCTTAGCTGTTGTGCAAATACTGTAAGTTAGCCTGGTTGGAACCATGTCATTCACACCCTCGGAGGCAGGGTCACTGCCTGTCCAGATGAACCTTGATCGACAGCAGGCTATTGTACAATGAATGGGAGACCACCTGGCTTCCCAAGTCCCTGAACAATAAGAAGGAGAAACCCTAATCTTTTTGTATGCCGTCTATTGTGTGACCATTTGTTTCTGAAGAATTACATATTCATTCTTCACCATATGCACATTCGCTTGTAGTTATTTTGTAACTTGGGTTTGTTTGCGATCAACATGTTAGGCAACTGTTCAGACCAGCTACACCACCGACTTTCAACTTCAGGCCTTGAGGGCCAGAAACAGACAAGCAATGCAGAGTAATTTTTTGTAATTTAGTTTTTTATCAAGAAAGCAAGGATATCCAAAAAGGTGTCCTTTTTGCTGCCCTTAAGGCCTGTGGTTGGAAATCACTGAAATATATCATTATTTTATATAATATTTTATAGTATAAATCTATTTATATATTTTTATTTGTACTTTTGTATAAATATGTTCATATGTTCGATCCATATTTTCTTTTAATACTTTTAAGACTTTTTCAGTTATGTTTTATTTATATAACAGGTATAAGATATACGTTTTTGCTACAATTTCCATGACTCTATTAATAATAAATTATTATTTAAATGGACTGCAAATGACAGAAGTAAGGAGAATACACTTTATATATTGATTCCTTGGCAAATAAAGACGTGACAGGCCTACAATACAATCTGTCTTTCATGAATTATGATGTTAAATACTCCTTGAGGTAAAAGGGCTGACCTTACAAACAGAAGAAAGTCTAAGTAATGCTGCAAATGATTTGCGTAGAAATGTCTGGGTCCTCAACTCTTCCTGAGACCATGAGCTGGGCCAAGCCAAAACCAAGACTTTCTAGCATCAGGGCTGCTTTTAGGCACTGCTTACTGAACCCCTACCTCACACTCTTGGTCTCTTCATTGCTAAATTAAACTAAGATATGACGTCACTATTATTATTATCTTTTATATATATATATATATATATATATAGTGTCAACAATGTACGCAGCGCCTCTTACAATATATATATTCAAGGGATATGGCAAGACGAGAATTGACAGGGTCGCAAGCTCACAATCTTGAGGGAATGGGGTGACAAACATAAAGCACAGAGAAAGGGTAAGAGGTAGTGTGGTGGTTGTATCAGTGGCAGGGAAGTTCTAGCAACTAAGGGAGCTCCCCTTTAAGGGTATTATACTTCCTTTAAATGCCTGAAAAGGCCATTAACACCCATCACCTCAGCCTAATTGCATTACAATGCTGCACTCATAGTAATCTTCCCTACCTAATTCACCTTTCATAAAGAATATGTAGAAACAAACCATTGAAGTGAGACCAAACTATTTTTCTTAAATGAAAAAGCACAATTACTGCAATTATAAAATTAACCAGAGAAGAGTAGGGCAGTACATTTTTTAGCAATTAAAATTACACAGATATGGGGAATATTTACCACATAGAGTTTGCATTTGAACATTTAAAGTCCTTTTTATGGGTCAAGCTTATTGAGGGTGGCCCTATAATGCAAACACACAGGCACATACATACCCACTGTAACACATACACACTAACCATGCACTTTTCTACTACCGCTAGGTCACATAATGCCATTTAAAATGACCCAGCTGAGCCCACGCCCCTGCACTACACTATACTGCCCCTGCACTACACTATACTGCCCCGCACTGCACTACACTATATGCTCCTGCACTACACCTATACTGCCCCTGCACTACACTATACTGCCCCTGCACTACACTATACTGCCCCTGCACTACACTATACTGCCCCTGCCACTACACTATACTGCACTACACTATACTGCCCCTGCACTACACTATACTGCCCCTGCACTACACTATACTGCCCCTGCATACTATACTAATACTGTTCTGTGTATGTCTTATGCTTTAGACGAAGGTACTTGATTAAAGATGTATGGCTATACTAAACCAGGAATCTAACCTTCTATATATAATTTGTTTTCAAGTAGAAATCATATTTGATTGTCATCATTTCAGTACATTACCCTTTACTGGAACCTCACCTACTGTAAGTGTGATTATTAGAAATATTAATAAAAACGATTATTTTTAAGCTTCATAAAATAGTTCTTAGTATTAAATTATCCAGTTAAAATTGAAACAGTTTTTAACTTAATGAAGAATGGCTTGGTGGCAATAAAAAATCATCTCGGGTTTATGGGCAGTTCTTTAGATTGACCTTGGGCATAAGAGTAAACCAGCTGTTGGCTGGCAGAGGAGAGATATGATCAATACCCTCGCACAGTGCTGCATTATCTTCAACAGACTGCTGGTCTACAATCTTACCAAAAGGTGTGTTGTATAACTTTGTACCAGTTAAGCCGATATCTCTGTCAAGGCTAAAGATAAGCCTTTTTGTGTGTATGGGGGAATAGTCCAGGAGTAGTGTAAGCATGTGTCAGTGTAAAAGGATGAAGGTTACACTAATGTATTTGTTACACTGACTCCCTTTTCAGGGCTGTTCTGCAATTTTATATCCTTATTAGTTTCAAATTGCCAACACCTGATCTCTACTACAAGGCTGAACCCTACTACAGCGGATAACCTTCCCTTGCTGTCTGCAGTGGACCACTACCCTATGTATACTGGATGGGTCATTTGGCCCAGGTCTTCATCTTCAACTGAAGGATGCAATCAAGGGAATAGAAATTGAGCTTCAGTTGGCCTAAAAGGAGGAGGTTCATTTTAACCGATTAACACACACTAGAAAGCTACCTCCAGTATGAATGACATATTATATCTACTGTAGCTATGATGATTTTGAGTGTTTGCTTTTCCAAGCATCCTTTTTATCTAGACTTCCGATTTGACAACATTTTACTATACAGTTATGGTACCTCCACAGGGTAATAGCTGTTTATGCTACTTTTGTTTCTGGTTAAGTAGTTTAGTTCTTATAGGGAGACTCTATGAAATAGTATATGTGCTTCTGTCCTGCAGAGCCACACTACCTTTATGTCTTGAATGGAAGTGAAGTGCTAGTGAGCTAAATGTAGTTTGTTGATATCACTGGAAACACCTAAAAACTCAGAAACTGAGCCTCAAAAATACTGTCCTGCTCATAAGGATCAAATGTCACTTTCTTGAGTTTCAAGAGAGTCAGCAACAGTATTACTACATTTCTACTGGCATGTGGTATGGCCCCTTAACTTTTTTCCTTAGTGTCTTCTTGCAGTGGACATTGGCCATATCTGGACACTACTTTTAGGTATCTGGAGAGTATAATGTTCCAAAATTTTAGAACATTTACATTTGTAAAGTTTCATCTGGTAGAGTTTATAAGATTATTCCTCATGGAACACCAGAGGCATGCTGCCCCTGCTATGCTGTGTAAATAATAATTCTTATGTTTTTACTATCAGTGACAGAAAGTGTTCATCACCTGAACTATAATAGCAAATACTGCCTGAAAAGGTACATCTACTGTGACAAAACCCTTTTAGCCGAGGGTCATTAGCACGGTCCTCAAGGCAATGAGGCTCAAGAACACAGATTGTGCAGCAAACTGTGTGTTTCTATATACAGGTGCACACATAAAACTCCAAAACAAAATCATAAAAGTAAAACCTGGTTCTTAGTTTTTAGCTCCCTCTGGCTAATGGCGGAACCTGCCTAAACACCCACTAACTATACCTCCCTGTCAGACCCAGCTAAGACAGGCTCTGGAAAACATCTCCAGATAAAACACCCAGGTCCAGCAGGGTAATGTCACACTTGGCATCTCTCTTCTTGCCTTGGGAGCAAAGGGGAACTTCTCAACCTCTCGCCTCAACATTCTTCATGATTGTGAGGCTTCAGTGGTTTAAATGCCCAGCACCTGTACCTGATGCAGGCGTCATATAAATCCCAGACTGGATCCTATGACATCTAGTCTCTTACAAAAAAATAGTTGGAGCATTGGCCCATCCTGCTTTCCAAGTGCTCCACCCCATTGACCCATACACATAATTTACACCTCATGTATGCACAAAATTTTCTTTAACGTGTCACACTAAATAAAATACATATTAATTAATAGGGAGGTAAACGTGACATAACTTCATAGTTCAGTCTCTACCGTACCGGTCATAGAATAATTAGTTACACGCGCCCAATTCTTTCATAGAGTGGGAACATGTATAACCATTTGAGGTGGCAAGGATAGAGTTGAAGACAGACAGAAATGTAATCAGTTTGGATATGTCCAAACATTGACAGCACTTGGAAGCTTTAGCTGCTCTTGCTTATACTATTTTTTTTTTTACTATGTAAGGAAATTGAGTGATTCTTGAAGAAATGTCTCCTTCACATCGTTTAGCATTGCTTACCTATCAACATTTGCGTTTTGTTTTGCAAGTGTCTTGGTGATACTTACTTGAAAGTGACGTTGAAATCTGTTGCAAATCTGCTGAACCAGTCAACAAGAATTAGCAATGATTATAGCTCTCCATTACATAATTAGAATTTAGCTATAGTCATGCAGTACGGGAAGTTAAGATGGGTGAGCCCATATATACAGTACGTGGCTCGTAATATACTTTTTTACCACCATTAGATGGGTTTCTCAGTGTACGCGATCTGCAAAATGCAGGATTAAAGGAAAGTGACCAATCCATTTTAAGGCCTATCCTTGTGATGGTTTCTCACTCATGACAGTGGATGCTGCAGTTTTTGACTGGTATTCTACCACATTCACAAAAGAGTTCCTCCCATCCAGCTAAGCAAACTGTAGGTCAGCAATATTTTAATGATGATCTCGAAGTTACCCTTGGATGCTTGCTTATCCACATTTGGTGGGAATGTCCATTAGCTGTTGGACTTTGGACTTGAGTGTTCCAACTGATATCTCTGGTATTGGGGTACAGTGAGGATAGAGATCCTTAGGTAGCTCTCCTTAACAAATTAGTGTAGGGTCTCTCAAAGGCCTGTAACAAACTAATCCGACCGACATGTCTAGCTGCTAAATCATGTATCGCTAAAAACTAGAAGCAAAGAGTACCAAATATAGAAATGGTATGTAAAAAGGTACCACATTTATTTATTTTTTCTCCAGACAATCAAACTTTCTATGTCAATTTGAAAATGTGTATCTTACTGTCTCACACATAGAGATTTATAAAACTCAAGTTGTCATAGGTTTACAGAGACCAGTGGAGCACAGTTGGAGTTGTGGTCTGGAAAGAATGGAGTGCCTTTATCCTTGTGAGCAAGGTCTAGCCCTAGGAACTTTAAAACCCTTCTTTCTTTTTTCTGGCATTGAAATATTAATGTTTCTGTAACTTTATCAGTCTTACTCTGGGCTGTACAACATTTGACTATGCCAAATAGCTTTTATTTGGAGGAATGCCCCTCAGTGACAATTTCAAACACTACTGCTATGGAAACATGATTTGGTCTAGTTACAAAAGAGTAATAAATCTTATGAAATGTATAATGAATCTTGTAATTTCTAGTAGTCATGTGGACTTGGCCTAAGGATTGAATGGCCTGTTGTTAATATTAAAGATTTTGAGCTTCAGTATGGCAATGGCATAGGCAAGAATACATTATTTGGGCACAAAGCTGTCAGACGGGCTATAGAGTAAAGAAGTTATGGCTTCCAAATTTGAGATGCAGTTTTTGTGGTCCGCCCTATGGCAGCAACTATCCATCTCTAGGAAAAACAATACAAAATAAAGGATACTGTATATTAACATTTTTTAAAACCATCTACAGTGGACATGGTGGCATATGCATTGCATATATTTCCACTCCAGTAATACCGATGAATACAAAGTTTATAGGCATTGGATATAAAACCTTTAGCGTTTTTTCCTCTAGAGAACCAGGATATTATGTTATATACTGAGACTTTACATGTGTTTCCAAACATGTGTGAGGAACCAGGAGATGATGCTTAGATGAAGAAGTGAATTAACTGACGTCTGGGACTAGGAAGATACTTATACCAATGTATAATAGTAGAACAGCACTCCAAAATTTCTGGTGCTTGAACTGGGCACCCCAAAATATCACTAATAAAGTCGCTCAGCACTCCAGTAGTTCAGTGAGGTGTATTTAATTCAGCAACACGGGCAACATTTTGACCTTACGGTCTTTATCGAGCCATGTGAATGCAGTGAGTTTATATAGCAAAAGACAGGTTAATGACAACAATCATTAACCATGACAATGCAAAAAACATCAGATTAAAACAGGTGATTCCGTACACATGGGAAGATATTCATATATAACAAAGTAACAAAGTGATACAATTGCACAAGTATTATTTTATGATATATAAAAGAAACAATATATATAGTGTCAAATATAAGTGATTCTTATTGCACAACGTAACAATTGAATCAGGTGATTCCGTACACATGGGAAGATATTCATATATAACAAAGTAACAAAGTGATGCATATTGTTTTATAATATATAAAGAACATATATTGTGTCAAATATGAGTGATTCTCATTGTGCAAAGTTACAAATGATGCAGAGTTTACCTAAAAAAAATTAAGTGCCACACACATTTAAAACCATCGCTTTCAGAGATAGGAACCCATATATATTATCTATATGTATGCTGACAAACATCTTATACAATATCTAAAAAAAAGGACAGGCATGTCTATACGGACATTAAAATGCTTGTCCATATATATATATATGGAACTGCTTATTTGTGATCGGAAGATATTAAGATGCAGTTGTGGAGAAGCTAAGGTCAGGAATTATGAGGACAGGATCGGTAGATGTAAAAATATACAAAATATAGTCAGGAGCCAAAGGCATACTTTGGATAACTAGCTAACTATGGGTGTAGGCACCCAGGAATAGGTAAATGGCACCCTATTTGGTCTGAGGCCATGTCAGAGACTTATTAAAGGATCCATGGACTGTATGATATTTAATATATGTTTGTATAGACGTTCTCAAATATTGTTTTTCAAGAGCCCTTGACAATCTTCTGCTATTGTTATGGACAAACGCTCAACCCATTTGATGGTTATTGGTCTGTGACCAGTTTACCCTATGAGATCTGTAGCATGATCTGGCACTTTCTAATCAATTTATTTTCCTTACCCTATCTTCACAAAGGCTGAACCAATCAGAAAACAAGACGATGATATAGCAGGTCCAATTGAAGACAGGAAAGGAGGGTTTCTAAAACATAAATATTGCAGTCATACAAATGAAATGAATTAAGTTATGCTAACAGCCATGCTAGTGGCATTTACCTTTAATCCACTCTCTCACCGTTCCTTATCTCTGCACCTCCCTCTCAGTATTAGCCAAGATTCTAATCTCTACAATGTGAAAAGTAGATTAAAAGAGCATTACAGTAAAGTACACGATAAAACTTTAAGCACTAATGATATAAAAGGTATTATCATGAAGTGCTCTTAACCCTCTTCCTAATTGTATTAAGTAATGTATAATTCATCTAAATATAATATTGAAACCTATAAGGTGTATGGGTAGAGAGTTACTTTAAAATGACATCATAAATATACATAAATTCATACAGTATATCAGTGGCGTAACTGGAAACCACTGGGCCCCGGTGTGGAAATTGCACCAGGGCACTTTCAGTACGATCTACTTATCCGCAGGAGTGGTGGGCTGCATCGCAACTTTCAGGAGTACCAAGAGTGCTTGGATAACAAAGTCAGAATGTTCTTGTATTAGTCCATTAGTCCAAGCTACAGCTCGGTCCAACTAAAGTACGTCGGTGTCAGGCAGCCCTAAACATGTACTCTTATTGATGAATTCAGACATCTTTCAGAAAAGCTTACCCACTGAGAGTCAGGCTTCAATATATTACTCATAGTGGACTGTCTGGAAATGTATCACCCTTGTCGTGGTACAGAAACTGAGAAATTTTCTAATTCAGCTTTTTGAAATGAAATAATAGGATATGAAATAATTTAATCATTTCCCGATATTCTTGGATTCATCATCTTGCTTTGTAGAATGTTAGAACTCTCATCCACCAGTCTCATGAGAATTGCATTGTTATCAGTAACTGAGATTTTTTGTCTGTGTTTATTATGAGATCGTTTTCAGGAGTTTCACTTGTCCTTATTTGGTGAAACTCTGGTTCATGTACCTTCTAAAAGCAAATGCAGCTTAATAGTACTTTAACCCAAAATCTGTAGATGAAAAGGAGAAATAAGTGCACTATCGTGGGCATTATACTGTAGCATGCAAAGGGGATTTTGTGAGGGATCCAGTGTCTTTAATGTCAGGTAAATAAAACATGTAATACATTTCAGATCTTATTTTTTCTCTCTCTCTACTATTTCATGAAAACATAACTTCACTTTACAGTTGAGTCTTTGTTGAACACCATGCTACTAAACTGAGGACCTTCTCAGTTCATCTGAAAGCACAGTGATGAGGGTGATCCACCGGAATAGAACCTTGGACTGCTTGACAGATATTTAAAAAGTCATCATTTCTCCATTTAAAACATATAGCATATATGAAAGTTACAAAAGACACATACTTAGTACATAGACCGTTTCGTTGCAGTCATATCTTGAGTACAAACCTACCATAAAATAGCATTTGCTTCCTAACACCTGTAAGGTGCTGCCCTGCTGATGTATAATAGTTACCCGGTTATACATCCCATATACTCCAAAGCAGGATTTTTCATGTGATGATCAGCAATATGTAAAATATATATGTGTCCTGGACAAAATGGACAATGTGGTTAGTATTTCCATGGATGAAATAGATGTATTGCAATATGAGTTCACCGACATAGCCCATATTACACTTCTTCCTAGTATAACTATAAGAATCAAAGTACATTATTTATTAATGTCTACTTGCATATTAATAATTAACGTTGTGCAGCTAGTCTTCATAAATAATCCTTGGAGATTGATATGCTTAAAAGTGTAGAAACTCCAAGAGATTTCATGGCTTATTGTTATTTAAAGGAATAGCCACACACACTTTCATTAGGTATCAGGGAAACAAACAGTTCCCAACTAATCTACTAATCCCCAAGCCATCTACTAAGATGGCTTGGGGGCTCCTGTACCACAGCGGCTTAAACGACACCTTCAGATGATATGGCATATCTTCAGTCTACACAGGGATCCACTGTGTTAGAAATGGGAGACTGAGCACATTTAATAAGTTCACAAAGTAATTTTCAAATAGTATGACAGTCCCAGATCGTTCAAATGTAAAAAGTGCTTGAGATGAGACAGAGTTAGTGTGGTTGATGCCAAATTAGCTGGGACCTTTGGTGTCCTAACCATAGGATTTACCATTTTGGTGGAAGGGTCCAGTAGCACTGCATTTCCACTTCAACCTCACACATTTCTTTATCCTCAGACTGTGACTTTATGATTAATTTTACCCTCTCTGGTTGGAATGAAGGAGAAAACAACCAAGGATAATGGCAAAAAAAGATCACTTATGCATTCACTGCAAGCATTCTAAAATCTGCATTTAGCGAATAAATCATAGAAATTGCAACAACCCAGTGTGATGGATGCAGACCTAAGTCTGAAAGTATGATAATGTGTACCTTTAGAAATACTAAATTGAATTAAGTTTTGTGCATACTATTTATGAAATATAACTGAATTAATGGTTAATTCTGTTTTCATCATATTTTTCATTTTTTTAACTTTGGTTGTCCCTTATATTATAAAAAATATGGTATTCACACGTGCCAACTGTGCAGAGAGCTGCAGAGGCAGGCATTCTGCCAGTATCAGAGACATTCTGCCAGGCTCGCTAAGAGATTGCTGAAATACACACACTGTTAGAGCACACAGGCTGTCACCATGCCAGATACGCGGGCACCAACATCCTGTCGGGAGCACATTAACCTTCTGCCACCTTATGGGGCGAAAACAGGCAAGAAGTCTTTCAGGACTGAGAGACAGCCCTGTATAGGTAAAAATCTTGCTGTAACAGACGCTGGTGGAGGGATCATATTGCATTCACGTGCTTCTTTTTTCACTAAAGCTGTTTAAGCTACGGGCAGAATTAGGGATTGTATGGGATGGAATATATTTATACATGTTACACATACACATACACCCTGTGGCCAAAGGAGGACACAGAGGCCGCTGATGTGAAGACCCATGTTTCACATATATAGGCTTTGCCTACATAATATTGTAACCATTATGTTCTCCCCACTCCATGAGATACTATTTGTAAGTACAAACCAAAATGGAATCTCTCTCAGAAAAGCAAATGAATATGAAAAGCATGTGATAAATTT
This sequence comes from Spea multiplicata, assembly GCA_009364415.1. Classification (NCBI taxonomy): domain Eukaryota; kingdom Metazoa; phylum Chordata; class Amphibia; order Anura; family Pelobatidae; genus Spea; species Spea multiplicata. The sequence goes on from VKOC01000001.1 coordinate 47,465,995, forward strand.
GTTCAAAATCCATGAAAACCAAAAAGATGTCAAGCTTCCCAGAAAACCACTCAGCTCATATTGACCATAAGTCCATTCCGGAGACATCATGTCTGAACCTCACTGTCCAAGGCAAGGTGTGTGCAAGGAATTGGTGCCCATGGGGCATTCATTCAAATGTTTATCATGAAGCCTATAGGTGCCAAAATCTGATTATAACATATAAGCATTGAGTAGTGCCATTCAAGACTAACCTGCCTCTGGCAAGAGAAGAGGGAAGCTACATCTTACTAGCTGCACAGTTCAGCGCTGATCTCCAGCTGGACTCCACTGTCACATTTATGTAAAAGATTGGCACTGATTCATACTGCAGTACAATGCAGGATCAGCATTACACTGCATTACAGCAGTACAACTGTGAAAGACCTAATAAAACATAGATAGATTATTATATTGCATTCACATAACTGATACATGCAGAGATACTCAGTAGTCATTAGCAAGGGTTTACATTTCTAATTTAGAATGCTTATTTAGCTACATTATCAGTTTAGCCTCTACATTTTTAAACAATATGTAAAGAGACTATCAAGATTTCATTCAGCTTTGGTCTGTTTGTAGTAGACAATGTTTTGAATGTTTTTGAATATCCAAGTATTTCACTAAAATGAATTAAATGGTTTGTGCTCAGACAAGAATACACAGAATTCACGACTCATTAGTGGCTCTAGATGGCTGGCCTTGTTTAAAACCACAGTTCTATCTGAACATAGATGGTTCTATTAGATTTTCAGTGTGTGATGAAGGCAGGGAAGCATATAATACGCAGTATAAAATGTCTACTGACCGCCACACACACACACACACACACAGGTAATTCAGATATTTTAAATAATAGTTCTGCAGATTTTATAGATATATAAAGATATATATGTTAATCCCACTCTTTATATATATATATACGTACACACTATATGGACTTTGATGATATTGCATTCTAAATCTATAGATTTATATGTAGTTGCCTCCCCCCTTTGCAGCTTCCACTCTTCTGGGAAGGATTTCCATAAGCTTTTGGAGTGTTTTTTGTGGGATTTTTTGGCCATTCATCCAGTAGAGCATTTGTGAGGCCAGGCACTGATGTTGGACAAGAAATCCTGGCTTGCAATCTCTGTTCCAATTCATCCCAAAGGTGTTCAAAGGGGTTGAGGTCAGGGCTCTTTGCAGGGTGGTCAAGTTCTTCCACAGAAAACTCATCCAACCATGTCTTTATGGACCTTGCTATGTGCACTTGCATTACAACATCGAGGCACCACCTTTGTTGCATCCCTTACATACTAATAGGCTAAGTTAAAAGAGAAAACAGACTTCATAGTAGAGCAATATCTTGTTCCTGTTTCTCTTCAGGAGCTGACAATACAGCAACAGCAACCCACCATGTGGACATCCTAAGGATCTGGCAGCAGCCTGGTCAGAAAGTTTGCAGGATCCCCAGTAGACAATAAATATTGAATAGATCAGCAACAAAGGACAGTAGCACAAGAATGTTCCACTCTCCGTTGACATGGAATGGAATCTTGTAAGACACTTGCAAGACAATTTTGGTGAAGTGAATCAAGAAAAAAAAGTAATGATTTGCTGAAGGCTTCTGGCATTTCTCAGAACAGTATTCAATTAGGCACTTCAAAGACGGCAAAGGCCCAGGCTGAGAAAAAGTTTGAATTTGTTTCCATTGCACTGTCCGCATGTAAATGATGCTCAGGAGTATCCAACATGCAGCTCCCCAGTAGCTGGACCTACAAGTCCCATGATGCAGAATCCTTCTCACTCAGGATCCATTGCTCTTCAGCAGTTTGAGAGGTATATGTTGTAGAACCAACTCTATACAGAAAATAACACATTTTTAAATCATGAACCCATGGCAGAGACTGCATTGTTTCACTTAAGAAACTTCTTTAACTTGCCAGGCTTGGAACCTGAAGCCTAGATATGCTAAACCTTGTGCTTCAGTGTGCTAATGATAGTGGCATAAAAGCATTTCAGCAACATAGCAAGAATTTATAGTCATGTATACTGTTCAGCCAAGTGTGTCTAGGTAACTTCTAATCCTCTGGGTAAATGTTCACCAACCCTGTCCAACCACTGTTCCACCTCACTATATTTGTACAGTTCTTGAGTACCACCTCCTTTGTCACACAACCACCACAGGAACTGGTCCCGCACTATTCTATTGTGAATAAATACTTTTTTGTTCCATTTACATTTTTAATTTCCCTTACTTTTGTGGTCTCCTACCTTTCTTGTCTCCCTTCAGGTGCTTCCCTTTTCACCTACTTCCACTTTTGTCCTGATGCTCATTTCCAAATTGTCTGTTCATGTGTGAGGATTAGAGCCGACTTGTTCCAGCTTTATGTAGGCTGTGCTAATGATTCCAGCTAATGTTCCAGCGTGTGGTAGCCTGGACTTCGAGCAGAACAATTATGCGCTGAAACATCATCAGAGAACGAAGGCTCCATTGTTACCTTTACCTTGTCATGTAAGTGACAGGCAAAGCAATGCTCAAGGGTGTAACAGAGGTTCCTGAATGTATTAAGAGGGCACCAAGGCTCCTTGGTACAGAAGTGGGTCCTTTGAATTTGCCCCAAATCTCTTCTTAATGACACCTGTAATTTTCTTTTACAGAGCATACCTTAAGTGTCTGCTAACATCTGTTGAGCAAGGTGGAAGTAATTTGGCCTTGAGACAGGAAACATATATATATAGAGAGAGAGAGAGGAAGGGCCCCTGAACACAGCTGGAAGACGGGTACTGTATTTTATGTGAAGCCATTATGATGCATTTAATGGGATTTATAATTACATTAATGCTTTGCAGGGGTTCTCATTTGGATATTTTATATAATGAATGGAAGTATTATAGCTGTGTCCTTTTCTATTAGTAAGACTCATAATTACTGCTACATCTGTTCATAGGGCCGCCTCGACTTTACAGTGTTTATCAGTTCATGGCTTTAGCTCTGAAACATTATAATTACAGCTGCTGCGCTTAATTAGTCCTTGTTTGTCTCAGATGACTTAATGTTATCCAACAATAGGCTACGATAATGCAGTGTAACTAGTTTTAAATAATATAAGCAACCGTGTAGCTGCATAAATTAACATTTTCCATGTATCATTTATTTATCTCTAGAATTTGCAAGAATATATCTTTTATTCACACGGGGCAAATCTTAAAAAAACAATTATTGTAACCAATACAAAGAATTCCAAAAACAAAAAGTATCCCAAAAGGTGAAGTAACATTTGGCATCTTAACAAAAGATTTGTAGGATTGCGGCATAATTATTTTAGGCAAACAAAACAAAAAAAAAAGCAAAACCCATTGACTTGTTTATACACGAAGGAATGTACTCTTTGTTTTGAATACAGGACCTGGTTTACTTCTAGTGAGAAAGAGACTTTGCTTGTTCTCCTCTGAATCACTTGGCTGCACCTCCTAAAAATGAGGAAGTATATATATATAGGTGTGTACATTGCATGCTTACAAAACCTACTGGGTACAAGTGGAAAGTGTGTGAATCCAGGTGCTCCTTTGGGGATACAGATGGATTACGTGTACTTACTCTGGAGGACTCACAGGATTAGCGCAAGCAGTCAACACGGCAGTTGCCTAGAGTGGCAAACATTGGTAAGAAGCAGCCGGCTGTCTTTCCAAAGAGTGAAGCAATATGATCCGTTGCTTACGTGAAGTGTTACGAAGTTTCCTTAGTGCCTTGGATTTAAGCGGTGCTTCGGTATTTTTCTTCTTTCGTTATGTTATTTATTTACCTAAACCAGTCATATATCTATATACTAAAAAAAACCAGCATTAAAGTCCACAAATATAAAATGGACGGATCTCACAGATTTTTTCAGGTTCATGATCCCTGCAATGCATTGTTTTTCTTGTACCACACAAGCAAATATCTAAAAAAAAAAAAAAAAAATCCACTGTTAAAATATGTGAATTTAATCATAATTAAGAGTAAGATAATTAAATTTCATAAAATAACTGCATTTCGAAGTACAAGCTTTTTTTTTTTTTTTTAAGAAGTCTAACATTACTCTTATTTTATATTCCAAAAACACAAAAAAAATTACCATCAACAATGGATTTGTTTTTTTGTATTTGTATATAGATTTATGCTTTGGGAATATAGTGCATTTTATATTCTGCAAAATATTGTGCGTTTCTATTTTTTGGATTGATATCACAAAAAGTATTTTCAAATATCTATTATAAACACATGTAATCCTAGGCAAAAAGACCATTAACCTCCTGTATGTATGTATGTATGTATGTATGTATGTATATATAAACATTTAGTTTAGAAAACAAATAGGAAGGTTTGTAGGACAGTCATAGATAAATAATACTCAACGTGAGAGTGGAAAATTGAAGGTGGCAGTGGTTGACCTTGTCAAAATCGTTGGCATGTCAGAGGGATACGCATAACATTAAATCCCTCTCCTTGCCTCCCATATATAAATATATATAAAACATATAATCCTAGACATATTACCTCATTGTGTATATGTGTCATTCTGTCCTCCTTTTATGTACTGCTGTCTTTCTTAAAATGTGGAATACAAATAATTTGAATATAACATAGAAAAGAACCATGTCAATAATATTATATATAAAAACCTTGATTGTTATCTATGTTTGTGGAGTCTGATGAGCTTTATTAGGTTCTTTCTTGGTCTACACAATCTGATTGTAGAGAAAATCATTTACTGTGCAGAAAATAAAGTAAAAAAACTCAGAAATACAAGCAATCAGAGTTAAAGCAAATGAAACCACTGTGCTAATGATAGGGAAGAAAACTGATAGCTGGGATAAGGCCACACCAGAGCACACGTTTCAACTACATATCAAGGTTCAGGAACCGCAAACTGTGGAACAAGCTGTATTAGCAATCACCAGGGGTGGAAAGTCGGAACTTCTACATTTGTGTGTACATAGTTCCGATACACGCACTTAGTGCTTAACAATTTAATTCACTTTCTGACAATTACTGCGTGAAATCCTGTCTGGAGCCAAAGATACAGCCACCTGCGCCAGCAGCAGAACTGCAAGGAAATGCAGTCGGCAAACGAAAAAGTGCACTTGTAGCAATATAAACCAGTTTTTCCTTTGACTGAAAATCCCCAAGTCTGTTGCCGCCAGCTTTCTTACGCACGTTTAACAATGATTTCTGTTTGATGAGATTTGTTGCAACAACAAAGTTGCTTGAGTTGCTGAGGCCTAAGAAGTGGAAAGCAGGAAGGTCAGCGCCTCCCTTCCACGTCTGGATGTGTGCAGGCCCTCCCATGACTCCAGCCAGTGCCTTGAAAGGCTTTCAGGAAGCACTTTAGCTGAAAGATAGCAAAGGTCCTTTTTTGTCAGCATTGCATAAGACCAATGAATAACTGGTGACTGCTATGGTGGAAAGGTTAACTCCTTGATGGCCACCGAAAGAGCAACATATCGCTTGGTCTAAGCTTTTTAGGATACTTGCAACTCTTATCACACCAAGCAAGGCGCAGGCAGACAACTTTGTTGTTAGTACCATAACTCCTATCATGCTCAGCCAGACATTGAGAAACTTGCTGGATCTGTGCTCAGTTAAGCAACTTTGATCTGCAACATCTTGTGCCCATGCTGATGTGGGCTGAAACTCCCATTATACTCGGCCAAAACACATAACTCTAGGCAGCCTTTGTTGGGTAGAACTCATTTTAGTATAAAGTAAATCCACAGAAGTGCAGAATTTCCAGAATATCCTAGGCATTTGGTTATTTCATCTATAGTAGCTGGATTGTCAGATGTCCCCTAATAACAAACATGTGTTCAAAGTCAGAGTCCCAAAGTCTGTGGTCACCCACCCCTTCTAGCCCTCTCTTTCCTCCACATAATCTGTGTGAAGCTTGAGTGTCACTGGTGCTCTGTGAAGGGGAGAGCTTTTCTTGCTCGACATTTGGGTGACCCTGTGAGTGGGGCTACGATGACGTTACAGACCCACCCAAATCACCTAGCTTAAGGGCACAGAACAAAGAAGTACGCTGATCGAGGGGCCCGTGCCTCATTGCTCCCACACTAGACCACCAGGTGGGTCACAAGGGGTGCTGGCTAACCAAGTCACTAGTGCCGAGAACTAGACAGTACTGTGCCACTGGCAACCCCTTGTGTTATGCTGCATGCATCCTAAATGCCCCAGTTGGATTGCTTTTTCACACCTTGTTTGGGGAAACGCATCACGTTTCATGCTGTTTATAAGACATATCGACTCTCGGACTTCACTATTCAATATGAAGCGCAAACCTCGGTGAGTCTGCTACGCGATGGCCGGCCCTTTTAAACACACAGTTAATGTAAGAAGACTCTGTAGGTGATGTTTGCACAATGTGACACTAAATTAACTTGATGGCTTTATGAGATACGTTTGTGTATTAGATTACATTTTTTTTCTACCAACCCCCGTGTTTTTTTTGGATTACTACATATACATGTTTAAAATGCAAAATCAAAGAACACAGGCGATTTGGCGTCATTTAATGGTCTCGTGAACCAGGGACCTTCATAAAACCCAATACCCCCTGCAAGACAATGATTTTAATGCAACGCGGCAATGTACAGTTTGCATATACGTAGCTGGCTAAATTGGCACCTCTGGTCGCCCTATTCCCGCTGCACTCTATTTGCTGATTTTATGATATATTTCCTTTTTCACTTTCAATTGCCAGAGGTCACTGGAGCAAACTAGGTTTTGTGCCATTGCCGCTGTCCCCGGGAAACTAAATTCTATTTCACTGAGAAATGCTGCTCAGTTACTTGCCAGGCAGCTGCCTTCCGTTATCAGACAGAAAGGAGTGCCAGGTAGCTGCATACATGCACACGGGCACTGGACCCGTTCACCCACAAGCTCCTAGCCCTCTACCCCTCTGCAACTGGGTGAAACAGCTTAGCATGTTTCCAATAGATGGCCTGGGCTACTTCACATTACCAGTGTGTATCAAGTGGCCATCTGGCAAATGCCTGGTGGGCCAGTGCACAATGACACTGCTCACCCACCTTTACCGCCACTCGCGCAACAGATCCTGTGTGGCCGCTGATTGGATACATGTGGCCACATGCTGCACCAATGTCATTCATTGGCCACTGGTTTTAAAGAACAAGGGCTGATTTTAATCCTCAATCCGGCCCTAGTACATATATTAAAACTATCAGAATAGAGGTTGACGCTCCTTTGAATTCATGTTTATTTTTCATAAAATTTCCATTGTTTGCTCTTCAAACGGAAAGCTGGCCCTCCCATTTAAAGCCATCACGGCTACTTGGCTAGACCTACTATTTTTCGAGCACACAGAGGTGACCAAAGGCTTGTTGTGAAGCATCACAGTGTGCTGAGTAATACTGAAGGGGATGTGAATGGTTTGCATACACAAGTGAGGTCCTGAATATGTGGGTGGCAAAGATTGCCTTGGGCTGCCCTCATTTGAGAACGTACTATAGTTTTATGGCACCTCTTTTCTAGTTCCATCAGTACTGGATCCACACTATTAGAGCAGAATTTTAAAAAGATTTTTAATTGTAAGAAAAGAAAGGTTGCTTATGATTAATGATTGATGTCAGACGCATTCCTTTTCGAGATTTTAGGGGCAAAATAAAGACGCCACAAACAAGTAATACACGCAATACGTGAAAAGTAGCAAATTAGTGCTTCTGCCATAACAGACTAGAATTACCAGCACTTATCCTGAAGCCCTTTTTGACAATGAACATGCCACATTTTATGGCGGCATTATATGCATTTTCATTCATAAATTTACTTTTTCTGATGTTGCTGTCAGAAAAAAAAAATCTCTTTATGCTTTTTAGACATATGCGGATTTTAATAGGCACCCTTGCCTGATATGAAAGCACATGATAGATACAAACTTTAATTATGCCATGTAACAAGGTAACAAGCATCACGTATCTTATCTCATTCAGCAAACAAATATATTGGTTTTATGTGTGTCCAAAACAAGCTCAAAACCGGTTTTCCAGGAATTCCATAACTGTATTCTGTAAGCACGTGCTGATGTTACAAGAAACATAGTTTCTTTATTGAACTCCTTGTCCATGTGACTTATTTATAAAACTTCCCAACTTTGCTATGATTTATTCAGACGCCCACGGGTTCGAGCTGCCCCACCATCATGCATAGATCAATAAGCGAGATTTCCTTAATTTATTTTCAAAGTGGGCAGCCTCTAAGTTACGTACATGTGGCCACACGCCTCTGACTAGCCATGTAGTGCACCGGGCAAATGGCTGCCGGGCTACTGCCTGACATTTCTCCATATGCACCCCATCAGCCCCTCCAGCAGCGGATTTGATACTTCTGTGTGCAGTCATTGCCTTGATATGCCCGGCCACGCTCTACGTGGGCATACAAACATAACATACGGCTTGTCAACCTCACGCCTCCACCGTACGGACGTCATTTAGACGGCCACCAGCCTTAAAGTGCCGTGGCCACCAAGCTATCAGTAGTCCTGCCCTGATTTTTATACTCATGCGGTGTGCAGCTGTAGCCAGCCACTGGAGCAGCGGTATTGGCATGTATGTGGCCTCACTGGTCACCAGCCCACCAGACATCTGCTCGGGAAAGTCATTCTAGGGCAAAGTGACTACCCCATAGCAACAATTGGAAGGATCATTTAATGTTTCCTATAATGTTAAGAATTCTCAGCAAACTTTGCTTTGGAATATTTGGTTTCAAATCCAGAGAGTTTATAAAAATGTGAGCCTCCTTGCTATCCCGTATCTATTCACATCAAACACAGCCCAGAGGTAATCACAATGCACTAGAACACCAAGTCACGGGTCCAGGGTATCGCGAGAATAACCGGCCTGCGGGGCACCACAATAGAACCGCAGCGATAAAATGGATTTAAAGCTCTATAGACCCGCCCCCTTTCGGCCTCAGCTGAGCGCGGGATGAGCTCCCCCACTGGACGCAATGCGAGCTACGTCACCATGATCCGGGATCCTGCTGGAAAGAACGAGGCGTGGCCACGTGACGTACACTGCAGCCAATCAAATTCGTCCACATGCCGCGACCGTAAGGCTGGGACAGCCTCAGAATAAAATGCTATAACTGCTCGGCTTCGCTGCCACTAGGAGTAAGAGCTGTGTGCGAAGTTGTAGGGTGTTACGACGGTGGGGGGGAAAGAAAGGAACGGGAGGCCGCAGCACCAAATCGGGGGGAGGCCTGGAGGACATTAACTATCGCTTGCCGGGACGGTTTTCTTAGTGGTGCATCGCTAAAAATACTTCTGAAGGAGGAGAGTAGACGAAGGTGCTGAGGTAAATCTCCTCTGAATAATACGCCGGTTGTGCCAGATAACGATCTATCGCTAGCGGAGACTCCGCCAGTCCTACGAAGGCTCAACATATTTTCATATTTTCTTCCATCGACACCAAATCTTTTATTTTAGAGGTTTTTTTTTTCTTCCTTTAATGAAGCCTACAGAGCATCCCTGAACAGAAGGTCCTCTCCCGGGATACATCAGGGAGGTCGAGGACGGAAGACTCCTCACCTAGGCGATTGGCGGTGACATCCCGAGTTTACGCTCCCTGGGGCGTTGTATGGAAAGCGATCTGTGAAGACCCCTTGTTCGTCAGCTTATATTGTAGAGGGGGGGAGATCCGTGTACACGACGTGGGGGGACTCAACCGGTCCAGCCATGGAGAACGCGCACACCAAGACGGTGGAGGAAGTTTTGAATCACTTTAACGTGAATGAGAGCACGGGACTCGGCCTGGAGCAGGTCAAGAAGCAGAAGGAAAAATGGGGCCCTAATGGTACGTGAGGGGGGTTAATCTGCCGGGTCCGTGTGAGCGGCCATCTGCCGGTCAGTAGCATCACAGGCCGCTCACTGCCTCTCTGCTTGGCCTCTGCAGTGTGTATAACCTGAAGCACAGCTGCTTTAACGTAAATGGATCTATAGAAGATGTCATTGAAAAGCAGTAATCCGGTGTATCCGAATCGCTTTCATATTGTAGCGTTAGAGAAGAGATAGTGTTGTCTGTCTGTCACTATAGGATGTGGGCTAGGTGCGTGTGAATGGGGTTATTACTGCTAGTAATCGTTCACCTGTTCTACCATAGAATAGATGGCATTGGCACACTTCCTGTGCGGCCTATCCTGTGTCTAGCCGGCATCTCCATGATACGGGGATTAGAGAAGATGGCTGCCTGGATGCAACCTCGTGTTTTTTTTTTTCTTTCCCTCCCACTGTGCAATAACCGGTTTCTCCACTTCCTTAACATCTGCGTTTCAAAATGATTTTAATCTTGGAACGTTTATTATTTTTTTTAATCCATTGCGCAATATTCAGCCTCTTCTTGCTTGCACAATTCCGAGACTCTGGGAAATGGGTTTGATGGAGAATTAAAATAGAAGCTTAAGCTTTTTACCTCAGAGGAGCTGTTTTTGGATATGTTAACCTCTTATTTTTTTATTTTCTGCTTTAGGGTGTCAGTGAAGAGTCAGACTTTGGTTTTATATATATTATATATATTCTTAAATCAGTGCTATATGGTGGATATATTGGTATAGGCATAGTGCGTTTTCTTTTATAATTAGAGGTCATTCTGTAGCTTCTTAGAATGGTGTCTTGGCATGAAATGGAAAGTTTCTGTGCTGTGATAACAAGGCTAATTACTGGCAAGAGGTGAGATTGTTTTATTCATTTTTCATGTATTTTAACTCTTATTTTCTTTCCATCTCCACCTCTGTTCCTGGGGAAAATCCATTGTCCCAACAGAACTACCTGCAGAGGAAGGTAAGCTTTTCCCTGACTGTCCGGAACTTTCCGTTTGTGTGAATAATAATTGCCTAAACCACTTGTGTTAAACCCCCTCTCTTTCTCCAGGAAAAACATTATGGGAGTTGGTGATTGAACAGTTTGAAGATTTATTAGTTAGAATTTTGCTTCTTGCTGCTTGTATATCATTTGTAAGTATTATTATAAGTATTTTGCAATCCTGAATTTACGTTGGCTGTTTAATTGCCGATCATTGACACACACACACACACACACACACAACACACACACACACACACACACACACACACACACACTCACACACACACACACACACACACACACACACACACACACACACACACACACACACACACACACACACACACACACAACACACACACACCATCACACACACACACACACACACACACACACACACACACACCATCTTTAAATCAATAACGTACTGTCCCTTTCTGGAACCTTCCTTATCTGCTCTTAGGCCTTGTTGAATTGTCTGAAGTCTCTACTACTTATTTGTACATTTAAGTTAATTTTAGTTAAATGTCGCTGATGCGTTGTGTGGCAGATGGTGGCAGAATGTGTGATGGCTCACTAAATTGGGTAAATTACCTTCAGTAATGACTATTCGGTAGTCCTGACAGAATGAAATAATATTGCATAGTGCCATTGCATTGTGCAGATATCAATCTACTTGTATCTAGAAAGCCCCTGGTAGTCTTAATAGTTTGCTGTTGTACATTTAGATGAGACGAGGCTGTCCTCTGCTGCTGCTGTGTCATAACACTATCCCTGAGCGGATACAATAGTGCTTACTCAATTTAACTTTCCATTGCTGGCTTCAGGGATAAGACCACGTTTATCCTGTGTGTGTCGTGTGTGTCAGTATCTGCCACGTCCGGGCATCAGGTGAAACCTGTGCTCAAAACATCTGCCCAGGCCTTGCACATATTTCAAACTATACAAAATTATCTGTTTTTATCGAGTCCCGGAGAGCAACTATAAAGCCATGGATGTACTGAGAAGCCAAGCCAGAGAGTTGCTCTTCGGTAGCATAAATCCCATTATATACTGCGTTCGGTCAGAGCAGGGCTGTTAAGAGGCCACATATTGACTTCTGATGATTAGTAAAGGCAGAATATAGCGTGTATGTATATGCCACAAAATCCCTTGCCACTGAATACTGTGTAGAGACAGACTTGATGAATCCAGACAATCTGTCACAGCATGTTATTACTTAACTGTATTGTCCTCAGTGAGTCAACGAGCAGGAACTTCATGTCACTGATTGCTTTGTGAATCCAGCAGAAGGAAGCTATTGATTGCCTTCCAAACACAGCAGTCCCATTGGACTTTGAATTAGAATTGTATCCCACAATGAAATACTAAATAAGAAATATGTGAGGCTCTTTATTGACTCTAATCCAGCGGTTCTCAACAAGTGGGTCGCGACCCCCTTTCACAGGGGTCGCCTAAGACCATTGGAAAACATATATTCACAATATATAATTACATAATCTTATGTTTGGTGGTCACCGCAACATGAGGAACTGTATTACAGGGTCGGGGCATTAGGAAGGTTGAGAACCACTGCTCTAATTCATTCTCTGAGGACTTTTCTAGAAGTTGTGCAACTGATGCAGTCACCTGCTATAAATGTTTCTTTATATGTACTAGCGCTTGTATTTAATCTGATTAGTGGATGCTAAGCAATGGTTGGACAGCTAAATGTTATGCGCAGAATGATCTTAGATCCTATGTATAAAGGCAGTTTTTATTTAATTGGCTCTCTTTTATTGCAGGCCTTGGCATGGTTTGAAGAAGGAGAGGAAACAATTACAGCCTTTGTAGAACCTTTTGTAATTTTACTTATATTGGTAGCAAATGCCATTGTGGGTGTGTGGCAGGTAAGCAAATATCTCGGGAAATGGCAGTGTGTGCCATATGATCCTGGAACTTATCATATCCATGATATTCTTTCATCTGTAAGCTTGGCTTGTGTGTTTATTTTCTGTGGCTTGTTAGCTTTTTTCAGTGACTGTTTTCCGTACGTACATCTATACGTTCATTTGTCTGCCGCTTGAGCTAGATCACCCTTGATTCTTAGTTGCCATGTAGCCAGCGTAATAATGGCCGAGAGTTATGGGTGTTGTGCTTAAGCAATAAGTTAATGTACACAGTCCTCAAGTATAAACTTGTGTTGTAACATCCGTTTGCACGAAGGTTTTTCTTTTCTTGCCGTGCTTTTGATTTCTTCCCAGCTAGTAATCCCTCTTGTTCAGGTTTATTGGTAATGCAGCAAGAACAGTAACTATATGTGAACGTTGCTTATTGGCTTGAATGCACTTTAACTTATCTCTTTTAGTGCTCCAATTTTTTTTTCGGATCATGATATTTTTTGGCTGCTATTCAGACATATGTATTGTAATTAAAACTTTCAGTCAAGTTTTGGAAAATTGGTGGCATCTTTTTACAGTACTGCTCATTTATGATACAAATAGGATGTCACTTATGGCAGCGTGTAAGGAAACCACTTATTTAATTTTCTTTCACGTGACCTTTCTGTTTAAAATTTGTCCTTGGAAAACTTATGAATCATTGATGCAACAAGGTTACCACAGCAGGTTTTGATTCTTTTTTCCATGGTTAATCATTTTCATTAAACCCAATAGTGATGCTGGTCATTACTTCTGTTTTCTGGTTATTTTGCAGTCAGGTGGCATGCAGTGTTAAGTATTACGGGGCAATAAACTAATTGTACATGGCGTCACTTGAAAACACTGAATGTGTGCCTTGGAGCGTAGCTTGGTAATGCGACACTAGTATTAGAATATATGGGCTTTTGAAGATTTGGATCTGGGGAACATTGTGCGTTTTCACTTAGTATACTGAAAGATGGGATTTGATCTATTAGCTGCATTAGCATTTATATATTCATTTTTTTAACCCAGGAAAGAAATGCTGAAAATGCTATCGAAGCTCTTAAGGAGTATGAACCTGAAATGGGCAAAGTCTACCGACAGGACAGAAAGAGTGTACAAAGGATTAAAGCACGGGATCTTGTGCCTGGGGATATTGTTGAAGTGGCAGGTAAGCACGTTTTTTTTGTGGGGGGGGTTAACTTTTTCTTTTCCTTTTTGCCCTTAATTCTTTGCTGTATCACAAACCAAATTGGACCAATAGAGAACTGCTGTTAATATTTCCCTCTTTCATTCTCACACTGCTAATGGCTTAATGGTAGAGGCCTGGGTAGCTTGAAGAAAGTATCTTCTGAGTTATACAAGCCTTCTAACTCACTGGATGGGCAGTATCGATGTAGTATTCCTCTTACAGGCCCAATACCTGAGGCCCTCCAGTGTGTAGGAAGCCATTACATTCAGACGCTTTCAGATTGTCATTAATCTATAGTCAAAAACTGGCTCCTTGGGGGAATTTTAATGTGTCCATGGGTTCTTCTACCTGCTTAACCCCAGAATTCTAAAACATTTAAGAAAACAGATGCTAATAGGTATATCTGCGTATCTCCATATTTTTGGATATTGAGTTTGTGCGTATGGCATGTGGTGGGGTGACATGGTAAGGGATTATTTGACAGCCGGTTTTGAGTGATTTATGAAATCTGTGATACGAAGAAATATGTCTGTTTAAGAGCCCTGTGACATTTACAGACTTTAAATCTTTTTATAAGATCTGCAGCGCAGATTTATTGGGTGTCTCCCGTAGTCATGATGCAATGCTGATGTGACTGGAACACGCTGCTAATACCTTTATGGCGGGTATTGAGCGTTCTTTGCCATAGAATGTCTGAAGAGATGTCCATGTAGGGAAGCGGTGGAGCACCTCACACAAGGATGCATATCTCAAAGTGGAATTCTAGGCCTCGTGCCAATGGCATTTGTATGTCCACGTTAGTTTGTCTTCAGTGACACTGGTGAATGACTGTCACTGACCTGTACTGATGTATGCAATTTTAGTGCTGGTGGGTATGGTTGTAGAACCTGTTTTTAACCCCCTTGTGCCAGTGTAGTGAGCACAGAAAATCTTAGTGGTGTATCCTGGCTACAGTGTAAGCATGGTTTTGAAAGCATGACAGTGTCTTCTAAAAAGCCAAGTACCTGGAGCAGCCGCCTACAATTCTGTTGCCAGATAATAAAAAGAATGTCTTGGGTACATATAGGTCCCTGATCAAACTCTGCATCTTTCCACCTCGGGATAGTCCGCATTCATAGGTTTGGGTATTTCTGCAGTGTAGGTGGAGGAGTCTTACGCTCAACTATTTGGCTACAGCCACATCATAGTAATGGCTCAACAAATGGCCTGCCAGACGTGGGAGAAGAGTTGGTTTGTGATTTGGGCATGGACCCCCATGCACACAAATGTCTGTGTGCTTTGTATGTTTATACAGACATCTATTTATTTTTTCAATGTATGTTCCAATAAGAAATATCTGGAAAGCCAATATATTGTTCAGTTTATCTTAGACCCTCTGGCATCTAAAAACAATACTGTCACTGGTTGTTGGGTGCTATTGAGTAGCTGAGAGCCAGCTGATGTTATATGTCTCAATGTGAACCAATTTACAACACATGGATTACATTGAAATAGTTTTCCCATTTTTGGCTTTGTTCATTGTTTAGCCGGCCCCCCTTGCTCTTCAAGGACACACTTACTAGCTTATCATGGAATATTGGTGCGGAAGGCAAATGAATCAGTCTGTGAATAAACCTCTGACAGTCTATTGCTTATAATTGCATAAGCTGCCCCTCTAGGGAAATAACGCACACGATTCCTGCCATAGAGAGCAGATTGGATTGTGTGGTTTGATTTGGCCACTTCTAAAACTGCTTTAAACTAAGAATTATTACTTTCTCTCCAGAAAAATTAAGGGTCCATAGCCAAGGTTTTATTATTATTATTATTATTATTACTTTTATTACAAGTGGCTCACAATCAATTTATGATATAACTCTTGTGAAACTCCGTTGGCTATATGACAGATGAATCTTGTGCCACTATCAGATATTTTATTCAGTTTAGTAAACCTAGATATTTAATGCTCACTCATGAGCAGGGCAAACAAATCCCCGGAGCCAATTAGCCATAGCTTATTTTTTTTTTTCTACACACTGAGGTGTAAATGTGATTTCTTGTAATTATCTACATTTTAACCTTTATATAATATATATATATATATATTATATAATGTGTGTATGTCGCAGTTGGTTCATTAATGGATATACATTGTTATGCAGTGCTCGGCATTACATTGCCAGGTGTTTGAGCGCAGCGCACTTTGTCTAGTCTCGTTCTCTAACGCTGAATATTCTGGTTTCTAGTGGGTGACAAAGTTCCAGCTGACATTCGATTAACATCTATCAAATCAACAACTTTAAGAGTTGACCAGTCAATCCTTACAGGTATGTAAACTTTCTGCTTTAAATTAAATGAATTTCCACTGAAGAAGAAAAGACTTTGTGCATGATGCCCAGTGTAATGCTGGCGTTCAAATGGAAATCATTAGCATTACTCTGTAGTGATTATAACGCTAATTTTCAGATGTACACGATGTGGTGGTTTACGGTGGCACAAGATGTTACTTTAGATGTAATGGGATACAACACCCGCTGAATTATACTAAAGTGTAATATTCTTTTATTAGGGGAGTCTGTCTCTGTTATTAAACACACCGACCCAGTCCCCGATCCTCGCGCTGTCAATCAGGACAAAAAGAATATGCTCTTTTCCGTAAGTAAATGTTTTGCTTCAAATTTATGCTGATGTTTTAGGATTCAAAATATAAATATATTTTCAATAAGGAACCCTACTGCATTTTAATTTAACAATTTCTAGTTGGCATCCTTTTGCTTGGACTCATAGCATGTTGCCAAATAGGCCCAAAAGCTTCAAGGAGATATCTGCTGTCAACATATATCCATTCATTATACTAAAAATGTTTATTTTGGGGTTTTTTTAAATCACTGAAGATATCTTGTTTTAAAGGGACCATTTTACCTTAAGGAAGATGAGGTTTTGGCAGACTGTGAAATTGCTCCCTACACCCCAGCCTTATGGCTGCCAGGACCAATCCACATAGGTTACATAGGTTTATTTAGCAAACTAAGATATAGAACATAGGATTTTAAATAAACACAAGGTGGCTTTCTAATACATTTAGGGTATTTTCCACACTATTTGTGAATTCGGGTGATACATATATTGTGTACTCTTGTGAACTGGGTAATATAGATTTTCTTTCTTCCAGGGTACAAATATTGCTGCTGGTAAAGCTATAGGAGTTGTGGTAGCAACTGGCGTGAATACAGAGATCGGTAAAATACGAGACGAAATGGTAGCTACTGAGCAAGAAAGGACTCCTCTGCAGCAGAAACTTGACGAGTTTGGCGAGCAGCTTTCCAAAGTTATCTCTCTCATTTGTATTGCTGTTTGGATCATCAACATTGGACACTTCAATGATCCAGTCCATGGGGGGTCATGGATGCGTGGTGCCATTTACTATTTCAAGATTGCTGTTGCCCTTGCTGTTGCTGCCATACCTGAGGGGTTGCCTGCTGTCATCACCACATGCTTGGCTCTGGGAACCAGAAGAATGGCAAAGAAGAACGCAATTGTCAGAAGCTTGCCGTCGGTTGAAACACTGGGCTGCACCTCGGTCATCTGCTCTGATAAGACTGGCACTCTAACCACTAACCAGATGTCTGTCTGTAGGGTAAGAATCTTTATTGTAGCGAGTAATTCTTGGAAAATGGCTTGTGACCGGCAAATATATCATTTCATAGGGATGTGTAATACAGTCCAAGCTCGGGCCACTAGAGAAACTACAAGCCAGTGTTCTGAGTACGGATTGCGTTGGTCCGTCGTTGCCTGTTTTGTCAGACGTTCATTCACTTCCAGGCATACATTATTTTCTTAATATATATTGTTACCCCACTAGTTCATATTTGAGAAAGCTCTATGCCTCTTCGATGGTCATTGCTAATATCACCTCTGCAAGTTTATTGAATGATTAGAATGGTCTGTATGCTAAGGAGAAATATATTGGCATTCTAGAGAGAGCTTAAAGAAGAGCTTCAGAAACGGTGAATGATTTGCTGGTTAATATTTTAGTATGTATGGCTTGAAGGAAAGGTGTGATAATCGCTTATATACCTGGAGTAATTTAACAAAGTACAGAAGGGGAGTTTATTTGAAAGGAGGAGAAAAGTTAGAACAAGAGACCCTAATCTAATACTAGAGCGTCAGAGGCTTACGTGTAACGTAAGAAAGTTCTGATTTACTGTGTAACACCCTTCCAGCAGAAGTTGTAGAGGCGGATACAGTAAGAGGGGATTTAAACGTGTATGGCCAGTGCGTAAAGCTGTCTGGCGTCTGCCGTGAGCCAAGTGAGAAGAAGCAGGCAGAGTAGATGTGCCAAACGCTTGTCTCTTGTCTTCTCTGCAGCTGTATGTTCTGCATTTCCTACTTGCCATTTTTTGACTGCCTACTCGCGTGCCACAACTGCTTTCACGTACATCTATGTAGCAGGAATTGCCTGCATTTCCAATGTCACCTTGAATATTTCACCCATGTAGCTGTTGTTCTTCCAAACACGTTTTACTTCAATTATTCCGGAGCAGCCTGCGGTGCATTGTCTTGCTGTTAAATTGACCGTTCATCCTTGACTTGCTTTCCATCCTTGACAGCGTTCTAAATATTGCTCTTATTTTTTTTGCGGATTTAGCTTCAAGTAAAGCTTTTTATCTGGAAGGATAAGTCATGACTAAAAAATAGATTGCAAGTCATCTTCATGCCATTCTGTATGTAGCCCACACCGGAGCACACTTTAAAAAGTGTCATACATAAAATAAATATAGGTGCAGCTGTTGACCTAATGCATAATATAATTATAAATTAAATAATTTTGTAGCCCTTTTACACATAAGTAGATCGGTATTCCAGAAGAGGCTACTTGCAATGCTATTGCATAACCGCTGTAGGCAGACGGTCTTATATTCATGCTTGTAATGCAGCAAATTACTGAGCCAATCACACAAATACTAAATGCTTTCTTTATTTTATTTATAAGCCATCTTTACCCTGTTAAAACACTGCAGAGTACCACACTGTGAATGGCAAGAAGCCAGTACAAAGTGCGCCCCTGAAATCGGGGGGGGGGTATAATAATGCATATGGGGTCCTTGGTAATCATGCTCAAGACAGCGCCGGAGCTGGCTGGGTGCAAGCAATCGTAGCAGGCGCATTGTTCAGCAGGAGATGCGTTCTATGGAAGGCAAATAGCTCGGGTGGGGAAATGAAACAAAGATACGGGGACATGTACAAGGGCATAAGATGCCTTTAAAAGTCACGAAAATAAACGGTTACTTTGGCATGTATAAATCGGGGGGGGGGGTGCAACAAAACCATTTCAAGTAATGTACCAATAAGTCTTCTAATGCAGCGCTCTATAGATTTATTTGTTATTATGTTTTTAATGTTCTGGTTTGCTTACCTATACCCTGCATATATTCCTTTCTATGAGGAAGAGATGAGCCAGTGATCCTAACTGTGAATCTTTTTCTTTTCTTTCAGATGTTTGTTATAGATAGAGTGGAAGGAGACAACTGCTCTCTCAATGAATTTTCTGTCACTGGATCTACATATGCCCCCGTCGGAGAAGTGTATGTATATAATTAACTTTTAAGCTAGTAGCCAGTAGACCTAGCGCTTGTTTTTTTTAGATGTATTGGGGTTTTATGCTACCTATAATTAAAAAATATATATTTTAACATGTTATAATGGAATCCATTTAAAAAAAAAAAAAATCTTCTCTAGAATGTGCCGTTTAACAAAGATTCTTTACAAAATTAAATTGTAAATTAAGGCTTATGTGAATAATATATGATGTGTAAAAGTAAAGTCTGGATATGTTGCAGTACATGAGAAGCATTCTTTCTGTTTTTATAGTAGCCATGTTGGAGTGAAACAGGACTCAAACCTATAAAAACATTAAAACCACCTTACCCCCCCAGTTAAACATGCGTAAAAACGCTATAGGCAGCTGACCATTTGACTATTGATCTCAGAAGGGATAATTGTGTGCTTGTCCTAGCAGTGTGTACTCGCTGACTGGTGCAGTATATCGTTTAATAGTGAAATTTCTATCATGAGATAGCACACTTGGTCTGTTCAGATACCAAAATATTGTATGTTTATCTTTCCTTTTCATTCTAGATTCTGTATGGAACTGTTTTCTGTATTAAAAATGTATTGCTTTGTTCTCATAACAGGTTAAAAGATGACAAGCTTGTTAAATGCCACAAGTACGATGGCTTGGTAGAACTCGCTACAATCTGTGCGCTTTGCAATGATTCTTCTTTGGATTTTAATGAGGTTGGTACAATTCCACTTTTTTTCTAAATGTTAAAATCATTTTATTTGCATTGTCTCCTCACACCCGTGCTCTAGAACAAGCTGATCCTTATCACCATAGCAACTAATGTTTTTGTTGGTTTGACCGTCCCATTAATTTCAAAAATCCCTTTTTTGCTTTACACTTTTTTTTATGCATAGCCCACCATTAAGTGAACCATTAATGCCCCAGTCGTCGGCTGTTGTATGCTACAATAGTAGCACCTAAAGAATTCTGCTAACTCTTTAATGTGCCTTGAAATAGGTCACCATGTAGTGTGTTTTGGGTTTTTTTTGTTTAAAATTTCAATTATATTAACTCATCTTCTTATAGGCTAAGGGAGTTTATGAAAAAGTTGGAGAGGCTACAGAGACGGCACTTACCTGTCTGGTAGAAAAGATGAATGTCTTTGACACTGATCTGAAAGGACTTACCAGGATCGAACGGGCCAATGCCTGCAATTCTGTAAGTGTGCTATGTGTACATGAAATAGTGCTAAACTATGCATAATGTGCGTGTATAAATGTACCTAACATCTCATTTTTTGCAGGTCATAAAACAACTGATGAGGAAGGAATTTACTTTAGAGTTTTCCAGAGACCGGAAGTCCATGTCTGTGTATTGTACTCCAAACAAGCCAAGTCGCACTTCTATGAGCAAAATGTTTGTAAAAGTAAGTTAAATATCTAATGTCACAACACGCCTTGTTTGTTTCTTTACCACATAGAAGCCATGTGCTTTTTGCATTGTAGGAGGATAAGTAAATTTCATGACATTTGTGATCTCACAGGGTGCTCCAGAAGGCTTGATCGACAGATGTACTCATGTTCGTGTTGGTAACGCAAAAGTGCCTTTGACTCCTGGAGTGAAGCAGAAGGTTATGAGCGTGATCAGGGAATGGGGCTCTGGGAGGGACACTCTGCGTTGTTTGGCACTGGCGACTCATGACAACCCGCCAAGAAAAGAAGATATGAACCTTGAGGAGTCTTCTAATTTCATTAATTATGAGGTATGATTCCACTATATTCCTCGTTACTATTTAAACACCTCATGGTTTAATTTGTGTAAAGAATATTTCTGGTGCCAGGTTTACACTTGTTGTATTGCCATAATAAATGATTGCTCCAATCTGTAAGTACTTTCCGCTAGTCACTAAGGTGGTGAGGCCCCCAGCATTAGCATGAGCTATTAAATAGTTATCTCCGCTTATTTATAGTGCACCTATAACACAGTACATGGTGTCTTTTCACTCATATGTTCAGATCATCGGGCATTTATGTCATTGATTCTTATGTCATATTGCTGGATGGGTTAACACATGGTTCATCTTGTACTTAAGCCTGTAATACCCTACAACTGATGAACCATTCACTAAATGCAGTAATTGCTGACATGATTGCATGTCTTGACTCATTACTGCATTTAACTACGCCAGCTGTCCTCTTTGCTTAATATCTTAATGGTTTTAATATAATTTTGTGAAACTTAACTTTTCCAACTAACCAAATCTACATGTTGCTATTCTGTTAAATGCAGCTGATCCATGCGTTTGTATTTTCTCGAGATGTATAAATCCTTTAACATGACCTCACGAGATTATGGTTCTGTCTGTCTTTATCTTAGACCAATCTAACATTTGTTGGTTGTGTTGGAATGTTGGATCCCCCAAGAACAGAAGTGGCTGCCTCTGTGAGAATGTGCAGACAAGCCGGCATTAGAGTTATCATGATTACAGGTGATAACAAGGGAACTGCTGTTGCAATTTGCCGTCGCGTTGGTATCTTCCGTGAAGATGAAGACGTTTCTGATAAGGCTTATACTGGCCGTGAATTTGATGAGTTGTCTCTGGCTGCACAGAGAGAAGCCTGTATGAAGGCTCGCTGCTTTGCCCGGGTGGAACCTTCACATAAGTCAAAGATTGTAGAGTATCTTCAATCATTCGATGAAATCACTGCCATGGTAAGTAGCCAATGGTGGGAAGTCATTTGCATTAGGTTTTTATTGTGTAGGGCTCTATGTCTTGACCTAATCATGCTTGCGGTACCGTGTGGCTCTGTATTGGTAGAAATACTAGTTTCTTGGTGACTGATGAAATATCTTGTCAGATTGCAGTGTCTGATGTTGTGCTGTTTACATTGTAACTGTGTCAAAGCTATAATTGGGCCGTTTATTGACTGTTCAGCAACAAGAGGAAAGAGCTGTCGATGCCTAGAATCTTTTTCGTGCTTCTATTTTATACTATCCAGAATTGGCTCAGCCCCTTTTAATCTTACATGCATATTAAGGGTAAGACTGGAATTGCAGGTGCACTTAAGAACAAACTCCACAGATAACCAATCGACTTGCCAAAATGACAAATATTTTAATCTTTAACCTAATCTTTCTGTCTTTTAGACTGGTGATGGTGTGAACGATGCACCGGCTCTTAAGAAGGCAGAGATTGGAATAGCAATGGGATCGGGTACTGCAGTTGCTAAAACCGCCTCAGAAATGGTCTTGGCTGATGATAACTTCTCTACCATTGTGGCTGCTGTTGAGGAAGGACGTGCTATTTACAACAACATGAAGCAGTTTATTCGATACCTCATTTCCTCAAATGTTGGGGAAGTTGTCTGGTATGGTGGTGTTGTACATTTTTTACATCAACATTTGAGTAACCAACTTTGTTCTTTGGAAGACACGCTTTTTAGTGTTACCTTTTGGAAATTGCTTTAATATAGGATATTTACTGCTGCTTGTCAGTGGATGATAATCGCATCACTTGCATGCATAAATAATGCCACTAGTGTTAAAGCGTTTGTGTTTTTTTTCTTGTTTGCATTACTTAACTACTATGAATTCTTTTATTTCTAGTATTTTCTTGACTGCTGCTCTCGGTTTCCCTGAAGCACTGATACCTGTTCAACTTCTTTGGGTAAATTTGGTGACTGATGGCCTCCCAGCCACCGCATTGGGTTTTAATCCACCGGATCTGGACATCATGAACAAACCACCCCGCAATCCCAAGGAACCTTTAATTAGTGGCTGGCTTTTCTTTCGTTACCTTGCTATTGGATGTGAGTGGGATATTTTCTTTTTTAGTAAATTTTAAAACTATATATTCTGGAATGTGCTTTGATTACTACCCTGATTTGAATGAAGCCGTGTTTTATCATTTTGTTTAGTTTGTGACAGTGGTTATGTTAGTAGGTAAGCTTGTTTATGTGAATTTAAGTCCACCCGTGGGAGACTTAACTTTTTTTATATATATATTTTATAGGTTATGTTGGTGCTGCTACAGTCGGTGCTGCTGCCTGGTGGTTTATTGCTGAAGAAGATGGACCAAAAGTCACATTCTACCAGCTTGTATGTTAATCATATTATTGCATATATTTTAAGAGATTAGCAAATTCAGGAGAAATCCAGTTAAATGTTCTTAAGATTCTGCTACTGACATCTACCTTTGCTGAACATATAATATGTAGAGATGACATAATTTGATAGTTTACTTACATCATATAATGCTTACATGTATCTTCTGCACATGAACACAGATAACTTTCCTTTTAATTAAAGTAGCATATTTTTTATCCCAGAGTCATTTTCTTCAATGCAAAGAAGACAATCCGGAATTTGAAGGGGTACAGTGTTCAGTGTTCGAGTCTCCTTATCCTATGACAATGGCACTGTCCGTTCTTGTTACCATAGAAATGTGCAATGCCCTCAACAGGTGAGTGATTAGAATAAACTGTTTTGCGTGTTTTGTTTTTGGCCGATAAATATTCTAAATTTATTTTTCTTCTCTCCCCTTCTTAAGCTTGTCTGAAAACCAGTCATTGCTGAGGATGCCACCTTGGGAAAATGTGTGGTTGTTGGGCTCAATCTGCTTGTCGATGTCTCTTCATTTCCTCATCCTTTATGTCGAACCATTGCCGGTATGTTGGTCTTATTGTCATGCGTTACAGAATAAAATAGTACATTGTTATACCACCAAACTAATGCAATGCTTTCTTTCTTTAGCTCATCTTCCAGATTACACCGTTGAACTTGACTCAGTGGCTGATGGTGCTGAAGATCTCATTACCAGTTATACTTCTGGACGAGGCACTTAAATTTGTTGCCCGTAACTACTTGGAACCTGGTAAAGAGTGTGAAAAGCCACCAGCCAAACCGTGCTCTTTTTCCGCATGCACTGAGGGCATCTCTTGGCCGTTTGTGTTCATCACCTTACCTTTGGTTATCTGGCTTTACAGCACAGACACTAACATAACTGAAATGTTCTGGTCTTGACTGACAGTTTGACGGAATGGAAATGTCTAACTTAACCAATTCATTTTTATACATTTGTTGGTTTTTTTTTTTTTAAGCAACTGTCTATTTCTGCTGAATTTTCACATGAACATAGTGCTGGTGAAGGCAAGATTTAGTTTCCTTACTAGATCTTACTTTGCTCTCCAAAGCCCTCCTTAGAGGGTCTCCCTTTTTTGGTTTTTACACTTGCTGTTCATTGACATGTTCAGAGAACTAACACTATTTTATGCATTTTTGTTTTCTTTGTAGATGGGAAAAAGCATGTACAGTGTTCTGTTTCATAATCTTCATTATTGGTTAATAAAAATAAAATTTAAAAAGGAAGCAAAAAGGAAATAACACTGATCCAATGGACATTATCTGCAGCAAAATGTCAGCAGAATTAGGGAATGTGTGATTTAATTTTTTTTAAACTAAAGCATGGTTTAAACTGTCTTTGCATGGTCGTCTGTTTAATTTGATGTCATGTCTGTCAAGTGGTCGTTTTTTTTTTTTTAGCCATAAGCCAGTTTTTTTTTTATTTCTGCACTAAGCAGAGCACTGCTACCTCAGTCAGTATTTTTGTTCTCTACATTCTCATTTCACTGTTTATTTACTTTCTGTTTACACCCTACTCTGTAAGAGGTAAGCCTATTCCTGCTTGTGCAGAATATATACATATATATATATTGTGCAGGATATGTATGTGTGTATATATAGATCACAATTTCAAAATTCAAACATGGTTTCCCCTCCCATAGATTTTTAAGGTTATTTATTTGTGTGATGTATTTTATTCGTTCAACACATTTCCTTTTTTTTGGCATGGGGGAGAGATTGGGCTTTATTGCCAGTGTTGCCCATATCAGGGACTATACTTCACAACTTAGACAAAAATAAACCTTTTAATGGACAGAGAAAATTTGATGTCTTGGTTTTTAACTGCTTTCTCACCGAAGTTCCTTCAGTTTGTTTGTTTTTTCTTGTGTACATTTGAACATTTGCATGATCAAAAAAGGAAACCTGCACTGCAAAAGGTTAAAGGCTGGATGATATAACCGATCACACACAACCATTGTTTTTATTAGTTTATTATTGCAAGTTATCCCAGTGACCTGTATTAACCAGAGATAGGGACGTAACTTGAGTGCATTTTTTTTTTTGTAAAATCTGTAAATAACACATGACCAAATGAACATATTGTATAGAACTATTTTTTATTTAAGTGACACTAACAATTATACTGTTACTGATAAAGCATGTTTCTGGGTTGATATACTCGACCATCATTGTCATTAACCGTCCTTACTGTGGTGTTTTTCTCCAAATGCCTTCCAACCCGTCATAAATGAAAGTGAGTATCCATTGCCTTTAAAGCACTCCCAACGTAGCCAGTTCATGTAGTGATGCAAGAAATTACAGTTTGTATTATGTCTTAAGAATAAATGGTTAAGTTTTCCATCTTGCGCTGAGTTTGTCATGCCCTTTAGTTTCATGCAAGAACATTTCTAGGTAATCCAGACAACAGTTTGTTAAAGAAATTAAAATCTTTATGCTTTTTGGGCTTTAATGTACTTGATGGTATAAAGGCCAACATCTTGCAATAGACGTTCAGACCACATATGATGTGTTGAAGAAAATTTGGGATCATTTTGCTCTCATGAATCACTCTATGAGGTGGGGGGGCAGCAAACTGGTAAGATAAAGGAGACACTTGGCTATAATATGCTTTAAAGTGGCTGGGCTGTCTTTTTAAATATAACCTTTTTACAGTGTGCTAAATGTTACCCATGATAGTTTTATAGAAGTGGCTTTTGCAACATTTTTGGCAGATCTTACCACACTTTGAATTGCTTTGGTACTTAATATAGTTGGAGCTGAGCATCGGCTAAAACAGACATTGCCAGCTATCCCATTCTCCTCTAAACTTGGAGCAGAATGTAGTGTCAGTCAAGTGCAAGTCTAAGCGTCAGCTCTGCGGGACCCTGAGAATCTATAGTGTAATAGTTATTTGCACAGATTAAGGAACAGAGTACACAAGTATAAACTTATTGAAACGCACTGCAATTTTAACTTTTTACACTCAAATACTACTTGGGTAGTAAGGTGAGTAAGAAGGTGACCACTGTCGCTCTGCAACATAAGGTCCGGGTAAAGGAGCTGTTTGTTACACCATTTAATGTGTAATGGCGTAGATTCTTAAAGAGGACATTTATACATTCAACTTCCTTTGCAATCACAACCTTCTGATAAGAGGCTGCATCATTTATGGAAGATAATGGCCATGACTGCTTTGAGCAGGTTCTGGTGGATCCTTGGAAGTTTTTAACTAAAGGTCAAAGCTGTGGCACACTGTTTGTATACAGCTAATATGGTTTAGTCATTTGAAACTGATAAGTAAAAAGAAAATTCTGGCAGGATGCCTACATATAAATATGGTATCGCTAGTTTTATAATAGAATATTAATAGCTCATTGTAAACGGGTACATTCACTATTCTTTCATCTACTATGCAGCCAAAGTACTAAGTATCAGTGTGTTAAACCCTAAGATGCCTCATGATCACTGCTGTGCTTAAACCTCAATCCGCCTTCACTTTGTTTGACTCTATTAATGGTTAACACATCACAGTCACTAAAATAAAGGAAAATAACTCCACTATTTTATCTAAATACACCGACTAATAGGATTGTGCGCACTGATTTTTATAAACCGTTCACGTGTGTTCTGCAAAGTGTATGTAGATGCCAGTTCTGGAAACTTTTGTTGCTGGTCTAATAATTACAGTAAACTTTGCGCGAGAAAAAAAAAAATGATCACGATAAGTCTCTGCCGTTTAAATGTTTCTTTTTTGGGGGGTGAAGAAAAGAGGCACCTAATGAAACAAATTCCCTTTTTAATTTTTGGCCCAATGGAGAGAAGTTTTCTTTAAACATATTTCAGGTGCTAAGCATAGTACCCCTTGAGTGTGCCTCACTGTGCCAATTATTATCAATTGGTTTAGTACATATTGGTTGTTTTATATATAAATATATTCATTTGTATACATCTATCTCATTATCTAGTTTAACATCCCGCTATTAAACCAGAATTTCAGTTTTGTAGGGGTTTAGATTGGACCGCTTTAGGAGTATATAAAAGCTATGCCATCAGTCTGTTTCGGTCCATTTTCTACTATTTGCAAATTTGGCATTTCCCCAGAATGCTATTTTCTGATGCCCTGTTTCTTCTTTCCTTTTACAGAACAACTGGAGTAATCTTCTTAAATAATTTTGCAGAAATGTAAGGTTGCTCTGTTGCGTGCATGTGTGTGTGTGTTTTAGAAAGTTACCAAATAAAAGTTCTTAAGAAAAGCCCTTTGCATGTGCTTTAAAAAAAAAAGTCAAGACAGCAGTTGGAAGCTTCATACGAGGAATTCATTTCGCTGTGCAGAGAAAACACAATATTTATCCTTTTAAATCTTTAATCCTTTTGATGCTGGAAGGAAAACTTGCATCCCATCCAGTACTTGGTCCCTCTAGCATCCGATGGCGTAAGCTTAAGCAGTGTAGCCAAGTTTCCATGTTTCCCGCCATGTAATATGTCATTAGTTCATGTACAATGTCACTGTAGTGCATGCTTTAAGTTGTAAGTAGCCAAATGTCTGTATTGTATCATTTGCATTATAAACAGCTATGTACAATATGCACCTCTATTTATACTGTATATTCATTGAAAACGCTGCAGATGTCCGAGTGTTGTAAACCTCCAGTTCACCATTTAATAAGCTGTTTATTTTTTTTAAAATTTTGTTTTCATTGTGCAAAGGTCATTTTGCACTGTGATAATGTAACTTATAAATTATAAAGTGTTTATAAAAGATTTTGGTGCAATACAAATAGTGATGCTTTTGGGGGGAAAGTCAATTTATTGCAAAAGCATGTATGGGTTTTTTTTTTTGTTTTGTTTTTGAATAATTGTAAATAAGTCCAGTTTTATTCAATGCTGGCATAAGCATTGTACAGACATCATGGTTTGAGGTCAATAAAAGTCTGTTCTGCCATGGACTCTGTTAACGCAGATTGTGTGATTTTATGCTGTTTACATTTTATCATTATTGAATGCTTCCTTCTATTATTGCATCATAGTGTCGTATCAAGACTTGGTTCTTATATGTTCTTGCCGGATTTGTCCTTCTACTCACCCAAGAAAAACCTTTATGAAATGTTGAAACAAACTCAGAAGGCCGTTTATTACTATGGAGGTGATTCTGTCACCTTCTTGGGGTTTGCCATGCCCTTGTTTGAACCAAATTTATGTTATGAGTAAAATATATATAACAATTTATAAACTTAACAGCTACTGTAGAAGAGATCAAAACATATCCATTTACTTTTCTCATTTAGACTGTTTGCCACCCTCAGCATTTACAGGTAAAGCAAGTGCTTTGTCCTGTACTGTTAAAGATGCCATTATAATTGGGGCCAAGTACAACCCTAAAGACACCCCCTCCTGCAGGCCAATCCTGGCCAATAACAGACTGTGAGGCAAATAAAGGGAGTTCCCATGCTTGGCTGGGCACAATCCATGGGTACTGATTGTGCCCCCTCTGATGATGGCACTGTATCCACAAGACTAAGCTTTTAGCCAGGGCCCACTTTACCTAATGTACTGGTTTGTCTATTCCAGTTTGTCAGTTTTTGTGCTATATAAATAAAAGATGATAAATGCGCTGTCAAAAATATCCTTCCTTGTACTGTTAAATGCACAAGCCCTTACCAAATGTGGCTCATTCATACATTTTATTGGACTTATACCGAAGGTGGATGTATCCTAATTGGACATTTTGAACCAACCGAGCGTTGGGATGCTCTTTAAAAAAATATATCGGTCACTCTTAGGGGGAGTCTGTGTTCTTTGTGGTAGTACTAGGCTTTAACTAAGCTTTGTCATAGGATCTTTAAGATGTTTGTGAGTGGGAAGGGTATACAGGGTTATATGATCATAAAGGACATCTTGACATGTTTTTTTGTGGGATGCTGCTCCATATGGCTTTTTATACAAGGATTAACTCTTAACACGTTTCAGTATTTTCTTCATTTTTGTCTCTTCAAGCAAGGACATTGTGTCCCTACATATAACATTTCAGTTGATTATCTTCCATTATACTGAAGCATACCAAATAAGACGCTCTTAACTGTGCTGTACAACCGATGTTTAGAACTTAATGGATCCGAAAAAGATGGTTGCTTCATCAGAATGACCCAGCCCATGCAATCGTCTCTCGTAATATATTTCCCTTAGACCCAGGGTGACAGCTAAACGTAATACAGAATGCACAGTGTGTCAAATGCAGGTAACATTTTCTCTTGTAATGGGTTTAATGGGTAAAAGCAGCTATGCTTAAACTGAACCATTATTAATATGTATTTCCCTAGAAAAAAAAGTTCTTGGAGCTAAAGATAGGTATTTTTGCCAAATGTCTCATGGAAGCTGAAAAGAGTACAATTCTGTCTGCCCTGTAATTAAATGTGAGTAAGGTCTAATATTAAAGGCTAGCCTACAAAATGTCTGCTTCAGTGTCTGTTCAACTGTTATTGTAAGTTACATTCCAAGGAATCATTAATGCATTCTTTCAAATGGAACAGAGATTTGTTGTTGTGACCTGTAATACATTTTCCAAATCCTATAGCTTAAAAAAAGTTACGTGAAAGATGTACAAAAAGAATTTTGCTATGAAAAAACACAAACTTCTACAACTGTGTCCTTTATTGGTTTGGTTCCATTTGTTTGAGACAACAATGTACATGATTAGGACATTAACACTGACAGAAGCAATGGATTTCACAAGGGCAGTTGTTAAGGGAATATACAGTCCCTTGCAAAAGTATTTACTGCCCCCACCCCCCCTTTGGCAATTTTCCTATTTTGTTACATTACAACCTGGAATTAAAATGGATTTGTTGGGGGTTGGTATCATTTCATTTACACAACATGCCTACCACTTTGAAGATGCAAAATATTTTTTTGTTGTGAAACAGGAAGAAAAAAGAAACAAATTAGAAAACTTGAGCGTGCATAATTATTTACCTCCCCAAAGTCAATACTTTGTAGAGCCACCTTTTGTAGCAATTACAGCAGCAAGTCTCTTTAAGGCAAACCTCCTGCAGCTCCTTGAAGTTGGATGGGTTCCACTGGTGTATAGCAATCGTCATGCCACAGATTGGGGCTTTGACTAGGCCATTTCAAGACATTTAAATGTTTCCCCTTAAACCGCTCGAGTGTTGTTTTAGCAGTATGCTTAGGATCATTGTCCTGCTGGAAGGTGAACCTTGGTCCCAGTCTCAAATCTCTGGAACACTGAAACAGGTTTCCCTCAAGAATCACCCTGTATTTAGTGCTATCCATCAATCCTTAAATCCTGACCAGTTTCTGCAGTCCCTGCCGATGAAAAACAGACCCGCAGCATGATGCAACCACCACCATGCCTGGTTCTTGGTGTGATAAGGTGTTGGGTTTGCGTCAGATATAATGTTTCCTTTGATGGCCAAAAAGCTAATTTTTTGTGTTGTTTGACCAGAGTACCTTCTCCAGTGGTGGGATTCCGCCAGTTCGCGCGAGCCGTTTCTTAACAAATGATCGGTTTGCACGAACCGTTTCTTAATTACCCTATTATAGGCCGCACTCCCCCCCACTTAAAGTGACTGTGCAGCCTATAATTGGGTTTAGGATCCAGATTCCCTGCGGCATTGCAGGGGACTTGGATCCTCCTTTCCGGCAGCAGTGGACGTCTGTGCGATGCAGCCAACCCCACTGCGCGCCGCGCTCCACCCCACCCTCCTCACTGAACGGGGCTGTCACCGCCCACAAAGGTCATTGAGTCGCGCTGGCCAGCTGACTCAATTCTATTTCGAATCAACGGGGACGGCTTCTTAAAATGCCACCCCTGATGATTCGAAATAGAAGTGAGTCAGCCGGCGCCACTCAATAACTTTTGTGGGCGGCACCAGCGCTGCTCAATGACCTTTGTGGGCGGTGCCAGCCCCGTTCAGTGAGGAGGGTGGGTGGAGTGGCCGGCAGCAGTGGGAATCCAACAGAGTGTAGCACGGCGGGGTCTTCAGTCAGGTAAGTTGAAGTAACTGGGGGCATGCTTGGGAGTGGGAGGCTGGGACAGAGATGGCTATGGGAGACTGGGGCAAAGGCAAACTCTGTCCCCAATTTTCTATAGGCATCTTTGTCACTAAATAGCTTCCCATAGTCCCATGTTTAGTGATAAATATGCCTATGGGAAACTGGGGGCAAAGGCAAATTCTGTCCCCAGGTTCCCATAGGCATCTTTGTCACTAAACATGGGACTATGGGAAGCTATTTAGTGACAAAGATGCCTATGGGAAACTGGGGACAGAGTTAATTAATAGGATTAATTAATGGTAATTAAAAGTATGCACTGGTGCTTTTTAGATGATTGCTTGAGATGTTTTTAATGTGACAAATGCAATTGATGAAACATCAAAGGAGGCATCATAGATTTGTAAAAAAAAATACTTTTTTGAAAAAGGTGAAAACGGCTCATATAATGTTGAGTAATCTAATGTGTTCTTTGCAGTTTTCACCTTGTTTTCAAGAAGTAGATTTACAAAAATGCTTAGTGGCTCTTTGTTTTATTAATAGCATTTGTCACATAAACAATTCACGATCAATTATCTAGCACCAGTGCATACTTTTTCCAGACTTCTATTGAACACTTTGATTAACTGCTTTTCATATATATATATTTGCTAAACAGCTTGAAATTGTTCAAAGTGTATTTTTTACAGTAGATTTTATTTATTTATGTGTGACTGTCTGAGTCTCTGTGTGCGGAGAGACTGCCTGAGTCTCTGTGTGCAGAGAGACTGCCTGAGTCTCTGTGTGCGAGAGAGACTGCCTGAGTCTCTGTGTGCGAGAGAGAGACTGCCTGAGTCACTGTGTGCAAGAGAGAGACTGCCTGAGTCTCTGTGTGAGAGAGAGACTGCCTAAGTCTCTGTGTGAGAGAGAGAGAATGCCTGAGTCTCTGTGTGAGAGAGAGACTGCCTGAGTCTCTGTGTGAGAGACTGCCTGAGTCTCTGTATGCGAATGTGTGAGAGAGACTGCCTGAGTCTCTGTGTGCAAGTGTGAGAGAGAGACTGCCTGAGTCTGTGTGCTTGTGTGTGAGAGAGACTGCCTGAATCGGTGTGCGTGTGTGAGAGAGACTGCCTGAGTCTCTGTGTGCGTGTGTGAGAGAGAGAGCCTGAGTCTGTGTGTGTGTGTGTGTGTGAGATAGAGACTGCCTGAGTGTGTGTGTGAGGTTTTCATTTTTTAGTACGAAATCTCGGAAGTGGTTACTAAAAAAAATTAATCCCACCACTGAGTCTGTCCCAGAAACAGGGGGTCACAATGTGTATAGTTTGTAAACAAATCCCCCCCCCCATTTATTATTAACCCCTTCAGTCCCAGGGGTTTTTGGTACCTCAAGTCCCAGAGCAATTTTGCCATTTTTGCATTATGTTGGTTCAGCAATTATTCCCCTTTCGTGCAAATAGTGTACCCATGTAAACTA
>VKOC01000001.1:47499167-47533209 GCA_009364415.1 Spea multiplicata
GGGTGGGGGGGCCCTTAACAAATTCTCGCACCCAGGCCCTGAGGCGTCTAGTTACGCCCCTGCCCGGGGCCCTCATACATGCGACACATGCACGCTACCACTGAGCTACATCCCCTTCCGTAAGGTTGGTCGAATGGTCTGACATTGACGTATGTCTTTACCATATATGTTTTGTAGGTCATGAGGACCTATTTCCATACCTAGGAACTCCCCGGGTTTGACCCGGAGATTGCCGGGTGTGCGCTGCTCCTCTGGGGAGTGGGAGCGGGGTCTTGGCACGCCCCGCTCCCTGCCCATTTTTCATTTACATGGTGGTGTTCCCCTGACTTCAGCAGGGACGCCCCCAATGTCAGTGGGACCACGCACCGACGCCAGCAGGAACTCCCCTGATGTCAGCGGGACCTGTCCTGGCCGCGTCCCGCAAGGGAAGGCTCCGGGTAACTGGACCTGAGAAGTTCCCAGGTATGCCTATTTCATACTCGCATAGGGAGTCCTAGCTGTCTCTCCTCCATTTCAATTTAACAATACAAATATCTGGAATTTTTGTTTATTTAAAGAAAAACAAATTATTTTTTTAGAGGTATAGGGGGTGCAGAATTGTTAAGGGCTCTGTAGGTCAGATGGCATCCACAGGACTTCCCAGCACCCAGATTGCACCCACAGGCAGGAGCGTAACTAGAAGCCTCAGGCCCCCGGTGCGAGAATCTGTTAAGGGCCCCCCCACCCCCCCAATCTACCCCTTCTCCTCCTTCTCACATCTACCCTCTCCCTACCCTTCTCATTATCTACCCTCTCTCCCTACCCCCTCTCACACTATCTACCCCTTCCTCCTCACATCTTCCTCCCCTCCCCCCATTCTCACTATCTCCCTCTCCCTACCCCCATTCTCACTATCTACCTCTCCCTACCCCCTTTGTAGGTCACTTACCTTGTAGAAGTCCTGCAGTGGGATTGCAAGGCCTCCGTCTCGCTGCTCTGCCGCGGTGCGTGCGGCTTCACTGCTGAGCGCCGGTATATGGCGTCATACACAGACACAACTGTTCTGCAAACTCTGTTGTCAACTTTTCCTTTAGTTAATAGATCCCAAAGTCTTTTTAAAGATCTAAATGGTCTATAGCTTATTATAGCATCAACATACCAAGGAAAGCTACTGATTTAAATATGCTATAGATGTTGTTTTGAACATAGCCAGCAGAGCTTCCCAATGTTCTTCTGAGTCACAATAATCTGCAGAGCTTGCATTAATAGGTCAAGAAAGTTTGAAAACAGGAAACTGCGGGACATACCGCAGGAAAACTCTTCTGCATTACTGAAGCAGACCAGCCAGCAGGAATATATTTAGGAAGGGATTTCGTATCACTAATAAATACATAGGTGTGAAAAGCTTACATCCTAAGTCACTTACTTCCTTAGGGAATTTACTGTGTTGAGCAATGGAAAATATGTCCAGTAAGTGTCAGCCGGCACAACTTTCCGGGTGCTTTCCCTAGTTCTATCTCCCAGTCCCATCTGCTATTCCACCATCAGTACCAGATAATTAATGCGACATTAAGGGGCTGTGCTCTGAATTATTGTTTAAACTACATATATTTTATATATATTTTATATGAGTACATGCATCACTGCAACTGAGTTATCTTTGCCCAAGAGGGGGTTGATCATAGGCCAAAAGGGGGACTAGGTGACTAGGTTGTGTGCTGTTGTGGGTCTCTGATCATTGCTGTACAGTCACTAAAACAGACTCCTCAGAGGTTGTATAGAAAAAGTCATTCTGGTACCTTGTAGCCATAAAAACCAATGTAATGTTCCAATTATACTCACTTTTTATAAACACCACCTGAAGGGATAACAGGTGGGGAGTCTAGGCGTCAGTATATATATATATATAATATTAATATATATATATATATAGTTTAAGTGGAGTCACTAATATATGGTACATTGTATAAGTATTCCCAGTTCCAGGGAGATATAGACACACAGAACTGGACATCAGTCACTGCGATAAAGACTCAACTTTCAATGGTAGAGGGTTAATACTCACTGTAAAGCACAAAGAGTCATTCTAGTTTACGTTTGGTTGGTATCTCAGCGGTTACATGTCACAAAAGGTTCTCCGGAGGCTTGGCAGTCTACAGGTAAGTGTTTGTTTGAATGGCAGTCCTTTTAAACTGTTGTATAAACAGGGAGTTAAAATGAAATTAACTGCCAGTTTATAGAACGCTCCTTAAGAGCAAAACTGCCTTGTAAGACATGCAGAGGGTCATCACCCACAAGTGCCTTCATCTGTTTATGATGTTGGTATTTATTGGAAAATAACGCAGCGGCGCATGTTTTGGGTCACCTTAAAAAGAACATCATGATGCCTCATCATAATGACGTTTCCTTCTGAATTAGGCACTCCTTTTACACAAACTGTAATAAAAATGTCACGCCAATCTTTCCACAACAGCTGTGATCTCACGCACTGGCCGTCTGACACACTGGGCAAATGCCCGGTGGGCTGCCTGCCAACATTGTTCCATACTCAATAGATGTGCTGCTCAACTGGCTGGATATGCCCGGGCCACAGACTATCCATAGATCGACCACACTTATGTCATTGGTGGCCACGGCCTTAAAGTGGCAAGGCCACCCCACCATCCCCAGTCCAGCCCTGGCCACACATAATACTTCTTTCTTACTAATAGTACTTTATATCCCAAAAACCTGGAGCTTGCTTCACATTTGTACACAATGTTTTTTTTTATTTTTAGTGTATCAAACACGGGTTATGTATTTTTCCCAAGGACTGATAGAAGTTTGTTTGGAGTATAGTCTAACACTTAATATGAATAATTTATCTAAAAAAAAAAAGTCAAAATATTAAAAAAAAAAAAGTTCATGACTTGAGCTCACTAAAATACACCAAAAAGTGTCCTCTCCCTACCCCCCCATTCTCACTACCCTCTCCCTACACCCCATTCTCACTATCTACCCTCTCCCTACACCCTTCTCACTATCTACCCTCTCCCTACCCCCTTCTCACTATCTACCCTCTCCCTACCCCCTTTGTAGGTCACTTACCTTGTAGAAACAATTTATCTAAAAAAAAAAGTCAAAATATTAAAAAAAAAGTTCATGACTTGAGCTCACTAAAATACACCAAAAAGTGTCTTGATTTTGGAAATGTCTCATATACATAGAATTGCTCTATTTCATGAGCAAAGTGAGCTTATTTGATATGTTTTTAATGTATATGCAATATATTGATACATTAAGAAGTTGCCTGCTTTTAATTTACTGCCAACATATCTGTGTATTTTTATATGATCCATTAGTTGTTGTTTTTATGTTTTTTTGGTTCTGACTCTTTTATATTTTATTTTTGTAGTGCCGGACATCTATTACTATTGTAATTTTCTGAAAGCAGCAGGGATCAATGATTACTAACAAGAAGCCTTGGGTAATTTTAAGGTGCCCCATCTTTTTGTCATATTTGTTATCTCAATAAATGCATTATCAATAAAAATATGTATGTTATCGTTACCATGTATTCTACTGTAGGATTCATTGATATCGGAGAATGCAAAACTGACACTAACTGACATATTACATTAATATTATACTAATTAATAGAATAACTGGCAGTGGTTGGCAAGGTTTCTATACATGATTTGTGGTGTCCATCACATCCTAACCGGTCAACAATAAAGGGAGTGCAAGGTCAGCTTCCTCGCACCGCGCACCAACCATTGATACAGACTCCCACCACGCGCACCATCCATTGATACAGACTCCCACCACGCGCACCATCCATTGATACAGACTCCCACCACGATACAATGTCATGTCCCAGCACTCAGGACTGAACCCGTGCACACCATGAACGAGCACTATTGTGAAGGTCTGTAGGCACACACTTCCATCTCCCGCCAGAGGACCACCAGCAGACGTAGGGATAAAAATTCAGGAGAGAGAGAATGGGAAAAGAGCTAAAAAAAGAAGGGTGAGAGGAAATGGAGCGGGAATAGAAAGAGAGTGCTTTGAAAGTGTGCAAAGGAAAGTTTGTGTGGTAGGCAAGTGTGTCTGTAAGGTCATGTGTATGTTTATGTGTATGCGTGTGTGAATGGTCAGGCATGTGTAAGGGCGACGTGTATACCTGCGTACCCTGACAGTCTATCCATTAATATTTCTGTTTATAAAAGTGATATAACGTTTAATTCTAACACATTATCACCTATGTAAAATATTTATTATTGTTTAAATAAAGATAAATATATAGTGTTGTTCACCGTGGCCAGTAACATTTAAATATATCCACGATGAACCACGTCCATCACTATCCATGATAACTGGATTCATAGCACTTAATATTCCCTTAGATTTCTGGAAGGAGAAACAATATTACACCTATTATAAAAAAAAAAGTATTTATAACATATAATTACCGATCGTCACAATAATAAAGTTAGTTCCACACACTGGAACTAACAAACCCGCGCGGCGCATCCTGTTATTCTGGTAACTCTGCCGAGCCGCGTTACAGCGAAGGCGTGGAAAGGGGACTATTTTCTCTTGAGTAAACGAATGTCTATTGCTTCATAGGGCTACGCGGAGGGAAACGAAAGTGTCGGTGAGGTATTCCTCCGCTGAACTCAAACTTAATAGTGAAGTTGCGAGGCGAGTGGCGGAGATCGTGTTGGTCCTCCGCTGGGATAAGCGCATCTATTGGTCGTTTACCGGGATACAGTGCGAGTCACCGCGGTGAGTATACGACCCGCAAACCAGGTCTGGCGCGGGGCTATGCAAAGAAACACGTAGCTCTTGTATAGCGGAGCACTAATTGCACGCGTCAGGGAGCTTCGGTTAGGTTTAAAAACTGCATTGCGTTATAGTAGGGGAGGCTGTGAAGCGCTAGCTTCTATGGCTGTGCTGTTGCCATAGCAACTAGACGTGTTTGTGGCTGCAGCGGAAGGTGTCTGTGGGGTATGCAGTGGAAGTCTGACGGGCTTTGTTAATAAACAAAAAGTGAGGAAAGTGGGAACGTACTGGGACGGTCCCACTTTCCTCACTTTTAGCTCTTTGCTCCAGGACTGCGCTTTATAAATGTAGCCAAGGGACCGCTTTATTCCTGCAGATAAAATATTTAGATGCAGCCAGCAGGTACTTCACTCCGATGGCCCGCACCACATTCCAGAGTTGCCACTATTATTATTACTACTATTATTTATTATTATTACTATTATTTATTATTATTTATTATTGTCGTTGTCTGTTGTTTATACGCTTTTATCTTTATAAATAAATCACTATCGGGCTTTGTATATAGCACTGTTCTAGAACAATGTGATAAAAGCGGTGCAGTTGCCTTGGCAAACACTGAATTTCTTCTGCTGAACGGTTTACTTTTATCATTTAGCATGAGAACTTCTACTTACTCCAGCCGTGGCTGCCGGATTTTATTACTGCAGATTATTATTATTATTATTATTAATAATCACTTATTGCTGCACGTAGCTGAAAATGCCCTGTGAACCCCCGAGTTCCGCCATCACATCTTGTCGCATGTTGGTGGTCTGTAAAAATGGTAACAGCACCAGGTATCCTCCGCGCATGCATGCTCATCAATGCTTCTCTCCCTTGTGGCAGGATTCAGCCCCTTTTTTAGTTTTTTTTTTGTTCTTGAAGGGGCTTTGAAATCTTGAAGTGATACAATATATATCTCATTCAGGTTATGTGTCCCCGACACCCCCATAATAGAATAATGCATGTTAAAATAATCAGTGGCAGAAAAGTGTTCCCATTCAAATCAATGGGAGGAATTACCCTGCATGTGCAAAGGGGTCCGAACAGAGCGCTGAACGCAGCGTTCCCCTACCCACTGCGGGATCCCCTACCCACTGCGGGATCCCACCGGAGGTAAGTGAATCGCATGCAGGGAGATGTGTTCGGCATTTAGCTGGAGGGGGGGGTAGAAAGGGGCAAATGCATATTGGGGGAAATATAAAGAAACTGTGCGGCTATTATATGCAGAGTGAATGCATATGGTGCCTGGAGCGTCCCTTTTAAGCGATTTACTAACCTGAAAAGATTCTTTTCTGGGATGTAGACTTTAGCATTGAGGAAAACACGAGTTTAATAAAGACTTGGTTCACGCAAAGTTTAAGAAACGTCGTATGTATAACACAGCGATAATGTGCATCAGAAACATTAGTAGAGGATGTTTGTGAGGGTATACGGATTAACCCCTAAAGGCCCAAGCCTCTTTTACACTACAGGACCGGAGCAATTTACAAGTTTGTACTATGTCTCTGCTCATCTGCAGTGTCCTTCTTTCTTCATTAATGTAACCACACAAACTATATTATTATATATATATTATATTTGTTGAAGTAGGGCTTTATTTTGAAACCATATTCTGAAATGCAAGACATTATTTTGTATAAAAAAATGTATAAAAAATGGCAAAAAATTAAGAAAACACATGGTTTCCATTTTTTTTTATGTTAATACATCGTACACGGTTAGAGCCTATGGGAAAAAATACCCAAACATATTCATTAACTTGCCCTGATTTGGAAACCACACTGTATGGCTAGGCTTCCTTTTCAAATTTAACATGGAGGGGCTCTAACTTCAATAGTGGTTACAAATATCAATACCCCTCTATAAAACTACATTACTAAAAAGAAGACAACCCAGGAAATTTTACTAGGGCCATTTTGTCTTTTTCTATTCCAAAGTTGGCAGTCAATTTTCTTTTCTTTTCATTTTCACGCATGCTTTGCAGTTTTGCAACTGCAGAAAACTGGGGAACTGCTGAAAAACAATCATTTTCTTTAAGGGGATTCTTTCAGGCACTTAAATCCCTGTTGAAACTAATGGCGCTCGGGGCCCCTGTCACATTTAATCTGACAACTCAGGTCCACAAATTGTCTCCCCAGCTGTCAGAGGGGAGAACAGGCTCTTGACCTGATCTCCTGTGCAGCGTCAGGACTTAAGCCCATGAAGAATAGGATACATCCTTACTACCGAAGGACCTTTTTTTGTGACGTATCCCCTATATCAATGGTCGCAGGGTGGTTCAGGCGTTTTTCCCCGCATACTTTATTGCAGCAGGCAATATCAATTTCTAAATATTTGTGAAATGTATTGAGCCATTTCCCAGTTATGTTGTAACATTTCAAGTAATGTTCATTAAAATGTTAAACAAAAAGACTATAATGTCACATGATCTAACCAAAAAAAATAATAATAATGAACTCTGCTTAAAGTATGGATTGCAAGTCATTCTTATATATATTTACTTGCTGTAAGCTTCTTGTACATACATGTAATTTATATTGTGCAAGCAAACCCTTCTTTATTTATTGGTTTGTCTGTGTTCATTTGCTCATATACTAAGTATTAGAAGTTAAGTGCTGATGAAATTGTTGGTGACATGGCAATATATCAATGATAATGTTAGTATGTTCTCCATGCAGTTGTCATAGTGATTTAGTCAGCATGCATGGATGCCGCATGTGTGCAACGTTTCCACTCGCATAACTATAATGTATGAGCGGCCAACTTGTAACTTTTCTTCTGTAAGAAGGGCCATGATAATGTTCAAAACCTCTCTGCTTTCAAGCAAACTAAAGATATAGAAGAAACCTCCAAGGTAGAGGTAACATCTACCATTTTTTCTGCTAGTTTTTTGATTATTAAACTATTATCAGAAAATCTACTTTTTTCCTTTTTAATATGGCATTTTTGCACAAATGAACATCTTAACCTGAAAAATAATCCAGGCATACATAACATAAAGAGAGTGATACAAGGAGCCCTATGATTGTCAGCATATGAGAGATCCTGATTTTGAGCTATGAAGGGAACTTCGAACGTTCTCTTCTATAACAAGTAATAGGATTCCTCGCTATCCCTTAAATGTGTCCTGGATCTTGGGTCCACATTGTGTAAGAGAGTAAATGCATGACACTCACAGCATATTTCCACACACTATACAACAGGACCTACTACATGTGAACTGTAGCTTGCTAATTATATATTTAGGAGAAATGACCTGGAAGTTTAAGTAATGTGTGTTTATTATGGAAATGTTTCCTGGCAAGGTACTTTCCAGGAGTGCATTAAAGTGTTTGTGTGAGCCGTGGTGGTTTGGTCTCATTATCCGGTGAAGCCGTGCTATGGAGGCTACTTTCCAGTTCCTCGCTTTGTCTTAGGAATGACCTCTGGGGCTCTCTGCTTCTGACAGCCCAACAGCCACCTGTATTATGACTTAGATGGGATTTTTGTTGTTTATGCTTAAGAAATGTTTTAAGTTGTGTGTAATTACTGTTGTCTGGATCATGAGCTTCAAGAAAGCACATCTGCTCCAGTAAAAGTCATGTTCTGCTCACCTTTGGTCAAATTCCCATTTTCAAGCATTGCTCCTCAACCCGCTCCTCAAGGCACACCTAACAGTCCAGGATTTCGATATTACTCAGGTGTGTTTAAGGTTTTGCATAATTAACAAACAAAAATGCCTTAAAGACCTTAGACACACCTGAGTAATACCTAAATCCTGGACTGTTTGGTGTGCCTTGAGGAGCGGGTCTTGAGGGGCACTGGCTTAATTTACATTTTCTAATTTCAGGTCCAAGTATGATGCTAATAAATGACTTGCTTGATAAATAATAGATACTGTATGAATCAAATCTGTGATTTAGTGTTATTAAAATGAATAATGTAAAAGAAAAATATTAATAATCGGCTGCTCGAGGATGTTGGTGAACTCTTCTTCTGCCTGCCCAAATTGCGTTTCACTAATAGGTTTCCTCAGAGCTATGCCTATATATGAAATGGATTTTTTGTTTGTTTTTTTTGCTGCTAACACCATCTTTATTGTATGTTAATGGTAGTTCCTTATGTTCGGTTACTTAATTGCTTTAAAACCACAATCTGATGAAACATCCTAAAAAGAGTTTAGTCAAGGATCCGTCTTGAGTAAGCTAGATGTTAAAGTAATATCTTAGATATATGAAACACATAAATTGGCTTTTAACATCTGACAAAACCAGAATTAGATGTATAACAATGCTTTATAACCCAAAACATGCCATTAAGCAGAATTGCAGTGGAACACTTCATACCATTGCTATTGTGAACGTGGCTTGGTCTTAAGATTCCTCCAAACCATTATTTATTATTTTATGGTATTAATTGTACATTTTGTTTACACGCTGCAGCCTCTTTGATGATAATGTTTCATGATTTGGTTCGCTTATTAGTACATTATTGAGAGTAATGTAATGTTTCATTATCCACATATTGTTGTGTGCTTGTTCAGGTATACAAATACAACATGCTAGTAATAATACAGTCCCTCGCCATCCCCAACAGTACAAGATAGAAATGCCCTTTCTCAGCTCTTGTAAGGAGACTCCCCCCCCCTTCGCCGTTACCGTTAAATGTATT
Organism: Spea multiplicata; assembly: GCA_009364415.1. Classification (NCBI taxonomy): domain Eukaryota; kingdom Metazoa; phylum Chordata; class Amphibia; order Anura; family Pelobatidae; genus Spea; species Spea multiplicata. The sequence continues at coordinate 47,508,606 of VKOC01000001.1, forward strand.
TTTCTGCTCTTCCTGGTAAGGAAGATGTTTTCCGTAGTCCCTCCATGGGCCTGTGTTGTACCCTCCATAGATGGGCCAAATGGCTCAGCATAAGTTTTCCTGGGGACCATTGGAAAGGTCAATATGGTCAGATATGTTTCTTCCTTCTTCTTGGTAGTATGTAATGTGTGACTGCCGGGGTTTTTCTAGCTTGATGCATGTATCGGGGCAAATTAAATTCCTTGCCAGTCCCATATACCGTGATCATGCATACTGAGGCTAAGTGCGGGCTGGCATCAAATGCAAAGTGGACATTCTCTTTAATGTCTCAATAGACTGAGAAGTTGAGAGGGATGCTTGCTTAATCCTACCCATCAAGATCACCAGGGCATTACATTTGTTCCCTGCCTCAGTGACTAGCTGCTAGTGACTCCCTTAGCTCATCTTCTTTGTCGGTACTTCGGATTGGGTTTACAAACCCTTTATGTGTTTGGATTAGATGAACAATCTTTGGATTGATGATCCAAAGTCCTCCTTGGACTCTAACAGAAGTTTTCAGTGGTTTCAGCACTGGCAGAGAATACCTAAGCAGAAGTTCAAAATTGAGATTAAGCACAAACATAATGTTTCCTGGTTTTGTTTTGTTTTTTAACTTTTAAATTACAATGATTTATTTTGTTTATGACATGGAAAAAATGCTTTTATGAATAATGCATTCAAGTAAAAACTGTTCTGCATTTAATGAAATTATCTGATTACAAAATTACAAAATCATAAACAAATTTGGTAAAGATGGCACCTCTTATTGATAAACTGAATTGCATTATATACAGGTGCGACGCGCAAGTTATTTATACACCGACAATACCGCTGCAAGTCTATTGAGTAATAGATCATGGAATGAAGAAACCAATAAAATTGTGTTTTAGCGATGTCTACACTGCGGTTATTTATAGACATCATTCCTTTATCTTTCCTTTGTTTTGCCCATAAACTCTTCTGTCATATTTTACCTGACTCAGAAAGGTTTTGACCTCTGCTGGAGTGGTTTGACTGCATAGCGCAGTGCACATGCAAACACTACTTTATTGCGATGTTCCCTTTATAGTATTATATTCCTCATTTAGATACCAGGGGCACGTTATTGTGTATTGTCTGAATGAATGCCATGTGTAAGTGTCTCAAAACAGATGATGAGAGCCATAAAGGAATGCACCCATAGAGATTAATATGGCGTTACACTAAATGCTAGTTACCATAAGTACATTTTAGGGGCCGCTGCTGCCTACTTACTGGTATTTGTCCATCATTGTAAACAGACATGAATACATACAGTATCTCACAAAAGTGAGTACACCCCTCTCATTTTTGTAAATATTATATCTTTTTGTGTAACGACACTGAAGAAATGACACTCTACTACAATGTAAAGAAGTGAGTGTACAGCCGGTATAACAGTGTAAATGTGCTGTCCCCTCAAAATAACTCAACACACAGCCATTCATGTCTAACACCTTGGCAACTAAAGTGAGTAGAGCCCTAGAGTGTTAGAATCAATTTGGCCCCAGGCCAGTGTTTCAGATCTAGGGTTTTGTTTGTGTTTTTTTTCCAAGCATTTTAAACTAAAATGTTTTTTTAAACCTGGGGCTTTCCAAATTACCTTTAGCCTGTGTCCTGCTTTTCATGACTGTGTTATGATGACATGGTAGGTATACAGTATAAACACAGGCTTTGTACGGACAATAAAGAGAGCTATTTTTACAAGATACAACTCTACTAATCTGCATTAGATAGAGTTTCATGTGTAAACGATTATTAACAGTTTTATAGCCCTGTCACTTAAAAGTTGCTGTAATATGTGTATATTAAATAAAAAATATTGTGTATCTGTAGGTTTTTATATGTGTATATATATATATATATATAACTTCCTTTTTTGACAAACCCAAGCAGGTAGAAATTAATTTGTAAAGAAACATAGAAAGTGATGGCGCATAAGAGCCATTTGGCCCACCCAGTCTGGCCCAATATCCGTTTCCTTGGTTGCGTAGAACAAATAGGGGGACGTTTATTACTATTTATTCTCAGATTTTTTAAATTAAGGAAAAGATAAATGTTAATCGTATTATAAAGCATAAAGAGAATAGAGGCAATAGATATTTAAACAAATACCCATCAAGCCAATGTGAGAACTGGATTTCCTTTGAGCATGAGTTTATCAACCTGCCGTTTTCCCTAGCGCGAGGATAGTTTTTACGGACCAGGTTTTTCCCCCTCATAGAGTCATGATCAGAATGTGACGGCTAATGAGAACCCAAAAGCCCACCTTGTCTACCCCTTTTTTCCTGACGTGAAGACTTAGTCCATGGTCTCATCTTGGAATCAGGGTAGCCTTATGCCTATCCCACAGGCACACAAAAATATGATCGTTTACCCATCAATATGAGATAACTAACTCAGCAATAGTGTCATCTTTATGATTCTCCTTTTCTGCTATATGCCTTGGGCCTAAAGAAGCATTTGCTTGGTTAGCTTTTTGATGATGTAGAGCACACACATTAGCTTTGTTCTGATATGCTAAATTTATTTTTAACCAGGACATCCACCTTCTATCGCACAGTGTGATGCGCTTGTAGGAAATCAAGATGTCTAAGTATCTGAAACATTTTACATCTGTGGGAGATGTCCAACAACAAAAACAATGGAATGAGGAAGATTTAGAGAAACAAGAAGAGGAAACTTCAAAGACACCCCACCCCTTTACTTCATCCTATAGCTTCAGGGATGCATTGAAATGGCTCTTCGCCAGCCATAAGTTTCAGGTACAGTTTTATTTGCTACCAAGGAAGTGCCAGGTACCTCCCAGGTGGAGTGGTGCATGTGTATTGCTTAGGGTAAGGCTGGGCAATAGTTGTCTTAAGCTTTATGGTGCTACCATCCCATGTATGTTCACACCCTAACGGCTAATAAGGTGATCCTGGATGTGCCGCCTTAATTGATGGGTAGCCGCTGCGGTTCTCGGAGTAAAGGTTCTCCTCTAGGGGAAAAAAGGGTCTCCCAAAGAACCGTACCACCAGTCAGACACAACAGTTAGGATGCAAGAGAACACACTTTATTAGGGCTGTGCATAGTTTATCGTGTATACATTTCATAGATGGGGAGATTGGCACAGGAAAGGATTACCATTATTAACACAATTGTGAGAGATTACACAGGCAACATCAGCACCAGACTAACCTCATCGAGACTACAACACAACAGAGGTAAATGGATTAGGGAAGTGAGACTTAAACGTAGCTCAGTCTTTGTGGTCCAGTGGAAGTGCTTGTGGTCGGGTAGCCTTTCATAAGACTTTCATCAACTAAAGAAACATTGGCAGGCTTGCCTAATGTTTTTGTGGTTATTGCTGTGAAAGATTGTTGCAATGTATCATACATGGTACTTCTTTAAACATGAAATCTCAACCTAAAATTCTGTGACTTGTTTCCTTTCTTGTAGATTGCCATTGTGTGCCTGGTTATTCTTGATGCTATATTTGTTCTTATTGAGGTACTTTTGGATCTGGAATTGCTTACTGATAAAGTGAATCACATTGTACCAGAGGTAAGATGCAAATATCTTTGTGCGCTTTAACTCTCCCCTCTTGTCCCAGTAGACCAGCTGTACTTACACTGAATACCCTTTAGTCTAGAGACAGAACAGAAGGTGAGAGTGTTGAGATCCATTGAATGGATGCATGTGTGCCATAGTATTCTAACCAGGGACACAGCTAAGTTTACATAAGACCAGTTTCTATGTGTGGGTCTTCTTCATTCCAAAATTCCCTTATTACAAGGAGTGGAGTATGGGCATCAGGGGCCTCTATCCATACAAATCCAACTCACAGGTCACCAGGATATGACCCATTAGGCCCATGGTAAGTGGTTATCTCAATATGCAAACGCAATCAACTAATACATTTATTTTTATTTTGGATATGGGCCACTAATAAAAATGGTAGCTGCATCTTCATTTAATTTAATGTTTGCTATGTATTGCCATTTGCTCCCACCGTATTTGGAAGTTAAATGTATCTTAGAACAGAGGAATAAAATTTATGTATCTTTGTGGATATACAGTGTACAACAATTAACTTTATTTCATTTTCAACGGATTGTCATATATTGCACCCCAAGCTCCCTTTGCTTGGCATGCAATATACATGTAAAACAATATGTTGGATATTCTCCACTCTTGATGGTTCTCCCTGAATCATCAAACTAATTTGATTTCAATAAAATAGTTATCAGTAACACAAACTCCCACTTTGAAATTCAGACCCAGTGACAGCTTTTGTGACTCATTTATTCCATGAAATCTACCCTCTTGTTCTTCTTTTTCTGTTTCACCCGTATGTGTGTTGATGTTGATATTAGTGGTTGTTGCATTTATCTGAATGAAAATATATGTTAAGCTTTTGTGTTTTTCTTTTGTTTTTAGGTATTTCATTATTTGAGCATTTCTGTTTTGACCTTTTTCCTTGTGGAAATTGTCGGGAAACTATATGCATTTCGGCTAGAATTCTTTCATCACAAGTTTGAGGTGTTCGATGCAGTGATCGTTGTGATTTCGTTCATTATCGACATAGTTTATATCTCCCGGGAAGATATATTCAATGCTGTTGGGCTGCTTATATTGCTTCGGCTTTGGAGAGTGGCTAGAATTGTGAATGGTGAGTATGTTGTTTTTTTTTAAAATGGAAATGGCCGCATATGCATTTTTAGAACTGTAGCAAACTAATAAAGCAAATCTAAAGATGTATCCTGAGGAAAAAAATGAGTGATAGTGTTAGTTATATTTAGGAAACAAACCAGATAGAAATTACAGAATTCCCCCCATGCCCTGCAAGGGGGCACCACTTAAATGCATTAAAGTGCATATGATGGCTAAAATGCCCTTGTAATAACACAGGTAGATGTCTACTCCAAGGTTAAGGCATCTTCTTGCTTAAAATTATAAAATTATGTAAACTACTTTAATAATTCACACATCCCGTATTTATCGGCATATAACATGCACTTTTTATAACTACAATATGAATGTGAAACCCGATGAATCCTAGAGCTGCACGATTTGCAGCCACGTCTCCCTCTCTTCCGGTCCTGGGGAGGGTGCGTGTTATACGCCGGTGCGTGGTATACACCGATAAATACGGTATATTAAAACACTGCACGTTATATTACTGTGCTTAGAAAAAAAGAATATGGGGTTCAGAATACCAAATAGTTAGGTTGTTGGAATATGTTGCATTTCCCCTGTAGTTTATTTGATCACATCTGTCTTTCTCATTGTTCAGATTTTATTATGTTTTTGTTTGGTGTTATCTGATAATGCTGTAAACAGACCCTCTATGTAACATACTCTAATTGAATCTGAAATTCTATATCTGTGTGGGGTACTTTGTTTGAGAGACAGTCATACTAAAGATGAATACATACTAAAGTACTCTTGACTACTTTAATATGCATTCTATAAGAAAGAGAAAATAACATACTGGCCACCGAAGCAACAGCTCTGCTGATGCCCTTCTCCATGGTCTACATTGCTTGCCACCAATTGACTGCTTGAAATCAATGGGTGCGCTTTCTATACCCGCGCACAGGGGTCTGAACATTAAAGTGCATATGATGGCTGGAGTGTCTCTTTTAAGTGGTTACTTTTATCAGTGGGTCTGATGCTATTCATTTCTCAACCTATTTTCCTCACACTTTGCATATGCATGGTGCCTTATTGATTTAACCCCTTCCGGACTGGGACGTACCTGGTACTTCCTGGTCACATGTCACCACCAGACTGGGACATACCAGGTACGTCATCCCCAAAAACCGCCCCCACAATCGAGGTGATTGGAGGCCTGGGCAGACCAGCACAGCCACTCAGAGCCCCGCCCCCGAGCCTGAGATCACTCCCACGGAGTGATTCTGTAGGCTGAAAACGCGATTGCAGAAAAACCTGGCATGGAAGCCTACAGGAGTGATCAAAGACACTCTGATCACTCTATAGACCAGCAATAGACCAGCAGTTGCGTCCCAGCTGCCAAAGGCAGCTTCAGGGACAGGGGAGAGGGTTCTTTGGTCTCCACATGAGTGTGGAGAGCAGCCCCAACCCTCCCCTTCTGCTGATCGCTCCATGAGAGCGACAGTGCAGCGTTAACCCCTTCAATGCCACAGGGTGTTTGCATTGCAGGGGTTAACATTTGTCCCCACAAGCTTGTGAGGACTAAATATCAGTCAATGCTGTGCTCCAATGGAGCATCAGCATTGAAAGAGTTAAAAAAAAATTATCCAAAAAAAAGTAGCAGCACTGACCTGAAAGTCCAGGGCGCTTCCAGGTCAAATGCTGTGAGTTTAGTAAGTCGCCTGATGATTATCAGATCACTCCTGGCCAATAGGAGTGATCTGATCATTATGGCAGCCCCTGGATGACCCTTAGAAAGAGAGAGAGGGGTCATCTAGGGTAATTGTGGAAAACAAAATATTAATTAAAAAAAATACATAATTATCTGATCACTTGTCGGTGACATTTCAAGCCACTGATTGTTGATCGGTCTCCCTGGTCAATGTCAGTGGCCTAAACTTACTAACAAGCCTGAAAACTTTCAAATTTACCCTAGTTGAGCACCTTGACTCGTCTACTATTCATAAACATCTACTTTTATGGGGTAATTTAAATTTGGGGCTTCCAAAATGTCCAAAATGGGATATGGGCCCAGCAAACCAACTTCTGAAAATTCCAAATTTGAAAATTAAAATGCGCATGTTCCAGTTTTGCCCTCATAGCTTCCTCAAAAAATGCATGAACCATGCATGTGAGGCCTTGTTGGAACCGGGGGATGTTGGTGAACACAGTTTGGTGTTTTTTTCTGCAGTTGCACATATTCTATACAAAATATAATATAAAATCTAAAGCAACATTGCAACATATGCAAAAAAACCAAAAAAATATAAAAATACCTCAAAATTTGGCAGCAATTGGCGATAAAATCCCTGTTTGAAAAGTGTCAAAATTACCCTAGTTGTACACCTTGACTTATCTACTGTTCATAAACATATAATTTTGGGGGGATAATCAGTATCTGTGACAACTATTGCAGTTATTAGACTATGATGCCAAATTTGAAAAAAATTACATTTCAAAAACGTGATGCATGCCTTGCAATATTTGCCCTATACCGGTCAAAATAGATAAAAATCCTGGCCATGTTGGGTGGTTTCCAAATCAGGACAAGTTAATGAATATATTTGGGATAATTTTTTCCCATTGGTTCAATGTGTGTACAACAAAAAATGCGTTTTTTTCATTTTTTTCCTACTTTTTCCAGTTTATTTCAAACAAAACAATGTACTACCCAGCTTAATATGGCTTCAAATGAAAGCCCTACTTGTGCTGAAAAAAACAATATATGATTTGTGTGGGTGCACTAATTGATAAGAGAGAAATTACAGTTGACGAAAGACATAGCAAAAACACAAAAACGGCTCCGGTCCTTTAGCGACACCTTAGTATCAAAATCCCGGTCCTGAAGGGGTTAAAACATTTAACGTGCCAATCTCACAAACGCAATCTCTCAATACGTATGCAGTAGCTTGTTTTTGCTGGACATTTCGCGGTATAAATAGGAAAACTCAGTACTAAACATGGGACACAAAAGATCATCCCTGTTACTGTACAATGCTCAGATGCCAGCCACACACATATCTGCATATTCTTTTAACAAAGTATTAAATATGTAATACATACTTAATGCTTTGTCATTAACCCTTTAAAGGTTGTCAAGGGATTCTGCAGAATCCGCCACATGCATTTGCCCTCCCCATCTGTTTTACACATTTCACAATATTTAAAGGTGACCACAAAGCTATCATATGAATTGAAGTCCATATGATAACCGGAGTGTCTCCAAATGTTATACCAAAATAAGTCTAAACAGAAGTCTAAGCTGCCACTCAGACGTGGTAGGTACTAATCCTAACGGCATTGTGTCCCCAGTATAATAAGTATGAGTGTGTATATGGGGCACTGAACTCTAATTATTTCACAGGAGTGATTGTATCCGTGAAGAGCCGCGCTGAAGAGAAAATCAACAAGTTAAAACATAGTCAGGACACACTTCTTGCAAAGGTCTCCCAGCTGGAGCAGCAGTGTGCGCAGCAGGTAAGATATTTCGTTGAATAATAACTCCAAATAACTGGTTGGTTTTGTACTATTTTTGCCTCTGTTGTCCCCCCACACTCTAAAAATAACTTGTACCAACATTTATTCAAATATCGTAAGGGCTGCAGTTAAAATGTGGAACAACTTAAAAGGGTAAATTATTCATTGGCTATTTAGAGGGTATACGTAACTACATTGTGCTGGAAATTGTCAGGACTATAGAGATTTGTTATAGAAACCTGCAGTGGGTGCCTTTCACTAGATGTTAGTCTTTACAGGATTATTCTCGATTTCCAGATTTCAGGTTGCGATAATTTAATTACTTGTCTTCTAGAATGTAAATTCTTTTGAGCAGGGCTCCCCTTAACATTTTGTTTCTTTAAGTCAAACTGTTATGCACTACCTGTTATGTCCGGTAATAGGGGGTTATGTAAGAGTAATTGTGGTTTCGTTTCTCCTGCAAATTGGCAAACATAGTGCATCATCACAATAACTAACAAATTGAATATTCTTGCTGCTTGCTTCAATTTTACTGTTCAATTTTACGGCAGAGGGGTAGAGTTTTTTTTTGGGGGGGGGGGTAATGTTTGTAGGATGTATTGACCGATATTTAGGAAAAATAGTAGTCTAATGCGTGTTTTGTTTTGTTTTTAAAACCAGGAACAAGAAATATCCAGACTTCAGAAATTATTACAACAACATAACATATTTCCTGATTCGTCAGACACAAACCTTCCCTGATTTATTCTCGTTTTTCTGCTTAATTCTACATTTTTGTTTAAGGTGGGCAAGGGGAAGATGGATGGGGCATACATTTTTTAATGAATGTAGTGTGTAAAAAAAGGAACCGCATAAATATTATTGATCATCTTTATATACAAAAATATATACCTGTGAATAAATAAATGATTTATACAAACATTTTATACAGTTTCTATATTGGACAATGAACAGCATTATATACATACGTAAACTGGTTTGAAAAAGATGCAACCCTACTAAAGTTACATTACAATATGCATAATGTGACATATGAGGAGTTGCCCTTGCAGTCTTCAATATGAAATAGGACAATTAAGTCTAATCATTTACAGCTACAACATTAATGTTTCTCAGAATTAAAGCAGATAACCGGCTAATGTGTTACCAGCTAGTTTTATACAAATGGGTGGAAGAAACCAAAGGGCAGCTTGGCATCAATTGTTGGTTGAGCTTTGTAACCGGGCTGTGCAGGTGCAGACACATCAATGAATGAGACAGAAGTGGAGATCTGTAGAAACCTTTCACTTGCTGAAAGAGCAGTCTGTAAAAGAAAGAGGAAAAAGCCCAGTAGTTACAAATGAGACAGAGCAAGTATTATATTGTGAGGGTTGATTACCATCTAAATGTATGATACATAAACTATATACACATTTGCATAATTACTCAAAAGCCAGAGGATGAGAATTTGCAGACACGGATCTGTTGAAGGCACTGTGGCTTTAGGGCAATATGATACGTACCGGAATAAAAACGTGACTGATCTTTTGAGTAACATTTACAATCTTTGCTTGGGGATTGACCAAGGAGCCATATTTAGTCCATCTTACTTCTGTTTCTAAAGATACTGGAATTTTACAAGCATCCTAAAAAGAAAAGTATAAAAAGACAGCGAGGAAATAAATCATGAATAATATAATGACATAGAAATTATCTATTGATATTTACTTGTATAATGATTGGATCGTGCGTATTATAAGGAAGCGGACTACACAACTATTGCTTTAAGTGCAGATATTAAGCATTACTTGACTGCAGTAATAAGGTGAAAATTCAGAAACCGAAGCAAAAAATGTAAAATATGAACATTTTGTGTTCTAGTTAAGATAGATAAGCAGTAGGGAACACTAAATAAATCCTGGATATAAAGTGAATTGGAAATATGCTTTTGTCCTTTATTGGTAGCGCATGAAATGGGCAAACTGTGTGCCTCTTTGTGATAGCTTTCTTCTACCTTTCCACACATCCATTAACAAGAACAGATGCTGATGTAAAATAATTACAAATTTAATATGCAAATTAACTACAGCAGCAGTAATATAAAAGAAATATTTCCAATTATATTGGCTCTACCTTTTATTTTCCAACGCACAAAAGGTGTCATTTGAAAAGAACTGACATCTCATCCAATACCGACTTGTTTCCAGTCTGTGGTGTATTAGCTGAGCACTTGAAATCATGCCAAACACTGTTTAATTTTTTCTTAGAATTTAAAAAAATAATTCCTTTAAATAGTCAGAAAAAGAATCCCCTATAAGGGCAAAATGTAGATGTAGAATTTAGAAAGCATTAGTTTAAGACGGATGTGAATTGTCATCAATAAGAAAAAAAAAATAGTACTCCCACTTGTGCAGATATGGATTTTGTAATTTAGAAAATCCATATCACAAGAGATTGAGTTCCTATATCTAAATCCTACAAAATACATACGAAATTAAGCATTTTAGTAAATAGGTTTGTGTGTGTTGTTCAGTAGTCAGCAAATACAATTACCGGGATGTTTCCTTGCTCTGTAGAACTAACAACGGTAATCGGCACCCAGTCTAACACATTCTGCGGCTGAGAATTCCCAAATGAGGCCACATAGTCTGGAAACTGCTGGCCTCTCAGAACCTTAAGGACAACATCTGCTGCAAGTTGGCAAAAGGCAGTCAAAGAATAACTGAAAGAGAAAAGAAAAAGTTCTGATGACACAGTTAATGTTATATCTACGACAAAAATATTGGGGCACCTGACCATTATTCCGACAGCGACTTTTATGACATTGCATGTTAGATACATAAACATTAACATTAAAAAATCCCACAAAAACACTCTAAAATCTTGTGGAAATCCTTCCCAAAAGAGTGGAAGCCGTTATATCTGCAAAGGGGCACTCCCTTTGCAGATATAACAGCTTCCGCTCTTTTGGGAAGGATTTCCACAAGATTTTAGAGTGTTTTTGTGGGATTTTTTCCCACAAAAAAAAAAAAATCCTGGCTCGCAATCTGGGGTTGAGGTCAGGACTCTGTATGGCCAGTCAAGTTCGTACCACACCAAACTCATCCAACCATGTCTTTATGGACCTTGCTTTGTGCACTGGGGCACAGACTTGCTGGAATAGAAAAGGGCCTTCCCCAAACCGTTCCCACAAATCTGGAAGCATAGCATCGTCCAAAATGTCTTGGTATGCTGAAGGGGATATCATTTTTAATTTACCGCTGCATCACTTCAGAACAGATGTATTTATAAACCCCTCGACTGCTGAATGAACACACTACATCTGTGACACTGAAGTGTATTCACAAAGCTAACTATAAATATGATAAATGTAAATATAAATCACATGATGTGCTCACATAACCAGAACTTTTGCCCACTCATGCATAGCTCCTTCCTCTTTAGAACGTATGTAAAGTTGGTGTTGGTTATCTTTTGCAGCCCTTCACACCCAGAAACGCTCAACTTTCATGTGGACTCAACATACCAAATATTAACTCCTCTTTTGCCAGAGGAGCTGTGTTTGGTTATATCAGTCCTGTCTAATTCCTTTACCGTAATCACAGGCACCTCGCTATCCTGGTTCCTATAGCGAGGTTCTAGCAGCCAACCGTGGGAAGTCGCCAAGTATTGCTAATAAACAGCTAAGGGTTACTTACCGCAATTTACAGCCAGACACCATGTTATAGCCGAACAGCACTGGTGTCCTGCTACCTTCTTCAACCAAGCAGTTTTGGTCTGCAGAGCTTCTTAGCATAGTTAGTTGGTTGAACCTGTTTGTACTCTGGATGATACCCGATTTAAAGTGTTGTAAAGGAGAAATATGACCATTGAAATATAACAGGTATCAACTAAAGACAACGTTTTCTCTTGAGATAGACAGCTATATCCCTTTATAAAGAGCAAGGCTCATACTGCTTGCCTTTTTTTTTAATTAACTTCATTTTAATAAAAAAAAAAGGATATTGTGGCAACTTAAATCCTGCCACTAAAGGTAACCCAACGACATAACCAGGATTTCCACTGATTGGAGAAGGTACTGTTCCATTCTGTAAAAGAACATATGGATTGAAAGAACTGTTTAGATAATGACTGAATCAATAAAAGCCGTTGTTGACTGTGCTACATTAATATCTCATTCTTTTCAATCTTAGGAAACTGCTCCCATCAGCTGCACAAAATGGTAAACATTACCATAGAGGAGAGGCAACCGTTACCTAGTACGGTTAATGATTTCACAGAAGGCAAAACAGAAAAGAGGCCTCTTTCAATTAATCATGACTTATCTTATGTGTAAAGACAAGACCAGGACCCTTTGTAAAAGTAGCTATAAAGCCAGCATATCCAAGGTCCACTTGCATTAAGTCCAAGTTGATTCATTAGTAAAAATAAACACTTGCCGCAGGAAACCAAAAAGTTTTTTTCTTGATCTCATTACAGAGCCAGTAAACTTTTAAAAATAACTTTTTTGTTTGTTTCCTGTTTGAATTCTCGGAAAAGAAGGCATATCAACTGAGATAAGCCTCATTTACTGAAGCTGAATGACAGCTGACTGTCTGCGGACACATCCTGGTTTAAGTGTGGGTCTCAGATGAGACTAGGGGCTGAAGGCATGATCCTGTCTTTCTGCTGCACTTAGGATTGCAAACAGTAGAGAGGATGTAGAAGCAGTGATTGTCTGCAGACAGGCAGTGTCCGTCATCCTGAGAAAACACCTTTGTTGCTTCTAAAATACAAGGCGCCTTCTCAAAATTGACATAAAAGATACTTTTTCTGGTTTACTGGCACTTTAAAGTGGGCCTGCATGCCACAAAATTCCTAGCAAATGTTTTTATAAGAAGTTGATTCTGGGTTCTGTTCAATATGGTTGTGTGCACAGGCAACCCAGCACCCACATTTGTTTTTATATCTATGCCATTAGTACATGACATTTGTTAACAAATGTATAGGTGAACAATCTACAAAGTGATACCTTTTCATTTTCCATGAAGAGTACACTTTAGAAGACCCAGTCTGACCTTCAGAAGGTTCTTTTCTACGGAACATTTGTCTGTGTGGAATACTCCGGTAAAGAGGTATCAGTCTATTCACAGATCTCGACCTCCAGTCCTAATATGTTTTCATGATGATTCATAATACATTGGTCAATAATACACAATGTCATATGATTACATGCCAATTAAAGAATCATAACCCTTTGGCATGATTCATGCACGGAGGCGGACTATAGCATAGATAAGTGGTTCCTAACCTTTTTGGTATAACACTTCCCTTGTGAAAACTCTTATGACCCACGCCTCCCATGTTTTAACGGCCCAAAATGTAGGCTTAGGCAGGATAAATTTTGTCAAAACAATTTATAGTAGAGAGGCTATTCACACCTCCCCTGGAGTCGGTCTAAACCTCCCGGGAGGCATACCCCACAGGTTAAGAACCCCGGGTATGGACTGTAGGTGATCTATACTAATCTAGAACTCAATCTACTGCAAGCAGGTTAAGCATTTACAGTTTGGTATGGCCCTCTAAATAGAACAGTACAATGTACACACTCAACATCTTCTATTTAAAATACTCTACTGCCCAGCTATGAGGGTATTGTCCTAGCCTACTACTGCCTTATGACATCTGGTGCCTTGTCATCTATTTAACTCTATGACAGAATATACAGCACTGCATGGCTAGGAAGGTTTAAATTTTTGCAAACTTTTGCACGGCAATCGGGTTTTACAGAAGAGGACAATAGGACGTTGCAGCCAGCATTGCTAATATGGCTATTTGTTATTATGAGATCCCTCCAGGAATAGCCTATTTTTTTACATGACTGTTTATAATTTAAGCCAACAAAAATCCCCCAGGCCCTGTGATCTAAGTAAAACACACTGCAGAGGAGCTTGACCTCTGTTGCCTTTCTGTGATCTGGAACATTAGCCTATCTAGCAGGCCAAAATGGCAAAATGGAAAGGACAGCTCATGGATCTTCAATCTTGAACCAAGTCTCTATAGGGTGATGCACTGGTAGGAGATGAATGTTTTTATTCCAATGCACATGGATAGTGATGTCTGAAAGCCCATTTTACTAAATCACTGAACCCTAATATAAGAGCGTCAGGTTTCACAGTAGGTAATGTAGTCACCCGGCTAGAGTTAGGAACACCTGGCTACCAGCTGGGACACATAAAGCTGGTGACTTCCTCCCATTCATAGTATTTACATACACCCACGACCATCACACATACAAAATCTACGGCTCCACATTCCCAAAGCCAAAATGATGCTTCATAGTAATATCTGCACGAGTCTAACATCTCTGAGAACAGGCTCCGGAGTAATGGTTAATGTGAGCAGCCAATACGTATATTTTTACAACAATGGGAAATGGTATATAACAAAGCTGTTACCTTTTTACCGAAAGGTGAATAATCTACTTGTATGATTTATTAGCATATAATGAGAAGAAACAGTCATATTTACCTGGATGAACCGAATTTGAAAGCTCTGTTCTATTGGAACCACTGTACTGTCAATTGTTCCCAGGGTAAAAGAAGCCGTAACATTTGTAATCTCTCCTTGATCAGTATACATTATTGTGTAACTACCCTAAAGGAACATAAGACAATGAAAATTAACAAAAAAATGTTGGGGTTCTAAGCAAATAACTGTGCTATTCTGATCACTTGGTATAATCCACCATTGACCTATTTCTGACTCTGACACGGTATGAATTAATCTGTGTAAATTTGTTTTGGATATAAGAATTAGAAGAGATAAAATAAGCAGTGGGGGGGATTGGCAAACCCTCTGCCACAAAACCATGCAGAGCATCGCTATTGCGTTATATCCCAGCAATCGGCGGGTAGGACAGTGGCTGCGGAGGGGGCAACTGGGGTCCTGTCTTGGATCAACGGGTCATCACCGGGTACACTTGCAAGTATTATTCTCTAGTGTAGAGACTCATTGTGCCAGAAGGTGACCTCAAATATGTTGCATTTTGCAACTGCTATTATCTATAGCCTGTGATGAAATTTGTAAAAATATTATTTATTTTAAATATCTTTTTTTCAATATATTGAAAATATTTATTTTTAATAGGTGGTATTTATTTTATACATATGGGTATATTGTAACTGCAAATGGATTATTTTTAATCATAGAGAATCTTCTATGTATCACCTCCTTATAAAATAAATACATCAGCATTTCAAGATATAACAGCTTAGCAACAGTTTTCAGTAAACAGCATCTTACAAAAGATGCTTTACATAATAAATAAATGAATTACAGAAGATACTTACCCCCAAAACCACAAAGCTGCAGATACCTGTAGCGTTGTCAAAAGATGGTGTAACATTCCCGGTGTTTTCTATAGTGAGGGTTCCATTCAGAGATTTCAGAAAAATAGACTGTACCGTGATATTAACCTAGGAGGAGGAATAATATTTCAGTGAAATGACGTAACAGCAGAATTCCTGCTGGTCTCGCACTACCATGACCTGATTTCCAAAGCAGTCTTCAGATTATTGTCACCAAGACTTCAAAGATAGACTCCAGCCATTCTATGCGCCGTAAGTGCAAGGCCAGCAAAAGACTGCCAGGCACAGGAAGGCCAAGTGGTCTCCAATACTAGTTTCTGCATTTCAAAGTTTCCCTTAATTGTTATACAAAGAAGTGTTTCACCCTCCCGAACTTGGTCTACAACTACTACACTTAAATGCATATGATAGCTGCGTCGCATTATTTTTTTCATGTATGCATACAAATGCATTGAGGTATTCATCAGACTCCACTCCCAGCCATTTGCCGTGAATGAGATGTATTCCACCTGTGCGGTGTCCATGCATAAATACTCACTGCCAACCAATTCCAAAACTGGCTCGCATCCGATTCATAGGGATGTCTAAAAGTTTCCCCACACGTGTAGAAAGCACACCCATCGCCTTCATCGAGTGGATGGCTGCGTCTTGCAACCAAAACTGGCATGTGTCGCAAAAGGAGCGATGGTGTGCTGAGCCTCTGATTTATTGTAAAAGGTTACAAAATACCTTAATGTGCATTCATCATTAGTGAGGCAGCACGTTTTTTATTAGCAAGGCTAAAGGTAGACTAGACATGCAGTTCCGGGCGCCGGGCAGGCAGCAGGGTTAGGATCCAGATCCCCCGCAGCACTGCAGGGGAACTGGATCGTACTCTCCGGCAGACGTTCACCGGCTGCAGCGATGCCCGTAAACAACCTCTGCAGCTGGCACTTCCAGCTGTGCTTCTCTGTCATAGAAGAACCGGTGGAACTGTCGACAGCCCCGCTAGACACCAGGAGTCTGCATTGGTAAGTCTAGGGGGGGCAGAGTGGCAGCATATCTGGGGGCTGGATGGCATATCTATAAGAAAGGTGCATTAAAATGGCTATTGGTTTTCTGTTTGTATGTAATATATGTTGGCTAACTGCGTAATAGATACCAAAAATGTTAAAATACAGTGTGTTTGCTAGAATACTGTTTTACTATTCCACTGATGTGTATTTTTTCTAAAAATATATTTTTTTCTTTAAAAATATACCTAACTTTTAGGGTGCAGCCTATAATCGAGCCAATGCGGTATTTGCTCTGAAAAATGAATGTTTTTTTTTTTTAACAATCTATGAATTGTTGGTGAGTTTTTGTAGAAAGAAAAAAGTTTGCCCCTACTTCAACTATGGATTATGCAGGGCTAATTACTGGAAATTCCTACTTAGACAAGAGCTTAGCTGGTCTTCAATGATGCATATTGAATGTAGTGACATGTATTTGTTAGCACCACAATATACTGATTAGTGGGTGGTTGGATATTTTTCACAACCTTTATACACCAAGATATTACTTTGTGTAAAACACATTATACTTGGGAACATTGGTTGGCTTGGAGTTTGGTAGAAGAGACAAGTATGGCCATAAAGCCAAACTGTGTGCAAGCATCGAGCAGAAATGTATCTTTTTCCTGATCCCCTCCACACAATACAGCACTACCCTCGAGCCCTGGAAGCTTACCATATAGGCAACAACCCCGAGGAAATAAGGGAATAATGATATGAATTTCTATGAGTTTATTAGAGTCAAGGAAGGAATAGCAGGTCCAAGTGATGGCTTTCTGTAACCAACTCATGTAACTGCAGGATAAATAAACAAGATGGAAAACATTCTTACCGTATTTTCGGAATTAGGTGCCTGTAATATAAATAAATAAAACTAATTAATATGCTTGCTCAAAAGTAAATGTTTTCAATGAGTATGAAGCATTTGCCTACTAGTTGCAGGTACTTACTGTCAAAATCCCAATATCTGTGTACGTTCCCAAGGACAATGCAGGAAGAGAACAATTGTCAATCTGTACACTTCTAGTGCATCGAAAATCCTGGTTCATTAGGAAACCTACAATTTGGTAAAACAATTCTTGAAACAAGGAAGTTTGTGCATCTTTGTATAAACCCATTAGACATGCTATTGGTAGTACAGATATACATAAATAAGAGCAAACTAGGGGATAAAATGAAAACAGGTCCTCCCAAACACAAAACCACAAAAGATGTTGCATGTCCATGCAGTCATCAGGTCGACAGTTTGAGAAATGAAAACAGATTACCCTGTAAATTATTAAATATAATTATTGAATATATTTTTACACATTAATACTACTTATGGACCTGTTGGATACATTTTGATAACATGGAACTTAAGCAGATATAATAATACACAGAAGGTCGTAATAAAGTAGTGTAGTTTGATTACATAAAATCAAATTGAATTTTCAAGGCTTTTTCCCTGCAAAACTGAGTAGTAGTACATAGAGTAAAAAATAATATATATTTACTATTGTCAGTAAAGTAGTCCTGTGATTTTAGCAAAATTGTATTTTGTAATCCAAATCAAAATGTTTATGATGTTTCGAGAAAATTCACAATGAAGTTCTAGAAATGTTATTAAGGAATATCAAAAAGTCATACCTATAGGATTATTATCTGTGCAGACATTGGTACCCAGAGAAGCTGGAAGTTTTAAGAAAGAGTCTGAAGTTAAGATAGGAGATCCATACTGGAGGGGAAAAAAGATGAAGAATATTAGCTATTAAATTCAAAATATTAAATCATGTCTAGACCTGTATAACTTAATGGAATTACAAAAAAAAAAACAAATAAATAAAGAAAAAATTTCTCCCAATCAAACTAATTTATATTAATAAATATACTTCACACGGAATCTGGTTCCAACATTGTGGAAGAACATTTTATATTGTTACGCTGCAATATAAAGTTGGAATGAAAGGAAAGGTTACGTTTGACACAAGACAAACATACAACACTGCAGCAATGAAACATTTGTTGCCTGCAATATCAGTGCTAATAACTACCACCACAAGGGGTCCAGCATCTCTCGCTGCTTTTGATGACCTGTTGCCCTTACACAACAAGCAATATCCTTAGCAGAAAGTGTACATTTTATATGATAGTTTCTAGATGGGGGTCCTGTGTAATGCAACCCGTAGACCTACACGTGGAGCAATCGTACCGATACAGCAATATCTACATGTCTGCATTCTCCATAATGCATACGAGGCATACTCCTAGAAAGCCATGTTTTTGTGGTGCAGGGGGAGCCAGGTACGGGCTGACTCAGTGGCGGAACTACCGGGGTCGCAACTGCGACCGGGCCCTGGAGTTCTGCCAGTCAGGGGGGCCCAAGGGGTGCCGAGCGGTTGCTGAAGACGACTGCTCGGCAACTCTTGTGCCCCCCTGACTGACAGAAATCCAGGACCCTCTGCTGGCCGCCGCCGCCGCCTACCTCAGCGCTTCAATCCTGTGTTGGGAGCGAGTAAGGCGTTTGTCTCGGTGCCGCGCTACGCTGGGGCCGGCCAATGAAGTAACGCCGCTCAGCATGAAGCGCTGGCACCCGGCCGAACACATCACGCTTCCAACACAGGAGTTGAAGTAAGTGACCGAGGGGGGTTATAGGAGAGGAAGATCCTGAGAAGGGGGGGTTATGGCGAGGAAGAGGGGAGATCCTGAGAAGGGGAGGTTAGGGAGGAGAGGGGAGATCCTGAAAAACGGGGGTAGGGAGGGAGAGGGGAGATCCTGAAAACGGGAGTTAGGGAGGGAGAGGGGAGATCCTGAAAACGGGGGTTAGGGAGGGAGAGGGGAGATCCTGACTATGCCTACAAAATCTCATATGCCTGTTTCTGCAAACCCAGTCGATTTATTCACCTCATATCTTGTGGCATTCTGGGCTCCAGAAGAGCCAACCAGATTTTCTGTATTGAATGAAACGTCACCAAACTCTTTAAGCAAACTGTCAAAGTTACTCTCTGTAGGAACATCAGGTGTGATGAAGGACAATGCTGGTCCATCTAAGAAGAAGAAAAGTTTGTAATCATTTTACGAAGGCCGAAAGGGTCTGCATAGTCAAACAATAAACCATATATTGAATCAGTAGAGACAACTGTTCTTTAACTCAGGGGTTAAATATATTATTCTTCAACATTTATTTATTGACTCACTTCCAAGGATCAAGAACAATACAAGCAAACAAATGCTTCCTCAGGAAACTAAATATTTATTTGGCGATATTGACTATTTATTTCTTCCTAACATTGATTTCTCAGGAGATTTTACTAAGAGGGTGAGAGGGAGGGGATACATTATTGAATCCCGTGCATTGTTTTGCTGCTTATCCCATAGCCCGCACGAATGAAGATGCAAGCCTTATTAAAGGTAATGGGGATTAATTTAAAACCAGCGTTAACGACCCGGAAAAGCATGTAGCATCAGTACAAATATTTCTTATTTAAATGGAACTACTGTAAGTGAATAAGGCTTTTTCAACCCCTTAGGGACCAGTGGTATATATTTTTACATTTAAAGGGACATACCAGCCATTCTATAACATAGTGCTTGACAGGTCCCTTTAAATTTCGTTTGGTCTATGAAATTCTAAAGAACACAACCCCCTCAAGGCATAGGCCCCTTTCCCCACCCTCAGCTAAATGCCCTCCAGGACATACATTCGGTGGAATGCCTCTCCCTGCACGTGATGTATTAGGCTCTGCTGAACGCTGCGTGCATGCGTACGTAAAAAGTCTTCCCATTCATTCCAATGAAAGCACTTTCCTACCAGCGATTAACAGCTAAATCTGCCAATCAGTGACGGGACATACTCACACTGATTTCACTGACCGAGAGGTTAAGCAGCAAATCGGTGGCGAGAAATTTCAGATACTGGGGGAATAAAAGACGTTTTTGCAGAATGGCTGCAGGTCCTATGTCTGGTGAGTGTTTGGTTTTTTTCGTTTCGGGACATCGCATGTTAAAGTCTACGACGACTTCACCTCCAGTTCCCTGCACCTTCTCTATCTAACTGAAGCCTGTCTTATCTCAGGTAACACTGCTTCTCCTGCTGCCCTCTCCTATGGTGACCTTCACCTCACTCACAATCCCAGACCTGATGACAGGATAGGGTGGAGGGGTAGGCTTCCTACTCTCTCCTACTTGCACCTTTTAACCTATTCCCTCTGCTCCATCACTTTCTTTCTCCTCATTTGGGATCCATGCTATCCAACTTTTTAATCCCATCTTTTTACGCATTGCTGTTGTATACCCATTAATATATCTTTCTTGACCACATCTCCTCATGACTTCCCCACTTCCTCTCTTATGATGTCCTCTTATTCTTGGAGATGTCAACATCCCAATAAACAACCTCCTGTGGCTTTAAAATTCCTTTCCACTACCTCTGTATTTGACCTCACACAACATACCAACTCCCCTGCTCACGGTGAGTGTCGCTGCCCATAATATTTTGTATTTTAAATCTAAATTAGAAGTTTTTAAGCAAGAAGATTCACAATGGAAGCATTTTAGATTACTTTCTTCTCTGATTGATTGCGCGTCAGTAGCCGAAATATAGATACGTACAGTTGGTTGCTTGAATGCAGAACACATTTGGATTAATGAGCTCCACATTTTGGATGACTCTTTGAGGAACTGCAGGGATAAAATTCATTGAATAGAAAGCAGCTTCACGTGTGCATAGCCGACTGTCATCTCTGTAAAACAATTAGATGGAAGATGCTGTCAGTTAGTGTATCAAATGAATAAAAACTTCATGTAAAATACCTGCATTTATAATATCTCAAACAACTCAATGAGGTCATCTGAAAAACAGCTCCTTTTAATACATTTATTAAGTTACCTTGACGATGAAAGCCAGGCAGACTGTAATAATACATTTTAGCACATTTGAACCACACAGGCATCATTCAGTGGCGTATGATCCAGTGTGAGTGTGAATATTGGGTACTTTTAATAGTAACTCTTTATGACATGCAGCAAAATTCTCCTCTGGTGTGCGAACCATTCAAACACACCAAATAACATTCAATAATAAAGTGAAAGAGTGTGGTTGTGCATATCTTGAAAACACTCACCTAATCCTTGAGAGCCTTGATGCAATAGTTCTATCGCACTTGTTTGCTTGTGTATTCGTCTGTACAGCCTAAATTTATCATGATAGGCTTTACAATCTAGTTAAAATAAGTTTTAAAATGAAAAAATGTTGTTATGTCTCCTTTAAGCATTACTAACACATGGCGTTCAGCTACTCCAATGCAGGCAAACCACCCTGTCTTACTTTCTCAAAGTTGGTGTGTGTATGTGTGTGTGAATAAAACATTGGGGTATGTATAAAAAAACTATTTTGGGACAAAGTTTTAAATGTGGTTTTCATCCAATGGAGTGTTCTTTCAGATTCGACCATTTCTCAGATGTTGTACCAACATAGCTTTATTTTATTACAAATGGATCAGTTGGTATTGAATTGAGCAGGACTCGACCCCAACACTCGCTTGTTAAGATTAAAAATCGTTTCCAACGCCTGCCATTTACTCTTATCCTCAATGTCCCTCCTTATGTTGCAGGCAAGTCTGGCTTGGCTCTCGTGTGGCTCGGCTCAATCCACATCAGCGGCCAGTTTGAGGTTATGGAGAAATTCTTAAGTGTTTAAAATACCACAACAAGAGGAGAGGGCAACCATTTCTTTGCACAGTATGAGAACAGCCCTGTGACAGGGCCTGGCTAAACTTTACACGAACATATGAGCCAGCTAGCCTGGCCCTGTCACAAGCCCTGGAGGTATAATTAATATAAGTCCATAAAAACCTCCAAAACAGTTGGGGATACAAGGGATATCCTTTCCAGACAACTTTTAAGCAAAAAATTGTCAACATTCACATTTCATGTGAAACAGAATCACTGGTGCCACCTGCTGGTAGCCGCCTACAATATTTTGGACTTTCACCCGCTCGCGGAGGAAGCAATTCAATCAAATGTCTTTGGGGAAGGGCACCTGTCAAAGTGTGGATCATAAAGAGAGTTTTTCAGAACCGCTCCAGGCCATGAAGTGTTTTGATGGGCTTCATGCCTTCCCAGAAATGTAATCTAGCCTTTTTTACCACTTCTGTCTTTATCATCATGGATTTTGTATTTCAAGTTGAACCAAAGGTCCCTATTTATGCTTTTTTAAAACCTTGTCAAACAGGGTGGAATTTAATAATGGATATTTGGAACGATTATTCTGACACTTTGGAATCTCACACCCATGACTGCGTGTGTACAATAAGTAACGCACTATATAGTAGAACATTTGGCACAGCCTTTGTCTCGGTGAATCATTATTCTGGTTGCTTGTATATCCTGGAATCCCATTTAAAACCCCGCACCTAACTAGAAAGTTTTGTGAAATTTCATCTCACAGTCTTGAAGAAGCTTTATAAATAATAAACGCAACAAATGTCAGCAGAACAGCCGTAGCAAAAGCGCATCTTGAACCTAACCATATTCATCTGAAGGTAGAAAACGTGGCAAATACCTTCATTCAGCTTTATAAAGCAATAAACTAACAAGAAAACATCACACTGCGTATTTCCTATTCTCCTTGTAACCTGTTCAGTTCATACACCCACTTACCCTGCTGCACAATTTCAGGAAGATAACCCTTTAGATCCATGTCTTCTCAATGACATGTAAGCCTGTAATTCCGGGTGCCATATAGACCCTTTAGCTGAAGGTGCTACCTTTTCTTGGCCCAACAGAAAACAAATGTTGAGTCGCATACGTGTTTAAGACCTGGATCATCTCTCATTCAATACATAAATAGTGCAAAACTGAAGCATTTGTGTTTTTATGGCTAAAGAGCACTTATGGTGGTAAAATTAAGACTGGATAGCATCGCAGTAGTGTTCTGTAGAACATAGTCAATTTCTAAAAGAAGTTAGATAATATATTTTGATAGCACTAGATGGCACTATGGACCATTAAACGACACATACCACAGCCTTTATTTTAGTTAATCATTGATCCTAGAACTAGTATTATATTTTTGGGCACAGGTTACTAATGTTATGAACTAATTATGTAGGGTCATGTGCATCTGAAATTTTAGACCAAATTAAACCTCAAATCAGGACAAAACTGTTTCAAATCAATCAGTAAATTATAAGAAACAAAATTCCTACACAGATATTAGACAAACTTACTACAATCAGATAAAATGACATCCTGACCTGTCACCTACTGTAGAAGGGACTACACATATATAGTATGCACTTTAATGAGTATGATAGCTCTGTGGTCCCTTAAGTGTGTGTGTTACTGTAAGGTGTTAGTATTTGTAAGCATGTGATGTAAGGGTGTGTCACTGTATGGTGTTAAAGTGTGTAAGTGTATGTTAGTGTATGGTGTTAGAATGAGTGTGTGTGTGTGTGTGGATGGCAGCGTATGGTGTTATCATGTGGGTGTGTGTGTCAGGGGTGAGCCTAGGGTTAGTGGCACACAGGAGATGGAGAGGAGGAGCAGAAGTGTGCTTGACAGGTGTGTGCTGCACGTGGACACACAACACTTCATCACACGTGCAAGCATGAAGGATACACATAACACAAAGCATAAGTGACAGACACAAAGAGCAAATTCCAGGTAGATTTATGTTTAATAATGTACTAATGCATTTATCATATTTATCTAATTAATATTGAATTCATATATCTCCATTTAATGTATTTAGCAATGTAATATTTAGCAATTATTAACCTTATTTAGCAATAATTTAATGTATTAGTTTATCAGCTTATTAAATGGATGAATGTGTTCATCATGACTTTATTACATGGATTATCATTATCATTTACATCATGGATTATCAAAATATTTCATGTATTGATTAATACTTTATTAAAACCTCTCTATTACTTGTTACATATATTTTGTAAAAAAAAAAGTGAGAAAAAAAAACATGCTGCAATATTCCCATTATGATTATAAAGACATAAACATCTGACCTCATCATCATCATTATGACCGTATTTGCTCGATTATAAGACGAGGTTTTTTTCAGAGCAAATGCTC
>VKOC01000001.1:47548963-47625955 GCA_009364415.1 Spea multiplicata
AACCCTAAGCTATTTTTTTAGTTCATTTTTCCATCCGCATACCTGCCAACACACCCAAGATTTTGGTGGACAGTCCTGCTTTTTCCAGTCCTGTCCAGTAAAAGTTGGGTTGTTGCAAAGTATGCCATTGTAAATAGGTAGCAAATGTTAGGCATGTATTTAAGAGTGGTCTAAAATCGATTTAAAAATGTAAAAAAATAATCCCGATTCTTTTATTAAACATCTATGGATGTGTGTGACTGACTGTGTATGATAAAAGGAGGCCAAGTTCCTTGGAGCATTTGTCTAGGTCTCAGACAAGACAACTGCTCGGAGGAACGTGGCCCTCAGTTTCAGGCAATGTGTATTGTGTACAGTACACCTCGGTACGTGTGTGCAACTCAATTGGTCGTTTCGGCAGGGGGCTCGCCTGCCATCAACAAATGAAGTGCATTCTGCAGTTCTGCAATTTACTCGTTCATGCCAGACCAGCCCCCTGCCGAAACGACCAATAGAGTTGCACACACGTACCTTCACGGCAGCTGCTCCGATGTGTTCTTAACCCTGTATTAACCCCTGCTAGGCAACCGGGAGGGAAACGAAGATGAAACGAGCACGAAGAATGTCCACGAATATTCGCCCGAAAAGAAGACAGGAACCGGCGAATATTTGCAGAATACGAAGATTTTTTTTTCCCCGAAGACGAGCACGAAGACGAACACGAAGAGCCCCCTGGTGCCCAAGTCTAGTTCCTATCCTTTCTAGAGCTGTGTCAACAATTACCTTAAAGAATATACAGTATATATTATATATACACCGATCAGCCATAGCATTATGACCAGTGACAGGTGAAGAGAAAACACTGATAATCTTGTTATCATGGCACCTGTCAGTAGGTGGGATATATTAAGCAGTTCCGTCAGCGTGCCCATACTGACCTCTGTCCAGCGCCTACAATTGGCACATGAGCATATGAACTGGACCACGGAACAATGGAAGAAGGTGGCCTGGTTTGATGAATCATGTTTTCTTTTACATTACGTAAACGGCCCTGTGCGTGTGCGTCGCTTACCTAGAGAAAACATGGCACCAGGATGCATCCATGGGGGCCCCAAGTTGCAAGTTACATGACTTAAAGGATCTCCTGCTAACATCTTTGTGCCTGATACCACAACACACCTTGAGCCTTGATGGGTCAGGGCTGTTTTGTCAGCAAAAGGGGGACCTACACAATATTAGGCAGGTGGTCATAACATTATGGCTGATCTGTGTATATGGCTGAGGTCAAAAGTTTGCATACCCTTGGAGAATTGGTAATATACGTACCATTTTTAAAGAAAACATGAGGCAAACACATTTATTTTATTTCTTATGGGATTCATATTCAACTGTAGGCATGGCACAATCATAAAACAAAACATGGCAAAAAAAATTAAAAGACCCTTGCTGAAAAGTCTGCATACCTTTCGTTCTTAATACTGTGTATTGCCCCCTTTAGCATCAATGACATTGTGCAGTCTTTTGTAAAAGTTGTCTATGAGGCTTCAATTTCCTGCAGGTGGTATAGCTGCATATTTCTTCATGGTAAAATGCCTCCAGCTCAAGCAAAGTCTTTGGTTTTCTTGCATGAACCACACCTTTGAGATCTCCCCAGAGTGGCTCAATGATATTAGGGTCAGGAGATGCATTCATGTTGCCATCAGATTCACAAATGAAAGGGTCTATATATTTTTTATTAAGCAATAAAATATTCATTGTCTTCCAAATTGCTTCTTTTATACAATTTATCATAATCCATAAAACACCATGTAAGGCCATGTAAAACAACTGTATAGCTTAAAAATGGAATGTTAAAAGTGAGCCTGTTTTTTTCCCATATGTGCATAAAGGCAGTTCCAAAATATATGCAACACTGTCTTATCTTGGGTATACTGATCTCTGGGGCACTTAGTGGTGGCACCAATACCTCTCCTGTGCTGAAATTGCCTAGTTAGCAAACATTCGTGCGCTACCTGCCATGCAAGATCTCTCTGAGAGTTGGCTAGAAAGTGGCGACATACATTTTCCAAACTCTTTTGGACTCTATGAGAGAGTATTGTGCCACTTGTTCAGTTTGTTCCTTTGATAACATAGCAGCAGTCAACTTCTTTGGATTTGATAAAATATCCGGGCTAAAATCTTGGAGGTGATAAAATTGTATCGCTTTCCTTAAAATGACATACTGCTTTGGTGGAGTTAAAAGCACAGGAGAGTTAAGAGACAGCGAGTAAAAGTTGTATTTCCTAAAAATATGAACAGCTGCGTAGCATATAAAAGAAACAAAGGGACATTCTTTGTAAAAGTATTTAAAACATATATTGAAAAACTGTATATATAAAATAAGTTTCACATCAGGCATCCCCTTACCACCATTCACGTTTTGTTTGCACACTTTCACCCTTTTTAGATTCTCACTTCTGGAGTTCCAGAAAAACATAAAACAAACACGCATATGTTTCTTTGCATACAAGTCAGAAGGAGGAATACCTCTCCTAAATACATCATTATTGGCAAGAGTATTGCCTTGATGATTAAAATTCTCCTTTCTATTGTTTTTTTTTGCAGTTTAATTTTTTTCTAAAACAATATCCCATGATATCTCGCCATTATTTGCATAATCGAAAACCACTCCCAGAATTTTGATACTGTCACCTTGGGTCTGGACAGCAGGTGTCTGACTGCCATCCTAGTCGCCAATAGTAAAATAGTCACATTTGTTAAGGTTCAGCTTAAAACCAGAGGCACATGTAAAATACTCAGTTGTTCTAATAGCTCTTTTCAACATACACTAACGTCATCCATGTAGCCCACAGTCTTCCTGCACCCCCCGGGATGGGGACACCCTGGATAAACTTATCCTTTCATAGAAGGGCTAAAAGGGGTTCAATGTCACAGACAAAAAGAAGGGATGAAAGTGGACATCCTTGCTTCACACCAGATTTAAGACTTTCTGAGTTAAAAAGCCATTGATTAAAATTGAGCTAAAAGTCAACACGCTGAATAAAATCATCTGGGAATGCCATTTTCTTTAAAACTATAAAGAGATATTCATGGGATACAGGATCAAAAGCTTTTTTAAAATCAAGAGATAAAATGGCCAGTTTTTGTTTAAGGTCTTTCTGGTACAATATCAGTTCACGTATTACATTGAGGTTTTCCCAGATAGTATGTCCTGGGATACCACAGATCTGATCTGGGTGAAACCCATAATTTTATAGTCTACATTCAGAAGGGTGATAGGCCTCCTATTTTGATCTATCACCCTTCTTAAAAATTAGCCTAATTATGCCTCTTCTCAGGAAGAGGGTAACATTACAGCTTTGAGACTCTGAGTAGTAAAACATGGGGAAAATCAGTAGAATCTAGACTTGTGCATTCGTCTTCGGGCGAACATGAAAACGAACAGGAAGAGTGCGTTTTCGTTTTCGCCAAAGAGAAGACAGCGGCGGTAAAACGTAGGCGAAGACGAAGACACAGACCACGAAGATCTTCGTGATCATCTTCGTCTTCGTCTACCACTCTCCCAGGTCCCTTCCCCTTCTAACTTACACAGCAGTTCACGGAAGTGGAAATCGATAGGTTCGCTGTCAGGGGTTACAAAGGCCGTGCGCTGTCAGGGGTTACAAAGGAGGTCCGCCTACAGGGACCTCCTCTGGCATCAACCAATTGGTTGATGCCAGAGGAAGACCCTGCTGGTGACCAATAAGCTCACTCGCATAGCCTTTGTAACCCCTGACAGCGAACCTATGGATTTTCCTTAACCCCTTCGATGTTGCGTTAGATAACGGGAGCGGAAATCCATAGGTTAAAGGGCCGTGCAAGCGACCAATAGGCTCACTCGCACGGCCCTTTAACACCTTAAGGTGCAACAAGTGCACCAGGAGCCTAAAAGTCTGTACAAGTTGTCACGGTCAGGACTACTTGCCAAGCCGTGACTGTGTGGAGGGTGTGGGCATGAAGGGGTTAATAGCACCAGGCCTCTGGATTTACTAACTTGACCCCTTAACAAGGCATAAGTTATACCAAATTAACCCCCAAATCCTGCCTGTATCCCCCTAGGTAGTCTGCCACCACTCACGATTTTGATACCGGATTCGTGAGAAATCCGAATTAGAACCTTTATCTCTATATATATATCAACCCACCCCGGGCAAACAACATATATATATATCCTGTAGAACGTAATAACAATATGGTAACGTGTTATCCTCTCTTAGGGTTTGTGGATATCGATACTAGAGCCCAAAGACAGATTTAGGTTATGAATATTTTAATAACAAAAATACAAAGATTACACAGTGCCAGAATTACAAAAAAACAAGACATACAAAATAAAAATAAAACGGCAAACAGTTCTTAAAAACAAAGGGACTTAAACACAAGACCCTCACTCACGAGTTTCTCCAATAAGTAGGCCTGTGGGAACTCCTTAAGTCCAGATGGTTCTTATGATGTTGTTCCGATCAGAGTATATCATGGAGTTCTCCTTTTTGGTCGCTGCATTGTCCCTAAATCAGACTCTTTTTCCAGCAAACGCCCCTCTAACCACATGACCGATTATATGACACCATCCCCAAGAATCGGGTCCCATCTTTGATGTGCCAATAAGTTATGGTGGGGTAAAGGTGATGGAAACCCCTCCACTTAAGATAGGAATGGAATTCCTATAACTCAGGGTCCTTATCTGTTAGGCCATGAATCACCACAGGGGTCCTTTGGGAAGATGACACCTCTAGCCAGAACAGATACAGAGGGCATGCACAAAGAAACACATTAAATCCACCTCAGATTAACTCATGGAATGCTCAAACAAAGAAACTAACCACCTCTGCTGGGTTACCCTTCCATGCATCCACTACATTATATGAGTTAATCATGACACCACGCACCAAATTTAATTCTCTAATTAAAAACTTTTGGCTGAACTGAACGGGCATGGGATGAAATTTGTTGCCTGGAAATGAATGGGCCAAAAACTAACCAAGAAAATGTGTCTGATTAGTTTTTGGCTCTATTAGGATGTTGTGAGCACCATAAACATATATATAATAATATATTATATATATATATATATATATTATATTAATATAATATATATATACATAACATAATATAATAGTACTTGCACAACATACACAATCAACAAAACATACACTTACGCACCCACAGGTTGCCATTCTAACAGTATACAATATAATAGTCAATATCAATATAAATATTATACATATTATATATATATATGTACTGTATATACATATTCACTCTCTCTGATAATCCATGCAGCTCATAAATGCCCCCCTCACAGCCTCCCTCTAAATTTTTGGATTGCTTTTGGATTTTTCAGCATGACAAAAACCCTAAGCACAAGGCCAAGTAGCCCCTCCAGTGGTTACAGCAGAAAAAGGTGAAGGTTCTGGAGTGACTATCGAGCCACTCTGGGGAGATCTCAAACATGTGCTTCATGCAGGACTTTGCATGACCTGGAAGCATTTTGCCGTGACGAATGGGGAGCTATACCACCTGCAAGAATTTGGGGCCTCATAGACAACTATTACAAAAGATGACACACTGTCATTGATGCTTAAGGGGGCAATACATAAGTATTAAATACTAAGGGTATGTGGAACAGGGGTCATTTCATTTTTTTACTTTGTTGCCTTGTTTTGGAGTTAAACCAGTGCAGTGGAGTCCATTTGTGATCAACAATCTCAGCAGAACAAGAACTCTTTCAAGAATATTTCAGGGCATGATGCCACAACAAAGATTGTATAGAGTAATGTGGCATCAAGAAGGCTGACCAACCAGCACAAAGAAAATTGTTTACGTCTCTCTCCTTTCTTTTTTTATCATTACTCCGTTTATTAAAAAAGTTCAAAGTGGCATGACAGCAAAAGGAACAACGTGCATGTACATTAAAAGACATAGGACAGGCAAGTAAGTAAAAATTACACAGATACACGCACTGTAAAAAAACTAGAGACATCAAACCAAGGAGCACGAGTACAAAGACCCGCACAGGCGCAGGGAGATGGATAAACCCATCAGGATACGCAATATACCTTTGGCGAGATGACCATGTTAAAACAATTGTCAATCGTACAAATACACCAGAGTGCATAAAATAGCGGAGTCAACATGTTATCGAATAGAATGAGAACAAAACGGAAAAAAACAAAACAAAACAAAAGACGTGTGCCGTATCAACGCCCAATAAGGTAAATTATGAGCAAAGTATGAGTGTAGAAAGGGTCATATTAAAATGGCAAAATAACAGCATGAGACCCAGGAGCGAAAACATAAGGAAGGTGACACCAGTTAACAAGTGGAAACAGCCAACAATGAGGGTAAGCGAGGTGAGGAAAGAAGTTCCACCCACCAAAACCACCTCCTGTCATTAATATGAGCTTTTCCCCTGGATGACCAGATCAAGTCCTCCATATGGGAGACAAATTGCATTCTACGGAGAAAGGCCTGAATTGGTGGGGTACAGGGTTTCCTCCAGAACAGGGGAATGACCGCCTTAGCCGCACTTAAAATATGGTATGTTATCGAATTCTTATACTTATGCGGCGGGACAGAGCTGTGGTGAAGAATAGCCGTTTCTGGGGAGAGAGTGAAGGAGACCTCCTTAAGGGCTTAATCATGGGGCACTCCCACCAGATATGGAGGAGCGTTCCGGGTCCAACCAGGCATCTCCAGCATAAGTCAGGGACCGAGGGGACAAAACGATGTAAATCATGTGGGACACGATACCATCTAATAAGCAATTTATACGATGTCTCTTGAATTTTACTAGAGATGGCCCCTTTATGTATCGATTGAAAGATGCGGTCCCATTCCTCATCAGTAGAAATAGCAGGTAAGTCCGCCTCCCACAGGGCGAGAAAATAGGGTTTCGGGATAGCGCGCATAGAGATCAAAATTGCGTACAGCTTAGACAAAAGACGGTCAGGTTCCTTCGCAGCAGAACACAATAGTTCGAACGCCGTCAGAGGTCTGCGATACCCGTCATGTCTTGGGAGCGTAGAGACAAAGTGAACCAACTGAGCATAAAAATATAGAAGATCAGTGGATAAGGGCACATCTCCATGCACCAAATCCCGTAATGGTTTAATAGCCGCGGGAGTTAAAACATGGAAAAGCCGTAATATACCAGAGGGTAAAGGGGAAAGCTTCCTAACTCTAGACCGGATACAGCCAGGCTGAAACGCTGGGTTCCCAACTAGGGGGAGAAGAGGAGACGGAGACGTGGTCAGGCGGCCCTGAGACATGTACTTCCTAAAAACCTTTAGTGTCGGCGTGATAGAGGGATGCTTGAGTAGTGGGGAGCGCCTGGATACATCAGGAAGCCAGGGATAGGAATGTATGGGCAAGGGTAAGCAAGAACCTTCCAAAGTCACCCATTGTTTAGGGGCTGAAATCGACCACTCCACCACCCTGCGCAGATGAGCAGCGTGATAGTAAAGTTCCAAGTCCGGGACGCCCAGGCCACCCCTATTCTTGGGTCTAGTAAGATGTGAAAATGCGAGACGGGACCGGCCCGACGCCCAAATGTACCTGGTGATAACGCGTTGGCATCTCTTAAAATAAACACGGGGGAGAAAAATGGGGAGGGTCTGAAAGAAATAAAGAAACCGTGGCAAGATATTCATTTTAACAACTGAAATTTTACCGAACCAAGAGACGTGGGGATATGCCCACTTGCTCAAATCAGCAGAGACCTGGTGGAGTAGGGGCACAAAATTAAGGGCATAAAGAGAAGCAAGATCCCCGGGGATCTTTAAACCCAAATACTTAATGAAGGAGTCGCACCAGCGGAATGGGAAACGGGAGCACAAAGCTCGCTTTACACTAGCCGGTAAGTTAACCCCAAGGATCTCGAACTTATCCATGTTTATTTTATAATTAGTAAGTGATTGAAAGGTATCGAGTTCCTGTATTAGCCGTGGTAGTGAATGAGCTTGGTCAGAAAGAAGGCACAACATGTCGTCGGCAAATAATGGAAGTTTGTGGGTCTTATGAGAAATAGACACCCCTGCAATAGCAGGGTTATGTCGAATAGCGTTGGCCAGGGGTTCCATACCCAAGATGAAAAGGAGCGGTGATAGGGGGCAGCCCTGACGAGTGCCATTAGACAGGGTGACCGGCTGGGAAAGACAACCATTGACCGAGATCCTGGCTGTCGGGTTAGTATATAACGCCTCAACCCATCCCCGAAACGCCGGGCCAAGACCCAGGCATCGAAGCACCCGAAACAGATAAGGCCAGGCCACCCTGTCAAATGCCTTCTCAGCATCTGTGGAGACCAGGGCAATGGGAACGGAGTGACTCTGGGCATGAGAAATGATGTTAAGAACCCTAATGGTGTTGTCCCTTGCCTCCCTCCCCGGAACAAAACCCAACTGGTCCATATGAATTAGTGAAGGAATGTGTGGTTTAAGGCGGGTGGCGAGGATTTTCGCCAATAACTTGACATCCGTGTTCAAAAGGGATATGGGGCGATAGCTCCCACAGCTCTCACTATCCTTGCCCGGTTTTGGTATAACGGTAATGTGCGCCGTGTTGGTAAGTGGATCCAGGCGGTCCCCCCCAGAGAGACCATTAAATAAGGTGACCAGATGAGGGCCTAAGATAGCTACAAATTTCTGGTAGTATGCTTTGGTAAACCCGTCGGGCCCAGGGCATTTGCCGTTAGGAAGAGATTTAATCGCCTCCTGAACTTCGGCCAGACTGATAGGGGCCTCGAGAAGGGATGACTGATCCAAGGAAAGACGGGAGGGTAAGTGCTTATCTAGATAGTCTTGAAGTGAAGGCTCTCCAGGAGGAGTGGTGCCCGAGGCGGGAGGCAAGTTATATAAAGACGTGTAGTATTTATGAAAACAGGATAAAATGTCAGGAGTGGAAAAATGTAATTTGCCCTTAGAGTCCCGGATCTTGGAGATAAAAGTGTGTGCCCTTTTAGCTCGCAGAGCCCTGGCCAGCAGTTTACCTGCCTTATCCCCAAACTCATAAAAATAACTCCGAGTTAACAAGTAGTGTCTTTTGGTATGTCTGTTCGTGATGGTGGCCAACCTATCCCTAAGGGCAGCTAGCTGAGGCGGAATGTGTGGAGCAAGCGAGAGTTTGTGCGATCTCTCCAGGTCTGCTATTTGAGTAGTGAGTTGGAGAATTTCCCCCAGTTGAAGCCGCTTAATTTGGGAACCCATTTTAATAAGGTGACCCCGAATTACCGGCTTATGGGCCTCCCATACAGTGGAAAATGGGATCTGAGGGGTAATGTTATCGGTGAAATAGTGCCGGAGTTCCTCACTCAGGACTTGCACATGACCGGGTGTCGACAGTAGGGATTCATTTAGCCTCCAGGACCAAGACTTAGAAGGTAGGTTAGACAAGGAGATGCATACATGAACAGGGGAGTGATCCCCAATAATCATGGGACCAATATCAGAAGAGCGTAGCATGGGTAGATGGTGGTGGGAGAGGAATATTGAATCGATTCTAGTATAGCGAGTGTGTAGGGGAGAAAAGAACGTAAAATCTTTAACCGTCGGGTGTTGCGTCCGCCACGCATCAGCCAATTGTATATTGTGAAGAGCGCGCTTGGCTTTAGAAATTCGAGAGTAGGGAATATGGGAAGAACCAGAGGAACTGTCTATTCTAGGATCAAGAACCATATTAAAGTCCCCTCCCAAAACAGTGATCCCCTCCTGGAAGTCCGCGAGCTTACGCAAAACAGAGACAAGGAAAGTGGTTTGATCTCTATTTGGGGCATATATACATGCCATAGTAATTTTATGTGTGGAAATAAACCCCTTAACAAAAATACATCTCCCCTCCGCGTCCCTCCAGGTGTCGAGGTGTTGAAAAGGGAGAGATTTATGAAGAAGGATTGCAACTCCCTTAGTTTTAGACTCCGCAGAACTCGAAAAAAACGAAGTGGTGAAGTGTTTGGAGGGACGTTTGGGTTCCTTACCCTGTTTGAAATGAGTTTCTTGCAAAAAAGCAACCCTGGTTTTGGTAGACTGTAAGAAATGCATGAGTCTGGAGCGCTGCTCAGGGTTGTTAAGACCCCTAACATTTAGCGTAGTCAGTTTAATAGTATGTGGGCTCATTGTATAACACCTGGAGAGAGCGGAAGAGATGAGGCGCGCCGGCACACGTCAAAATATACGAACAGATAAACATAAAAATAATCAAAACAAATGAGATATGAACACCTAGACAACATGTCTAGGACAAATCTGGGTAAATGTTTACACAGAAACAGGAGAGCCATCAAACCCGGAACACGGGAAGGGCCTAGTACCCGGGCCACAAAGGACCTGGGCGGCTGGCTCAGGGGGCAAGAACACATGTAAGAATAGCAATCACCCCAAATACCCAACACCGTACAGAGTAGGGTTAAAAGGGAAAAACATGTGTCCGAGCCTGAGACCCACCGCAAGCGTGTGTGCATGAAAGTGTATGAAAATGTAATATCCTAGCAGATATGAAAAAGAAAAAGGTCGGTACAGATATGTATGTTATAAAAAATGAGATTAAATAATGAGGGCAAGATATCCACCATGACGGGGGACAAAAAGCCGTCTCAAAGCAGAGACAGCAACTAGAGAAAAAACAAAATTAAGAAGGGAAAGATGTGTCGACGTAATATAGGGTAAAGTGAGACAGTGAGAGTGATGGTGAGTGAGTGTAAAAGGAAAAGCCCCTACCCCTGTGGAAGGTGAAAGTGCAGATGCACTGGCAACAGGTAACCACAGGAACCACAGGTGGTGAAAAGGGCCAATATGGCGTTCACAAAGCAAAAAAAAAAAAAAATCAGAAAATCACAAGACATAACAGAACTCACAAATAGAAGAAGTCACTTCCACTAGCATGTGGTGGTCGACGAACGGAGGAGCAAAGAACGATCCGTAAAACCGAAGCGCAGTTCTCAGAGCCCTGCGAAAAACGATGTAGGCATCAAGGAGACAGCATAGCGTCACTCCGTTCCAAGGAATAAAACAAAAAGGGAGAAGTCGACACATCCTCAGCCGCAGAGCATGTAGAAGAGAAGAGGATCCATGGTGGAGAAAAGAAAAGCAGGTAGCATCAGAGGTCCCAGCAGGCAGGCAGAACTCAGGTGTGTGCAGATATCTTTGGACGGCGTTTCCGTTGTGGCTTCAAGGACCAGTCCGCTCCAGGTGTCGACAGCTTAGGGAGTGCAGCACAGGAGAACTCCCAATCAGGTATAGGAATAGGAGGGAGACCGAGCTGTTCCAAAACTGCGGGCACATCCGCAGCTCGTCTAATAACGTAGCGATCCAGGCCCTTCTTGATTGTAAGAGAAAAAGGAAAGCCCCATTGATATGGTATCGAGGCTTCCCTCAAGGCCGTAGTAACCGGTCGCAACGTGCGACGGTATTGTAATGTGACCGGAGACAAGTCCGGGAATATCAGTATAGAGTGACCGTCCCAGTCCAAAGCACCCACCTTGCGATAAGCTGCCAATATAGCTTCCTTCAGCGTATAATCATGCAGGCAACATACTACATCACGAGGCGGTTGGTTATCGGGCTGTCGAGGCCTGAGCACGCGATGTGCACGGTCCAATTTGATATCAGATTCAGCAGGCCTCGAAAGCAGGCCATTGAAAATAGCACGCAACGTGGCTGTGAGCTCTGTCGGGAGGACTGATTCAGGAAGCCCGCGAAGGCGTAAGTTGGATCGCCTACCCCTATTATCCAGATCCTCCATTTTCTGCATGAGGCGAGAGATAGTGGCAGCCTGGAGTTGAACTTGGTCAGATATAACATCAACTGCAGAGCGGGTGGTCGTGCTGTCCTGTTCCAATGCGGTTACTCGATCCCCGATCTGCTGGAGGTCGTGCTTAATGTCCGAAAGATCCGCGTGTAGCGGAGCATGCGTTTCAGTAATGATCGCGATGAGATCTGCCTTGGTCGGTAGATTTTGGAGCGAATCTTGCCAGGTTAGGTGAGCTTGGGAATCTGTTTGCATTCGCAGGGCGTTGGCATCCTGACTGGCTTCTGACGGATCCTCCGAAAGAGCACTACGCGGGCTGCCAGGTGGTGAGGCCCTGGACGCAGATTCGCGGGAATCGGCGTCGTGAAGATTGTGGAAGAACGCCTTCACCGAGGTATGAGACGTCTTCTCCTTAGCCTGGTGTGGCTTAGGCGTAGCTGAGAGCCGAGAATTCTTGCCCATAATTGAAATTTGCACCGAATTTTAGGGTTAACTTGCGGCGGGTCAGCAGAGCTCACAGATTAAGCGGCCATTTGCAATCCGCTCAGGCCACGCCCCCTCTCTCCTTTCTTTTCACTCCCTCATTTCTTCTTTTTTTTTCTATCCCTCTTCTCCCTTCTCTGTCCATTCCCATTTCTTTAATCTCCACTCATTTCAATTTCTTCTTTCTCATAATCTCTATTTTCTCTCTCTCTTTCCACTTTCTTACCTCTCACTCTTTTTCTATCACTCTTTCTGCCTTCCTTTTCCCATTAGTCTTTCCTGTTTCCCCTCATTTATTCTGTCTCTTCCCCTCCCTTATTTCTTCTCGCTTCTCTATTTCATTGACCCCCTTTTTGGTTTATACATTTTCCATACTGCACTCTGAGTCTAGAGATCCTCTTGAAGGTCTTTTATGACCCTATGGTGTCTCAGTTGGCACTGTTCACATCACCAGTGGGGATCCCCTGTAAAACACAGGGGGTTTCCTAGTAGAGTCATTTCCTTTCCTAGGTGCAAAATCTAATCTCAATCTCTTACTCTTCAACCCCTAAAATGCTAATGCTTAAAGTAAATCTTGTTGAAATGTGAATCCAGAAGGTGGTAAGGACATCCCCAATTAACAATATTTCACCAAATTTCATTTTGAAATGAAAAACCTTTCAAATTGTGTCAGAACCAAAAGGTCAGGAAACTGTAGCCTGAAAGTGAATGCTCCAAAAACAAAATGAAAAAATTGTCCAAATCGATTTTGCTTACTGTGAACATGTCTAGCCAGCATTATCAATCTACCTGAACCAATCAACAGATGTAAGAGGTTGCTGAATAGAAATTGAGAGTTTTTCTGTACTTGCACATATCACCGAAATCTACAGCAGTACTTGAAAGTGAGAAATGTAAAAAATTACCTAGTTAAATACAATGTGTTTAACTTATCAAAAAACATATACTTATTGATGGGTGGTTTTGGTTGTGACTGCTATTACGTCTCCAGTCCTGTCATATCACAGTGTGAAAACCTCTAGCTTGGAAACAATAAAGCATCTTTCAATTGTATCCTGTACTTGCTAAAATATATTATGAGGTTTTTCAAATCTCAACATAATTAAATGGCTATATTTTGAGGTTCGTGTTGTAGCTTTGATTTTCCGGGCTAGGCTTAACTCCCCGTTAAACCCCAATAATGACACCACACCATAGAATATGGATAAGAAAAGGCCACAGCCAATTTTATTTATTAGAGTCATTGTCACGCCAAAACCTGAAACAATAAACATAGGTGCGTTAACAAGGACAATGACTCAAAACACCAACATGTAAATATATGCAATAAAACACCCAAGCTTGCCAAGTAATTCAGGTACCATAACCAAATACTACTTAAGGAAGGGACATACCCAGATGCCCCCACCCTGACCTGAGGTTCCCAGCACTGACAGCCAAGAACCTCCCACCAGATGTTACCAACCATTCACTTACCACCACATTAACCCACTGGATACTTGGCAAGCTGCCGCCCCACAGACTGTGACAAAACTACACAAACCAAAAAACAAAAGAAAAAAAGGGGAGCAAGGGTGGGACACGCAACCAGGTAAGCTAACCTCAAGAATGGTTCCTGAGCCCGAGAAAGCAGCCAATTATATAATCTTCCCCCAACTCCACCCCTGAAATTCCCGCCAAAAAAGACTACCCCTCCTCCGCACAACAGTCAGGGCCCACTATAGCCCGTGCTGCCCCCCCCGCGGGCATAATTTTATTTAATTTGCCTTGGCTGCAATTTGTGTACACTAAAGGAGAAATACGAAAAATAGGGTGAAAATGTTTTCCTCCTGAACTGTAAAAATAGCATTTGTTCTAAATGGGTTAAAGTGCCAAAATAAAATTTTAAAATCAGTTTTAAAATCCATGAAAACTGTACTTGTGGTGGATCTATATTGATATAGTGCGTCTTTCTTTTTAAACCCAGAGGACTCTCTTTCCAATCAGCAAGAGTTGATTATTATTCAAGCTTATACCCTCAGTCAGTTTTGAAATAATTATTCACACTAGCAAGTCACAAGATTAATTATAATAAAGCAGATGGAACTTTTCAACTTACAAAATTAGGAAGTATGCCTTTTTTAATAAACAGATAACAGAAGTCATCTCCTTTCAGTGTCTGTCAGTGTTGAATCATCTGATAAGTAGACACAGTGCAAACTTCCTAGGACAGAAGCGGCAATAGATCCTTAGGCATGATTGCATCTAACCTGCTTTTCTATCAGCATGTTGCCAGACCTATGCTGTGCACATGCCACTAAATCAGCAAGCATTTTCTATACCATTCATTTTAGGCAAATACTCAGTATCTTTTTTTTCTCTACACTCAGATAAGGCTATTCTGCCTAAAGAGTCCCATGGTGCTTTGTGTCGTTTATGCTCTTTGAATTTGATGTTACAGCAGTGTGAGTTTTCCTTCCAGTTTTCTATTCTGTTGAACTTCAGTGCTTTATAGTTATGTTATACTCAGGGACATGACACCTGCTTTCTCTCTGGCACTTTGAACCGACCAAATATATAAAAGGGTCATATATATGTAAACAATTTATACCTTTTTTTTTATCTTTGGTTTTAAAGAAGGGAAATCATTATTTCATTTTCACTTACCCGGCAGAGGTAAGCCCTTTGGTGCCAAAGGGGATTGCAGCAGATTACTGGGGAATGTTCAAAATCCCTTTGGCAATTACTTTGAAGTCAATACTGATCTAAAATTAAGGACAATCAAATACTACCATGAAAACACTTTGACAATTTTATATGTGAAGTATATTTAAGAGAAATTAAGAGTGTGTTGGATTTTTAAAAAACAACGTGTAGAAGATATGCACATGAATTGCACATTTCTGCAACATTTACACATATGTATATACGTATTAAACATGAAACTAGTTTGTACATACTTGAGTGCGTACCAGTTTCAATGAATAAGTGTATATTCATAAACAAAGCAAGAATTGACATAACGCCTTATTTTCCCGCTTGCCAGGTGTGTAGTAGGAGTAAGGCTCCTGTAGTTAGTAGACTCGATGATAGATGACATTGTTAATAAGTTAACAATTAAAGGGGACTCCCACCATTTTATTGTTTTCAATGTCTATTGACGGGGTACATAGCAATAGGTGAGATTTATGTCACTTGAAGCAGAAGACAAGGAACATTTGCAATCCAAATGATAAGGGTAATACGTTGCCTTTTGTAATGCAACAGTGGACCACATGGTCCTCAGTCTTACATAGTTACATAGTTATATAGGCTGAAAAAAGACATGCGTCCATCAAGTTCAGCCTTTCCTATATCTGTTAATTTGTTGCTGTTGATCCAAAAGAAGGCTTCGCTCTTTCCAATTTTGCACTAACCAGGGAAAAAAAATTCCTTCTTGACCCCAAAATGGCAGTCAGATTTCTCCTTGGATCAATAAGCTGTATCCCCATAATTAAAGATTATATCCCCGAATATTATGTTTTTCCAGGTATCCATCCAGTCGCAGTTTAAACGTCTGTACAGACTCTGATAAAACTACCTCTGCAGGCAGAGAATTCCACATCCTTATTGTCCTTACTGTAAAAACCCTTTCCTCTGCTTTAGTCTAAATCTCCTTTCTTCCAGTCTAAACGCATGACCGCGTGTCCTATGCATAGTCCTGTTTATGAACAGATTTCCACACAATGGTTTGTATTGGCCCCGAATATATTTATATAACATTATCATATCCCCTCTGAGGCGACGTTTTTCTAAACTAAACAGATTTAAATTAGTTAACCTTTCTTCATAACTATAGTGCTCCATTCCTTTTATTAATTTTGTAGTTTCAGCAGAATAAATTCATTATTATACATTATGATGGGCCGTCCCTGGACAGTGTCTCTTGCAAGCATGGGCAATACATGGTTCAATTTGGTGATGACCGGCCAAGCTCTTTCTGCAGCAGAAGCTCATGCGAGTGGATCCTTCATAATGTGTTAATCTCACATGAAAACTCTCCTGCGCACTTTACTGAATAAACCCGTACAGGGAATCTGTGCAGGCTGCTCACGGGGGGTATGTCTGAGTTTGGGAGGGAGCACTGGTGGATTCGTGGGGAGACACCTTACCTGCTTGCCCAGTCTGCACTCACGTCTAGGTAACCCTGTGCTCATCAGCGTACCTGGGAACTCTCCAGGTTTGACCCCGGAGATTGCTGGGTGAGCACTGGTTCTCTGGGTCAAGACCCGAATCCTCCGGGTCGCAGGAGCGAGGTTTTTCCTTTAAATGGGGGTGTTTCCCGCTCACATCAGTGTGCAATCCTGGCCGCGTCACGCAAGGGAAGGATCCGGGTAGCCGGAGCCCAGAAGTTCCCGGGGATGCTCTTCAGGAGGGGCATGAACTAGCCGGCAATGGGGGCTCTAAAAGCCAGGAAACGCTTGATGCGCCCGACCGGCACCTAACCACAAATTCATGGAACTGCACATGGCTTAGGAACCGCGGCGATGCCCGCTGACAATTGATACAGCGACGCTATGGACGCCCTTAGTCCCACCACATCGCTCTTTTGAGGTTACATTAAGCTTGTGGTGGGCAACACTAGGTTGTGGTTACAGAGGGGGAAGCTCAGGATCCCAACTTTGGATCACACCGCTTTTTGCACCATAACAGAGGCTGCCAGGATCACTGCAAAATAAGTGGCTCTTTCTCAGGTGGGCATTACTGGCCATAGAACTGTATGGAGGTGCCGGGCTGTCTGGTATTTGAAGGGATTAAACCCCTAATCCTATCATGTTTGTGTATGGATATCTGTGCTGTCCTCAATAAACTGAGTTCAACCCCTACACTAAGTCTTGACTAGTTCTTGGGGGGAGAGTTACAGAGGATTAACCCCAGAGCAACAGAGCATTCACGGCAAGGAAGATTTGTACGGCAGAGCCACTTTGTCCGAGTACGGGTCTCCGTCACACCCTGCCACTCACATAGTGAACCCCATCCATGTGTGCGTGAGCCGCTTACTAATCCAGCCCCTCACCCACAGAGTCCCCAGGTATGGGTATGGAGTAGCTACAAAGATAGTTGAGTCACTCAGATGTTCTTTGAAACAACTTGGTGTTAGCGCTATCCAAATGACTGTGCCAAGAAACCTGAATCAAGTTCACACAAAACACAATTTGAATTTATTTTTGTATAAACCTAATTCTAGTTTCTTACCCCAGTAATTTTGAGGGCCACAGACACTGTATGTTTGCCTGAAAACAAGAAGCTTAATTATTCATTGAAATGCTTTATTTGTGGCCTGCTGGCAGTCCTCGGGGGCTGCAGCTATACAGTCCTGGGTTAGGCCGGTCACATATGGGCTTCCATACAGTATGAGTAACTTGTTTCCATGGCACTCTTTACAGTGGAAAGCTGCTGTTCAAGCAGATGACACTAAACATACACTGAATGCATGCAGGTTCAAAGGTGATCGCGTGTAAGAGTTTCTAAGGGGCTAGGCTAGTAAGAGAGGTGCAGGTGGGGAGGAGTAAATCGGAGAAATGACACCGGTAATGGGAAAGATAGGATAGGTGGCAATAATGCGAACATGAGGGAGGAAAATGAAATAATTGCACCAGAGGACCACAAAGGTGTCCGAGAAACAGACCCTTAAATCAGAGCCAAGCTCAGTTTGTGTGGAGTAAACAGAACAGACTAGGGAGATGTACAGATTATGTCAGCATTAAATCAATTGAAGTAGTCTGTCAAAAATCAAGTTAAACATGGCACTGATCAACTTTTTAGGATTTCTCGAAATATTTTATCAGTGACTGTTACATTGAATAAATGTTCATGAGAGTTACTTCACATGTATCTACAAAAGAGCTGCTGATATGGGAAATATGGAGACCCAGACTCATGCAAGGTCTAGCAACAGGGAGCATATAATACAGGCACATATCCTATAACTCCCTTTAGCTTAAGACCACCAGAAAGAAAGGCTCATTGCATAAATGTTTTCAAATGGTAAATTCATTTTATAGTTTTTTTTTTTCTCATGGTGCAAAAAAACCTAAATAATAAAATAGCTACATAAATAATTGCTGGCGCTTTTCCTGCAGGTATCCTGCATGAAATCAACATTCAATTTCCACTTTTCAAATACACAAATTAAACATATACCGGTATGAGTAATAAACAGAGTAATACAGCATTTTAGTGAGGGCGAGTAGGCAGGTAAGTTTCAGAATTGCTGTATGAACACAATGACTTATGCATGATGAAGGGCCAGCCCTGGTAAAG
Organism: Spea multiplicata; assembly: GCA_009364415.1. NCBI lineage: Eukaryota > Metazoa > Chordata > Amphibia > Anura > Pelobatidae > Spea > Spea multiplicata. The sequence goes on from VKOC01000001.1 coordinate 47,567,489, forward strand.
TTCTTCTGTAAGAATGGCTGAGCTGGCCCTGTTTGCTACAGCGTTTAACCAGCAGTCCTATCTCACTGACATAACGTTCTGTGATGGGGGTTGTTTTTCTATGGTTCCTTAGTGTTCATGTAGCTATTCTTTCTATGTGCTGTTCTGTCTTATCATTTTTGGCTGTTCTTTCTCTTCCTCCTTGCTTTTCAGTAGTCACACGTATGCTAACATTGGGCCATTGTTCATAGCTGCATGCAGATGGCACATGCTTGTGAATCATGGGCTGTTGTCAAATTAGAATCTAATTTGAAATGTAAAAAACATGCAGGACTACAGGAAACAGCCGCACATATACCAAGACTCATGACTGATAAAAACAATCCCATAGAATTCAAAACTTGATCCAGAAGGAATAAGGGCTACACCATTTACCAATAAAAATAATTTATTTCCATGTAGCAAAGCTGTGTTTAAATCTGACAGCATGCAAGAATGAGAATACAAAAACTTTTCCATGATAAAAACAGGACTAACCAAGGATTATCAAACGATTACCCATAAATAATATATGTAAACCATTCATGTTATCCAAAGCACTGCTGAATTAATGTGAATTGATTTTTTTTGCTGGTTGCGATACAATTGCATTGTAATTTTGCTATTAAGAATCACGCCCAGTTCCCTATTTTGTTGAACTAAAAAATGCATCCTAACGTTTAAGTTCAATTTTGGCCACCGTTGCTCTGTGAACTTCATCAGGTCCATCTGCGAGACGTAGAGCCCGCGCCCAAGCGTGAAACTGAGCGAGAGGAAAGTCACTGCTCAGACCAGCAGCTCCAAATGACTGAAAAACATACAGGTTTACAAGAAAGATGTAAAGGCAATCCACGTTAGGTATGAGATCATATATATGTATGTGTGTGTGTATATACCGGTGTATATATATATGACTTACAGTATTTTCTGGCGTATAAGACTATAATCTTCTCAAACGTTGGGGGTCGTCTTATACGCTGGGTATACTTACTTACCGAGCCAGAGATTCCCCACGAAGCCACGAATCTCTAGGGGAGGGGCGAGCGGAGAAGCCGCCTCCCCTGGGCCGGTCTTCAGGGCCGCGCCGAGGTAGGTGCAAGATCGTGATCTCCCCAACTAGCCCTGATCAGCGGGTGCCCGATGAGCAGGGCTGGTTGGGGAGATCACAACCTCCCTCTAACTAGCCCAACATTAGGGACCTCGGCTTCCGTGCTCCCTAATCACTATGCGCCGTCTATTGATGCCGAGCGTGGGGATAACGTCATGTCCCGGCGCTCGGCATCAATTGCCGGCACGTAGTGATGAGGGAGCAGTAAAGCAGAGGTCTGAAATGACAGACCTCACGCTCCCACACCTGGATGGCAGAAGATAGAAGATGAGGTAAGAGATGGGGAGAAAGGGGTGTAGGTGTGAGATGGTCAGTATATGTGTATGGTCAGGTGTGTGTAAGAGCAGTGTAGGTATTTGTGTGTTTGTAAGCTGGTGTGTGTGTGTATATATATATATGTGTATGTGTGTGTGTGAGGGCAGTGTATGTATGTATATGTCTGTGTATGGGCAGTGTATGTGTATATGTGTGTTTGTAAGCTGGTGTGTACGTGTATGCGTGTGTAAAGGAGGGGTTGTGTGAGGGCAGTCTATACATGTGTGTGTGGACAGGCATATGTTAGGGAGAGCTGATCCACCCAATCCAAGCAGGCTTTGTATACAACAACCAGCCAATCACCGGTAAGGTACATCGCTTGCTGTGATTGGCTGGTTGTTGTATACTGGGTAGAGGGGTAGTCTTATATGGCGAGTATAGCCCAAACGCTATATTTTAACTGGAAAAGTTGGGGGGTCGTCGTATACGCCGGAAAATACGGTATGTGTATTTCGCAATGTCAGCACATTGGCACAATGCTTCCCACCGGCTTCTTGAGCCAGCTCAGAAATATTTAATATTTCACTTTTGTTTTACAAAAACCCTATTTGGTATATGTTCAGATGCCCTCTTTATTCAAAAAAATACCACTATTTATCTCAATACTTTAGCTTTATTTCAGTGGAAAATACTCAACATGCACAGTTACAAAAAAAAAGTACCAGAGGAGACTAATCATGCAAATCTTCAGAATACAAAACTATTGCTGGTGCAGGGTAAATAAGTACAGACATATTGCTTATTTAAATGTGTAAACACTGTACTACATGTGCATCTTAGGTGTACTGAACAGTAAAAAAAAGTCACAGTTTAAAGGCATATTTTCCCGCCTTGCTTTAAGTAGGTGACTGTTTAAGAGGACATTATAAGCACTTGTAACATTCAAAAGAGAAATAACTATTTCATTGCCAGATACACAACTTAAAAAACCCCTGTGCCATGACTTGTGCTATTCAAAGTCTTGAGCCTTTTGATGTATATTTAAAACACTTTTCTGCTCCTCTTACCTGGATTGCTCTGTCAACAACTTGCTGTGCCATGGTTGGGGCAACCATTTTAATCAAAGCAATTTCTAAAGCAGCTTCCTGTATCAAAATAAAGGGCAGACGGATAACGAAAGCATATATACCTCTGACATCAACCCCTTGCACATGCAAAAAACAAACTTTACCTGTACATTGTGCTGGCAATAGGGCCAGTCTTATACCAAATGCCACCCCAGGCAAGAGTACCCCCTTATTTTACAACAAATTCCAATAGGTCGGAATACTTTTTCTGCAGAGCATCATGGTTGAGACAGTCCATTTATTGTTGAAGATGTTCTACAGCAGGACATTCAATCCTTGAATTCCCTCTCTTGATATCCCTTTTCACATGCATAGTTACATAGTTCATAAGGTTGAAAAAAAGACCTAAGTCCATCAAGTTCAACCCTTCTACCTAACCTTTCTATTCTTGATCCAAAAGAAGGCAAAAAAACCCTAATTAAGCTACTTCGAATTCTGCCATCAGGGGAAAAAAATCCTTCTTGACTCCAAGAGGCAATCGGATTTCTCCTTGGATCAAGAAGCTCTAAAATATTAATATTATTCTATTTGTATCCCTGTATATCGTGCCTTTCTAAGAAAATATCGAGGCCCCTTTTGAAGGTATCTAATGTATTGGATAACACTACCTCCCTTGGAAGTGAATTCCATACCTTAATTGTCCTCACTGTGAAGAATCCCTTCCTTTGCCCTCTCATAGCTGTCCCTTTTTTATCTCCCTTTTCACCTTTCCCTCTCACAGCTGTCCTTCTCTTGATCTCCCGTTCTCACAACTTCTCCTCCCGTTCCCTCTTACCAGCCCGAATCAGCTGCCCGGGTCGACTGGTACTATGATCGGCGCTGGTTCAGCATTGTCTTTAACATTAAAAGTCTACTACCTACCTCAAGGACGGGAGTAAAATCAGCCTAATGGCCCAATGCCTACAATTATTTCCAACATCAATCTTAAAAAAAAAAATCACGTACGCGTGAATTATCTTAGCTATAAAATACAAGCTAAGAATATGTAACTTTGACGGGACGATTTACCTTATTACCCACGGTGTCCATAAGATGGGCAGCTTTCAGTACCAACAACCTGGCTTGTTCAATTTCTGCTCTGGATTTGGCAATGTCTGCTAAAATGGTGCCTTGTTCTGCCAATGGTTTGCCGAAGGCTATTCTGGATTTGACCTACAAAAAGATAAAAACCTAACACCTTCAAGAGACTTAATAGCACGACTTCTGACCCCAACTCTACAGTGTGTAAGTAAATAAGGAGGAACACAATTAACAAATATGTAATGAATTCCAGAGGATACAGTTGTACTTAGGACTAGTTGTAGCACATGGTTGTGAATATGTAGGACACCATACATTCCAAATACATACTGTGGTTAAGTCATCACCTTGTAGTCTCTGTAGTTTTGTAATCCTTGGTCTTCATACGCATAAACAATGTGTCTAATGTGTCTGTGTCAGTTTTATCAGAGCTAAAAAGCTTGAGATAATATCTACAGTCATCACAACGTGGGCAATGTTACTGCTTTTTTTTGCTCTCGTTCTTTTATGGTAGAATAGTGTAACAAAACTAGAGAGCCTCATATGGCATGGGGGGGGGTTCAGCAAAACCCAGATCGCCCTCTTGGTGTGATCAGGCCCCCGGCGTGCTGCTGCTCAATGAGTCGGATGCCGGGGAGATTCTGCAGGGGAAGAAGGGTAATGGACTTCAGCAGAGAAGATCAGTTAGTGCTGGATCTGCCACAGGCTGACCTTTATTGATCTGGGCATCCACGAGATGAAGCAAATATCTTCACCAAACAAAAATCACAAGCTATAGACAATGCGAAAAAATAATTTTAAAATCTGTGATGACCGCTTCCCTTTAAACATCTGTTAATTAAGCCTAGGGTAATAAGGAAATCCTTGTGTCCAAAACGGAATTACAGCCTGTATAACAAAAACTGGAGAAAAAAGGAAGCCTTTCCAATTACCCACCAATGGTTAATTGGTATATTCCCAAATGCTATTGCTTCATAGTAAGTAAACACCTACCTTGCCATTGTTTGAAGAGGTTTATTACTGAGGCACGCAGAGCTGCCCATGCCCAACTGGAATTATGAGTACAATCACATTTCTTTGTAAATTGATACTTCGGTCTCAAATCATAGTTTGTTTTACACAGGTGTTCAACTTTTATGGTGAGCAAATAGTAGAGAAATTATCATCATCATCATCATTTCTCCCGGTCTCTTTTAAAGTTAAGCGGACTGCCCTGCAGTGGTCTCCCTGAACATCCCTCTAAGAAGCTCTTTGCACCTTTTTTCATTTATGGCAGGCTAAGCAGTTCAGCAGCTTAATATGCCAATGGCACAGGCACGTTTGGATAATACCGTGGGGAGAATACATTGTTTGGATAATACCGTGGGGAGAATACATTGGGACAGACACACTTCCCCAATGTACGCACAGTAGACCTAGTGATATAAGTAGCTTGGAGCTGAGCAACAACCATTAGGAAATGAAAGGGGTTCTCTGTTTGCTTTGATTGATCCCTGCAAAAAAGAGTTTGGACTAGATTGCCCGACATGAAACTCTGGAGGCCACCAGTGGAGTAATAAAAGGGTGCTCTGCTTGGTCTACACAATTAGTTTCGATCTCACAGAATTTTTCTTTTTTTTTTGTTGCGGTGTTTAAATTAAAATACATTATTATTTTTAGTGTATTTCTATTAGCAGCTGGTTACTGCATGAAATGTGTCTTCTGCACTTCAGTTTAAATAGTACAGATCTAATTCTTCCTTTTGTTTTATCTCTTTTAGAGTAAAATAACGATGTTACGTTGCAAATGTAAGCGACCTTAAATGGATCCCCTGATTTAAAAAACTTACTAAAATTAAATGGAAAACAGACCTGGTGGTTTATTTACAGTGTAAAATAATGTTTTATGCATAAGGTTCCAGTACTTACTCTTTGCTTCATGAGAGTTAAAGATCTCTCTGCATTTCCAATGAGCCTCATGCAATGGTGTATTCTGCCAGGGCCAAGTCTGCCCTGAGCAATTTCAAATCCTCGGCCACGTCCCAACAATATATTTTCTTTTGGAACTCGCACATTTTCAAATAGGATTTCTCCGTGTCCAGCTGTGGGACAGAAGCAATGAATGAAACTTGCACTACAGTTAATTTAAAAGATAGCAAATTAATACTAATCGAGGCCCGGACAGCTTAGTATGAAGGAAAGCATATTTCTTCAAGAAAAAGCCAAGCTCTACTTGATGCCTTCTTGTTGAGCTGGATGTATGCAAGAAGACAAAGTTTTCTCCGTTTTATAGCAGATAAGTACAAGCATATACCAAAAAATAAGCATAAAAAGCAGGCAATAGCCTCAGTCTGGTGGACTAGGATTATGATGGACACTGCGAGAGACCGTAAAAGACTGTCCGATACATACACTACTGCTTTATTTCTCACATACTTGAATGCAATTTACGATTTTCTGACAAACTACATATACAAATTCAGCTTTTCACTACTATTTTTCAATGGAAATACAAAACGCAAAAAAAAATACTTTACTGATGAAATTTAACGCAAAGTCACTTGACCATGGCGTAACACCTCAGGCCGGTTGCACTGACCAGGCTTTTATTGGAAGTTTTTTTTGGATGTTTTGGAGAAGGATGCTAGGCATATGTACTCACCTGGAGCATCCTCCAAACCATAGACAGTGAGTGGCCTTAAGATGGTTATCCCAGGACTGTCCATTGGAACCAGAATCATTGTTTGCTGCTTATGACGAGGGGCATCTGGGTTTGTCTTTCCCATGAAGATACAGATTTTACAATGGGGATCAAGTGCACCTAGAAAAGAGGACAGCAGTAAATGGTGCATTTCATTAAAGGGATCTCCCACTTTATTGCCCGTAGATTATTATTATTATACTTTCTATAAAGCGCCAACAGATTCCGCAGCGCTGTACAAGGTAAAATTTTTACAGATAACGACAAGTACAAAATGAAAAGCAACTGACATACAGATACAAGAGGAACGGAGGGCCCTGTTCCCGCAGGAACTTACATTCTAGGTGGATAAGGGGTGAGAAACAGGAGTTGAGGACTGCGTGGTAGTGAATGATGTTAATGTAGGGGGAGTTTATGTCAGTGGTAGGCTTCATGAGGCTTTTGCACTGCATTCTGCCCCAAACCATGGCTGTGGAAGGACGCCTGACATTTGCAGCATCAATATTTACGTGCCTACGTCTGTGTGACACATTTAGTGCTGTGTTCCAACCTCCACGAGGTTTCAAGTTCAGGGAATTACCTCTTCATTTAGCAGAGAATCATGGGTAGTTGAGTACTCACGCGCAACATGTACATAAATTAGAAAGTTACTATTTATGATTTTTTTTTTCTGGCAGACAAATAAAATATACATTCCTTACAACCATAGGATACAATAAAATAAAAATAAAAAAAACACACATGCAAACTATTTAATATGGTTAACACAAGGGGCCTGTAAATGTGTTGGTTTGTGTATATTTGATTCATTGAAACAGGGGCATAATGAGAAGTTACACTTTAAGCATGAGTATACCTAAAGGGAAAGAAATCCTACCTGATGTCCACCACTTATGACCATTTATAATGTATGAATCTTTCTCTTCTTTGATTGAAGATTCAATGTTGGTGGCATCTGAAGAGGCAACCTGAAAGCACACAGTAACCATGAGCTTGGATGTCAAGCTTACCAGCTCCCACGTGACTAAATGGTGCTGCTATGCTTCAGAAACCTCTTTCAAGCTTTGAACCGATATCCTTTTCATTTAAAGCATTACCTTTGGTTCAGTCATGGCAAAACATGAGCGGATCTCTCCTTCTAGCAGAGGTTTCAGCCAACGTTCTTTCTGCTCCTCTGTTCCATAGCGAACCAACACTTCCATATTCCCTGTGTCAGGAGCTGAGCAATTAAAGATCTAGAAAAAAATGAACAGGTAAATGAATGTCATGGGAAGAACTGGACTGTATACAAATTGGATTTATGTTTCCGAAAAGAAAGGTTGTTTGAATACTAGTTAATACTTACATGAAACTTATTTTCAGACAAAATATAAAATAAAGACATTAATGTTTTTCTGCAGGTGTTTTTCCTGGACAGGACCTGGTTATTATATGATATTGTCTAAACTCACTGAGGTTACCCACCTTTGGTGCATCGAGGGAAGTGCACACATATTGATATTACCTACCTCTGGTGCATACAGAGAGGTACCCATTAGCTCGCACAAGTGAGCATATTCCATGTTTGTTAGCCTGGCACCATATTTGCCCTCAGGATCACTTTCCAAAGGCAGGAACAGATTCCACAGCCCTAGTGACTTCGCCTTTTGCTGTAAAAGACATACATACAAAGTGAATGCAATAAAAAACATCTTGAAAGAGTGACATCTTGTAACCATACCAAGTTCATACATTAACAAATAAACTTACATTGCCTTAAATGAATGATGAAAAGATGACATTTATTCCAGTGATATCTCACACAAACACACAAGTGTAATCAACACAACAAACCAAGACCGGGGTGTTAGTCTTTATTTGATAAGTGTACATGTTACACTATACCTTAAGCTCCTCTACAAGTGGGTGAGGTGTCCATCTCTTCTCTGAGAACTGGTAGTTTCTCAGTTCTTGTTCGGCAGGATAAATATTAACTTCTATAAACTCTTTTAATTGATAGTAAAGCTTCTGCGCTTCACCAGAAAGCCCATCAGGAGAAATAATCAGAAGACCCTTTGAAGAAGAGTGTAAAGAAGCATTAGACTGTGTGGCCACGGCTCTGCTGTGTGGCTGGCTTAATGGAAAGGTTCTACACCAGGTGCCGTAGGATCTCTTTGAGGTTTCTGAATTGGTTCCTGGAAGGGATTTGAACAATCGAAAACCTTCCTTCGTAGCAAAATCCCAAGCAATGCTGGCCATTGATTTTGCCAGTTTTCCTCCAGCTTCTGCACTTGCAGAACTAGCCTGCCCTGGAGAGATAGAAATATGAAACAAACAGAAAGCTGTATTGCAAATTGTATTGCTCTAAGAGAGCATGCAGTGATAGATCAAGGCTTGGTTCTTATACCTGTAAGTGAACGACTGTATACGCCTTGCAGGATTGCAGCAATTCTGAAAAAAGAGAAGGCCATATAGAAGTTCCAGTTTGGGATCTTTGGGATTCCCATGTTATTACAATACTCCTCGAAGTATTCCTCCGCACTTGGAATCCCCAGCTCTTTCAGGTCACATTGTTTAAGTCCTAAAAATAAATAAGTAAAGGTAGCTGGCAAACTTAGAATAAACTGTTCAATAATTGACAGAACAGGGTGAATGTGAGAGTAAATGATGAGTAAGCATGATTTCTAAATACACAGGCAGCTGAGGTCTTTTAGGTGAACCCTCCTGTACATGGAGGAATGCACCATCCATTTTAAAGCACAATTCCTGCCTCGATTTCACCTTTTTATTGTCGTCATTTATTCCAATATAAGTTAAATTCCAACCTATTTTTTTCAGTTGAATATGCTTGTTCCAATAAACAAGCATTATTTTGGTTTGTTTTGTGAGACAAGGTTAAAAGATGACTCCAATCATTTTATGAAAATGCATATTTGAGTCAATTTTGTCCAGACTCAAGAGCATTTTATTGCATGCATTCTTTAATTACTAAAGTTTAAAAATTAGACATAGGCGTCATTTGTGAGGCATTTTGTACCATTTGTAATCCCACCATGTATTTATTTTCTGTAGAAAAAATGTAGTAAATTCATTAAAAAGGGACTCTTTGCGTTCGTCTTCGTGGGGGAAAAATATGTGGATTCCGCGAATATTCGCCCATTCCTGTATTCGGTTCGGGTGAATATTCATGTACATATTTTGTGTTTGCTTTTTTTTTTCTTCGTTTTTTGTCAATTTTTTGTAGAAGGGGTTAATACGGGGTTAACGCGGTACACACTATGCAGCGAGCTTGGCCCCATCCTCTGCCATCAACCATAGAGTCTCCCCTATGGACCTTAACTCTTGGAGGCAGGGAGCACCATGGTCTCCCAGGCCAAGTCCACCGTTCAGGAGTTAAAGGGCCGTGCAGCCCGACTCTATTGGTCGCCGCAGCGGCCTCCTCTGGCATCAACCAATTGGTTAATGCCAGAGGAGGCCCCTGCAGGCAACCAATAGAGTCACTTGCGCAGCCCTTTAACTCCTGACGGGGAACTTGGCCTGTCTCCTCGCTCCAAGAGTTAACGGTCTTAAGGGTCTGACAGCGAACCTACGGATTGCAGCTCCTATTATCTACGCAGCATCGCAGGGGTTAACGGGAGCGGAAATCCGCCTGTTTATTGGACTTTTCCTAATTGGTTAGCCCCTCTACTGTCTAACTACAACCTCCTGGCTTGATTTGACCTTGTTTTTGGGATACCCTGGCCTGTTTCAATTATACCTGAATTACCGTATACTCCGGCTCTGATGCTGAGGTCTGCCCTGTATCCTCTGCATGTCTACACATGAACCCTACAGTTCCTTTTCCTGTGCTATGGACCAGGTAAGGTCAATATCATCTTAAGTACATTAACTTTATTACACTTTTTTCATGGTAATGCACGCTAAACCGGGTTTCAGAACCCTGTTCGTACCTTTCTGAATAGGAAGATCAGGAGGGAGATAGTGAGCCAGACAATTATAAGCCACATCTGAAATCGGGTCTCCTAGTGTAGACAATTCCCAATCCAAAATACCAATCACATCAAGTGTGTCAGGGTGAAAAATCAAATTGTCCAACCTACATTCCATAAAGAAACAAAATCAAATGCATAACAGAACAATCTGCCTAAATCTCAGGATTCACAACAACATATAAATAACAGGTATACATGTTGTGCCCACACAAGTCTGAGAAAGCACACAGCTCCCCTCTCCCATTATAAGGCCATTTAGCAAAAGGCAGATATCTCTTGTGAACAAAGATATCCAGTACTTTAAGAGATTTAACATGCATAGTGTATGAAGCATAGTGTATGATGAGTGCTGTCCATGTGGGTGAAACTGTTCTTCTATTGCAAAATATCCTGTAAAGTCTTAATACTTGAAATGTATAAACCTAAAGGTCTTACATCAGGAAAAACAGACAGACTAGATGCGCAGAATGGTTCTTATCTGCCATAAAATTCTATGTTTCTATACATATACTGTTAAACCAGGCATTTCCCAGAGGTCATTCCAAATAAACTAAACATTAAAATGTTAGAACAAGGTTTCATGTCAAACGGAGCCTCTGGTCCTTCCTTAATGATTTTGATTTCATTGTAGATGTCCCCAGTGCTAGAATGAGCAGGGGCTGACACAGCAATCATTTAGCAAAAATGCATTTTTAGTGCCTGTAAGATGGGTCTAAAAGCTACTTGAAACGTTGAAGAGTACAACGAAAACATATACCCCTCTCAGACATCATAAAGTATAAAGACATATTACTGATAAACACAAGTATACATTAAACTGTAGATAAATACACTAAATTGAAGCGGGTTTAATAATACTTGAAGCTGTAATAGTAAGAAATCATTCTTCATTCTGAATTTCAGTAGTCCTGTAATTACCTAAAGTCTCCATGTACAACTGCAGTCTTCTGGTCTTTAGGGAGATGCTGCGGCAGCCATTCAATGAGCCTCTCCATGTCTGGGATAGTATCTGTTTCACTAGATCTGTATTGCTTGGTCCATATTTGCACTTGGCGTTGAATGTAAGCACCTAATTAATAACAGACAATATGAAGAAAAAATCGAGTCTCAGGAAGGCTGACTGACATACTAATTTTAGCATTACAAGAGAGATATATGAAATTAAACAATAGAATAGTGCTAGTACAGTATTACGTTGGAACACAATTACTTTAGAAGTGTATTTAAAAAGGGTTGCTCCCACCAAAAATATTACAAGTATTTTTGAGTGGTTTGGGTTTTTTCTCTTTTTTTATTAGGCATTTGTATGCATTCTAGCACAGCTTGGCTCCTTATCATACTGCCTGTGGTAAACAATGGAACGTCTCAGTCTTAATCACCCAACGGGACACTGATTAATGAAAGTCTGTGTGGAATGGGCTTTATTGGCATTGCCACAATCAGCTCAATGTGATGTGCAGAGAAAGTCACCCAAAGTATCACCTGAAACAGGAGGAAGCCTCCAGGTCCGCATATAAAGGAAGATTATTGGAATAAAAGGAGATAAAACCAGGGTTTTGTTAATGGTAACCCACATTACTGTATACAGTACTCGATTTAATGCTAAAGCAGAAAAAAAATATTTCTGTGTTTTGATGCTGCATTATTATACAGTTATATTAATTAAAATATGAAAATGATCCAGTTTATTAGAGCCTCGGCATTATACCCTTCAAATTCGGACATTACCGTGTTTCCCATAATCCTCCAGTCCAGCTGCCTTGATGTCCACACTGTGAATTTTACACAGTACTTTGTTCATTGCTGAATAGATGGCTCTGCGTTCTGCTGCTTCCATTCCTGGTAGGGCAGGGTCTTTAAAGATGCGTCCGGAGAAATATTCCATGAGGTAAAAAGGTGTGCCGATTACGCTAACAGGGATTTAAGAAAAATACATTTTTCATCAAGAGTTTAGGAGATAGGAGATAATAATGTTGATTTCACAAGTTTCACTCGACAGTACAATCAAGTTCCAAGAGTTTACCTGGAATCTTCACAGAGGTTATATACCTTTGGTACAGGAATACCAGCTTCACCAAGAGCCTTCATTATCCTACAAACACACAATATGAGCTTATTTGGTATGTTGTTTCCATACTTTCCTTCCAATATTTCACTTTTTAGAGCAATTTAGAAATTATAAATGAGGCCCATATCTGATACTCAGACCAAGTGGTGTTTTCTGGCCAGCAGCCCCTTTGGCTCCCTGTTACGTGGCAATCACCATACTGAGTGTACAGGCCCAATGCAGTGGGAAAATGGGAAAGTTACAAGGGAGATAATTGATCTCGCCAAGCGGGACATTAACATAGTTCACCCCCCCCCAGTGCTTTGAATAAGGATGTAGTGTGGAAGGGGTGGGATGTAGGATGTAGTGTGGAAGGGGTAGCTGTGGCAATACACAGGTTCAGGCTTCACCAAAGGGAAAAAAATTAATAGTGGCCCTTTCTTCCACAACGCCAGACTGTGTGTCCAGCACATTCATACTGACACAGTTGCCCACACACATCCATACTCACAAACACTTACATGCACATCCATGCTCACACGCGCATACAGATACATACGTACGTAATGTACATGCATACTTCCTCCCCTACCCTCATCCTCATTACCCCATTTTTCCAAAGGCATCAGATTTAAGATTGTTGTCTGCTGTAATTTATTTATACATTGAACTGAGCTGATGGTGAAATAATTTTGCTTCGTTATCGATAGCTTTGATAATAATAATATTAGAGCAATTCTCCTGCTAAGCCTCAATGGATACTGTCCTCTGTAAACATTTTCTATAAGTAACCGATCACAATAAAAGGAAGACGTTAAGTATGGTCAGTAAATCACTTACCTGTATTCTCTCTCCACAGCATGTGCCGCAGGCAGGAGTTTCCCTGGAGGTTTCTTGCGAAGCACTAGTTGCCTTTCATTAAATTTCACATGGTAAGTAGGGTTAGACTGTCCATGACTGAACTGACGGACAATTAGTGTATCTGCAAAATTTCACACAAAACAATACCCTTTATTCTTTGCAAATAAGCCTTTTCATTTTTATATGATTAACTCTATGTGAGTCGGCGAGCACTACTTGGGAATACTGAAATATCCGTAAACACAAATATTTAATGCTAAAATAAACCATGTTTCTGACATGGGCCAGTTCTTTGTCACTTCAATTCTGCATATAACACCATTTTCTTCTACAACAGCAAACACACACATACAATAGAAGGCGCTGACAATTATTACTTGCTGAGAGCTAGTGGCATCCAGGACTGATGTAAAATGAGTACACTAGATCACTTTTAGTACAAATTGAGTACTCCATTCGATTTGTTAACAGCCTACATTACATCTCTCAGTAAATAACCTCTAAATGTCATTAGCACTACAAATCCTTGAAAATATTTTTCCTTAGCTTCTCTCTACTTATTATTAATCATATGTTCATCATTTAAGTACCTGATGATTCACCAAAAACATTTTCTAGATACACCTTTAACGAATCTCTTGGAATTTCCATTGTTTTTCTCACTGAACGTGTGTTCGGAACAAAGTTTTTTAAGGTGAATCCCAATTGGTTTTCTAAAAGCTGAAGTGCTTCTTCTGCATTGTTGACCTGCAGTGTAAAAATAAAATAAAATTGACTAACTAATAAAACAGCTAAAATAACTAGAATAATGAATAAATAAAACTTAAAAAGGAAGTTTTTTCTACATACTCTCTCTTCCACTACATTAAAGTGTTTCATGATGGTAGAATAAGCCAGCAATGTCTCATGCGCTTGATTCATCATTAGTGTCACTGACAAAAGCTGCGTAATATACCAGTGCCTTGGGCATAAATTCTCACATTCCAATAAAAAGTAGTTTGAGGAAAATTATGCAACATGGCGCTCTCCAGCACATAGATGCACCACGGTTCTTTTCTACGTGTAGGAGAGATGCTTTCCTTTACCTAAGGACTTTGACGTCGGTTCTTGGTTCTATAATAAGAAACTCACACTAGCCAAAATATAGCTTTAATGGATAAAATCTGTAATTGTAGTAATATATACACATAGACAAAATGTTATAGTCAACAATGCATACTCAATTAAGAAAATATACCCTACTTTTATTGTGTTTAGTCCAATCTGTGCTGCAGTTTTTAAGTTTTGTCCAATGTCATCAAGGAAGATTGACTCTTGTGGCCGAACACCTAGCCTTCCCAAACAAAGGTGATATATCCGTGGGTCTGGTTTACACACACCTTCTACGCAAGACTCAACAATCTACAATAACACAAAGAAGAAACGATTCAAGCATAAAGCACAATGTAACACAAGTTTAAGCCTTTCAACCTGTGGAATCGTATTGAAACGAAGTGCAGTTCTGGATACGAGTGGTAAAAATAGAGCAATCACAATGAAAATGGTACGTGTTCCTTCAGATTGCTTCCAATTCCCTGCCCCACAATTGCTAAATATATATACATATACATAATATTTATACATATAAATATATTCTGTACCCCAGCTTGCATCAACAGTGATGTGAAGCTATGCACTTATCCTCTTATCCTTTATGTCTGTTTTCTTTTTTGTCTTCTTTTAATGTACCTATCAAACTGTTTTCTCTTCATTCTACCTACTCAGAACTTCCATTAATAATATTGTACTACTCCTATTATTCCTATACTTTCTTTGTCCACTGGGCATAATGGGTGACAACTAGAAAGATTTTTTCCTACTACCATAACCGTGGCTATAATCCTAGGCCTTGGTACAATTGCCAGCAAGATAAAAGGATGATTGCTAGAATACCAATAGAACAAACACAAATAATACATAATATATTCTATAACATAATATAGAAGCTAACACCATATAACACAAAAACAATTGTGTATTTAATAGGCTATTTCCACACATTTTAGGACTTTGCCTTTTTTAAATAAGACCCAGTGTTTTATGGTAAAATGTTTTGCATCTCTCTAAAGCCTTCAAAGAGACGGGACTATGGGAATACCATTAAAAGGTCATTTGTAACTGTCCACCCATAACCCAATGGTATATCTGCCTTTTATACTCTTTATCTCCTACCCTTCACCTTTAATAAAGTATTATCTTGTACCAGAGACAACTGCTCTTCCAAAATCCTGGATCTTTCTTTGGAGATATAAGCCATTAAGCCCTTTCTAACATACCACATCAAACTGAGAGCGGTCTAAAGGCAAAAAAGCTTCCCCACTGTGTAGAAAGAAGTTGTTGCTTAAAACTGCAGTCTTGAGTCCTTCTGCTCTGATGCACTGGATGGCCTCGGTCATACATGGCAGCTGCTTGACCATAGAGTTACTAGTCAGCTCTCTAAGAAAACTGTGAATCGGAACCGGGGATCCAGTCTAAGTAAACAACAAGGAAGAAATCAACATATCACAATGTTAGAACATAATAGACAACATTATATAGAGGTACTGAAGAATAAAATGTTGGATCGTCCTTTTCTATTATACTGAGTTTTAACATCAGAGGCCATATTATCCTTGCTGTTTATATTATAGAACAGGGGCCCTAGAAATAAAACCTCTATCAGATTATACAAAAACAGTTGAGCGTCTTTGAATTTGCAACTTAGTTATAAGAACAAAGGTTTATTCGCTAAACTGTAAGTCTCTTGTATTTTAAAAGCATCTAACTATACATTACGAAAGAAGCGCAGAGTCGGCTCTGCATAATATTTATTTAAATTGACATTTCTTAACTACATCTCACTAATTTGACCACATGTTATGTAGGGCCAGGTAACTCTTCCTTACAGAAGATGGTCATCTGCCCTGTACACTTAAATTGTTCAGATTAAACACCTAAGCACATCAACTATCCTGCAAACTCACTGGTTACTGGGTGAACCCTCATATTATAATACATTTGTGAACTTACAATATTTGAGCATTGTCTGCCAAATTCCTCTACAAAATTCTGGGCAGACAACTCTCCCCTCATGTATTTCATCCAGGGCCCAGAGTCACCTCCTGATCGAATGGCTTCCTTTATGGTGCCGATAGGAACCTTGTTACGGGTTTCCCATTCTGAAGTCAACATAATATAATTTTAGCCGACACACACACAACGGCAACACCAACACAGCAAGTCACTTCAATATCATATAAATACTTTCCTAAAGCATTATCAGGCCTCTACTAGATTTAAATGTATATAATCGTTGCAGGGGGTGGCTTCTGATTAGCATCCACTTACCTTCTGCCAGTTTGTAGGGGGAAGGAAGGAGGACACCTCCCATATCAAAAATAACAGCCTTGTATGCATAGCTTGCAGCATGGCTCCATCTTATTGAACCCCGCTGCTGAAAAAGTACCTGTCTGCATGCCACAGCTGCTTTAGCTGAATAGGAGTATGATGATAGAAGCCTAGAGATCAACATTGTGCCACCTACATAAAAAAGAAAGAAAGCGTAAATCACACATTAATGGCCAAAAAACAAATATCATATGTGAAAATGCTAAAAAAAAACAAAAACAAAAAAAACCCAGAAACTACATGTTTTACTTTTAAATGCACAAAGTTCAAACATTTTCAGGCTGGCTCAACATTACCCTTGGGGATCTCTTCTGCATTACATGCTCTGTAACATCATATCCTCACACACTCAAACACCATACACACACACACTAACATCATACACTAACATGTTACATGTTTACACAGCTAGCTGCTGCTTTACTACTAAGGAGGTCACGTTATACACTGTACAGGGTGCATGGTGCTGTGCGCTCGTGGCATCTGCCTTAGCATGCCCCTGCTGAAAGGCCATTAGATACTGAATCACTTATCGACCCATGGCAAATATATAAGCGTTCGCTACATTCTCTGCTACTTTATTGTTCTCTATAATTTGCCGCAATCTGGGTGCTTCTGAAAAATGATTTACCTAACCGGTTTAAAGAAATGGTAAGCATGATGGATGCAAACTAAATCATGTGACAATACGAGTGATTCGTTCCATTACCCCTGGAAATTTATATTTATATATATAATTTCTTGTCCTGCTTGCCTGGACCTTTATCCAGTATTAATAATTTATCCAAGTACTTTCAACCTCTGTATAAGATTATCAATCTCTATCACCCCTTTCAACCTCTGTATAAGATTATCAACCTCTATGATCCCTTTCAACCTCTGTATGGAATTATCAATCTCTATCATCCCTTTCAACCTCTGTAGGGAATTATCAATCTCTAAGATCCCTTTCAATCTCTGTATGAATTATCAATCTCTATCATCCCTTTCAACCTCTGTATGGATATTATCAATCTCTATCATCCCTTTCAACCTCTGTATGGAATTATCAAATCTCTTATGATCCCTTCTCAAATTCTGTATAGGAATCTATCAATCTCTATGATCCCTTCAACCTCTGTATGGAATTATCAATCTCTATGAATCTCCAATTTCAATCTCTGTATGGAATTAATCAATCCTATTTGAATCCCTTTCAATCTCTGTATGGAATATCAATCTCTATATCCCTTTCTCTCTGTCATGGAATTATCAATCTCTATGATCCCTTTCAATCTCTGTATGGAATTATCAATCTCTATCATCCCTTTCAACCTCTGTATAAGATTATCAATCTCTATCATGGCTCTTTGCCATGCATAAAATGGGTCCCCCAAATACATCTCCTGCAAAGGCAGGTGATGAGGGGCAGATGGGGCACTACACTGCACCCAATATAAACACGCCACTGTATATGTGTCCCCCAAAAATTGGTTCTAGTGGAAATAATAATGGGGACTAGAGCTGGGTAATCCAGTAACGGCTCATCGGAAATGGAGACGAGCAAGCTGGAGTTAACCCAGATATAATAACTTCTGCCCTTATGTATTCCACATTAAAGAGACCGCCAAATCTAGCAGACCTCATCTAAAGGGCCTTGTTTCAAGTAGTTTATAATAAGGTGCGTTATTCATATAAATAATGATAAATAATAAAGCTAAAAGCCAAAACATTTGAACATTTGTATGATTTAATATTTACATTGGTGAAATCATCTGTTCCACTCCCCCTTTTTTCCAGTAACACAGGCTGTGGGCAGATTGTAGTATATTAAATAAAAGTGAACTTAACTACTTTAACAAGTACCTGAAATAGGTAAAGATTGTGATCTAGCAAAATGCTCCATCAACTTATTTTTAACATATCACGCAAATTTAAAAAAAAATCCCAAAAAAGACCATAGCCCTTCTAATTTAATCTTCGCTCCAGGACTTCCCAGACTAGCTTTCACCTTACCTCAGCAGCCTCTACGCCCTCTGCAATGACGTCAAACACTGCTATAGGTCTAAATGTGGAAACTGTCAGGAAAACAAAGTACAAAGTCTATCGCGGCCATCTTTGATATGGGCAAAAAGATAAATGACTTGTGAAAATCATAGTTCAAGGGCATGAGCTTTCTGAGGTCCCCAAAGCTAAAGTCGTAACGTTGGCCCAAATAAAAGGCCGTAGTTCAAGGACACCTATCCACTCTGTGACTCCAACTTCGTTTTGACCTATATTACGTAAATGTAACCATATTTATTGCAGAGGATGAGTCTAACCAAATACGTTGTGTATTCGATTTCATTGTTTTTATTTAACTTGTTTGCTTCATTATAGCGATTGCTAATTATAAATATAATTCAATATCCTGGGTGTTATTATTTTCCCAATTTGAACATGGCCGCCACTAAGTGCTGCTCAGTCAACATGTGTCCAATCACAAACCTCAGATTGGGTCACGTGCTCATAGTCCCGGAAGTGCATGTGTGTTGACATCGACTAAGGGATTCATTCCGATCCCGTTCCCGGTGCTGCGCTTAAGTTCTCTCGCCGCCCTGTTCCCGGGAAGTGACGCCGACTCATACAATCCCCACCCGTTTGGCTGTCACCAATTTGGCCAAACATATGAGTGTTTCACTGATTGTTATCCGGCTGGAGCTTGCGGATAATTCCCGTTTTCCAGTAGGCTTCCAATACCGTGCTGGTGAGTGTCTCCTCCCGTCCCATACTGAGATCTTACTGTTTATTGCGTAATAAGTTTAGTGGTTTTAGTTAGTGCACGTTTTGCACGTTTGATTATGATAATGTTAATGTCCAGAGGTTTCATTAATACAAGTGTCGAATGTGCTGTAGTTGACAAGACGTTGGATTTGCATAAAATAGTGCTATAGCATTGTTGCTTTATATCTTATATGCTATTATGTGATTTGATGTAAACATAGCTATTATTATTTATTGATGTATATGGCACCAACGCGTTCTGCAGCGCTGTACAATGATATTTTGTTATTATTACACTGACAGATATATATATATATATATATACACACACATAACCTGTCTAATGCTCTATAAAAGGCATAAAGAATATTTAGAACATAAGATTTACTTAACTGTTTATTGTAAGGGTTTTATTTTTAATATATATATGTATTTATGATCGAAATATTGGTGAAAAAGCAGTCTAAACCCGGATGTAACTAAATGTGTTTATTGAACTTCTTTCCAAAGCGTGTCAAATTATTTTACTGCAGTTAAATCTTTAAGCCAGTATGTTATAATAATCTTACTGATTTGTGTTTACATTGCAAAAAACACACAAGCTCCCACTTGCTAGAAAAAAAAATATACTTCTTTGGTTGCTTGTGAAAAATCATCAGCTGAATGGTTAATGGATATCGTATGACAATATTAGTGTAAATGTATAGTGCTGTTTCAGCGATGTGTGGGTTTTTTTTATTATTGATATCGTTATAGCTGAAAGAAAAATAGACATCTCTTCTTGAAGTGAGGTGCTTTGGTATCGTTAGATTTGTGTCAGATCCGGCACATCCGGTCCTCAGACTTAATATAAATTCAGCTACGTACTTATTGTACTTGCTATGGTTAAGTTTGATAACCTGGGTCAGCCTTGCACTGCAGACTATATTAAAAGGTAAAATCTGGTATTTACTTATGATTTGGGGATCGAGTTACCAAATTTTCTGCTCAAAAAGTAACGATTTGCGTGACTGATTTGTTTATGTGTCTTAATGTGAAGGGTGGATTGTAGAGATCCAGCGTCTTGCTGTTGACGATAATTCTGCGTTGGTTAGATGAAGATGTAGGAGTGCGAAGCGTTAGCAGGCGTATGCATTGGCTGTTCGTTCAGGAACAGATTCTGATGCATTGCAGGCTTTAAGTCTCATACTGCTCCTAAAAACAGCTGCATTAAAGCAATTGCTCCTTAGTCAGCTTTTAGCAAATAAAAATCCTGACAATCCCACGGTTATTTCTGATAATGTTCATCAAAGTGACCCTTTCATTAGGAGAGCAAATGTAACTGAAATTTACTAAAGGGAAAACCCATTCTGTATTGGCAATGCTGTGATTACAAAAACCATAAACTCAGCAATGTATTTGGGGCAAGAAAACCTTGTATGGCCTTAGTCACTTAAGTGGTTAAAGAGAAGTTTTACACCTATAGCTTATGCAGTCCTATTCCATTGAAACCTAAATATCCCTTAACATGATTGTTGATTTCATACAGGTCCCAGTTCATGTACAGCGTTCTCTGACCTCGATGGTCACGATTCTGTCCATTCATGATATGGCTACCTGGCACATTGATAAGCAGCCATCGATCTAATGTCAGAATCTGGTTCAGTGAGGCTACAGGATTACAGTTTTCTAAATGCGTTATTATTTTAATCCTTGAAGGACAGCTTCTGGTAAAAAATGGCCAAATATGTCTTTGTATTAAAAGTAATGCCTTCTGTATATTGTGGTAGCCGCATGTGATATTGATGATAGCGATGCACCCCACTGTCACTGCTTTACGGTATGTCATATAACAATGTGTAATTGTGTCGGGGCAAATAACGATAGAAATATAAGTTTGTGTCGAAGCTGATGAGTAGCTCAGGACCGATTCTTCAATATCCAAGACATCCTTATGTAAAAGCGATCTCCTTCTTGACTGTACTATAAAATGCTATAAAACATGCTTTCCAGAGGAGATCAGTTAGCTCCCCCCCCAACTTTGCAGGTATGTTGCTTTGATGCTGCCAAACACGCGTGTCACATGTAGAACACCCAAGTTATGCGTGTTTCACGTGCAGATAATCACCTCCGATCTTTCTTTCAATCCATATCTTCAGTTTGGGATGAGACACCATTCTGATTGCTTTTGTGGTTTTGAAGATTCACCGATTGTTGCACGTTGATGTTTTCTGCCCCATCCTGTAAACCACAACTCATTAATATTTATTTCCTGCTCAGCCACTGAGATGTCTGATGAGGAAATCAAAGAAAAGACATTGCGTACTGCAGCAGCTTACTTGGAAGGGAAGGCGCCGGGGGACAGAACAACCGTCCTGCACCAACACCTTGGGAGGAGGGAAATGACAGACATGATAATAGAGACTATCGGTCCTAGCACAGGTAAAAAAAACAAACCAATCTGCTCTGTGTGCTGGCTTCACACCCGGTACAAAAAGCAAGCAGAAAATCATTCTATTCTATAGGCTGTGAACCGTGTTTAGCTATTTTCACCTTGAGGTTTTAGTGATTTTTTTTTTCTCTTTCCCATATACGGTAATGCTGTAAAGTAAGAATGCTTTCAAAAATCGACATGTTAATGGTTCATTTTTATCATTTAAAAACAGAACAAAAATCAATCGATATTTGGTGTGAACACCCTTTGCCTTCAAAACGGCATTTATTCTTCTAGGTACACATGCATACCTCGGCAGGTAGATTGTTCTCCAAACATCTTGTTGAGTATGAATCCCATAAGAAATAAAAGAAATGTGTTTTGCCTGCTCACTTATGGTATTGCCAATTCTCCAAAGTTGTTCTGTTCCTCTGACTTCTCCCATCACAAAAGACCTGTGAGTAAGAGAGAGCTGGGGACAAGGCCAATGGCGATCACAAGGGTGGAAGGGCAGTGTTCTGCTGTTGGCATCCGGGCACCCAGTAATAGCAAGAACCAGAGCGAAGTAGTGTGATTCTGATTGCGCTGAAGGCTTTTATTTATGACGCTCCATGCTTTCGCGTGGTACCCAATGCAGAGAGTTGCGTGACAGCATGGAACGTCCTTTGGTTGTCAACAAGTAAAATTCATATTCATCTAAATTACCAATATCTTGTACTTTTTGTGTCAACTAATGTAGCTGCATTAGAAATATTTCGTTTATCTGCTACCAATCTCATGGTACCAGCTTGTGGCAGGGTCAGTATAATGTAATCAATTTCATGTCCCAAAGTTATTTTCCTTTTCCTCACCAGCCCCCTTACAAAGGCTATCTATGCCATTCAACAACAATCAACTTAAATTAGAGGGGAGAAATGATCACGTAGATACTGAGACTACACAGTATACATATAGGGTACATTTTAATAAGTAAATATTCCATATTTTTATCTTTAAACACAATTACACAGGTGTGTTATAAATAACTGTAAAATATGATTTCTTAGGTGACAGATTTTCTCAAGTGACTGACCCCAATCTCACAAAAGTTCTGAAGACTGTAAATATTAGAAAACCGCCTGATAATGATTTGCCTTGGTAAATTGTAAATCTCTTCATCTCTCTGTTTTGTAATAGATCCACAGGCGAGTCCTTCTTCTGAGAATCCAGATGATGATGATGATGATGATGATTTGGCTGCTTCTAGCAAACCAACTCCAGACTCCCCTTCCAAACAACTGCCTGATCAGATCATTTTCCTCAGCGGGAACCCGTCAGTGGAAATCGTCCATGGCATCATGCACCTCTACAAAACAAAGTGAGCACCTTAATGTTACGGCTTATTTCTACCCATTTAATAAAGTTATCCATCCCTATTGTAATTGCGCAATTTATACATGCCAAAGAATACTTAAAGCCATTCGGTCGCTTTTCCAAAATACAACATTTTACAGGGAATATGTCACAGCTTTTAGCATAACTAAATTTGTATATTTAAATTATCTATAGCTTGCGCTTGTGTCAATCAGTACAATTGTTTTCAAGAACTTCAAGGAAGCGTAGATCTGTGCTTCAAAGTATCACTACTAGTATATTTATTTCCCGTACTTCCCCTTACCTACTGTTAGAAAAGGCTTAAACGGCAATGAACAGGTCAGATATAAGAAATGCACATATTAATAAGTAAACGTTACACCGTTACTCTAGATATAGCCTAACTATAGAACTGTAAGGTGCAGGACCCAGAAGAAGTGACCGATTTAAGTTGCTTTTTGTTGTTAAGTCGTCCAGGCAGCCCTAGTAAAAGAACTTCAGGGCAGGAAATCTGATTTAAGCGCTTATCCTGCATCTTTTGCACGTATCCCGGCTTACGTCAAATAGTGGTCCTTTAGATATGTAGCATAAAGATATGTAGCTTTGAAAAATAAACGTATCTTTGCTGAAAGCTGGGAAAGAAACATTGTATAAGATTAAGGCACCAAGTTGGGTAGCATCAAAGAATGGAACTCCAGGTGAGCAATGACCTTCCAAAGGTATTTAATATTTATATTCCTCCCAGACCTGTAAACTTGGTAAAGTGGCTACCTGTATTTATATAAAAAAAAAAATAGGAGATAACTTTGTTGCATATCTATCCTCAGTAAAATGACTTCTCTGAAAGAAGACGTAAGACGCAGCGCCATGCTTTGTATTCTTACTGTTCCTTCAACAATGACCAGTCATGATCTTATGAAGTTTGTGGCATCGTTTAATGAGGTCATCGAGCATATGAAAATCATCCGGGATTCTACTCCAAACCAGTATATGGTTCTGATAAAATTCAGCTGTCAGGTAATATGTCAGAGATAAAAAGTTTCTGTGTAAAATTATACTGTCCGTGTAATGCCTAAGAAAGGATTCTCATGTATGTTGTACAGCAGAGGGCTTTTGTCACTTGTGACCCACCATAAGCATACAGAATCTGGCTAAATGTCATTCAAAGATTCACTTGTATGAGCCAGAGTGCTTCTAAATGCGATTGAATGAATAGAATAGCTGTACGTAGGTGGATCATTCATGCACTTCCAACCTTATACTGTATTCTGAAGCTGAGTCTGAAACAGGCATATGAAAACAAGCTGATCTAATCATCGGTTTAGAATCAAATAGTAACAAACCTTTTGTCTTTGTGTTACATATCTACATTGGAGTGAATGGAATCTTATTTTATGTAAGGCTTAAAAGTGGTTTCTTAAATGTGCAATTAGAAGAAGATTTTAGGGGCTCATGTTTGCCAGAAATTTTAAATGTCTATGTATATATATATATGTATATTTAAGTATTTTTAATATATAAATATATATGTTCTGTATTTTTACTTGTGACTTTGCTTTTATTAAAAAAGTTTTTGTTGTGTTTTTAATCCACGTGGCAACATTAGCATCATTTGAAGGTTTAGACGTTTAGACGTACCATGATGGTACTTTGGCATAAAATGTTAGTATCTGCCTATAGGTTGCCATGATGCCCCGATGCCCCAGTCCCACCCGTGCTTTTTTTTCACCATTTTTTTCTCCACACTGCTGATTCTCGTTTTCTGTATGTGTGGTTGTATATACACCTATTACACATTTTGCACTTTTGCTTTGTGTGTGTGTGTTTTCTTTGTTTAATAAAGTATGCTTTACATGTGACTGTTTGTCCCAGTCATGGAGGGAAAATAAAAAGCATGACAAAGGATTTATCTAGTGAAACATTGTGCGTGGTACAAGGTGACTGTCCTGCGGTGGACAGGTCAGGTGATCTCTATGGTTGAACACAGACCAGCAGCTCTGCATTAGCTGTGGAAGGTCACAGATTTCTCTTAACAGCTGGGCTTTCTGTTGCCTCGTGTATCACGTTTACATTGTAAATCATTTCAAATCTTAAGTCCATTTCTCAAATTCTTATTCAGGCCGACGCGGACAGCTTCTACATGGCATGCAACGGGCGTCAGTTTAACTCTATTGAAGATGACGTGTGCCAGCTGGTCTACGTTGAAAGGGCGGAGGTATTCAAGTCTGAAGACGTGAGTATTTTATTTGTAGATTTCCTTTGTGTATTAAGCTACCACGTTCATTGTCTGTGCTGTTGTGACTATTTTGTCATAGCTCCTGTCCCAGCATAGGACCTTCTAGTGGGAATAAACTTTTGGGACTCTGTTTTGATGATGCATCTTATACTAAACGTATAGTTCTTTCCTCAACTTCAAAATGTATTTTCTAACCTTTGGGTCCTATATCACATTTGTGCTATTTTATATTCAGATTATAATTATTTTAAATAGTGAAAGTGTTTGTAGGGATTCTGGTTGAAGACTTGCTGCTTGGGTCCATCCAACAGTTATTTTGAAGCATCTGCATATTGAAAAGAGACATTTACGGCATGTATGAAAGCATGTCTTGTGCACCGACGGAGATCCGGTGCCAGAAGCGCTAGCAGAGCTTACTCAAGGCATTGGATCTAATAAATAGGCAGCTATGATTATTGACCCTCCTGGCACCAAAAAAACCTTTTAATGATACGTGCAGCCTCGACAGCGAATTCATCGGAGTGTAGTTAGTGCTGTACTGTGAGGAAACGCTAATTAAATATTGATTTAATCGCAAGCGTCTAAAAGACACGTTTCCCTGGTTTATATTCGTTTTCAGTCGGCTTCTTCACAGCAGGCACTTTCAATATTTCAATATCCATATTTAGCATGTTTTAGGGTGATTTGGGAATGAAATCTGATGCTTTTGCCGGCCGCTAAAGGAAGGTTTATTCCTTTTTTAATTGTTTTGGTGCCTGGCAGTATTTTATAACGTTCTATACAAATAGTTGTCCGCTCTATGGATGAGCCAAAATGTTTTTCATCGGTATTATCTTAGGAAAGCTTGGCGGTGGCAGCTGTGCAAATCCTCTATTCTCCAAGTTCCATAAAGATTCTGCCAAGTTCTCCTGAGCTGCGTTCTCATTGGTTGAGCTCATTTGCAGGAAATTCCCAGCAAGCTGAACAAATATAGCCAAAAAAACGAATGCAACTGCTGTTAAACGTTTGGGGAACGCGAACATAAAAAATATACATTGAAAATCAGAGTATACTTTCTTCATCTTAGCGCCACAACTCCCATCACTACTGAATTTAGTCCCCATTGGTTCATCGGTACACACTAGCAGCTAATTCCCAGCAAGCTGTATTAATACCGCTCCATATCGTTAAACTCGGCAAGGAATTGCCGTGTTTCATTGCTGAGTATAGAAAAGTTGTACATATGTTGAAAATAAATATATCTTCTTCTGTAACAAATATGTGTTTTGAGGAAAATAGTGCTCGTTCACGTTCATTTGATTAACCCGCTGTATCTGTAGGGTGCCAGCCTTCCGGTGATGGATTTAACGGAGCTTCCAAAGTGCACTGTGTGCCTGGAGAGGATGGATGAATCTGTCAACGGTATTCTCACAACACTATGTAACCACAGCTTTCACAGCCAGTGCCTGCAGCGCTGGGAGGACACCACGTACGTCATTCCCGTATTGTAATATTATCTGACTGCCCACTTCGCTAATGCCACCTTCACCGGAAAGCTATGCCACATCTATGCCGTGTGTTCAAAACACTCCTTAAAAAAAAATACTAAGTACTTATATAAAGTAATATAAATCCCTACTTCTGTTTATGCCATGTTATACATTTTTCTGAATAATATACGCTTACGGTTCTGGTTGTTATAGTTCCTTTAGCAACATTATTTGCAAATTAAGCAGCAGCTTAGGTAACTGCTCCTTTGTTACAGGTGCCCGGTGTGCAGATACTGCCAGACACCTGAACCAGTAGAAGAAAACAAATGCTTTGAATGTGGTGTTCAGGAGGTAAGTTGACATTTTATGCAAGAACAAGAAATGTGTGAACTTAATGTACACCCCCCCCCCCCAAACATTTTAGTGGTTAATTTGGAGCTAGAATACATGTTTGTCACCATATTCACAGCCGGCAACCAAATGGTAAGTTTAGGTCCCTTGTTACCTATTGTTTCTGTCAATCCAAATTATGCGATGTACTTTATGTCCTGTTTAGACCGCGAATGCTCTGCAAGATAAAACAGCGATATACAAATCAATAAATAATACACTTTATAAAGCATTTTGGTAACCGTGTTAGGGTTTTGGGTAGCTTCTCAAGTAAAAGAAGCAAGGGCAGAAAAAGGTAATTGGATAAAAGAGATCATGCGGTGTTATTATTTTTCATCCTCTTAAATTGGATTCTGGAGGCAAAACAAACAGGAACATGCCTCAGTATGTGGATCGGACGTTTATATGTATGACGGTGTGCTGAAAAGTACATTTATTAAGAATGTTCAAATAAAATGTGTGACAGGGCTGGACGGCCAGAAAGAGGCCTACCCATAAAGATCAATATAAAACAGCACAAAATCTTTGGCACCAGATCTAAAAATCTAGGAGCCATGGCTTTCCTGGTCGCCGTGACTGGTCAACCCCTGATATTAACCTCTTCACGTGTAATTTAGCTCCGTGCTGTCCTCATGCTCATGAAGTACCACGATCTTTAGGCCGGATTGAAGGTCGTTTGTTAGAATGTGGTTTAGTAACGTATCTTGTATGATGCCTGGTATGTACTATAGTTTTTTTTTTGTTCTCTGGCAGAACCTGTGGATCTGTTTAATCTGTGGCCATATTGGATGTGGGAGGTATGTCAGCAGACATGCATATAAACATTTTGAGGAGACACAACATACATATGCAATGCAACTGACCAATCACAGAGTCTGGGACTATGCAGGAGGTATGTCAGACTTTTTTTTTTCTTTCTTTCTAAATTGGGACTTTTATTTTAGGAAAAAAACACATAGGAATCAGACAACAAAGTTTAAAATGTAATTTTCAGGAAATTATGTATATGTATTGATCATCTGTAGACAAGCACTGCTGCCAGTGGCGTGTCTACAGGGGTCGTAGATGCGACAGGGGGCCCCATGAAAACCCTTGTTCCTGTCTCCTCATACCAGTTCAAAATTGTTTAGAAAGGGTTCTGACCTGGACCGCGCCAGTCTGGGTTTGGAAGAGCCCTTAACTATTTTGAACCAGCATGGGGAGACGGGAATGTATTGGCTTCACGTTGCATCATGTGACCCTGCGGTGAAGCCGAGGCTGCTCGTACAGTGTATGATAAACCGGGAGCAGGCGGGAGGTGTGATGCATGCATGTATGTGTGTGCAAGCATGTGTAAGTGTGTTTACATATGCGTGCCAGAGTGTATGTTGCAAGGGGCAATGATAGCACAGTACAGATGTTGAAATTGGGGGGGCCCCGGGGCCTTGTGGTTTCTAGTTACGCCTCTGACCGGTGCTGTAAGTACACGTATGTCTATGAATAATTGCCAAGTTTAGTGTGTTAGGCGTTTATCCTCATGTCTCCTATTCATTCGTGCTGTTGTATGCCATGCGGTGGATGATAATTTTGTAATAAATTTTAGCATACAGCTTTATTTTCTCCCTGTCCTTTGTGCTGTACATTGATCTTTTTTTAAATAAACTTTCCTCCTGTACGTTTATTAAATCACTTTTTTGTAATTTACTATTGAATTCAGCCAGTGGCATTGTCCTTCTTCATCGCTTTACCTTTATTAAACAATCCCTACAGATAATTACGTTCATCGATTGGTGGCAAGCAAAACAGATGGAAAAATTGTTCAGTATGAGTGTGAGGGGGACACCTGCCAGGAGGAAAAGATCGACTCTTTGCAGTTAGAGGTGAGTTCTCATCAATTACTGTAGTTTCTCTCTGTGTAGAAATCTGTGCAGGATTTGTGTAACTGATGGCTAAATGTGTATGTGTGTGTATGTACACACACACACACACTCACTCACTATACATGTCCTGAACTTTTTAATTTTAATGTCAGCGTTGGTCCGAACAACATGTAACTGGAAAATGAACTACATGCAATATACAGTTTTATCAATTGCAAACCATGACAACCTTGTTTTTTATCTTTTAAATTGTAATCTAAAAAAGACTTAGCCCATCAGCATCCCTTTGTATTAAGTGAAATCAGGTCATGTACAATAATTAGTTATGCTCGCAAATATAAGTATTAATCTACTAGTATAAATAATACAGTATATATTCATAGCTAGAATTACTTATCTCCTTAGTATAATGATACTATATTTTCTAAAAATATAAATTACTAATATTATGATGAATAAGAATGCTTTCAAAAAATAGACATGGTCATTTTTTTTTTAATAATTTTACAAAATCTAAAGTGAGTGGAACAGAAGAAAGATCTAAATCACATCAATATTTGATGTGACCTGTCTTTACCTTTAAAACAGCATCAGTTCTTCAACCTGCATTTTCACAAGGTTAGGGATTTTGTAGGCATATAGTTAGGTGTGTGACTTATTTTTAAATGCAGCAGGCAGGGTCGTGTGATTTAAGTTTTCATTCTTTAGTAGTGTATTTGCTGTTAAATATAGATTAAATGAACACTTATCTGGCTTTTGTAATAAGTGGATGATTAAAATATATCTGACACATCTGACTACAGTTCAGATTCCCCCCCCCCCCCCCCCCCCCCCCATTGTAAGAAACGTGAACTAGTATATTAATTACAAGGATGTAATTGATACATGTTACTATATATACCTCTTCAATGTTCCTGACATCCCAGTAAAAGGAATGCATGTTAAAGTGCTCTTTCAATATGCATTCTTCGAAACAAAGAGGTTTCAACATTTCTTGCCACTGATTGGCTTTTTTTTGTCCTCTGCACTGGGAAAAAACATAATGTCCCCGCCAGGTCTTTATGTGACACGACAGTTCGTAACCTAATCGTTAGCGAAGGCAGCGGGGCGCACTCCAAATGCCTTGCGTTGTGGGCATGGATGACCAGTGGTCGTGACTTGCATCAGCAGGTAGCCATGACACATGGATGCTGAAACAAGGACCGCTCACAAAAAGCGGTGTGTATGTTCTGGTAATCTTCTTGGCCTTTTCTTCTGTCTTGCATGGTTTCAGTATTCCTACCTGCTCACCAGTCAGCTGGAATCTCAGCGCATCTACTGGGAAAATAAGATTGTCCGTCTGGAGAAAGATACAGCAGACGAGGTAACCACACGCTTAAATCTGTTCACATTTAAAACCTGTTAAAGCACAAGAAATGCCAGGAAGGTTTGCGATAGCAGCTGTGTGTTAAAAGTACAACTTCAAAGTAATGTTGCAGCAACTGCTGCAGCTGAATGTAGCAAAGGGTTAAAGGGGATTACACCTCTAGTGATATTATAATCTAAAAGTCTCATGTTCTATGCTTTAGCCCATGAATGGTGTCATAAAACTGGATAACATCTCTATATGTGGCTGTAATCTGTCCATAACATTTATAAGAGCTGCTCTGGACTAAGTGCTGTCCCCTCCTGATAGCGGTATCTGCATCTTGCACTGGTATGTTCTCTTCTCCTCCCCGTCTGGCAGGGTATTTCTCTCTGGGACGTTCATGCAGTGATGGGAGTAGCCCTCTGATGTACAATTACGCAGCATCAATGTTTGCAACACGCTTTACAGCAATGGCTGCATACCGTGATAAATAATCGCTACAGAGGGCAGTCTAGTTTAACGCTGTTCAACAAATCACCAGTGGACATACGTATTTGGCTTTAAGGAAAGAAACAAAAATAACAATTTCTCTCTATTTTAGATTAATAATATGAAGGCAAAGTTTAAGGAGACCATAGATAAATGTGACAGCCTGGAACACAAATTAAATGACCTGCTTAAGGACAAACAAGCAGCAGAACGAAGGTACTGGGAATTTCTAAATATGCTGGAACAATCCTGTGCGTATTGTCGATGTTAACACGCTACGCTGCTACAACGCATTTGCCAGCAAACTTGGTAATGTGGTTTGTATCAGTGTTGTTGGCAATTACTTTGGCCATACCACATACAAAGGTGAAAAAAGTATGCATAGGGTAATAAATAGAAAAAATAACACATATCTGAAATGCACAAGTGATCAGATAACAACTAGGGGTTTTATTCAATAGATCTGGGGCGTGTAGGTTACTGATAGACTTTTACAATATATTGTTAAGGGCCACCACCAGCCAGTTTCTCCTGGTGGATCTGTATAAGGCAGAGATAAATCAGTTTTTACCCACGTTTTGCAGGTGCACCCAACTAAACACCAAGGTAGCCAAGCTTTCATCAGAGTTGAAGGAAGAACAGGAAATGAACAAATGCCTGAGAGCAAACCAGACTGTCCTACAAGCTAAGCTTCGAGAAGAAGAGAACCTGCGGAAGGAACTCTGTGAGCAGAAGGACGTGCAGATCGTGGAAATGCAGGACCAGCTCCGTGATGTAATGTTCTACCTGGAGGCACAGCAAAAAATCGATCAAATGCCTGCAGATACACGACAGGATATTCAGGGCGGCCAGATCAACATACCGGTGGCATCTTCCAGTTCTCCTCCTGCGTCTGCAAAACATCCATCCCGGAAGGGGCGCGGGAAAAGAGGAAAATAGAAATGCAAAACTTTTTCACCCTGTATATCTCCAAATATAGTCTGCAGACTTATAGGCATAAAAATATATATATTTTAAATGGGACATATTAAGTATATGTAGTTGTAAGACCTACCTGTTTCATTGCCTGAGATGTGTGGCGTTTTAAACACAGATTTAGAGCACAGTTTGATCCTGCTATGCCGTTTAAGTCGTCCGACAGAATTCATAGTATACAGAATCTTGAAAGATGTCGGTTTAACTCATGCCATAGGTGCCTACAAAGCATGTATAGCCTAATTAACTGAAAGACTTGGGAGTAAATGGTTTATGGTTGGACAGTTACAACAAGAGCTCTTGGGTTTCCCTGCCATTACTATTAACTGGCCACAAGTATATCTCTAGACCAAGGGTATCCACCTCCCATGATGCTGAGTTAGGTTCTCGAAAAGAGCTTGTGTGTGGATGGTGGGCTACCATAGAACTGACAGCTATCTGTAGGCTATCCTTTGCTGAAGACAAGTTAAGTAGTTGTTTTGGATAAGTTACATTTTGAATCAATGTTTTATTATGCAACTTTTGTGTTGACTAATCCTAAAATAAAGCCTGCCAGTGGTGTGTGAGGAAAAAGATTAAGAAATCCCCTGAAGGATGGTTTTTAACCTGCTTTGCATACATTTTGGCATTGTTACTGCAACATTTAAGTACAAAAATGTATAAAATTTCGTTAAAGTAGAACATGGGGATAAACTCTTAAATCTGCCATAGGCTTTAGTTTTTCAGTGTTTTTTATTTTGTTCTGGCCACAAGAACCTAATATGCCAAGAAGATTGTCTTGTACAGAAGATTTTTGTACTAAGCACTCTTGGCAATTCTAGATAATCACATCCTTAAACATCATGACCATACATGAAAATCTTTTGGATGCCTTCTAACTGAATATAAAAGGGCTGACAATATTGATGACATCATGTGTGGCCATCATTTATTACTGAATACAAGTAAGTGGTTCTTTAAAATAGTATTTAGATTGTTTTAATCATTATTTATTTATGAGTCGTAAGTGGATTTCTCAAAGTAATGCAACCTTTTTATGCCGTTGTCGGTGTGCTGATGCATTCTCCCAGCATCGTTTGCACTGTTTGTAAAATAAATGAAAAAAGAAAATTAGTTCTGTTGTCAAACCCAACTGACCTTAATGTTATAACGTCAATGATATGGATGTCCCTGTTGATGGTCTGTAATACACTCCTGTCTCTATCCACTTTGAACTTGAGTATGCATGTTGAGTTTCTATGCAGGTTTACCGTATAAATCTACAATTTGTTGCCATCCGTACAGAATATCTGTGTGTATTACTCTTTCCAAACATATTTGTATTATGGGTTATAGACTACTACATACACTGCACTAAGATTTAGAATGAATATAAACGTATACAACTGACAATCTCACCTACTTTACTTCATTAAGTGCCTAACCATTTCGCTACCGAGCCATTTTTTCATACTCTATACAACAGAGTCCCCTTTTCCATAATTGACTTAACCACACAAATTAGACATTTGGTAATACGGGCTTACTCTTGAGTCATAGAAACACCTTTTTGACTAGAACGGGAATGCCACTGAGCATATGCAAGCAGTGTATAAATGCGTCCTGCTGTCAGTAGAGGCAGTTTTGGTGGAGAACCAAAGAATACTTGTCTTGCGTTGCATGCAGTGAAATGCTTTGGAATCTGTCCAAAATTGATTGCAATATGTTTGTTACATGAAAATAGGGCTAGTGTCCTCCTTTAAAGATTTTTCAACATTTGCAAAACTACCATGAGGTCCTAATGGACAAAGGATTGGGAAACCTGACCATTACACCAACGCATTCTAAGTACATATACATTAATCTGACGTTCCCCCTTTGAAGGTATTAGAGCTTGAGCTCTTCTGGGACGGCTTTCCACGAGATTTTTGAGTTTCTGTGAGAATTTTTGCCCATTTATCCAGTAGAGCGTTTGTGAGGTCAGGCACTGATAATGGCCAAGAAGTCCTGGCTGGCATTCTCGGTTCCAGTTCATCCTCATTCCAGTGTTTGATGGGGTTAAGGTCAAGTTCCCACACGCCAAACTTATCCAACCATGTCTTTATGGACCTTACAGTAGCCAGAACATGCCTTCTTCCCATTACAACGATATAAGCAACACAGAGTTTGACAGATTTTGGCCCAATTAGTCCACAATAAAAACTTCCCTAAATGTGTTGCCCTTCTCTTAATTTTGTCCCCTTCAGACTTTGACTTTGTTTCACATAAATATATAGGTAAAAATAACAAATGTCAAAATACAAATTTGTCATGTAACAGTTTCTTTAATTTTTGAGATTACACTTAATCAAGACCAGGGAATATGGACCTGGGTTTGTGCCTAGACCTTATGAGCAGAGCCTTATAACACTATAATGGAAAAGATGCTACAGATTTGCATGAAGAAGTGAACCTGGACACCAATTCAATATTGCATAGTTAATTTTCATTCGTGTGATTATAAAAAATGTGTGGCACTCTACTGCAAAGCATTAAAGAAACTTTTGAAGTCTTCAGCTTTTGTGATTTTATTTATTTTTTTACAAGCTGCACTAGTTTTGCTTTGGCTTTCGTGTGCATTTAAGATAATTTAATAAGGGTGCATGCCCAAAATGATTATTCTTTGTGTCCCCACAGTTGAAACGTCAATTAAAATAAAAGAACAGTATTTATATGCCTTTACGCCCCTATAGTTTAACACCAGGAACGGTGAAAGAGCTGTAGTTGTGAACTATAGTTAAGAATTTCAGGCCATGTGCTAGGTTAAAAGTATTTGTTTGAAATTCAAAAAGCATTAAAGATTTCTTAAAATAGCTGTATTCTTGAGGCAATGTACAGTTAATCTTTTTCTAATGATAAGGGGATTTCTGTACCCTGCATTTTGGATGTTTGTACATTGTTTCCAGCAACCATCCTTGTACTGTATGTTCAGTTCCTTCAAGTATAAGAAGGACTGTGCTAGAAGAGACCGAATTGTTATTTATAAATTGCAGTTGGATGACACATGCCTGGCACAGTCTGCCTGTTCTGAGACATTCAGTGAATAGTACACAGTTGTCTAGTTTATATCTTTCCTGTATATTTTTTTTTCATTCTGTTTTAACACAAAGCCTGTGTACAGCCAACATACATAAACAATTGTAATTCTTTGCGGCAGGAGCCGAGTCTAGTGAAAGCACAGATGTTGCCCATTGTTGGATTCTGATGCCTTTGGAGGGTCAGAGGTTTAGATGTAATGCAAGGAAGTTTTATTTGACTGGGAGGGTGGAAGATAAACTGAGCATAAAGCTAAATCCAAGAAAAGATCAAAGAATTTCACAGCTTATAAGATTCATACTTTAATCGTTCTAAGTTTTTTTTATTTTATTTTAAGTAAATCAATGACAAGCACATCTTAATCATAAGATGCTTGGTGACCACACGTCTCTGGAAGTTCTTCCTATGACTATCCTGCAAATCACAGGGGAAAGCATCTCCCCCAACACTGAAGGGACCTCTCTCTGCTGGTACATGAAGTTTGGGGGGTGCATCGTACAGCAACTTAGTTTCAGAAGAAGGGTTTGTTTACTAAAACCAGTTACTCCAACTTGTTTCAACCAAGTTCCCTAATATTACAACTTAGTATCAGTTTAAAGTTAAATACCATTGAAGTTTAGAACAGGTTTTCAAGGATGCATAGTACTAGAGGTTAAGAAATTCTGCACTAAACCATAGGTTGTAGATGAGATGAAACATTTCACTTGACCAACATAGCCATGCATCATGGAAGGTCAACCCAAGAATATTTTGTGAGATGAGCTGAATTGTGTTATTTCTCACTGCATTAACTATGTGGTATGTGGGGCCAAGTGCATGTCAATAACCACAATGGGACATTAGGAAAGAATATGAAAAAAAGGGTCTGGATGAAGGACTAGTGGACATGTTGGATTGGTTGACCAAAGATATACATAAAAGCAAACTTGTGATCTTAGAACAAATCTGACACATTTATTCTAATAGAATTGGCGTGTCTGACTACCTGCTACGTTACCGACCTGGCTACCCTGACCATTCTTCTGGAATTAACTCCTTCTGTGCTGATCCGTGGGATGACCGCATATTGGCTGTTTCACCTTGCTACATTACTCAGTGCATACCTACTTTCTGCTATCACAGAGGCCTCCTCGCTGTTGTCCAAGTCCTGGATTTTCACTGTCAGGGATCCTTCTCTCTCATAGAGTATCTGGGCAGAAGAACTTCTGCGGTGAGTGCCTCAGGTGTAGCGGAAGCGACACCTACCCCCTTCTCACATCTACCCTCTCCCTACCCCCATTCTCACTATCTACCCTCTCCCTCCCTTCTCACTATCTACCCTAACCCCTTCTCACTATCTACCCTCTCCCTACTACCCTTTGTAGGTCACTTACCGTGCAGTCCTGTGGTGTGTGCGCGAGGCCTCTGTCTCGCTGCTCTGCCGCGATGCGCGCGGCTTCACTGCTGAGCGCCAGCATATGACGCGCCAGCACCCGAGACGCTCCCACCAGTGCAGTCGGGGCAGGGCTGAGGCAGGTGGCGGTGGCGGTGGCAGGGAACAGAGGAGACAGAAGGGCGTGGAGCGGTTGCTGAAAACGACTGCTTGCCACCCCTTGGGCCCCCTGGCCCGGTCGCGACCCCTGCGACCCCGGTAGTTCTGCCACTGCCTTCCA
This sequence comes from Spea multiplicata, assembly GCA_009364415.1. Taxonomy (NCBI): domain Eukaryota; kingdom Metazoa; phylum Chordata; class Amphibia; order Anura; family Pelobatidae; genus Spea; species Spea multiplicata. Next base: position 47,603,981 of record VKOC01000001.1, read on the forward strand.
TGCAAACCCGTAATCCCTGTTTTTATGTGTGACTCAAAGCAGTCCTTGTTCAAGTCCCACCTCTCCGATTGTGCCTTTAGAGTCTTTACTCTGCTACCAATTTGTCTCCGCTACTGTTATGGTATCTGAAGCTCAGATACTGAGCGACTGGCCATACTCCTGTCTCCTCTATCCTCAATTCCTGGTATCTTTATCACAACTAAGGATTTCAATACCCAACAGCCCAAGATTACTGTGACAACCACTTTAAATGGCTAATCAAGGACTACATTTAAGAATGTTTTTCAAGTTAACATGTAATCCATGAGTGGCCTTTTCAAATTATTATTTTTAAATAATGTTCATTGTAAAGTAAGAAAACGATTTTGAATCTTTAACATTTAGTTGGTAGTTTCCAACTCAACTTACTAATATATTGTCTCATACAGTGCTACAGCTGCTAAATGTTTAAGCTTGTTTTTCCCGCAAGCAGACATTAATATCTTCTAGCTAGTGCCAATACCGCTACAGAGCTGGACACAGAGCAAGTCTGAATCTGTTCTTTATTGACAGTGTATCGATTTGTTCTCTAAGCGTTTAGCAGCATGTCCCCTGTATAGTAGACTACATCTCTTAATCCATAGAGAATTCTGTTTGCAAAAGACATTACTTGCGTTTGTGGACGCTTGTAAGCATTAAAGTGTTGGAGCTTTGTGGACTGTTAAACGAGCGGCTCCATGTGTCATTGTGCTTTTTGCAACCGCGCCAGGAACACTACCGAAAAACAAATAAACGGCATTTACGGTGATAAAATGCTGCATGCCCTATATATTTTCACCTCCCGGGAGCAGCTACCCTGGACAGTGCCCATTAAAATGTAGGACTGTTGGGAGGTACAGTATACCTGAACACCTAAAACCTGTACAGTCTGAACTGGCCGGAAAGAGTTGAAAGACACCTATCTATAAAATCAAAACAGGAACAGTTTTTCCTCATTTTCTAGATTGTAAACTTGTTTGGACTGTAAGTCTAATTGTTATGCGCTCTTTTTTTATGCCCTGTTAACCCATTGTACAGCGCTGCAGAATATGATAGGGCTATATAAAGCAATAAATAATAATTTTGAACAATAACCTATTATTATTATACTTTATTTATAAAGCACCGACAGATTCCGCAGTGCTGTACAAGATGAAAATTTGACAGATAACGACAGGTACAATACAGCAATTGACATTCAGATACAAGAGGAATGAAGGGCCCTGTTCATGCATACATGTTTCGGTGAGATAAAACCATTCCATATGCATTATAAAGAGCTAGCTTTGTTCCGTTTCATCTATGAGATGCACTCAGGTGAACCTATATAAAAGCAATTTAGCGTGTTATAAACACAACAAGCTTATTTGTGCAAGCTGATACATTCTACTTGATGACACAGCATCCTGAAACACAAACACCAGAGTCCAATCCATTTCTATATTGGCATGTTTGTAGTCGGTGAGTCATTTTACAATAGCAGCTGAGTAGACAAGTAACAAAGATTTTTTCCTCTTTTCTGGGAAAACAGCCATACTCAATATCCAATAAAATGCATAGAAAAATAGTAACCTTAAATATCATGTTTTATTAAGAATACAGAGAAAGTGTTTTTAAGGTACAATGGCCTCGGATTTTATGGAAACCATTACAATATGTTTTACAGCCGGTATATAACGCTTATGATGGTTGATTGGTCTCTTTCCATGTGGTTTCCCTCGAAAATGGATGGGGGGATTCTACAGAATCGTCCTGTAAACATTTGCTGCCTTTTCTATCTTCTCAGCTACTTGGCTTGCAACAGCAATAAGCAACTTAACAGGACAGTGATACGTTAATAATGAGGAGGCATAATTAGGCAGATCTTGAGAGCAGGATATTAAGATAAATTTCCCCATTTTACACAGGTGAGGCGGGCGTTTAATAGATATAGTTTACTTATTTTACCATGTAAGTCCCATTACATAGTTTATTGCATAGAACTGTAAATATGGGATTTGGGAGATGATACTTTAGTACTTGACCATACTTTTTGTTTAACTTGAGGCGAGGTGGCCAGCACATGTGCTTAGTGACATCATTAGTGGTCACCTGATGACACGATTGGAGGAACGGGAAGAGAGAGTGAGTGAATGAGAGTGTGAGAGAACATTAGTGAATGTGGAAGAGCATAAGAAAGTGAATGAGGGTGAGTGTGAACGTATTTTATTTCTGAATGTAAAAATCTCTCCAGTTTCCGCCAGAACCAAAAGGGAGGAAACAAAATTCGTTGTCTGAAAACGAACGGACCAAAAACGAAAATAAAATTGGTCCGTTTGCACAAGTCTACTGTTTAGTACCGTACCAAGCATAATGAATAAATGAATCATGGACAGGTAATTATATAAATGTGAATAATAATTTGTAAAACCGAAATGCTAATACCTGTGTGTGTGAGGATGACAGAACTGCTTGTATGTCCTGTACCGAGGAAGTCCGATCCACATAAATGTGAGGTGCCATGTAATCATGGAGCACCATTGCCCTCACCACACATGGCACATAATTTATGTAAGAGAATTCATACATTGCAAAACAGGAAACCGGCTTCACATGTCAACAGCTTTGAAATTCTTGGCATTCTAGCCGAACTGAGCATATGACTTTGCTTTGTAAACATTTCTTGTTTGCTGTCTGCCTCCAAGCATTGGTTCTTACTGCACATTGCTTAGATAAGTGTTTTCTGACCAATTCTACACATACCCCTGTCTAAAATACTTTATTCAATTAGTGAAGAGGAATTTTCCTCACCTCCCAAGACAACTGCTTGTTTCTCTCTATTGCAAAGGCCCAGCTTAATATTCAAACTGTGCCTGCTAGCTAAGAACATTTTGTTGTGAATTAATAGTAGTGGTAGATCTCTTTATCTCTCCTGTAGAAAGAAAATTCAGTAAAAAATGATTTTTCTATTCTGTTCTCTATTCACATATTAATGCTAGAACACTACTGTATTATTGGGGTTAAGGATGATGTTTAGGAGATGTGCTTCACAAACACAAGTTGTTAAGTTTGGCAATAGTCTACAAAGTTGACTCACTTGTTGTTTTCTAAAGTACAAAAGCAGGAGTCAGCACTAGTATTAACCCCCGTGGTGATGCCAAATATAAGTTAATCTTACAAAAAAAGCATAATATTGTTTCTTTCACTCAAATGCTGGTCTTCTCTGGGTTTTCCCCACCCTAATATAATTATGGCTTTCATCCTACAGAGTTGTACGTAATCCTTTGAAGCTCCTTTTATATATGTTGTTTTTAGAATTTTCTGACACTCTGAAGTATGTTTTTCAAGGTTGGGACATCCAGAGCCAGGAATTGTGTTTGGCTGTTAACGTAATACATAAAATTAGAATCTTTGTTGTTGACAAACTTGGGCCTAGTTTCACCAGCTTCCATGACCATTTCCAGGAACAGGACCAGTGACCTTTCATATGGAGCTTTCACTTAACTTTATGACTTCTATGTTGCTGAATGTTTTGATTCTCTAGTAAAATCCTGAATTATTTATGTATGCAGATGTATCTTGGTTGGAAACCATGAGAACATTGAGCTTCGTTGTATAGCAAACAGATTCCAGCAATTCCTGGGAGAGGCTCCAATATTTGGTACATTTGGTATGTAAGGTGTGTAACAATGTACAAGCCAGTGCGGGATAAAGCCAACTGTCTGTTTCTGTTCAACTTAGCTTGACCCAGTGTTTCATAGAAACTAGAGCCAGAACCAAGCCAGACAAACTTTAGCATGCAATAATAATATTCATTATACCTGACCGAGAGGCGGGTGCAGAATAGATTGTGTTTTACTTTAAACTTACATTTCTTTCACTTTCTCGGCTTGTGTACAAGCTTTTAGTGCCAAGCCACTGAAAATGGTCATTTATCCTCTTCTAATGGTACAGGTCATTTTGAATCTGTAGAAATGATGCTCCAGTTCCATACTTGGACATTGCATTGCATATACACTTGCCGTTGAACAATGGGAGATACCGCAATGGCACACAGTAGAGAATGTTTGAAGACGTGTTTTGTGGCATGTCATTGTGAATTCTTAAGATACTTCTGTGTATGCTACTGCACGTGTGAAGCTGCCTGGTTGAAGCCACACCAGGAGATAAAAGGCTTCTAGCTGACCTCTGTCAGGCTCCTGATTTCAAAATGAGGTCTGGGCTTCAGTGGCTCCTCTTTTCTCAAGTAAAGGCTACTGCAAACTACATTTACAAACTGTACGTTGTAGACTTACAGTCTCCTTTAATCAAACTAAATGGATTTTTTTTTTGCTTGAATCTTCCTCTTATATTACTTACTGGCAAATCATGTGATAAAACAATAATAAGATGCAAAGTCTGTTTTTGTACTGTTGATATTCCTGCTATAGTGCTATCGCAAAGTTATTTTTCCCACATCGGGCCATTAAATATCAGCAGATATCAAAACCAAAATTTAAGCCCAATTAGCAATTCTATTGATTATAGTCAATCAGTAAGATACGATTACAATATATTTCATTGAAAGAGCTGAACTCAATCAGCAGTTACAATTCATCTTAATCCAAGCAACATACTTTGTACAATAAAACAGTGCTTAAACATAAAAGTAACAAAATATATTATGATAGGGTTTCCTTAAACAATTTCACAGTAATAAAATTCCATAAACTCTCAGCTATAAATTATGTGGTTCTGAACAAAGCAATTCACAATACACAGTATCAGGTTCCAATGCATGTTATGTTACAGGACACCCCTATTTATTATAAGTTGTCAGGTTACTGCACAAAGCCAATTTTCTGTTCTTCCGTATGATATGGTATGAGAAGAACCTCATAACTGGCACCACTCTTGTTCTGCTAAAATCATGTTTTTGGAGCCCTACATGGGTGTTATACCTTGATGGAGCCCAGAAGGTGCTTGGCTATTTGGGAACCGAAACCTATGCTCCTCCAAGACAGACCACTAAGAACTGTCATCTATAGTATGCAGAGAGTTGGGATATAATCTCACCACGTGGTGTAGAGCAGCAGTCTATGATGTCATATATTGGGCATTCTGCACTGTTCAGCTGTTCAATGGAGTAAGTCATATTATTTTATATAAGTTTATTCAGTAAAGTTGGTGATTGTGTGTAAACCCCCACTAAAAAAGAGCACTACTCTCTTCACCATGCCCCATTCGAATAGTCTGCCTCCTCAAATGTGATACCATATGGGCTCAAGACAGGTGGTATGCTTGGGGGGGAGTGCACCTGTTTGGGTAAGATGATTTTAGGTGGGTGCACCAGGGTCATGGAGGATCCTTGGTTTCATCTGGAGCTTTTTAGACTAGACGAGAGGTTATGGTCCATACAAGGGTTAACAGATTCTTTGCTGTATATCCTAGAAAAAAACAACACTGTGTCGTTCTGTGCGTTCATTGTAGAAAAGTATTATTAACCAAGTTATCTGCAAACAGAGAGCTAGAAATCTGCTCTCCATTTTACAAACAAAGAGAAAAGTACAGTAATTCCTGATATGTCTGCCAAAGCAGATTGAGTAGTCTCTCTGCTCACAAGGGAAGGGTGAGGATTTTACTCATACTGCAGTACCCTTCCCAAGCACTCGCCACCCTTGCTACTACTGTCAGGCTGCCAGCACACAGGCCCTGGCTCCTATTCAAATCGCTGCATATTTATCTTCCTACAGACACGAAAAAAGGCCTTATTCTATAAGACGGTTATTATTACCATTCACGGCTAAGAGAATCAGCAGCGTCAAAGTGCCAGCACTGTGTTTCTTTTTATAGAATACATACATTTAAAGGCAAAGACTTGTTTATTCCAGTATTTTTTTAGCATTCTGGTATCTTGCCATACTGACACAGCTCATTATCTTTCTTCTCCATGACTTCAGTGCACATCAGTAATATTATGATGCCAATGGTGCATACATCGTGTCATGATGTCGTGATCCAGCCTGGGCCCTGGCTGGAATACAGTATATAAATAAATACAGCAGAACGGTCGGGTATGTGGTGTAGAGGCTCCAAAGCAATGTTAGAAATTAATGTAGGGAATGTCTGAGAAGCGCTTTGTTTTATGCTTGGGGAACAGTGTAGAGTTTCTCGAGCAATATGGTTCTTTAGCACATCACTACACATTAATACAGTAATGGCCGTATAACATAAAGCCAGATACTGACCATCTGGCCCATCTTGTACGTCCATTTTCAGATCTCATACTTATTAGATTTATGAAAGCATTCCTGAACTCCCTGCATTAACCCATTACACTTCAACTGGAGGGATAATCCAGGAATCCACTATCTTCGGGCTGGTCCTTTAAATAAATGATGTCCCTTTGTCACCCCACATGCTATATCTTTTTTATACATTTAGAATGCCAGTGAAGGCATAAGTTCTCTTGTACATGTCCCCTTGCAGCGTGAAGCCTTCCACTGCACCCCTGTAAGGTACCGAACCAACTTCTACATATTGGGACATTTTCTAGGAGATTGCCAGCATCCCCATCTGCTTGACTCATTCAGCCCTGACTGCAAGTAGCATGATGCAAGTATGGACCGATCATTTACTCGATGTGCTATATTATTAGGTTGGAACTAAAAATGTGGGCTTCTTTCTAAACTGGACAAGTCTTATATTAATGTTGTTAACATACTGGAATTTACAGCATACTCCAATATTTGTGCGTGTAAAGTATTTTAAGGGCTAGAGCTTCTATCTCCCAAATGGGCAGAGTAAATTAGCCTAATTATAGATGTCAAATTCTAAGTTTCTCTCTAACAAGGACACATACTCAAAAGGTTTACAGCTATATACAATGCATTGAAGCGATGCGGTCACAATAAGGGATTCACCATTCTGTGGAGTGACAAATCTCGCTTCTCCGTTTGGTGGATGCCAGGAGGACGTTACCTGCCTGACTACATTGTGGAACCGTAATGTTTGGTGGAGGTAGGATTATGGTATGGGGCTGTTTTTCAGGGGTTGGGCTCCTTACTTCCAGTGAAGGGAAATCTTAATGCTTCAGCATACCAAGACATTTTGGACGATGCTATGCTTCCAACTTTGTGGGAACAGTTTGGGGAAGGTCCTTTACTATTCCAGTATGTATGTGTCTCAGTGCACAAAGCAAGGGCCATAAAGACATGGTTGAATGCATTTGGTGTAGAAGAACTTGACAAGCACAGAACTAGGGCTGCAACTAACAATTATTTTCATAATCGATTAAGTTCTGGATACGCGCATAATTTTTATCTCGACGTTCATTAAACGATTAAAAAAAATTAGTAAATTTTTCATATTACTTTTAAAACTAAAATTAAATAAAGTAACGTTAGATGTTAAAGAAACAAACGTCAGAACTAAAAAAAACCTTTGCTAAAAAAGAATTTTCTTGCAGTTTTATCTTCTCCCAAACCCTAGCCCACCTATACCCACGCTTCATCGCACATTTTGAGCCCAGGGACTCTTGCCCACAACTGCCTTCAACAGCTACATTTTTCACCATTACCCCCAGCATTATGCCAAAATACCCCAAGTTAATATGCCACAAACTACCCAAGATATGCCCACACTTCGGTCTTCCCAAGCACCATGCCCACTCCGCACACCTCCCACACACTATATCCCACTTATATTACCACTTTATATGCCTAGACTATACACCCCCAGGTTATATGCCACTCGCACCTCCCCCACATATGCGCTTTACATATGACCCATATTAATGGGATTTATACCCCCGAGTTTATGTCATACTCCCGTCCTCTCCCCAGGTATACGCCAAATATACCCCCCTGATATGCCATGGCGCCCTCAGTAGATTTAGCGACTTGTCTCACAGGAACACACATACAACTTTGACTAAAATAAACTTACTAGGGTTAATCACCTTCACTGCCCCTCCGGATTTGGCATGTCCTCCTCAGTCCCCCCCCCCCCTTTACTCATCTAACTGCACCTTAAAGCTCCACTCTAGTGGAGAGGCCGCTCTCAGTCGCAAATACTAGTTAGACCATTAACCCTCAGATAGTACGCATAATCTCAACAGTATCGAGCGCCAACAATATATACATCCATTACCACATATATCCAACTGAGCCAACGTCTGTAACATCGTAGATCATGTCACATCCCCTTAACATATTAACCCTGGATGGACCCCATCAACCACACCTGCACCCATAAATCTAACCCAAGCAAGACCCCATCAACCACAACTGCCCCTAAATTAAACCCTCAAAACCCAGCCCCCATTAACTATAACTGCCCCTAAATTAACCCTGAACACCCTATTAACTATAACTGCCCCTACATTAACCCCCACCTCCCCTAACTTTCAGCAGCCCAAATATTAATTTTATACTCACAGTTAGATGAGTTCCTGAGCCATGTGGACGCTATATGAAAGGGACGGGGCCCCTTTCTTTCTTCCCCTCACTGCCGATTGGCCACACCCCTTTCTTTCTCCCCGTCCCTCCTTGCAGCCAATCGCCAGTGACTGCAGGGAGGGACTGGTAAGTAGTAACTGCTGTGAGTCACCGAAACGGATTATAAAACGAGGGGTATTTTTCAGTGCGTTTGCTCTGAAAAAAACCTCATTTTATAATCGATCAAAATCGACTCAGCTAATAGATAATGAAATTTGTTGGCAATGATTTTCATTATCGATTATTATCGATTTTACCGATTAGTTGTTGCAGCCCTACACAGAACCCTGACCTCACCCTCATCCCCATCAAACACCTTTGGAATGCACTGGAACAGAGATTGCGAGCCAGGTCTTCTCGTCCAACATGTCAGATCTCACAAATGCTCAACGGGATAAGTGGACAAAAATTCCCACAGAAAGGGGGCAACTACATATTAATGTCTATGTATTTAGAATGTGATGTCACAAAAGTCCCTGTTGGTGTAAAGCTCAGGTGTCCATACATTTTGTCCATGTACTGTACATTGTTAAGTATCTAGCAGCACAGCTATCTTCACATTAACCTTTGCTATTTCAATCTACTCTGTCTGTGTTTTTATTAACTGTATGTTATTAGCCTCTTCAGTGATGGAGTGTAAAATGTCTGTTTGCGTTGTTAACCTCTTCAGTTCTAGAGTGAAAATCTTAGTGAGTGTTATGGTATAATGTAAACAATGTGCCAAAGTAATAGGTTGGTGTGTGGCACCAGGACTGAGACTCAGGGCATCCTGAACACCCCTTGAACACTCTCTGAACAACATACAATGTCTGTAGAACCTCCAACATAGAAACTCAAAGCCAATAAAAACTATTTGACATGAAAGTCCTAAATGGGATCCAAGCAGACGAAGCCTGCGGGATACACATGGCTGCGTGCTACAAAAGCGCAGCATGTAGCTCTACATGTATCCTTCAGACAACTGCATTCTGTCATTTGCTTGCTGCTGGCCTTGAAGCACGATGGTCAGTTTGCATTTGCAGCCTCCTTTGGCTGGCACAGTTCTCTGTATTACTTTCATACCGTATGTATAATGTTTTAAAACAAAAAATGGAGCTTTTAGAACTGTAGTGAAAATAAATTTGACCACATGGGTGTAGCAAGACGTTTTAATGTGCATCCCTGCATATCAACATGTCAACAGGAAACACTCATATCATTTTTAATCGGAAAAAAAATGAATGACATTATATTTGTTTCAATGTTTCACATGATCTATTATCTAATGGAGAGAGACAACCCTTAAGACTTGCTACTTTTTTGTTATGCCTCCTGCCCTTCCTGTAGGCAAGAATTCAATTGATATTTTACTATGAAATCACAAAGGGTCAAAAAACTGTGCAACTGATCTCATATCTTGGTAGTAGCTGGTCTTGTGTCTAAGAATGGTGGCAGGGAAGGTTACATATTTGGAAAGGGTCAATTTTTGAGCATTTTAACAAAAATGTCCTTTAGAGAGTCTGGGGACACAGGTTTTAAAACCAGTTGTGGATTTGAGTAGTTACAATATCTCAAACATTAATTACTATTTCTTTCCTCACCCAGAATTAAACAATGTGTGCTCAATTCTTGATACTTGGAAAATGTACATATGACACGTATTGTAACCCTTTCTAATGTATGAATATTTTTGATTGGATTACAAAGAGAATACAAGGAAAATGGAAATGAACCATCACTTTACAAGATTATGACTAAGCACAGCATGATTCCTTAGCAGTGTTTATTCGACGTAAACAATTAGCTGTCACCGTGCTAATGGTTTGTTGACCACCCCCAGCTGACAAAATTAAGAAGTTTTTCACCTGGTCTAGTCAAAATGCTTCAGACGTCTGTGCATATAAAAACGCTATTAATCATGCAACTTTAAAAGATACACAGGAAACCATTATAAATATCCTCCCTCTGTTCCTTTTCATTAAGCAAAAGCCAAGCTTTGTTTCACTGATTCAAGCAAAACTGAAAGTTGAGGCACTGGGAGAATGCATAAAGAAGGGTATTAACTAAAGTTAAAGCATCGTCTCAAATTATTATATGAAGTCTATATAAAAAGCAGTGAAAATGTCTTTGGATGAAATATGTAATACATGTCACCTTTAAGTATAGCTTCTGGTAGATGCTGTTACCAACCTTGAATGATGTAATAGGTGTAAAGTTAAAAAATATATATTTGGTAAAACAAATGTCCATATAACGGTAGATATAAGGCCTTTACCTATAAGATTATCTATGTCTAAGGGACATTCATAATTTGGTGTCTCCCTGGTTCTGCATAAGGAAAATTTATATAACCGTATTAGTCCAAGAGAAGTCTTTAGAGGTGCATGATAGCTTGTTTGGGCTAACATGCAGGCACATTAGATTTTTGGACCCCAGAGGTCTCTTCAAATGACAAATATATAATGTAAAATGAGCTGCCCAGCGCACTGTGTCACTTGTTTATGGAGGTTGGGATACAGCAGTTGCCAGGGGTGTCTCTAGCAGAGTGCAGGGCGTGGCACACAGCTAGGGTGACCACATTTCTAGCTGCCAGACTCAGATGGTGGTACAGTATGGCTCCTATCATTATAGAGCAAGCCAGACCCAGACAACGGCACAGCATGACTCCTATCATATAGTAAGCCAGACACAGATGGTGGTACAGCAGAACTCCCATCACTATAAATGGAGCCAGGCACCGATGGTGGTACACCATATCTCCCATCAATATATACTGGACCAGACAATGATGGTGGTACAGCATAACTCTCATCTCCCAATATTATCACTTTTGTTTACATTTCTTTTTTTCCCACTCACACCCTCTTTCACTCACAGTCTCTCTCAAAGTTTACTTCTGCTTCTTCCCAGTATCAACTCCATTGATCAGGCCCTCTGGAGCCTTCCACATAAGGACAAAGCCTCCGTACACCATGTGAATAGTCTCTCCCCCAATTGGAGCAACGGGACCTGGGACTGTCCCGTTCCTCTAGTCAGAGGAGAGCCTATCCACATGGTACAATCCATGACACATGGTCACCCTACGTGTCCCCCTAATATATCTGCTACTATAGGTAGCGCCGGTCCTGAATCAAGGAGAGGAAAAGCAGCAGTCATTCACAGTGTTCAGCAGCTTTACATGCAATTAGCAGTTACTGTTTTCCATTGATTACGTGTTTTAGAGATATTACACTTAAATGTCCACCTCATGATAGCTGAAATCAGAAGCAGCATGTGACAGAGCCAGCAATATCTGATGGGTTTCTCTTCCTGCCACATCCTTCATTTTACAAAGGCTGCCTGATCCAATCATCAACAATATAACAATACTATAACAATGGAGCAGAGATATGTTAATTGTGTAGATCCTGAAAAATATATCTTTTCCTCATAATAAACAGACAATGTATGTTTGTATATATGTTTCTAGCACTTTAATGTAGGATTTCACTTTAAGTAAAATAACAATGCACTTTCATATAACAAGTACAATTTACATATCTACAATTTACATATCCTTTTCTTCCTGACGCTGTTAGTAGGTAACATGTGATGAAATCTCAAGGTGTGTTGCAGAATATCAGCTACTGTAAGAAAGTCATCTCCGGCTGCTTTCATTTTCAATTAAAAAGTCAAGTGACCCCTCCCAATATGTGGCAGCAGGAACATAGAGTATATCTGGAATTAAGTCACAATACCAGGTCAATTACTGGTATATAAATAATAGTAACATAGGTTTATTTAAGAACATTTGGAATATATTTATTGGAATACATCTCATGTGTTCCTTTACGGGTGGTTGGGGATCAAACTATGTGTGTACAACTGCAAGGGACCAAAGGACATATTTAGCAACGCAAAACCCTGGCAGTTCTGGGCCAATTGCTAAATCAGAGGCATAATTAAAGGGAGGCTGTAAGCTGCTCACAGCCCACTTCCACCTGAGCAATAGAGATCCACTTAGAGTTACTAGTCAGCTGAAAACTTAATGTAACATTTAGTGAAGTGACCCTTGAGCAAGCAGATACCCTGACATATTATTTGAGGTTTTCTCACTAAAGAGAGACTTGCCAACAGAATTTGCAGGATACTTCTTTCAACTCACTGAGTTCACTTTGAGTTATTATGGGCCAACCCATTTTTTTTTTACACTTTAGGGGCTGAGCGGAATATAATGCAAAGTTTAATGAGAGATGATGTTTAAGAAATGTCACAGATTAAAATGTTTTATACAGAACCATAAAAGCTACTCTTACTGCAGAAGCTCACTGCGGAAGGCCCTTTGTAATATAAAGTGGAGTCTGTGAGATGAGACAGCAACTCTGCAGCCAAATCTTTAGTGAATAAGTGTAAGTACTACATCTAGACCATATCTGCCACTAATATAACCCCCACGCTATGAATATAGGTATTGTGTTAAGCGCTGCATAAATTGTTGGTGCTATATGAATAAAAGATAATAATAATAAAGGCTGACAGTGACCCTAAAAGCAGAGCACAGCCATTGGAGAACATCACAATGTCTATCTCAGTGATTTTTATATATTTGTGCATATTTGCAGGTTTTGGCAAGACCTTGGGGTTAAGCACCCCATCTAACACATAGGTACTTCATTATTGGTGTTAAAAGAGGGCTTTAAAATGCAATATAGCCTCAGTGCTAGCTAATCCCAACATGGCTCTGTTGCTTTCCATGGACAGGGCCAGTTCTGGACCAAAGGGCACCCCAGACAAGAAGCCTCTTTAACCCCTTAAGGACAATGGGTGGTCCCTAAACCCATTGAAAACAATGTATTTTGAGCCCGTACATGTACGGGCTTTGTCATTAAGGGGTTAATGCTCAAACCAGTATACTCCACGACCAGTGTAGGCATGAATCTTTCTATATCCCCCCCAACACAACTTGTCAGGAATTCTGTTGCTTCCCTTTCAGGTACTAAACTAACTTCTACACATTGGGGTGACTGTTGGCTCCACCTGGTCCAGGCACCACAGACACCTGTCTGACTTCTCTGGCGCTAAGAATGACCCTGAACAAATGCATCAACAGAAGGTTAAATTTATCTGAAATATTGTCATTCCGGTCATTACTTTACTTCAAACTTCATAGCACCAGTTCTGGGATGGTCCTGTTCTATTCCAGCAAGACTGTGGCCTGGCATACAAAGCAAGGTCCATAAAGACATGGTTGGATGAGTTTGGTGTGGAGGAACTTGACTGGCCGCACAGAACCCTGACCTCAGCCCCATCGAACACCTTTAGGATATTCTCTGGAACAGAGATTGCGAGCCAGGACTTCTTATCCAACACCAGGGCCTGACCTCAGAAATCCTTTTATGGCAGAATACACAAACTCCAAACTCTTTTGCAAAGCATTCCCAGAAGAGTAGATGTTTTTGTAGCCGCAAAGCAGGTACCAACTAAATATTAATGTCCATGATTTTGCAAGGGGATATCCAAACAGCTTATATAAACTGCTGTTCAAAAGGTTGAGGTCACTACTAAACGGAGAACAAGGACATTTCTAGTTGTAACAATTGCAAAAGGGTTTTCTAACGATCAATTAGCCTTTTAACCTTGGGTTAGTGAACACAACGTGTCATTGGAACACAGGAGTGATGGGAGTGATAAAGGGCCATTGGGACACAGGAGTGATAAAGGGCCTGTGTACGCATATGAAGATATTCCATCCAAATCAGCCATTTCCAGCTACAATAATCATTTACAACATTAACAACGTCCGAGCTGTATTTTTAATCCATTTGATGTTATTTTAATGGACAAAATGTAATTTTGGTTCCAAAACAAGGCAATTTCTAAGTGACCCCAAACCTTCTAACAGTGGTATATATATATATATATATATATATACATACACACATACACCTAAATCAAAGAAAATGTATTATTTTGGTGCTTTATTTCTATTACAAACGAGCCTCCTCGGCAACCTCCCAGCTCTACTTCCACTTCAGCAGCACAAACCGGTTCACGTGCTACTTTTCTCACTGCTTTACTCTCTCCGCGTATCCTTCCGACTTCCCGTAAATAGTTCCCTGCCAGACGCCTCCCCTTTTACCTATACCTGTTACTGCGGCGTTTTGGATCCGTAGTTTTGATTAAAGCGTATACAGATACATTTTTTTTGTTTACTTCACCGGTTCGGTCTTCGAAGCTTTGTGTTTTGGACTATAGCAGACATTCGGTTGGCGGATATAGTAACGGTGGTTGGTTTGCTGTATTCTTCCGCGGTCCCGTTCTCCTCAGACTGTTTTGGTCTTGCTCGCCTGTGGCAACTGCGGAGACTTTAGCTGCTGTGGAATAGCATTTACTTATCCCGGCACCGGCTCTACGCCAAGCGTCCGGCTTTACTTCTGTGATAGGCCCGGTGGTGATTTGTCGGCGTTTTGTTTTAAACTAGAACTTTTTTACTTGGTTATTTTTTTAATTGAGAAAGAAAAGCGCGTTCCTGTTTTATTTGGTTCGTCAGCGGTGGAGATTTCCAGTTGTTTATGGGACCGTCATGTCAATGAAGCAGGCCGGCAATAACCGAAAGCCCGGCGGGGGCAGCGTCCCGGCGGCTGGAGGAAGACAGAACATGGGCAGGTGGGTGATGAGGGGAGCCATGTTATTAGAAAGGGCGTTGCGGGTTAGGGCGGTGGAGGCTCGGACCGTTGGTTCTCTATGTGCATTACCTTCACAGCTGGCCGTGGCAGTTTCAGGCCTTACCCGTCCTGAAAATGAGGCCTGCGGAGCAACGGCCTTTGATTAAATGCCGCATCCGGCCGGCGCATCCCAAGTGACCTCTCTTTACCTTCCCAGCACTTCCTCCGCTGCTGTGGGTCCCAGCACAGCCCACATACCTCCATTATTAAATGCACATTCAGCCCCCTAACATTGGACGCTGCTGTGCCGGATGAGTAGCACGTCCCCATTATTTCAGATCGCGCTGCAAGGTAGCATGTCCCGATGACAGTACACAGTGCACGGCGCATGGTCTATATGCCCAGCGACGGGCCTGTGGGGCCTTCCAAGAATGCTGTAGCTTTTTTTTTTTTTTTTTTTTTTCCCATGTGAGTTCGTGTTGAGGCCGGCATGACGTTAAATGCCGCATGTGTGCTTTATACATGTATACGTATACCGACCGTGGACATGTTGTATAAAGAAGCTTTAGGAGGTGCGGGAAGCCGGTGGAGAGGGACGTGCGTAATCCGCAAACTGTGTGACACCCACGGGATCTGTGCCCTTTAAAGATGGAGTGGCATGTCTTGTTACGGAGCATATTGCCCGGATCGTTGTGCTTTACCAGGCGTGAGACAGTTTGGTTAAAACAGTAGAGGACAAGACCCCATTTTTTTTAAAGCCTGTTAACCCATTGCTTCCCAGAGGTCACATGCTTTCTACCCTCTGCATGCGATGGCTGATCATATCGCATGTTGTCTGCAATGGGCTCTTGGCAGAGCTGTCCCCTCTGGCATTGTACAGGTTAATCCGCATTGCTCGCCAATAGCAGACAGGGCGTTTATGCCGGCTGCGCATTTTTATGTTTTCTGTGCTGCTTCCTAAAAATCATCCAATCCTGGTTTCTACCGTAATATCCCCTCCAGACCCCCCCCCTTATATTCCCGTCCCCTCTTTAACGGATACGATCAAATAAACCTTTTCCGTTCGCTCGTTGATATCGTCACCTTGTCATACATGTTCCCGGAGTGAAACAATGACACCTTCAGGTCCCTTACTCATAAGCATGTGAATCGGGGCCCGTGTCTGGCGAGCAGTAATGGCATTTAAATGTCTCCTTTCCGCAGCACCGTCCGCGCTGTTTGACCTTTTGCCGGTTAATTGTACAACCACCGACTTATTTATTTTAACATAGGAATGCTGACATTTATAGAAGTGCGGGCGCAAGGTCAGCCCGATCCCTTATGTGAATGGAAACGCACCGCGGCCATGAAGAGTGCCATTGTCCGAGATTGTGCCTGTCCGTGCCCCGTGGCCCCCCCCCCCGTGTCCCCGTGTGCTCGGGCATGGCTTCAGCGGTGACGTTTCTAATGCACACTGCAATATGGCTGAATGTAGACGGGAGGAGTGGGGGCTTCGCTGCATTTAAAGTGTTACAAACACACCAGTGATAACTCGGGCTCCATGGCTGCTATTGTGCCGAGCCAAGATCTAGTAGGAAAAAATAGTGATAATTGACACCTCAATGACTTTATTGCCTCTAAGGGGATACTTTAATGTGAATTAAATGAATGTAAAATTGCGTGTGCGTTTTCCGTGATCCGGAGGAATGAATTTTCCTTGCACACCTCTCTTCCCCAGCGAATGACTTTTACTTTGCTCAGAATCATACAACAGGAAACGAGGAGTGCAATGAAAATAGTTTCCTACCTCCAGCACAGATTAAGTGCAAAGTCTTTCCACATCACCGGCTCCTATCCATGCATTCAATTTATAGCAGTGTTTTACCTTTTTTAGTTTTTTTTTTGTCTGGAAATGAAACATTTTAACAATCTGGGTGTTCAGTGGGATATTTTTGCTCAAAAACTGTAATTGGGCTAAAGCTACTGTTAGTAATAGGAGTTGCAAGTCCTTACGCATGGCACAAAATGTTGTAGTATAGTCGGCGGCCATGGTTCATATTTTTCTCACGTCAGTTTTTGGACTTACCATTGCTCTGTGTGGAGGAAGGCTTGCTATCTCAGAAGACATCATTATGTCTGCATGTGATGGATCTAAAGGAAATGTTCTAAATGAATGTTATATTGTTTAAAATTAAAACCGGGTTAATGAACATAGAACAAATGGTTCTCGTTATACTGTAATAAAATGATGCTGATAGGATGCCACAGGATATGTGTGATCTCTTCTACCTTCTTGGCATTCATGAACAACCGAAAGCTTTTAACTTCAGGACTAAACCGTTCAGACTTTAAAAAAGATGCCCATGTTTATTTTTTCCAGTTTCTTTAAATAGAACTTTTGTAGGTTTTTGCTTAGCCTCTAGCAGCTCCATAAAGATTCCCACGTTCTCCAGGTAGAATATGATTAGCAAAATAACGTTTTCTCTCGAGATTGAGGGGACGTTGGGTCTGAAATGAAACAATGACTGAGGGTAAAGTGCAGAGTATAACTTGTTTTGTTGCATTGATTCATTCTAATAAATTGTGTGGCATTTTAGCGTTTTTTTTGGTATGTCAATCAACTGTGGTATACAGTTAGTTTTCACGACCACACAGCGGAACCCTGCCGTACTAAACAAGCTGGAAGGCTGCTGTAGTGAATGGCGGAGGAACCAATGATAAACTTCAAGAACAGAAAGGCCAGGTAACCGTGTGCTGAAAACTACACAAAAACGTCTGGCTGTGGAGCTGATAAACTGAAGCCGAACCCGGATCCGAGGGGTGGAAATGAACTGCATACTACTTTAGCTGAGTGACCTTGTGGAGCTGGTGTCGTGACCTGGGCATCTACGGCTGAAGGGTCTTTACCGTGCTGCGGAGCAGTGATCCCAGACACATTGCTAAAGCATTCCCCACCCCCCCCCCCAACATTGAAAGAAAACACTCAGAAACCAACAGGATCTGAAAAGTGATACAGTATAGGCAGAGAGTAACACCATAGAAAACACCCAGCATCTGTTAATGTCTATAAGAAAAAAAGATTTGAGGCAATCATCAAAGCGTTCGCAACAAAATACTAAAAATAATGTTTTGAGTCAGGTGCTCGAACAATAATATAACACTGATATCCTAAAATGGTTTTCATTTTTCAATGTAGATGCCCCCGAATAAAAGCTGACCGTGTACACGTTGTGCTCTTAGTCGTTGTTTCAATCGAAATGAAATGTTTGAGTACAGGGCCAGATATCAAAACTTGTTTTACTGGCCAGATTCTTCTGAACTCGATAATCATAACGTCTTAAAGTGACTCCGTTTTATAAGCACCACTTTTTGCTCTTCAGATAATTAACATTTTTGGGCAAAACATGTTTTGCCCAAAAATCTGTGTCTAGTTTGAAAGAAGTTTAATTCTTTGAGTAAAATAAACGCAACTATTTGGCTTGGCTTCTACATCCTTTCCTAAAAACGTTTGACAAGCTGCTTTGCACCCACAGAAAGCTTTCACTTGGGGCATAAATGGTTCTATATTTCTTGGTCAAGTTATTTATTTTTCTTTAAGCACCTACTGTATGGCAGTTTTATAACTATTCAGATCACTGGTAATCTGTTCGGTTTGTGGGAACAAGATGGTTGGTTATTCATAAATGTTCCTGTTTTGCGTATGGATCGGTTCATAATCATTTCACAAGTTGGTTTAAGCGATTTACTGGGCAAACCTTGTCTTTTGCTTTGAACGTCAATTCTTATACTGCATTGCAATTAACAAAAGAAAAAGGGATCCTAATCATTTTCCTGTGGGGGGTAACTCTGGAGGGGCAATGCTAATATCAGATTAAAATATGTTTACAAAAGTATTGTACCATATTTATTTTTTTAAATGATTCTTGGTTTTTTTGTATGTTTACGTATTATTCTAGTTGTATTGTTGTAGCCCAGTCTACTAGGCCTTGACGCCTCATTATACGCCACTGTAGTAAACAGTAGAATGGCTCAGTCTTAATCCCCCAACATGTCACCTTGACTATTGGAATTCTATAGGGAAGACCTTGCATTGTATAATCCAGATTTCGTTCAAATAAAGAATCGGCTCGGGGAAAGCCATTCACAATATCACAACTGACAACCGTGCCGGCCTCCTGGTCTGCAGTTCATTAGAGCGAAATGAAATAAATATACCATATACTATGTACTATATTTTATTTCTCGCTGAGTTTCTTTCCACGAGGCTTCCCGTTTAGATGTCTTTATGCACATACATTGGTTGTGTACATCGTGTAGTTTTGTGTTTTGCTGTGATGAGCGAGGCTTTTGTATACCGTGCCTGCGAGGCCTGCTCTTTGCTCTCTGTTATATATATATGTGCAGCACGGAGGTTTCGGCTTCCCGATGCAGGTGCGCACACAAAACCTTTTACCTGCAATTAAATATTGTCATTTATTTTCTAATGTGTTAGTGATTTTCTTTGCGGCTGTTACTTGCCGTTACTACGGTTACTTAAATTTATCTTTGCGTTACCGCTCGGTTAGATGCATCTGTCCCAGTAAGGTTGATGGAGTGGGTTTTGATCGGTGGGCTGTGCTATTCTAGGCTTTCTCTGTTAGTCCTCGGGGGGGGGGATTGGTCGGTTTCAATACACTTTCCTCTATGAAAGTTATTTCAGTCATATTTAGCTACAGGAAAGACTCTACAAAGATTGCAGATGTTAGTAAGGAGTGTTGGGATTCTATGCAATGATTATTTGAATTTCATCATGCACTTATTTATTATTATTATTATTATTATTATTTGATTTATATAGCGCCATGAAATTCAAAATGCCCCAGTGCCTAAAGATTAGTATTGGTGAATTGCAAGCTCCATCACACCAGCTGGACGCTACCAGGAAAAGGTTCAAAACTCATTGGCTTTCTCCCATAGGCATCAAAGGTGCGCCACTGTCCTGTATGGGAGATGTTGATTTAGTTTGCGCATGCTGTCACTTCAACACAGTAGTGTTTCCCGTAGAAATTAGTTCATAGAGCTCTTGGATGTAATAGTATGTCCTGTGAAAACATTTCGATGCGCGTTCCCGTGCATGTTGCACACTACCCCTTTGTGGTGAAGGCGACGAGGTAGTCCCCAAGGAGCCAGCCTGACCCCCAACAAATCACATGTACTGCGTGATGGCGTTTGTAGCAATTGGCTTTGTGTCTACCTCTGCTTCATCTTCTATTTTGGTGCAAATAGTGTTTAAATTAACTTCTTAATTGTGCTAATTGCACACTAACCTTGTTACCCAAGCAAAAGCTTTGCACAGGAAGGATATTCTTGCTTTTTCTTTCTCAATCTATGTAGGTCTTGTCAATTGTCCACCATAATGGAACAGCGGCAGTGTCTACTGGGAAGTAGCTGATGCCGTCAGTACACCATCAGTCAATACAACCTATAATAGAATATATGATCTTCTTAATAAAGTAACGATTTAGTGAAAATATGAATCCATTTAATAAGCTGGTAAATGATAAATTTATTGATCACGTTCATTGATAAATATTATATCGCTAAATAGACTGGAGAAAAATCAGTTCAATGTTCGATAAATAAAGTTGCTAAATGCATTAGTACATTATTTACTCACAAATGAAGCAACATAAATCTACCTGAAATGAAGCTCACTGTGCCTGTTCTTCATGCTGGAACAAGTGTGACCCCATAGCATGGATCCATCAAGCAGTCCCGGGTGCCACTCACCCTTGGTTCACCCCGGACACACACTCATGGTAAACCCCACAGACCCATGGTAATCCCATACAGTAACAGACCTGCTACCATACAAGTAGTACACACATTCTAACACTCATGCTAATGCCATTCAGTGACACACACATACACCATGTGCTCATTCATGCTAACACCACGAGTGCACACTTTTCAACAACTCCCATACACACTAACACTACTCATATATAAACTATACAAAGTTAATCTAACGTTAAGCACAAGTACATATTGAATCTGGCACTACAATATGGTAGACACACAAAACCCACCCCCCCGCTCATCTCTGTTGAGCAAATGACTTGTTTTTTTTTTTATTACTTTACACGGCTGCCTAAAACTTTTGCACAGTGCCGTGTGTGTATGCATAGATTTTTCCTGAATTTAAATTTATGCAAATATCTATGGGCATTTTATTATTTGTACCCTGTAAATGGGGAAAAAAAATGTGCACGTTGGGAAAGTAATATTGTAACTGAGGCCCCAGACAGCAGCAGGAGCCACTGCTGGCACTCACCATGACATTAAATGGGGGAATGTGGGCATAAAAGGGTTAATGGGAAAACCAACCAGCAGACTCGCTCACCAATGCAGGGCCCAGAGCAGCTACCCCTTAACACCAAAGCTGGTCAGCCCACAACCGCGAGATGCAGCCAGTAAGTTCTACTTAAGGTTTAACAAAATACCTAAAGAGGCTTTGGTTAACCCCCTTGCCCCCCCCCCCAAGAAAAATGTGAAAACTCTGGCTATCCCAGAAAGCTACAAACTAGAGCACAATGACGTAACTGATTAATTTAGATTTGATCTGAGCAAGAATGGTCATAGTGCTTTAATACAAAAATAATGATTACAGAGGATACACAAAAATACATACAAAACAGTATAAAACATACTAGTATAAAACACAAAATATATAAAGTAAAAGAATCCCAGGGGATCCTCTGATGTAAAAGTCTAATGTTCAAAAGTATAAGGAAATTCAGTTTTCACTCCCCATTCTTATTGGAGAGTCTCCTTCCCCTGGGAGCGCTCCCGTGTGCTGTTACGTTGGGGCGCAGCGCTCCCGTGTGCTGTTACGTTGGGGCGCAGCGCTCCCGTGTGCT
>VKOC01000001.1:47631018-47665733 GCA_009364415.1 Spea multiplicata
GACCTTGGTCTACAGAGATGACAAAGCTCTATGATATTCAGTTTTAAGCCTGTCTTCTATGCCTGCTCTTCTAGATCTAAAGGCCCTGCTTTATTGATCAACATCTTAGATGTTTCTGAAGATACAGATGACTGCACTAGTGCCTTTTTGCTAATTTACTAATGTTACATATTTTTTACATAGTTTTTTTTAATTGTTTTATTTAAGAGCATTGTTTCACGTAGATGGTGGTAGATAAATGAAATAGCCTTCCAGCAGAAGAGATGAGTGTAAGCGTATATGGCATAGGCATGAGGACTAAGTAAGGTCTGATGTTTTAGAGCCCTTGGACAAAAATGACATAGGACAGTTTGCTGCTGTTGGTCAGATGTATTGATAGTATCCCATGTTTGCTGTCCCCATTAATAATTGTTTGGCTATTAGGTTTTATATGCATGTTTCCTTTTGTTCTCCCCTTTCATGTATAGTCAACGAACGTCTCCACTAAAGGAAAAAAAAATAAAAATGTTGTCATCAACATTGTACGTTCTGTCCTGTGGGACCAGTACTGTAGTCACACCTATTTGGATCTGTTTTTAACACCGGTCCGCAAATTACTACTGGTACATTTTACAGTTTCTACGATTTAGATTTGTTCATCGTAGCTGAGCAAAGTTACGTATTTTGATGTCTGAACTCCTGTGTGAGACCATCTGATGCAGGCCTTCACACCTACGCTGTTGGGTGACCTCTAATGCATAAACCGCATCCTTAAGATTATTTTGGTGAATTAAATATTATATACATTGAATTGTAAGCTTTGTTAGTTCTTCTCTGTGTATATACAAGAGAGATATTTGTGTACTAAATTGTGTCTAAATTGTCCCCGTGATCCTGTTAGCAGTCATGCGCCATTCTCCTTGGTCCTAACGCGTGGAGGGGTAGACCAAGATCAGTATGCTTTATTCCAGCAAATACACAAATCAAAAGTAATATGTCATCAAATAATTGACTATCTTTCTAGGGCTCAAAGTGTGAAGTTCATGTGAAAAATGGCAACGTATACGAAGGAGTTTTTAAAACCTATAGTCCTAAGGTAAGCGTCTCCTCTTTTTCTTTTTAGCCCCTTAGGGTCCAGGGTAGTTTCACAAAACGTAAAAGATTTGCATCAGTGTTTCCAAACAAGATTTTCTAAATAGCAGCTAAAACAAAGCAAAAGTGTATTTTTTTTTGTTCAAATTTAGCAGCTCATTTTTGTGCCAACTTGCACCAAACATTGCAGTAAAATGTAAGGTTTTTTTTGTTTATTAGCAAACACATTCAAGTTTTTTTTTTTTAGTAGATTGCATAGTCATGCCGGATCAAAACTGGAACATGCGCATTAGCTTTCAAGCTTGGAATCTTGACTGATCGCTTTGCTAGGCCCACGTCTCTGATTAGAGGTGTAATGGCGTGTTCCATGCAGCAGATTCCACACCAGCACATTTCCAATAGAAAAAATAAAAGCATTTTCACATCCATTTTGGAGTTTAACCCTGTTTATTTTCTCAGATATGTGAATGAGCAAAAAAGTTCTTTTCTTCTACACGTGGATTTTTTTTGGGGGGGGGGCTTCTTGTGTTGGGGGGCAATTTTTAAAATATCTGTGGTGTCATTCCTTCCCTGGGTTTGGGGCTAATTTTTGAAATGTGATTTTGATGTCTCAGACGTGCAAATAACTAACCTAACAGCTTAGTGAATATACCCAACAGTTATTTTGGGAGTAAAGTGTAGCGCCAGGGTCCTGTTAGTGGATAGTGACTGTTAGGTACAGTTAGATGTTGGAGTTGGGTTACTGTATAGTGTTAGTAATAGGGGTGGTGATCAAATTAGGTCACTGGCTATTGGGTTAAAAGAAAAAGAAAAAATCGCTATCATATCCTTTGTAATTGACAAGTTAAGATTGATCAGTGAGATTGATCAATAATCGGTGACTGTTTTTTGTTGTACATTTTTGTGGTGTTTTGCCTTTGTGGACTGAAGGCATTTACCCCTAAAATGCATCACAGGATTGTGGCATTGAAGGGTCTAACACTGCATCGCTCTCATGGAGTAATGGTGCTGCAGGGGGAGGGTCAGGGTTGGAAAGAAGAAATGTAGGTCTTTGTCACTGAAGCTCCCCACATCAGCTGGGATGTAGTCTTGTAGGAATTATGAAAGGCTGGGGGGAGGGGGGGGGGTTATTTTGCTATTGCTGCTCTGCCCGGACTTCTAGGCAGACAGCAGCCGTGCCTTTAAGTATGAAGTAGGAGTAATATCGGCTTTCAGTGCAAAACACGTTAGTTGGCATATCTAATTTATATCTAATTTATATCCATAAATATATCCATAACTCCTTGTGCGCCTGTGAGTATTACTCCTTACTATTTGATGCTTGAAGAAAAATAAAGCTTATAGTTTCTACTGTGAAATTTTTTTTTTACTGGCTTAGACAATTAACCTAATGTGTGCATGTGTGCATGTGACATGTGTGCCATACTGAAAATAGAATAACTTTTACTTCTACCAAAGAAGGTATACTCGACTAATTTACATTTTTGTTCCTGCAGTGTGATTTAGTGCTTGATGCAGCTCATAAGAAAATAACCGATTCTGTGGGGCCAAAACGTGAAGACATTGTGGATAGTATATTGTTCAAGTCTTCCGATTTTGTTATGGTGCAGTTTAAAGATATGGATGTAAATTATGCAAGAAGAGGTATTACTATTTATTTCTGTTAAGAGTGTGAATTGCAATTGTAGAGATATTTTCTTGGGGCTATTTTTTTCCCTTATTGTGCAACTTTTGATCCCTTACCTAAAAAATACTTTTGTTATAAACAGAATTAATAAACTGCCCAACACAAAGTTGAGAGAGTAATTAAATCCTAATTAATGGCAATAATAATGTAGTGCTGTAAAAAAAAAAAAAAAGTGATACTTTTGTAAATGTCATTTTACTGGGCTTTTTTCCCCTGGCTACCTTGGAGCTTAAATTGTGGTCAGCTACAAAGTCTTTATTTTGCCTCTGTATCTACATCCGTGTGAAATCTGTTTAGTCAAAAAATGACTACTGTCTTTCAGATGGTTTCACTGATTCTGGTATAACATCTAAGCTGAATGGTGAACACAAGGAAAAAGATCTAGAGCCTTGGGATGGAGGCGAAAGCCTTGTGAATAGCAGCGTGCCTGCTGCTAGTGATGAACTGGAGTGTCTAGACAATGATGTAGTAAGTAAATATTTGCCATTAATTATCCGTTTTGACTTTTCAGAAGGTATCTGTACTAATTCACTATAGTAGAGACTGTTTATTATACTATATGGCAAGCATGTCCTGCTATATATAATCTATTGCAGAGGTAAGCAGACAGCAAATTTTTATAGTAAAACGTTGCATATTTATAGCGCTCCTGTTAGTTGCATTTTGTGAATGTTTTTTTTTTCTTCTATAATTAGCATGCCATGATTTTCTCTGAAAAGACTGACATAAGAGGTTTCGATATGGTTTTGAAATGTCTAACTGTATCTAGAACGTTTAGATAAACGTAACTATTTTTTTTTTTTAAATTCAAATTCTGTAGTCTAATGGTTGGGACCCCAACGAAATGTTCCGTTACAATGAAGAAAATTATGGCGTGGTGTCCACCTATGACAGTAGCCTCTCTTCCTATACGTAAGTCATATCGCAGTTAGATATTTAAAAAAAAAAATGCAAAAATAAAAAAATTACCAAGATTTCCAAGTGTCACGGAAGCCCCTTAAATGCATACAGGAGCAGCAAACACTACCGGCTATCCCGGGAAGCTTTGAGTTTAAAGCTGGGTCATAAAACCTGGCAGCAAACGCTTGCCTCATATTTTGCTGTTCTGCTACAATGTACCTTAATAAATCTGGGGTGACCATGTTATTAGAAGCGTACAGGTACCAAAATCCCATCAACAGGTGACCTGTTCTTATTTCTCAGGCCATGTTTTAGTCCCTCCTGCCATGTTTGATATGTGAAGGCCACACTGTCAACACACAAATAGTCTATGTGACATTATTCTACTATGGAAACTTAACCACATTTCTCAAATCATAACTCTGAGGATTCTAGGTGCTGAGTCCCCTGTGTGACCCCAGTGCCTGGTCCTCTGTAAGTTTATGGCACCCAGGACAGGACGTCTGGTATCCTTAGAAGATGTTCTGCTTGGATGCTCTTCCTGCCCCACTGATTTTGTAATAGGGTCTGACCAGGACTCCAGATAACATTAACGGCAAGATGTGGCCAAAGAGAAAAACTTTTTTTTTTCTCATTTGAGATGTCTTGTTAACCATTTAACAGGAATTTTGCATGACACGAAGATTTTCTCTTTTTCCTGTTCACAAACCAGCCAGCACAACTTGGTTCTTGCTAAATCCTTTCCCCATACCTTGAGTTAAGATTGGTTTGTTTTTATTTACCGCAAGGCAGTAATATTACGCAATTTAAATGCGTTCACAAATCAAGTATTGAAATACATTTGGTCATTCAGAAGTTTCTTTGTTTTCAGTGTGGATCATGTATAAAAAGTGATTCTGATGCAGTGGTTTAAGTGGTCTGCACAGCCCCAAAACTTCCAAAATTTTCCATATTTTAGATTTGTATTTTTCACATTGCGTGTTGTTTTTCATTTCTTGCCAAAGTAAGCTACTGCAGAAGGAAAAAAGTTAGTTTAGCTGGCCCCCAATTACAAATTAAGATTCCCCCCCCCCTAAAATTAGTGTGTGTGGTTGCTTTTAAAATATATATATAACTATATAATTATATATTTAGGCAATTGGTCAGCTTTTAGGTGGTGGGAAAGATTTTTAAAGTGTCACATTTTATAGATATCCACTTTGCGCTTTGGAGTCTGACCCTATGAATGTCGATCGGCACAGTGGAGCCCCTGTGGTGTCAGTGGTGATATCTCCTGTTGGGATTCCCCAGTACGGCAAGCATGGAAATCCAACAGGGAGCCCTCTGATTACTGTGTGCAGCCCCGTGAAACCTGTCACAGGGCTGCAGCGTTCCCACACTCACACTCACTAATTGCACACGGCGCGATCAGCCAGGGAGTTACTTCGGCAAGCACCCCTGAGAGTCGTTGCCGCATCAAGAAGATTTTCCGGCAATGTCATCACTTCCATGACAATGTATTGTAAAAAGCCGATACAGCCCTTCATAATGCACGGTTAACAATATGAGCTTAAAATTCTTTTTCCACCTGCGTTTTATCTTGATCTTTTTAGTGAAACAAAGATGATTGTATATGAAAGTGCTGCTGGAGGTGCTGCAGCATAAAGTCCCCACCTAGTTTAGGCTGCTGATTGGGAAGCACTCCTATTGAGCTTGGTATTTTGTGAAATATATGTGTGTAATGTGTATAATATACACGAATCCTTGAAATTAGAGAGAAAACAAAGTTTGTATAGCCCATTTTAGTCCCTTTTTTTGTATGTTTGTGTAATTTAAAAACATTGCCAAATCTGCATCATTTTTCTTTTTTTGTTTCCTTCAGAGTACCATTGGAGAAAGATAATTCTGAGGAATATTTAAAGAGGGAAGCAAGAGCAGCACAGATAGCTGAGGAGATCGAATCAAGCTCCCAGTACAAAGCCCGTGTTGCCTTGGAAAATGATGAACGATCAGAAGAGGAAAAGTACACCGCTGTTCAGCGCAACAGTGATAGAGAAGGGCACCCTGTGACTAATCGGTAAGCTAATTAGTAGGGTTTTTTCTGCATTCATTTCATACTGCTTACAGATGTCATTTTGAAAAGACTTCTTTGTGTGTTTAAGAGAGAACAAATACATTCCCCCTGGACAGAGAAATAAAGATACAATGTCATGGAGTAGCCATGGTGGGAGACAGAATTCCCCAAGAATGGGTCAGTCTGGATCTGGACCACTGCCATCAAGAACTAGTTCCCATTCTTCGGACTTCAGTCCTAGTTCTGGAACTGACCAAAGAGTTGTCAATGGAGGTATGTAATGAAGCACACTGTTGCCTCTAAAGAATAGCCTTTGAAGTATATCTCTGATTATTAAATACTATCCCGAGCCAGTTTTAATGTTCAAATGCACTTCTGTTCATTACATTTCACAAAAATAAGTTATGAGTCTTGGTTGTTTGAAGGGTTTTTAAAGTTTGTTCGTGTGAGAGTAATGAAGTTACACTTACAAAACCAGATTTGAGTGTGAGGAACCAGATACCCCACCTTGTTATAGTTTTTTTTTTTTTCTGTTGACCTATTTTTTCCCTCCCTTCATCCCATTTTCTTTTTTTTTTTCTTTCTTTTTATTATACTTTCCTTCATCTCATTTGTTCTGTCAGGTGTTTCCTGGCCATCGCCTTGTCCATCTCCTTCTTCCCGCCCACCTTCTCGCTACCAGTCAGGTCCCAACTCTCTTCCACCTCGGGCAGCCACCCCTACAAGGCCGCCCTCCAGGCCCCCTTCGAGGCCATCCAGACCCCCGTCTCACCCCTCTGCTCATGGTTCTCCAGCTCCTGTCTCTACTATGCCTAAACGCATGTCTTCAGAAGGTACAACGCCTCTGTTTTTGTTGTTTTTTTTTTTTTTTGTTCTTGTAAAAATCCCTTCTTACCCTGCATCTATGCTCACGGCATTCTTATGGTTTTAACAATAATCACTTACATATGTGGCCTCAGTGTTTTGCATGCTTGTCAGACCTTCATTGTAATCTTTGTAATTGGCTTAAAGCTTGTTAAGATTGGATTGTAGCCATAAGACTTCTATTTGTGTGTCTGCATTATGATTTCTGCAACTTAGAGTTAACTAGTTGGTGTGTTTCATTTTATTGTACTGGTATGTAGCGTGTTTGAAAGTTTCGCTTTGATTTTAGTTACTTGGGCATCAGGGAACTTCCAATGTACTGTTTTTTAAGATAAAGGTGACAATACTTAATTGTGATGCCTTCTAAATTATTTTTTGGGATTTGCTAAAGGTTATTTTGCATCTCTGGTCATATAACCCTTGAGACAATCTCTCAATATGCTGGTTGTGTTCTCTGATTAGTGTGCAATATGTTTAAGGTAGGTTGAGTGGGTGACATGTATCTCGTTTCAATCACTTGCATATACAGGTATGTGTTGAATAATTTTGCAAAAATATCTTGCCCATGAGGTAAATGCATTGTAATATAGAACAACGTAACTTGAACTATATTCTGACGGAGGGAAACCATGAGTAACTCCATTACTGTTTTATGGGGTTAACGTACTATTGGATAATGGAACTTTGCTGCTCTGATTTTTGGAACTGTGGGTAAGAAACAGCCAGCTGCTGTATGTAAGGAATAATAATGGGCCAGTAAAACAGGTAGCCTGTACTTTGTGTATACGTCACACGTATAAGGAGGGGGATGGGATAATAAGTAGGAGCTCAGTCTTTAAGATGTTGACGTGCAAGTAGTGGGGTGCCATGTCAAAAAGACAGATCGTGAGGTAAGTTAGAAGAGAGGGATGGTTGGTCAGGAGAGCAAAACTTAAATAGTATGTCCTCAATGTATAGATGCTGCTGGTGGACAAAAAAGGTTTACCGCATTTCCCTATGTATAAGACAAACCTTTTTCAAAAATTTGGGGTCTAAAAACTGCTGTTTTGTAGTTACTACTTCCCAGTCCCTCCCTGCGGTCACACTGATCCCCCCCCCCATTCTGACTCACTGACTATTTGGCCCCGCCCTGTTTCTATAGCGTCCACACTGCTCAGCAACTTCTAACAGTAAGTGTAAAGTTAATATTTTGGGCTGCTAAGTTAGGGGAGGTGGGGGTTAATTTAGGAGCAGTTATGGTTAATGGGGTCTTTAGGATTCATTTAGGGGCAGTTATGGTTGATTGGTTGTTTATGGTTTGCTTAGGAGCAGTTATGGTTGGGGTGTTTAGGGTTAATTTGGGGGCAGTTAATGGATGGGAGTGATGAGGATGATGAGTATGAATTTTATAATACATTTTTTCAAATTTCGTGCCCCAAAATTAAGGCGCGTCTTATACGTGGGGAAATACGGTAGTTGTCTGAGAAAAGAGATATATAGATAGAGGAGGTTAGGGGTGTGGAAGCTGAGCTGAACCTGTAGCACACCAGAGGGCGGCATGCTGGGGATGAATTGCTAGAGAAAGGAGACTCTAGACGTATAGTCAGAGAAGTAGGACTTGAATCAGGAGACCTTTTGTTTAGATGAGGGGAAGACATTATTAGTAACGTCGCTCAGGGCAGTCTCAGTAGAGAGATGTGCTTGGTATTATTAAGGGTCAATCAGAGTTAGATGATAGAAGATGGGTAAGGCAATTGTAGATTAAACCTTCCAGTAGTTTGGAGGCCATGGAGAGGCAGTGTGGTAGTAAGATAGGATTGTGGGGTTATATTGTTTATCACAGTAAACAACAAGGAGGGCGTTTGTCTAGTAGGTTGGACTAAGAAAACGGAAAGCACACAAGTGGCTAACATGCAGTTGTCTGAAAACGTTATCTAAAAAAACTTTAGGAGCGTTCTACAATGTTTTTAAGAACTTATTTGTTTGATGCTTGTAATTTGTAAAAAATAAAAAAAGAGGAAGAAAAAGTTTTGAATATTAAGGACACTCGAAAGAGAAGGCTGGGCATATGAGGGAATAGGGTCAAGTGGTGAGGTGGACAAAACAAAATCCAATTCCTCATGAGAAGGATACTTTGCCTGATGCTTTCTATGTTGTTTTTGAAATGGTTGTCAAAGTCCTGAATTAATATAAGTATATAGGTATTGGAACTGAACATGAAATTGTACCATACAAAGTCCTTGGGTAGGTGTGAATCCCTCCGCACGTGGCAGTATGGGAAGAGCCTATTGGATGAGATGAGTCTGTGTTGAATGTCATGGCTGAGGAGGAAGGCATGGGGGGTATGCAGCGTAATCTGGGTCTGCGGCTAGCATGTGGCTGTGCTGTGTGATGGATAGGGGAGGCAGAAGTGTGTTAGTTGGGGAGGTCTACTGTACAGGTTTTCGTAGGTTTGCAGAATGTTACAGGTAGAGGGAGGAATGGGTGTAAGGTGCGACAAAAAGGAGGTCATTGAAAATTGTCAGACAGTACAGGGGTGGGAGAAGACCAAGTCTATTTGGTAGCCATTACGGTGAATAGAGGGGGGTGGCTGAAATACTTTAGTGGCAGCAGGGAAAGATGGATTGTCAACAGGTGTGTTGGAATCCCCTTAGATGAATGTGGGCATAGCAGCAAAGAGATCAATACATTGGGATGTAAGAGTAGGGGGTTGGTAAGTCACACACATGGTGGTGAGTGGGGATAAGAGATGGGCAGAGTGAACTTCAAAAGTAATGGGGATTGGCGGCAAGCACTAGAATGGGAGAAGCATACAACACCCCTTCCATGTTAAAGATAGGAATATGGTGGGAGTGGTGGGAAAATTTCTTGGGATGGCCTCACCTTCTATGACATTATTAAGTACACTGATAAATATGGTCAGCGTGTGTGTAGAACATATTTAAGAAAAACAAACATTTGTGGGGAAAAGGCTACATTTTACTGCAAAGAACAAAAACCTATTTTGAGAGTAAAGAATGCACCTTGAAGGGGAACCTCAATGTATATTAAGCTTGTGTATTTTCATATTTTCAAATCTACTGTGTCCTTAAAGTGCGTTTGTTTCCTAACTTTCTCTACCTTGGCTTTGTTTTCCAATTATGAAGAGCACTATTTTTTCTGCAGTTGCTGGTAATTGTGCTTCAATCACAACTTGACAACTCCCAAGTTACTTTGCATTTGTTAGTCAGTAAAAATGTTAAATCACCACCAACAATTAATGGTTGTCTAACATTACTGTAAAGTGACTGCTTTTAACACTTTCGGCATAGCTGCTTGATCATTGCATGTAAGTATTTTGTTTTAGAATAGAATTTTTCATGGAATATGTTTTGCCCTTCCAGGACCTCCAAGGATGTCTCCGAAGGCTCAGCGACATCCTCGCACCCACAGGGTTACAAATGGTAGGAGTACCATGTGTGGAGGTCTAGAGTTTGTCTCCCGCAATGAATCAGGAGATGTTTCTGTCCCACCTGTTGCCCGAAACAGTTCTGGTGGAACTTGGTCATCTGTAGTTATTGGGGGTAAGTTTTTTGTTTTTTTTTGTTTGTTTCCCCCCCAAAATTTTAGTGTTTGTTCAGGATCCATTTATTAAAATAACTTTTATAGTGGTAGCTTTCTCAGTGGTATCTTGATAACTATATAGTTTTAGTATATTAGAAACAAACCTATTTGAAATAGTAAATTATGACACCCTGGAGTACTTTTTTCCACCTATTTATAAGTATAGAATGTGAAAAAATGTTTAAGCTGTAAGTGCACTTCAGAGATGTGAAGCTGATGAGTGTAGGTATGGTTAAGGACTTATACACTCTATTCTGCATATGACCAGGGAAGTGCTAAGGTAGGCTCATGTATTGTGCGGGACCCCACCGTAGTAGCTCCCCCCATTTGAGATGGGGAGAGGGCAGGAGAAAGGTCATGGGATACAGGGATAATGTATTTGTTTTTTTGTGTTAGTTACTGGGGGGTGTAATAGTATTTCCTCTATCGCTAACTCTAAGCTCACCCCTGCGTATGACTGCATTTGTTATGGCGCTATCACAATGAAATTCAGTTTCACAATTCTGTATTGTTTTCCAACTGCAAGTAACATTCTCCCATCCTTTTCCTAGTTCAGCGACTCTCTCCCAAGACCCACAGGCCTAGATCCCCCAGACAGGGTGCCATGGGAGGTGGTGTCTCAGGTCCTACCCTGAGCTCTCCCCAGTCTGGTACTCTCCCCCCAGAATCTGTTACCATGCCACCTCCTGCTGCTTCGCCTACACCTGCCAGCCCTGCCTCGAACAGAGCAGTTACTCCATCTAGTGAAGGTATGTCTTATAATAACTTTTCACTCCATTAAGCTGCTGTTGGCAGAGAACGGTATAGTGTATGCAAGTCTATACCAGTAAAAACACTTGGATGGACCTACAACTGTTATTGCAATGCGTGTATTGTTTAATAAAATCTAGTACGGGGAAGGGAAAACAAAAAATTCACTATAGTGAATAACAGTTGTAGGTCCATCGTGCACCATTGCAGGTGTAGCGCTGCATAATTCAGCTGAGATTAATGTATCCATTCATGGGCAACATGTCACGGCTACCACTATAGCATCATTTCTGATCCATACACCTATCAAGCAATATAAGATTATTTTATTAATACCTTATTGGGTACAAGCACATTCATTTTTGGTAAAGTTTTTGTTCTAAAAGATGGAAATGTGCTGTGATTTATTGAGACAGAATATAACAAAAAATATCTTTCAGCAAAGGATTCAAGGTTGCAAGACCAGAGACAAAATTCACCTGCTGGTGGTAGAGAAAGCATGAAACAAAGTGAATCTCCTAGCTTTAACAAACCTGAAAACAAAGGTGGGTACTCTCTACTAAAATGATGCAGGGGACCTGGATCCCCCCCCCACACACACACTTACCGGTACTTCTGAGTCCCCGGTGCTTAGTCCGGGCAGCGTGTAGAGCTCTATGCGATTTCGCATAGAGCTCTACATGCTGCCCGGACTAAGCACCGTGATCACAAGAGTTCTTCCTGATCTCTGACAGCCGGGGAAGGTCTGCGCGATGGACGCAGACAACCCCCAGAGTGGCATATAGGGCTATAAGGCAGTTCTGCAGGCAGAGTGGCACATAGGGGGTCAAAAGGCATTTCTGGGGCAGAGTGGCAAGCCTGGGGCATATGTACATAACTGGGGGGGGGCAGGTTGAAAAAAAAAAAAAGGAAATAAAACAAATATTTTTTTTCAATCAGCTTTTATTGAAAAAATTGTTCACATAGTTTACATGAATTAACATTTACTGGTAAAACTTTTTTTCCTATATGGTAGTCTTATATTCAGGTTTTTTCTTTTTTTCATAAATTAATCAGATTTTGGGGGGTCGTCTTATAATCGAGCAAATACGGTATGTAACACATGCGAATCACTGAAGGAAAGGTCAGAGGTAATCTCAAGAACAGAATTTAAAAGGCATTTAACACATATGTACTTTCAGTTAAAAGGAAATGACACCATATATATTTAATCAAGTGTAAATCTTGCTAATTTAACTTGTATTTATCCCTTTTAAAAGGGTACCTATTGTTTTATTTTTGCTAGTTTTTCCACAAATATTGTTTTAGTATTGGTCATTTTATGGCATATGATACGTTTGTCCATCTTGTACATTCTTATGATAAGCTCTATTTTTTCTTAAAGTAGTGTCTCCCATGGCGTCAGAACAAAGGAAACAACTAGATGACTTAAAGAAGTTTAAAAATGACTTCAGGGTGAGTAAGACTTTCCAATTGGAGAGCAAACATTGTACATCCCTAGGGGAGGGGCACAGCTCCCTAAAGGGACCGTCTAATGGCCCTGACACTCCTACAAGAATAAGGACATAATAGAATATGCATTCTTCTGAGAGAATAAAAAAGCACTTACCTTACACTTACCTGGATCGGTTCCCATGCTGCAAAAGCTTCATTCTTCCTTCATGACCCAACATCCCTGCCACAGCTTGGAGCTGTAAATCAGTGACTGGGGAGCACTTCAGTTGAAATCAGTGGCGCGCCCTTCCCTGTCTCTCATTAACAGCTGAATCCGCTAACCAGCAGCAGGGAAGTACTCCCATTGAAATGATTGTAAAGGCTTTACACATGTACACGCAGCGCTGGAGGTGCATCTCCTGCACAGTATTCTGCTGGGGGGCGGTGAATGCATTTTCAGAATCCACTCATGCTTTTGCAAAATAGACCACAAATGGGACCGCACTCTATCATATTCACTTTATTTAAACACTCTTTTGTTTCCAGTTACAACCTAGCTCAAGCCCTGATTCTATGGATCAGCTTCTCTGCAAAAGCCGAGACAGTGGAGAGAAGCCAAGAGAACTTATGAAGGAGAAAGATTCATCTGCAAAGGAATCTGCCAGTGAAAGCGGCAGCAATGCACCGACAAGCAATAGCAGTAGCAAACCTAGTAGTCCTAGCATCTCACCCTCCATTAGCAGCAGCAGCTCAGAATACAAAAGAGGTCCAGAAGTAACTTCACAAGGTGTACAAACCTCTGGCCCGGGCAAACAAGACCGCGATGACAAGGAAGACAAAAAGGAAAACGCTACAGAGTGAGTATTGCTGTAATGATCCCACCCGCACGCCTTCTTAAGGTTACTTACCTAACGACGTATGTACAAAAATGCACTGTTGCATCACAGGCCTAATATTGGTTATAAAGTTACTTTTGGTGTCTCGACCAGTGGGAATGACAGACTAATGTTTCCTCTTTTGACACATGGAGTGATCCTGCAGGCTCTGTGGGTCTCTACCCAAAATCAGTTTAAGACTATAAAATATGCAATGGCTTTTCTTCATGGCATCGAGGTTTCCATCACCGATCATCAATGGCCAGTGGGATAACTCTAAAAGCACTAATCATCCGTCTATGGTGGACACCTCAGCCCGTGAACTGTCAGAATCATGTTCAGTGTCAAATATCAACAACTAGTTTAACTTATAGCCCCTTATGATAGAGTTTTCTTCTTTTAAATATGTGAGAGCATGCTTTGTTCAAAAATATGAATGGAAATGCAATTTTGTAATTCTTGCTTTTTTTTCCGTGTTTGAAAGACAAGTGAAAAAATCAACACTAAACCCCAACGCAAAGGAGTTCAATCCACGATCATATGCGCAGGTAGGCGCCTGCAGTCTCTTATAGCCAAGTATAAAGCTTCTGGATGTTGGAACATAGATTATTTAAGAGACTAGTGCAATGACCAAAGCAAACGTGATAGAGAGCAGCATGTTGTGATTTATTTATTTATTTTTAACTATCCTTGATAAGCTGGTTGGCTGTACTTACTCATACGATTCACCTACTGATCAAGTGCAGGAGGTGTATGTAACTATTCATCCTGTTTACAGGCGTTCGCTAGATATCCGCTCCAGCTTTCCTAGCTCCAGTAACCAAATAATGCATGCACCGAATCATACATAGTAAAATACATTGGAGACCATGCAAAACAACCGTTACCCCTTCTCTTAACAATTTATTCTCACCTTGGCAATGTTAACCTATGGTATCTGTCTAACAGCCTAAGCCTTCCACAACCCCCACATCTCCTCGACCCCAGGCACAGCCTAGTCCATCTATGGTTGGTCATCAGCAGCCGACTCCTGTATACACGCAACCGGTTTGTTTTGCACCGAACATGATGTATCCAGTTCCTGTGAGCCCCGGAGTTCAGGTATTTTTAAACAAATACCCTAAATGCATGAATGAATATTGATTGTTGAATCATACCAAATGATCCTTAAGGGACACTCCAAACATTGTAGCAATGTAAATGTGTATAATAGCCAAGTGTTACAAATCCCTCCATGCATTCCCACGTGGGTGAAATGGTAACATTTTTTCCCAAAATCCATTGGCCCTCTTTCCCCGTCCCTCCAGCTTCTTGTCTTGCAGGAGATGGCTTCAGCTGAACTCATCTCCTCCTTGCCAAAGTGCACACGTAATATATTTGTCCTCAGCTAGCCCAGGTTTGCTCCAGAGTTCCAGGGGGTTTCAGTAGTAGCACTCTTCTTCCAGTGGCTGGCCGCTTCAGGCATTCAAATCAGGCACAGTAGAGAGTGTGGTGCTCTTAAGTTTGTTTTTTAATTTTATTTATTATTATTTTCACCTGAAGAATGAAATTCAAATATTTCCACGATAGTTTGCTTTTATCCTGTGGTGGGACTGCATGGGGCTCAGGTGTGTTACCTTAAGCAATTCCAGTGCGCTCCTTTATTTAAAAAAATATATATATCTTTTGTTTCTAGACTGGGGTCCTACTCAATTGCTGGAATGTATAAAATAGAACTTGATTTCCTTACATTTAAAAAAGATTGTCAAGATCTATCAAGTTTTTAAATAATATAATATAACTGTATGTAAACACTAATTTGTTCTCTCTCCCCCCAACAGCCCCTGTATTCTATTCCAATGACTACGATGCCGGTGAATCAGGCTAAAACTTACAGAGCAGGTAAAGGTGAGATGTTGCACTTGTGCTCAGTTTCAGTCTGCATGCTATGTGGTTCAGCATATTTTTTCCCCATATTCTGAGTTTCATGTTTTATCTATTAGAAAATGGTATTACACTCCAAAGAGGAGGATCATTTTTGAGCCATGTATTATGTTTTTTTCAAGTATTTTTTTTCTACCAGCATTTATATAATGTGGTTATTTGGAAAACGGTAAGTAGGGGTCTAATTTTTTGGGCATTTTAAAGATTTCTTTAACTCTGTGAGGAGCACAAGTAGGTAAAATGTGACTTCAAAGCCTTGAAGGAAACGTCT
Organism: Spea multiplicata; assembly: GCA_009364415.1. Taxonomy (NCBI): domain Eukaryota; kingdom Metazoa; phylum Chordata; class Amphibia; order Anura; family Pelobatidae; genus Spea; species Spea multiplicata. Next base: position 47,646,429 of record VKOC01000001.1, read on the forward strand.
ACCTACAAAGGTAGTCAGCCCCAGGTTTACTGGCAAAGAATTAATTTGGTCACGTTTGAAAACATTGGCTTGCAGATGATGGAAGCAATCAAAATTAGCTTGGTTGCTAAAATCAATATGAGGATTTTAAAATAGAATATTTTTTTCTGTCCAATGCGCCTGCAGGCTTGAGATGTCTAAGCTGTTGTGCGGAGGCAGGCTGCACCTACCGACCGGGCCTTAGCTTTGATGTTTTTATATTGTGAAATGATTGAATGTTTCCTAATCGTGTTTGCGTTACATTTCAGTATCTAATATGCCGCAACAACGACAAGATCAGCATCACCAAAACACAATGATGCATCCCGTGTCTGCAGCAGGTCCTCCAATTGTTGCGACTTCACCTGCGTACTCTGCGCAATACGTAACTTACAGCCCGCAGCAGTTCCCTAATCAGCCTCTCATGCAACATGTGCAGCATTATCAGTCTCAGGTAATCCCTCTTATAGTTCTGCCAGCCTTCACTGCTAATCGCATTCACTTATTTTACTTCTTTTTTTATGGAAGGCATGTGATGTTTCAATTCATGCTACAAGTGCGGAAGGCGGCAAGCAGAAATCAGTACTTTGTTTAATGTTCTGCGTTCAATTTTTATGTGTAAGCTGCACATGAATGCCTTTTTTTTTTCTAAATATTCTTTGTTCTTGTTTCAGCATCCACATATGTATGGTCAGGTTATACCGGGGAGTACTAGGGTGATGGCACCACCAGCACATGCACAGGCTGGCTTAGTATCATCGTCTGGAACCCAATATGGTGCTCCTGAGCAAACACACACCATGTACGGTAAGATAAATCACCACATGCAGGGGTACTTTTATAGTCCCTGAATGTCTTCTGCTCAATACTACACTCACTACAGTTAAAGTATCTAAACTTTACACATGGCGCAGGTCTGCGTTTGAGAAGTTTTCGAGTTATTGGAATGTAACATTATCCTGTCTCGGTAGACCGGAACGTGCAGTGTGTTTGCCTTTTGGTTAATACTTTCTGCGGCTTTGTTTATCTCTCTAATATTAAATATGGCTGTAATTGTAACCAGACATTAAGGCTGCGTCGGTACCTTACTGCTCTTTGGTCTTCAAGTAATTCTGTCTCCTTGGTGATGGAAGATGATTGTAAGAGGCCATCATTTGTCATATTTGTTACATGCGTTATTTAACTTATTGCATTGTAGTTGATTTTAGAATTGATTGATTTTTTTGTCCTTATTGTACTGGCTTACTTTAGGAACCGAGATTGAAAAAATTGGAACCTCTGCTCATTTTGCCTATTGTCCTTGATCAACCATTATGGCTTTAAATACTCGAATGGTCGTTCCGCATAGTAACGTAACGCTCCAGTTATGCGTAATTATAAAGATATATGTGCACACCCTGCTGGTATATGTTTTATTTTTAGTTGTGGGCGCGCCTACAATTCTTCCATGTATTATGGCGCTCTGTGCTATGGAGAGGATTTTTGACATGCGCGACCGTGGTATACCCAGAGATCATATTTGTACTTCTTTATGCCAAGTGTCTGTGCTGGTTTAGAAGTAGTTTAGAAACTTTAAGGTAAATGTACATTTGCTATCCATTGTTCGCATAATGTATAGCCAAAGTATTTACCATCCTATATCTTCAGTTTTCTAGGAGCACTTTTAAGATATGAGGCTGAAACTGACACTTAAATTCCTGTTAGAGATTTGTGGCCATTTTTGTTACGCTTCATACAAGTCTGTGAAGTAGGAGCTTTTTCTATTTCTCATTGCCCTGTATGCTGCTGTTCTGGTGGCAATGTGTATTCCCTACCTCTAGGACCGAGTGATTGTTAAACCCGGGCCCATGTAGTCTGAGATGCATCTTTAGTGGCCTGTTTATTTACACAAGATATTCCCTCTTTAGTTTGTTTAGATGGCTTTACTTGTATCTTTTATAGAGATCCTATACGTAATATTCAGCCTCGCTGTGCCATAATGTTACTATCTGTGACTTTTTCCAGCTTCTTGTTGGAATGGTATTTAGCCGTCAATGGGAAATCCCCTCTTTCATTGTCCTACCAGCTGGTGGTGCGACAGAGAATCTTTGTGTGAAGCGTCTGCGATTGTCTACTTGCGCCATTCATAAGTACATCATGCAGAGCTGGCGTATATATAATACTTCTTGTACACGCCGGTTATGAAACTGTATTTTAAGGAAGCACTGAAAATCTATAACAAAAGAAGAAATGAAATCCTGTTTTGGAGGAACTGTCACATGTCTTGGCTAGAAACGCATATGTTGTATTTTCTGTATGTCGCGTGTTCTTGTGTAAACGGATGGCATAGTAAATATGCATAGGCTGGATTCTCATTTCCCTGTTAATCTAAGTAACTTTTTTTTCCCTCTGTGCTTTAATGGTAGCTCCATAACTGCATTCGATTTTATTGAGGGAAGATATCGTCTGTAGGACTTGTAGAGCTGCCCTGCTGTCTTTATATTTGCAGAAGAAGGGATTTTTACCGTGATTTGAATGCGCATGTGTGTGTAAAGCGCATGTGTGTGTAAAGCACTGTACAGGGCTGTCTGATTTCTCCAGCTTTGTTTATTGCCAAATTAGTCGTCTGGCGCCCACAAGAACCCCGTAGTCCTGTCGGCTCTGGAGGCCATGTATTTTCTCATGTAGTTTCTCGTCTGGTGGCTCACTCCACGTCTCTGGTCCTAGCTCGTTTGTTTCACTCTTTCTCAGGCCTGAGATTTTGCTTTTTTAATGTTTGCATATAGATAAATAGGTTTTCTTTCCAGTTAGTCTTAAAACTTTACGTTCTATAATGAGACGACCTGTATGCTTTACATTTCCTCAATGTGTGAGACATTCAAACCAGTTTATTGATAAACCTCTGATACGTTTGAATGATGTATGGTAAGGATTAAACACTTTTTTTTGTCCATCATATAAATGCCAGTAATATTTTGCGGTTTTTTAAAAAGGCTAACTTCCCTTTCTATTTCCCCGAATTCAGCATGTCCCAAAATGCCAAACAACAAGGAGACAACCCCTTCTTTCTACTTCACCAGTGAGTGGCTTCATTTTCATTTACTTCTAAATGACTGTGCTTAAAAGTAACAAAACAAAAAACACATTTGGTGAGTGCGTTGCCAAACTTCCCTAAAACTCAACACGAGTGCGTCTGAAATACACCATGCGGTGCTGCCCTGTATAGTCCTTAGTTATTCCGTCCCATTGTGTTATCACCACATCCATGCCTTTTCCATTCCGCAACCATTTGTCTGTAACAGCGCGCTTGGCCAAAGGTTTGTAATTGGGCATTGTCTTGGTTTCTCCAGATTTCCTCTAGCTCTGGCTTTACCCCATGCCAACAAACAAACAAACTCTTAATGTAAGGACGGCTTCCATATCTATATATGATTTGTAATCTACACGTCAGATACACTTGTGTAGGACTTCTAATAGCTGATTGTGGCCCAAACTTCACTCAGTTTCATTTGTTCTGGCTACAGTTAGTTTAAGACTGCTGTTGATTTTAATTGTAGTATTTTGGAAAAATGTCCATGGCAAAAACATACAAAGTAGTGCAGTAAATGGTAGAACTTAGGTGTTTGCAGGGTTCTCATTGCTGTCCCCGTGGCTTGCAGCAGAGTAAGTGCTGAGAATCCCCCTGCTTACAATTTGTATTGCGTTTAGAAGTGCATAGAAACCCACACACTGGTTTGTGGGATATCAGAACAAGCATTAGATGAGTACATTTGTGACCCTGTTTTACTCACCCTGGGCAAATCACAATACTATTTACTCGGCTCTGGAAATCTCATAGCTGTAGTGTGGATCCATCAGTGTTAAGATGATTCACCCGTCTCACTAATCGTCTCGAGATGGATGGCCTTCCTCAACAAATGTGATTGCTGCTTACATCTGAGTGGGCTCCGAGACCACAAAAACATATTTTAACAAATACCTTGTTCTCTGTATTAAATTTAACAGTCTTCCCCCTCCAAATACTACTTCATAGGCCACTGATGCTGGAAACATTGGAAGTCTGTCCAACTGAACCCGTTAATAAGGACTGCAGATGTTACTGGAAATTCAGTAGCGCCAATGTTTCTCCTTTGGTCTTGTGTTAAAGTTTTTAAGTACTTCGCACCTACAATTTATTTTCTTCTTTTCAAGTTTCCTAGTTAAGTCTTTTCTTAAAAATTGATCTGCTTGCTTCTTGTTTAGTACCACGCACTCCTGGCCATTCACAAGTTTAAGTCTTCCATAAACTAGGTCTTTTATTCTCTGTTCCGCATTACTACTATTACCACCTGCAAACTGCAGCCTGTGGATTTTCTCTGTATTAACCAGGTGTGACAATATACAGTATAGGCCGACCTCTGTGTTTTTGCATGGAGATGAGCCCTCACTCTGTGGATGAGAGGACAATGTGGCGATGCCTGTTGCAATGTATGCGAGATTGTTGCAAGTACCCATAACTATCCTAATGAGCATGGTATGCCAAGTGATATTTGCCTCAACAACAATGTGACCTCTGCGGTCTGTTTCTCTAGCTGTTGGTAGTTGGGCAGAGAGGCTTCTTTTTGAGTAGGGCTTGGTCTACTCACTCCCACAAAACCACCATCCGATCATTCACTCTCACAAAACCACCATCCAATCATTCACTCACTCTCACAAAACCACCATCCGATCATTCGCTCACTCCCACAAACTGTTGATGTCATTTCATTGTGTAGAGCAGGTGATTTTATTACAAGGAGTAACATAAAATACTTACATAAATGAGCATAACATTGTTGATGCTATCCATGAGCAGGCATTTAAATGCTTTCGCCTGTCTTGTGTGGTCTACCCAGGCCATGTTTTGACAGTCACTCCTGCAGTAGCCCTACCAACATTTCTATCCATTAATCCTGAGTGTTCACCAACTAGCTTCGTTAATGCAAGTGAGTGGGCATTCCCCGGTGGCTTTTTAATGGTTTTGCTACATGCTTGAATGTGTTTAAACACCCTAAGACATTGGCATACCTAGTGGTAACTGCATCACACTCCTTTATGCTTTAGTCTTTATCAATAGCCCTGTTTCCCTCTACATGATATTCTAGTTATTTTGATAGAAACGCACCCGATCAATGGCATAGGGGCAATGAGTTGTAATGTAGAGGAGGAAAAGTTTAATGTTCGTTGCCAGCCCCCTTAGTGTTTGACGCTTCGGCATACAGTGACATTCTACATGATTCTGTGTCCCCACCGTTGGGTGTTCCCCAAACCAGCATAGTACTGCTCCTGCGCGCAAACCCAGGGCGTACTGTTTGCTGTAATCGGGGAGGCGCTAGACTGGCCTGTGAAGTCTTTACCTCCAAACGCAAAACGGCTTTCAGGTAGAATTAGAAGCCTAGTAACTAGCATCAGGGCTCAACATCACTAATGCCTTTGTGACTGAATGAATTCAAATCCCCGCATCAAGAAAACCACCACCCCACTTCGGGGGTTCTTATAGAACGTGTGGCTTCAGCTATGAAGTCCTCATTGACAAATATTATGGATATCAGTTCTAGCTTATAGCTAGGTCATTACGGAATAACAGGATCTGTTCGTTCAGGTGTTTTTCACTGCTGCACTCAAAAAGAATGTTCTTATATGTTCTCCCTTATTTCAGTTTCAACCAACTCGCTAGCACAGCAGTATGCCCACCCAACCGCGGCGCTTCACCCCCATCCCCCGCATCCACAGCCTTCTGCCACACCTACTGGCCAGCAACAGAACCAACATGGAGGTAGTCACGCAGCCCCAAGCCCAGTACAGGTAAGGTTAACCCATTAATGACCTGTGACTTGTTCAATCAAGGTTCCCTTTTTTATGTTTAGTGTATCTACACAATATATTTTATATCAGAATATATATATATATATATAGTGTGTGTGAGATACGTATATATTTCTTACTATTTGTATATGTATAGTTGGTCTTTTTGTATGAATAATGTTAATAAAACAAAAATAACATCTGTGTAGAATACCATGTATGTAAAATGAATATATGTAGTGGGGATGGTATTGATGTGTTTGGCCACCTGCCTTATTGCTGGCCTGATCTGCCATTTACAACAAAAAAGAGGATCATACTATTATGCCATCATGGTCGCTTAGCACCTTATGGGGTCATTATTTTTGTAATTATATAAATATACTTATATTGCAACTTCTCATCTCAATGACAATTACATGGGTCTATGTTTCTGTGTTTTGTTTTAATAAATGTAAGACCATATTTTATTACAGCACCATCAACATCAGGCAGCGCAGGCTCTCCACCTAGCTAACCAACAGCAGCAGTCTGCCATATACCATGCTGGACTGGCTCCTACTCCACCATCAATGACCCCTGGCTCCAATGCACAGTCTCCACAAAGTAGCTTTCCCACTCAACAGACGGTATTCACGATCCACCCCTCGCACGTCCAGCCTGCCTACACCAACCCACCACACATGGCTCACGTGCAACAGGTAACTTTTGCCATAGGCAGTCGGCATACACGATCACCATCCCTCTCTGCTTTCACGCTTCCTAGCTAGCATCCATATACAATATGCTATACAATACATTTTTATCTTGGTTGACCTTTAAAATGTAAATGTTATCCTGTAACACATTAGTTAAGTTTATTTTCTATTTTTTGGTTTTTCAAAACTATTCTTCTCTGTATTAAAGACTAGAAAAACAAATTAAATCAATTCAAACTGCAAGCTACTTCTCCCATATTAAGGGTCTTTTTTCACAACTACCATCATGGTTCAGGGAGGGACAGACAGGTTAATTCTCCCCATGACCAGTAAAGCAAGTTATTGGAATAAAAATTTAGCTTTGCTCTTTATTCTGCTTACTGGAGATTTATTTCAGTGCATCCCTTTGTTTACAGGCTCATGTACAGTCTGGGATGGTTCCTTCTCACCCTATGATGCTGATGACCGCTCAGCCACCAGGGGGCCCCCAAGCGGCTCTTGCTCAAAGTGGCTTACAACCCATTCCTGTCTCTACAACTGCACATTTTCCCTACATGACACATCCTCCAGGTAAGTGTCGCTCACTTTACCATTATTATTGCTGTTTTTCTTTAATGGCATTATTTATACGGCCCCTACAAATGCTGCTTTGTTCTGGTTACTGTAAATGTATGGCTGCGATGCATGTTGCCAACAAATATTGCACAATTATGTTGTGTAACCTGTTGACATTTTCAGAACTTGTATGTATATTTTCACTTTTAATGTGTGTTTTAATTTCCCCGTTTAGTGCAAGCACATCACCAACAGCAGCTGTGAATTTGGAGTAGTACCGGAAAGGCTGGCACCATTTTACAGGCCAAAATCCCTCCACTGGAAGCCTGATATCTAGAATCTCCTTTTTTGTTTAACAAAAACTTTATTTCTGATAACATCCAATAGGAATGCTAACTGATCATCTTGCAGTGGGAAAGATTTGGACTGAGTAGAGGCATGTAGGAACATGCAGGCTGTCTGACACACTGCACCAGTACTCCAAAAGCCCTGCCTTTGCTTGCTGATAACTGGAAGTTATTTATTTTGAAAGGCCCTTCTAAGTTATGAACTCATCAGCTAGCGAAGAAAGTAACACAATTGATTCTTGCTGCTATCTCCACATTAAAGACAAAAAATCAAGACTCTAAAATCCCTTATCTTCTAACTAAACTTGAAACCGATTCAGTAAAGATTCTGATCATCAAACTGATGGATTATTATTTATGAGTCAGGTTTGATGATGCAGCTGCTGCCTCAAGACAGTGGTTTGACTTTTAAGTTAAGTAAAAAAAAAACTTTTACTTTGTAGATAATATAAAATAAAACCTAAAAAAAAATAAAAAAATAAAAAAGTTTTAAAAACTGACATCTATGTTTGTGTGACTCATTCATACCACTTTCTCTATATGGATTTTTGGAAGGCATCCAACTAAAGGAAATATGATTATTTTACATATTGGCTATAAATCGGCAATTACTATGTAACAGGTTCATTAATCAATACAATGGGAGGCTTAAAGGATTGAAACTGGCCACTCCAGTACACAGACTTTACTAAAGTTTGCAGGTTTTATGAAAGTTGTGCTACTGAGGATGGGGGAACCAGGACTTGTATTTCTATAAATATTTTAATGCATAATACTCTTTTTAGGGCACATACTTCATCAGGACCCTTGGAGGCTAGGCACATGCTCATGTATAGAAATCGAGATAATACATATTGGTATTCACAGATGATTACACTTTCATAACAGGAAATTGGCTACTTTTTGGTACCGTCCCGACCACTTAAATTTGAGCCGTTTTGCCTGATACATGCAGTTTAATTAGTTTTGTAACATATTCACAGGTCATTTAATCTTGCAAATACTACATAATCCTAATGATAAAGCCCAGATATCTGTCTTTATATTCCCACATATCCCAGGCCTCAAGGATACATTTTCTTAGGTGACGAAATGGGAAGATGGACCTGGGTTTGGTTCTAGAGGAGTCCACGTGGAATAAAATCTGGGAAGCCTTGCCAACCATCTTTGTGTTACTCACACAGCATTTAAAACAATGTTGTGCTGGTATATGTGCGTTTTAAATAAATGTACTGGGGTCAAACTCCCGAATGATTTGTGTTCGAAACAATGTGTGAATCATGGCTCCTATATCCATGTCTGGTGGACATGTCCTAAGCTTGTACCTGTTTGGTCACAGGTTCAAAATTTAGCTTTGTCTTTTTTGAGCACCTTTACATCATTGTGCCATGTGATGTCACTTGTGTGCGCTGAGGCGGTCACCCATTGGCTATCACTGGTTATGGCCAGGTAATTAAGAGCTATTTTGTGTACAAGGACTCATGTAAAATATTTGACAAAGGCATTGTGCTGAAATAATGGGGGATCCACATGGGGTCAGTCTGTCTGTCACTTTTAACCCTATGTCCACTATTTTAACATGTTTCCTGTAAAAATGTAGTGGAGTTATATTAACCCATTCAGTACTGAGGGTGTAATATTACATGCTCACCAAGACTGCATCAGGAATGCTACTACTGGCTGCATGGAGACCTAGACAGACAGCAGCAGGCTATAGAAGATGATTCTGTAAATGTGATTACTTGGGTCACATGCATGCTGGCAACTTCAATGTCTTTCAACATTGCCTTTACAAGTGATTGATACCTCTGCTTCACTGGGATTGTGAGGAGGAGAGGCACTGAGAAGCGAGAACATTATTTTAATATAAATTTGTCTATAGAATGATCAGCAATCTGTAGACATGCAACTTTTTTACCCTGGTTGGTTAATTTTTACACTTGGGGTTGGAGGAGACATTTCTATGTTTCTTCCATCCCCCCCATGTTCTAAATGATGGTTTAACCCCTTAATGACAGCCCATACATGTACAGGCGCAAAATGCATTGTTTTCAATGGGTTTCAGTTGTTTTAAGGGGTTAAAAAAATAATTAAAAAAATAATAATATATATATATATATACACACACACACACACACACACACACAGACAGGTTAAGACATTGTTTCAAGTTCTTCTAGAAAGAAGTTACAAACCTATATATAACAGTCTGACGACATACTGTTCAAGTCACATATTGAGGGTTCTTAAGAATCATATCGATGTATGCAATTACAGTTCATTCCTAGACATGTATTTTTTCCCTCTTATGTATGTACAATATTGTGTGATGACCAATGTTCCTTCTAAGCTGTGCATGTGTGCGGGCAGAGGTGTTTCGAAAGAGGCGCACATACAAAAGGGATGTGCGCACAGGACCATCGCCTCATCTGCGGCGGACTGGGCTGCCTGATGCTGGAAGAGCAGGGAGCAATTGGAAAGAATATGGATCTCTCCCTCTAACTGTCCCAATGCTTCTGGCAAATGATGCTAAGCACCGGGATATGATGTCATGGGGAGGGAGCAGTGAAACTGAAGAGAATGGACCTCAAGCTACAAGACTACAGAAAAGTAAGAGATGAGGAGAAAGGGCAGAGAGCATATAATAGATAGGAAAATTGAGAGATGGAGAAGGGGACGATAATGAGAGCTAGGAGCAAGGGGGGGGTGTAGAGATAAGTAGGATGAGAGATGGGGAGCGATAATGAATAAGGCATGACATAAAGAGAAATGGGACAGGAGATAAATAGAAAGCAAAAGGAGAGGTAATCTGAAAGGGGAGATTTGTAGGGTAGGTATTGGGAAAGAGGTAGAGAGAGTACAAAGACATAAAAAGCGAAGGGGGCTATAATGAGAAGGTTTATCAAAGAGAAGCATAGGGTATGAGATAAAAGGATTATCTTATTGAAATTATGAGAGTGGATAGTGAGTGTGAGGAAGTGTTTTCTTGTTAGGGCAAGTGTAAGCCAGGATGTTTGTGTAGGGACAAGCACGACTGCCTGTGTATGTATGGGCAGTCTTTTGTAAGGGTGGAGTGTGTGTATTCTGAGTCTATTCATTATTGCTACTGTTTTTCGCTTTATACCTTCAATGCTGAGTTTCCATGTGTTATTTATTTAATCTATTCCTGCGAATACAGGGTTTGTATGTCTTATTCACTTGATCTGTACCTGCGATGTTTATTTGATCTATACTTGAATAACATGGAGGAGGAAAACATGGAGTTGTCGCACACAAGATAGATTGTGCCAAAGTTATCTTGAAACTATTTCAGGTTTACATTTGCATTTTTGTAACAGGGAAAAAAAAATTGCTTAGCGGGGACCTTGGTAATGACCGTGCCCCTTCCTTTTCTATGCCACAGCACCAGAGATCATTTAAAGCAGGGGCATCCAACCTGTGGCCCTCCAGCTGCTGCAGGATTATATCTCCCATAATGCTCTTTCAGTTAAGGGGCTGGCTGAGGAGGAGGGGAGATGTAGTCCTGCAACAGCTGACTACATGTCAGCTGATTTAAGGGAATGGTGTGGCTTAAGTGTGTGGGTTAGCCTTTAACAAACAAATGGGGGTAAAAGGGCAAGGCAACTGTGCTTATGCATTGCAAACAAGGCAATAATTATTGACCCACATTGTCTTGCTGTTACTGTGCTTTATTGGGATACCGGTGGCTACAGGGTCTGACACCAGCCTATCACTTTTATATCACAGATTCTGTTTATAGCGTGATTATCTCTGATGTATGTATCCACATTATCATGACATGTACCGTATATATGAACCACCATTGTTTTAAACAAACCTCTAGTGGGAGATATTAGACTATTTATCGTGTTTTTCTTTATTCTGTAGTATATCCGGTTCAAACGATGAAAAGCATTGCCTAGCAAGCAGAAGACTTTCATGCCTCTTATCTTCTAAACAGCAGCACCTCTAAAGCAACCATTAATTTATGGAGAAAAGGGCAGCTTTATACTTTTACAGTATTGTATTTTATTTCAATAAGCCAAAAGAGAAGCTCCAGGCAAAAACAAAAAAAATATTTTACCATTAAAGTTGGCGTAGGGCAAAATGTGTAATTTTCCACCATGAAACTGTGATATATATATATATAATATATATTTATATAATTTCTGTGTCGGTTTAAAAAAACATTTTGTAAAGATAGAAATTAAAGTATTTCAACAGCAGATCTGTACATTCTAGCAAAATAAAATTTAAGTTATTGGTACAGTACATAAAATATTTGCATGATCTCTAGTTTGTAATTATGGCATATTTAAAATAGTGTGTAAGAAGCTAATGCAGTGACAATTATATAGGTTAAGGTGAAGCCGATCTCCTGCGTTCGTTCCATTAAAGATGCTGGGGACCCCTACACTACACAATTACTCAACACAATAATGCTTTGTTTAATGTAAATAGCCATGTAAGAAAATAAGTATAAAATCTTATATAACTTATGTAGCGCCTGCTACCTGTTTCATCAAATCACATTTACTCGTTAATATCTGTTGTATTTTTTCTTGTCTTTTTTTTTTTTTTATAGTTTCATTTTGTATGTTACTATAATTTTAGGCATGAAAGGAGTTCCTAGGAATGTTAGGAATAATTTGATGTTCTGGATCTTTAACTATAATTTGACAATTCATAGCAGCATCTCGTATGTGGTACAATGTGGACTAAATTGCTGATTTTTAGTGTGTGGAGAAATGTCTTCTGAAAGCACAGCTGAGGGCTAGGTTGGGGATACATGCTTACACATGCCACGGATCTGTGTTTATGCGCAAGATACCATTCTTACGTTGGTAGAAAGGCTGGAACGGAAGCTTTTACGCTGCAATTGTACGAAAATTACTTTTAGCTGTAAGGTAATTTTGTCACCATCTGCCATCAATCACTCCAAAATTAACCAATTCATGACAACAATAAATGCACTTATGTATTTTCATTTAGGGCAAACAAATATTTCAGCTTCATTTTGATTTAGAATGTTATCACATGGAAAAATAAGTGTGATTGTACCAATGCTTACATAGGTATTTTAATGTAAAAGTGTATAACAAAATTCTTGGTGTGACCCCCTATGTAAAAATATATATCGGGTTTATTAAGCACCAGACTCCCCCCCCCCCCACCTAATCCAGATTTGTATATTGATCAGAGCAATGAAATTGGGAAAAAAGTATTTTGTCTTCTCTTGTGCTACTTTCGTATTATGCAAACCCCTAAAAGGGTATACGTTATTACTAAAATAAAAAAAACAACCCTGTACAGGGCTCAGGGAGAATGTTCTGTGTGGAGACCTGCAGTGTTTATTAGATCAGCTTAATTCGTGTAATAATTTATCCTATGATGGCCACTTCTACATAATCTGGAGAACGCATGCTGTGTCACTGGTTTAAACACCCTCATCCACAACCGATCAGAAAATCTATATAAATAAAATATATGTATCAAAGTGTCTCTTATTATACCTTCCCTCAGATTTTTTGCTCGGATATAGGGCTAATGTGTCAGACTTAACACATTTCTCATTAGTGCATGGCACAAGGTATTAAGTGTTCTCTTGAGAAGCTGCTGTGTATATGTCCCTGGGGTACTGCTGCTTGGTGCTTCTGATACTGAAGACTGCATACTCAACAAGCTGTACGCTGCAATATGACTTCAAGCAACCCTTTCATTATAGTAAATGACATCACACCAATATATGTGTTGTGTTCAAGTAATTGGTCTTCTCCCACACACTTCAGGTCAAACACCAGAGTACGCCACAATCGCTTCTTTGCCGACTAACTCTCCAACAGGCTTTAAGGATCCCCACAAACTGGGATGGTCCATTTAACTGATGATGCTTATATAAAATGTGTACTACAGGGCTGCATCAAAATTGCTGTCTTGCATGATACATTAGGGACCATCTTATCATCCTAACCTACAAGTTCCAACTGGGGTTTGGGGCTGAAGCCACAGTTTCAAGACGGTAATGCTCATAGTGCTTCACACCCACATGGGTCAAAGAGCTCAGGCAGGCCATCACACTTTGCAGGCCATCACACTGATGCAAGCTTTAAGGGCTCAGTGCAGCAAACAAAACTTCCCCACTAATAGGCAAATGGACAATTGTACATCAACTCTGATCGCAGGAAATTGCATATGGCAGAGGAACATTTCACGCAATGTGTGAGTTAGCTTGGTAATACCAGTCATTCAAAAGTAGGCCAATAATTCCTACACTGGGCTGCACTCGCAACAAGCCTGTCCTGCAACACAAATAATTTGTAGGTATGATCATTTAAATGGCTGAGATGGCAGCCCTGACAAAGTAGCCTAGACTCCATTCCATGGGTGTCACAGTAAGTTTATTGCCTGGCTAAGTACCTCTAAAAATGTGGATGAGTAAATGCGAATGGGTGGGACTTTTTTTTTTTTTTTTAGAATTTATATCTTCTTGTTTCTCAGTGCGTTGTGTATACACCTATACATGTATGTATGTGTGTGTATATATATATACACAAAAAATGATGGAATTCCAAAATGTAATCCGATCTATAAAAAAAAAAGCTGATATTTTAAACTACGAGGCCCTTTACAAAAATAAACAAACAAAAACCCTATTTCTTGTCTGCAAGTTAAGCCAATTTGAACTATGCACTAAAAAAGGTTAACATATCTGAAACCAGTGGTAACATTCTGAACTCCTAATACTGCGTTTTCCTTGAACATGTATGTGAGATGACTGGCTATTAGTGTTTCAAATGATCTATTTTCATTAGCACAGCTGGATGTTAAGCTATAGCCTGCCAAGAAAATCACTCAGAAATGTGTGCGGTTACTTCCTCTTCCGATTGCAATTTTCAAGCCAAAACCAACAAGAATGAAAAGAACTGCTGCCTGCAGCCAGGAGAAATTGATAGAAAAATCACAGTCTAGGATTTGCTGTTTATTACCTATAACCTTAGAATTTGCATTAGAGGGTTTCTATATATATTCTATATTATTATTAAAGCTTTAAACCCCTGCAGTCCTGGCATAAACCACAGATTTTGGCTGAAAGTCTCTGAAACCTTGTTGTCACACTCCTGTAAAAAGACTCAATATAGAAAATAAAAATAAATAAAAAGGCACACAATCTGTACATTTAATAGACAGACTTTATGCAAAGGCACTTGCAGCTTAGGAGACCCAGCTTGACTTTGTAAGGACATTTAAGAGGTGCTCTTCCAATAACTTATTTAAAACATTAACTGTACTTTCTAGTGTGTTAAGCAAATATATATTTGAGCTGTCATTTTATATTTTAATCACATAAAAGCAACACAGAAGCTTACTTTCTATGGTAAAAACCTATAGATGCTGTCTTTTGTGACCAGCAAAAAATCTGAACGACATAAAATTTGGCATGGTAAAATAATTATTTCTGGGACTGGTTTGGGCATTCTACAGTACTGGGATTAATACTCGTAATTCTGCATTTCATATAAAAAGAGCAGTGAACTTCAACATGGTAGCTGAAATACCAACGTTATGTTGAAGTTACACCCCCCACAAATAAAGAGACTAAATTATATTTACTTTAGGTTTGCTGTATTATTTCTGTAATTCAATAAATTAGTGCTATAAACATCTTTATGTTTGAAAAATACAGAATTCCTGTATGTAATGGAACAGCCAAGACACCCACATTTTTTTTTATTTTTGATCCATGCTTAAAGCCCATTTTAAATGCATTCCTTTAGTAATTGAAATTACAAAATTAGATGTATGCCTCAAATAAATTAAACCAGGCAATGCACACGCTCAGCAGCACTGCACTGAAATCAGAGGGAGGGCCGGCAGATAATCACATGGTTTGCCAACAAAACATTTGTGTTACGATAGCATACATGTCATGGTGGATGCTCAAATAGATTATAAAACTTGAGGACCAATGAGCGCTTGCATGAAGTGTACATAGGAATGCTTCCTGCTTTCAGTACAGGCTGCGGAGGGAGGAGTTAAAATGAAAAGGACAGCTCATTTTCCATATCCATTAACTAAACAATGTGTTTTTAAGACAAAACTCATTATCTAATTGCTGTAGAAGCTTTGACTGGGTTATTGCTGCCCTTCAGTATACCATTTATTTATTGGCTAGAAGGAAATATTACCAAATAACTAATTTATTACAGAAGAAGGAACTTTTGAAGGTACCACAGTGTATCTAAAAATGTTAGTGTTCCCTTTTCCATAGCACGGAATCCTTGTAGGATAATGTAGGGGTAACTTAATACTTATGTTACTGATAAAAATAGCCTATCTTTTTTGTGATATTATCTTTTGTCACGTTGCATGAATCACATTTTAGGTTCTTGTTTATCAGCCTACAATCCCAGTCTAAAGAAATGCAAGATGGCTTCCCGCTGTAGCCATAGTCTGAACATCGTAATAAGAATATTGGAAACAAAAATGGTATCAAGTACAGATCTACTATTTTTGGACATAGTTTCAGCATTTTAAATAAGCGTTAAAAAGAAATATTGTTATTTAACAAATGATGTTCTTTTAATCAGACTTCAGGAAACCCATTGAGTAGCTGTGAACATACATTTACGGTGTCAAATATTCCTTTGGGACGCTGAAGCTAATAAATACACTTTAAACTTTACAAGCCTAAGAAGAAGACATGGGATTTTTAAATATGGAAGTTTTATGTTCGTAGATTGGTACGTGTGTATGTATGTATGTATGTATATATACATACACACCCTATTTTTATAAAATAATGCACTCTTCCCTGTCACTCGCTGTGGATGGGTTACAGCAGGTACTTTTGTCTCAAAGGAGGGGCAGGAGTCTGATGAGGATAACTGAATGGCGTTTAGCCTACAAGAAAATCATTCAGGTTCTATACTATTATGTCTAAGACGTGACAGACTCGTCAACCTACACTACTGAATGGTGTGCCATTAAACATTAAATTTGTAGTTACTGAATACATATGAATTTATAAGAAATATAGCTAGACGTATATTACCCTCAGATGTACTACGTAAACTAACACAAACATGGAAGCTTTTAGACTGCTTACAAATTAAACCTTTCACGACTTTCAGGCCAGTGCAGACCTAGAATGCAGCAAAAAAGCAGGGCCCTTTAACAGGCCTAACAGAATAACACCTAATGCAGGTGTAAAGTATATCCATCCCTGCCATGTAACATAGGAAAAAATAGGAATACAAAATAGTTACATTCTTGATTTGATCAGCTCATATTAAGGCTCTGGTGATCATTTTCTGTATGAAAGTAAAAAAAAATTATGTTCATTATGTACAGCAGCCACACTGTCAAAG
Organism: Spea multiplicata; assembly: GCA_009364415.1. Taxonomy (NCBI): domain Eukaryota; kingdom Metazoa; phylum Chordata; class Amphibia; order Anura; family Pelobatidae; genus Spea; species Spea multiplicata. Next base: position 47,663,217 of record VKOC01000001.1, read on the forward strand.
AGGAGTGTAAGGATTGTCTATTGCTCGCATGTGGCCCCTTGATGAAGAATCCATTTCATAGTCCGAATCCCTGTGACTGCTTGACTGGGCCACAGCGGCCTCACTCCGCTGAAAACTACGAGCCAGCTCCTCCGGAGAGGGGACAAGGTGAAAAATCTGCTCTGAATAGGAGCTCCTCCGGCTGTCTTCTGCATAAGGCTCTTGTCGTAGGTTTAGGCAGGGGAGGTGGGGGACACTGCGGTCTGAGTTCCAGGGCTGGATCGGCAGTGGGAACAGTAATGTGCTGACTGAGGTGCTATGCTCTGGAAGAAAAAAAATAACAGAGATGATGGAGATAATTAATGACAGGATGCACTGTATCAACATGTGGTGCTTTATTGTAAGGTACTAGTAACACATCAAGCAGCTGATACATTCCACTGTGTGTTCCATACCATCTGCTCAGTCAATAAATTATCACTTTGTCCCAATACCATATGGCCCCAAACCCCATGGATATATGTGGATAATGATGACTTAAAGACCACTTGAATATCCCCACTCAAGTGACCTTCCGCTGCCAACACACAAAGGAGTAGGATTTTGAACATTGAGTGCACAGGAAAAGTTACAGGCATTAACATGTACCTTGTGAATGGGCAGCTGCTACCACGTAACTAGATAACTTCACATCGCAGGCGGCACCGCTTTCCAATGGAATCGGATTTAATCTGAAGTAGTGAAGCATTTCTACCACGGACAGGAAGCGCAGATGCTGGACGTGGCACTGCCCACTGCGTGTCAACGTTAGGCGTAAGTGCTGCCAAGAGAACATATAACAAATCTGTGACTTTCTGTGCCAAGTGAGCCAAACATGATTGATCCTGGGTAAATCTAACATCAATATTTGTCAATATAACTAAAACACGTTCTTCTTACACATACAACAAACTTAAACCATTTCCCTGTAAAAGCTCATTTCCCGTTCTATTTTTTCTGCTCATTTTGCATGTGAATGCTTATATTTTTGCTTTACCAGAGATAGTAACTAAACATAAAAAATGGATTTTAACTATTTATTAAAATCTGTCCCCAAAACCTTTGTATGTCTGGCATATAGAGTTGTAAGTAATACATTATTTGCAGGCTTCTATGCTAAATTCTGAAAGCCTTTTTATTTGTCTACTTCCATTCTCCTCTGTTCATGTATCGGATCCATTTGAATTTTAAGAGTTAACATAGAGTCCTTGATAACTGACTCAAAGTGTTTGGGAATAAAACATATATTACGTATGCATGCTTTTTTGTGGCATTACCTTTGCTCTGCCTTGGAAATTAAATGTGAGGACATACTCCCCCCGACGCGTTTCACTCTGCCTTACAAGGAAGACACCGTGTCCTTCAAATCCCTGGGATTGGACAAGATGGGCTGCTTTGATTCTGGTAATAGACCCGTGGAACCACGGATAGGGTGCAAGGAAATGGTCGGTTCTGTGACTACACTGCTCTGAAGGAAGAAGGACCGCAGCGCCTAAGGAGAAAAGCATCAAGCAATTCATTAAAAGAACAGACATAAAATCTAAAAAGCAAGTTTCAAAATTATTAAAAATAAATTGTACCGTTATAACTATTGCACAAAAAGAGGTTATTGATTTATACAGCGCCATCATATTATGTAGTGCTGTCGAATGAAACATATCCTTTTGCAACAAAGTAACTGAAAAAATGTTGCATTTATTAAGCTAAGTACATCGCCTCCAACAGCATTCTCAACCGAGAATCAGCTCGCCATTCCGTTTTGGGCCACCCAAGGTATTGTTTCAGAATGAATGCTTTTACAATGGTGTGCAGGCACGGATTGTGTCACACGGTGTACTGGTTTCACGGGGAAGACAGGACATACCTTGAGTGATGGAGTCTGTGCTTCCGCTGGCGGGATTCTGGGAACCTATGTCTGACTGGGAAATATCATGTGTGTCACTATCAGACTCTTCAGACCTAAAACAATATGTTTCATTAGCTAGTGTCATAAGATAAACAATTCCGGTAAAGCTTCTGCAATCTAAACAATGTGGGAACATATGACTGACCAGAACATAGTAGGCACCTACAAATGCAGCAGTGATAACCAATTATTATTTTCTTCATAGTACTCATAGAAGGAGCAGAGCCTTCACAGATAGACAATCTAATCACCAAGGGGGATGCGGATACCCCCAAAGTTCCACCCCACCTATTCAAATCATCCATAACCAAAGAGAGAAGCAACATCTAAATTAGGGCTGCAACTAACGATTATTTTCATAATCGATTAGTTGGCCGATTATTTTTTCGATTAATCGATTAATCGGATTAAAAAATGAATGTAAATTTTTCATTTATTTAAAATAATTTGAGAAACAAATGATGTTAAATACAAACAGCAGAATAAAAAAAAATGCATTTCTTGTCTTTATTTCCCAACCAGCCCCCCCAATTTATGCACATTTGAGCCCAGGCCTGCCACGCTGCCTCCCGGACATTCCACGCCACGCTGCC